>OX422143.1:138607099-139207099 GCA_949129095.1 Volucella bombylans
GCTATAAGCAGGCTGTCAGTTGCCTAACACAACTGTTTTCTTCGGTCTTTTAAAACCAACCCGACGTAGAGAGCCTGACAAAAGTTCAAGCGGGCCAGAAAAGACTGCAACGCCTTTCTTAAGTATATGAAATTACAACACGACCAAGAATTAACTCTAAAAATACTCGTACATTGTCCCAATTGCAGTAAAAGTTGTTGGCCAGTCATAAACTCTGACTCATACACTACCCCAACGCTTATTTCAAATGCCTTGAACGAGGAAAGTCTGTTTGCAATATACTTTCCAGGCAGCTCAACGCTGCCAGCTTGTGTTATACTCCAGTTACACAAGAGAGCGTCGAACATTCTATGGAACGACTCCAATTTTGCCACTCTGGCAAAACCACTGTGTAAGCTTTTTTATTACTCCTACTACAGCTTATCCGTAAAAAATACGAATCTTCTTGCCTCTCCTCCTACAGACCTCTTCTACTTATGTCCCTTCTGTAGAATGTCGTGGAAACAGTGAATTCTGTCTGCGGCTTCTAACCAAAAATACTTCTTTGCTCAAGACAGTACTTTTTGCTTTTATATTCGTTTCCGAACTTAGGTCCCAATTCATAGGGGCGTACGTTAACTGTAGCGTATGTTAAGCTCATTTAATTTCGATATAGACAGGATAACTAATTAGGGAACCACCCACCAACCGATTGGAATTTAACGCTATTTGCTTTCATTCGAAACCGAAAAACTCTCCATTCTCAGTATGTGTGTCACTGGAATGATCTACATATTCGATGTCACCAAAAATATTGCCAAATGTCTAGGTTTCCTCAAGCGATGTTAGAAATACATCTCTCATCTGGTCTGAATATATTAGCCCGAAATTGGAGTGAAGTACCCACATCTCAGTTTGGATGATTGGGTGCTCTAGAAATATGGTAGGCACTGAGCTTAGTCAACATGGCGATATTCAGTGCTGTAACTATTTCTACACATCAGTAGTTCTTACTTTACCTCCAATTGTTAACCGTCGGGTACTGGTGGATGTCCATCCGGAACCGAATTGCCAAACTTATAAGCGCGAGTACTGACCAGCAGACAAACATCGCAGCACTATAATTCGGACAGCGGATAAATTCCCCAGATGGAATCAACAATGAAGTAAAATCCCCAAATAAAAAAAATGTAACCTTATCCGTGCTACTCCAACATATTTGGAGCTCATACCAGAAAGGAGTCTTGGAAAAAGTATGGTGGCAGACGAGCCTTTAACGGACCAATGACAGAGGTCACATCCCCGAACGGGTTACTGTCTTCGGTTTAACCGAACCCTCGTCCTAGGGGTATTTACAATGGAACTGGCGCTCCAATTTGGGGGTTGTGCCTCCGTGGTACTTTCCGGCCATGAAAAAAATAAACCAAGCTACGAGGCAACAAAAAGACTCGGGTACGGACAGATCTACTGTTGACAACTATCGGGGGCCCTGAACTGCTGCAAAGCAGATATTACTGCCATCCAAGAAATTCGCACAAAAAGAGGATAAAAAACTGCGACATCTGCTACGGCGATTGTTATCGACGGATTTCTTGTTTGAGGCAGACTTAGTCAAGAAGTCTAACCTGACTGCCGGGCCCTTGAAAGCGGCGGGCGATGACTTGGTAAGAAGCGTACACCAGCCCGATGGATGAATGGAACCTTAGCATTGTTGTTTTTTTTTTTTATAATTTACGCGCGCCTAAGGGGTTAGATACCCTTTTACTGTTGCCCGGGCGCGGGCGGAAAGGTAGAGGAAAGAGAAAGGAAAATTGTTTTGTAGTGGTTTGAAACTCAGATGCGTTTGGTTTCGATATTCGCTCTCCAGGGGGGTGGGAGTCCGAATAGGACGGAGAGTTTTTTTGCTTCACTCAGAGTGATTCGAGTTATAATTCACAGTACTTTTTTCTGTGCTTGAAACTCTACAACAGCCAAATCTACGTGTCAGTGTTATGCCTTACACGCAGAATTTTTCTGTCTGAGTTCCAATCACTAATGAAAAACTGACTTGCCATGGGCAGGACTCGAACCTAGACCCTCCGAGTGAGAAGCGATTGCTAGTACCACTACACCACGTCCACCCCTGTATTTCCGATCTTCAAAAAAGGAGAACCTCTTAACTGAACAAGATCCTATATATGCCTGAAGTCGTTCGTCAACAACCTGTTTGCACATATAAGTGTGGCTTATGCCAGGAAAGTCCACCATAGACCAAATATTTATACTCCGGCAGATCCTGGAAAAAGCCCATGAGCTCCAAATCGGTTGGCATCTCCTGTTTATCGATTTTAAGGTCGCATATGAAAGCTTCAAGAGAAACGAATTTTTATCATCCCTGCCAAACACGTTCGTTTGTGCTGGGTAACTATAGATAAGCCGCGCTATTCCATCAAGGTCGGTAAAGAGCTCACCGAGACCTTTGATGTCAAAAAAGGATAGACTGTCGCTGTTTAACATCATTCTTGAAATAATAGTGCAATCTAAAGTCCGTCCAATCACTGACATACGCCGATGATATTGACATAATCAGAAGAAAGGAGTGTGATGTTAGTGCCGCTTTCGCGACTATTGAGGAGGGAACGGCAAAAATGGGTTTAAGAGTCAATGAGGATAAAACCCAGTAAGTATATACTGTCAACGAAAAAAGATACCCAAGACCGACGTCTCGGACAGAACGTCACCCTCAACATATATAACTTTGAGTTAGTAAAGGACTTTGTCTACCTAGGCTCCGTTATCAATTCAGACAACGACATCAGCACTGAGATTAAACGAAGAATAACTCTTGCAAATCCCTGCTTCTGTGGGATCAGAAGGCAATTGACTAGCAAAGCCCTCTCTCGAACATCAAAAGTGACTAATAATCCCAGTCCTGTCCTTTGGCGCATAGGCATGCGAAACTGGAGGCAGATGGCTAGAGATCGAGCTGGCTGGAGGCACTTGTTGGTTAAGGCCCATGTCCTCCCTGGACTGTTGCGCCACCTTGTAAGTAAGTAAGTACCCCACATCTAAGACTTCTCTGCATTTACTATATTAGATAAGATTCAAAACCGGGCAATAAGACTCTTAGGTAATGCTAATATTAATATCATGAATATTACAGAGTCAGTTGCCACCCTGGAAGACCGATGAAATGTCTCCTGTTTTACCTTGTACGAATGCTATCGCTTTTTTACCCCCACTGAAATATACCTTCTCAAACCTTCATCCGTAACACCTATCTCGTTATGAATACTTATTAGTTTACCCCCAAGCCCATTTTTAAACGTTCACTGAAATATCTTGATTCTTTCCGAAGTCATAGAACTCACTTCCGATCTCTTAACTTCCTAGCGATTATAACCTGTAAACATTCAAAACCAACCTACATCGGTACCTCTTTATCTTTTCAGCCTAATTTTCCTTCGGCCGCACAGTGCACAAATATTTTAAGTGTACCTACACTAAATCCCTTAAAGCCTTGCCATTTATAAAAACAGAAAACAATCAATAGAGGGAACTTGAACTTCTGATACTCCGAAGTTTCCCAGATACGGCTCCAATGTGGATCTCCTGTTGCTCAACACATAGATACTCGTAGAACTCACACGCACTAACCAAGATACTGTATACTCAGGTTTTAAATGACACTAAACACATTTTGGTCTCAGAACCGAGATAACCGTTTTCAGAAAAATATCGGAATCGGAGGAGTTTGATCAGAGCTAATCCTACAATTCAAAAAGATAAGGTCTCTCCTCGAATTCGCTCTATCCATCAACCAACAGGAATCTGTTAGACGGTTTACTGACAGACATAACTCGGAGATCATGGCACTGAAGTCGTCGATCGAAAACCTACAAGTATTAATAAAAGAACATTACAGAGCATCTGTAAGTAAGTAAGTGTAAGTAAGTAAGCACCAACAACCAGAATATGTTCCCGCCTATAAATAGAATATTTCGGAGGAAAGATCGAAACGAGCCTCCGTGTCTAAAGATCGCTTTAACGACGAACAACGAACAATTAATGTTAACAGAAAAGCTGTCGATGATGGCAATTTCTCTGTGATCGAAAATCCGCAGCAGAGGGTAGAGGCTATAGGAGCGATTTTCTAGGAAGTGTACAAGGTGATGGGGAATTTGCGATTCGAGAACTCAGAGTTCACTGACGAAACTAGGGAACTACCCCCGCTGATTTCGAATGAAGAACTCCGACTCCAACTCCAAGCAGTGGAAACTGATGGCATACCATATATTGTGCCTCGGCATCTCACAGTAGAAGCGGTGATCATTTACACTACCCTGTTTAATAATGCTCTGAATAATGCTTATTATCCAGCGCATTGGAAGGGAAGACAATAGTGGTGCATCCATTTCAAAATAAAAATACAGACACATCCAATCAGGCGAATCTTCGGTCTATAAGCCTCCTTCCAAATGTCAGCAACGTATTCAAAAGGGTGACCAATAGAGTTCTGACTAAGTGGGTTGAGGACAAAAATATACACACCTATTCGAACGTTCCCTTCACCTATTCGATTCACTTAAGGGCTGACCGAAATGTGAATCTGAAGCTTGAATCTGTATCTGAAATCGAACTGTCAAAAGTTGAATACATGTATAGCCGTAAGCGCTAACACAATGCGTATCTGTGTGAATCTGTATCTCGAAGTTGAAAAGCACCCAACTTCGAGATTAACGTGTATCTGCGTTTAACAGCGATTCAAGATTCAAGCTTCAGATTCACATTCTGGTCAGCCCTGTATTCTGCTATACGATGGGTGAACTGCCTTATCGTTTTCTATTTCAAAGTTTCGAAGATTTAAACGTTACCCGTTTGGAAATTTAAGTGTCAGTTCAACTGTGTAATTTGTGTGGAAACAAAAACAAATATGGATAGTGCAGCACTTTATTTCAATTCTGACTCGGAAACAAGAGATTCTAATCATTTTTATGAGGACATTCGATTAGTGCGTATAGTATAATATCGACCTGTGTTACCGACAAGCGAATGTTTCACTTCGAACGGATAGCAGGATCGGAAAACACGTATTTGACATAAACATTCCCCCCGGCGTATAGCAGAATAGGGCTGAGAATAATACGAGTATTTCACATGCCGCATTTAAATTGGTATCTAATATTCAGTCTAGCAAAAGCATGAAACAAGGCACAGGTACCTGCTTTATCGACTTGGAGAAGGCCCTCGATACTGTATGCTAAGAGTGGCTCTTTTACGAATTCAACAATCTGGGTGTAAGCAGACAACTGCTGTAACAAATATTATTGTTAATATGTTTACCACAAGACGTTCATTGAGAAGAATGACGATGTGACCTCTATGTAACTAAACCATTACATTGGACATTAACAAAAGTTATTGAGAAAATTGTGTTGAAAAATGTTAGCGAGAGTACAAGTAATAACAATTATAATTATTTACGTGGTCGAAACAGACTAATAAAGAAAAATAAGTTGTTGCTAAAACTGATTTGTACGCAAACCAGAGTTACCTAAATACAATTAAAAAATTTTCCGAATATAATTTCTATAGTCACTTAAGGACGTCCAAAAGCATTTTTTCTATCTGAGTAATCTGATTCAGCCATCATCTTTGAATGCACGTTATTGCGCAGCGCAAATTTCTGGCTGCTTTTTTCCAGCGTCTATGACGCTTATGAACATTTGCTCTCAAACACTGCATTATCGAACATGCTGCAAACGCAGTGTGATTGTTTTCGAAAAAAGATGACTTTCGCACCTTGCGTTTAAGAAAATTTTGCAAAAGCAATTTGATGCAGATGACGTTTTCGAAACCGGCCTTACATGACCGGAAATCTCGAAAATGGTCGAAGATTTATCGTCGTATATAAATATATAAGACCTACCCTACCCTTCCAAGTTGATGGCAAAGTGAGGAACGTTATAGGGAAGAATTTTCGTTTTGCGTTTATAGCGACAGCCAATCTGCGATTAAAGCGTTAGTCTTTAAAAGCTAGCTCGAGAATACAAGGCATCTGTGAACGCACTTAGAAGGCTGAATTCACTGAATCTTGACAGGAATGTTCCCGGATGTCTCCAAAAAGTCCACTCGATCATATAGATGATACAAAGCCACTTTTCTGGCATGATACAAAACCGCCACAGCATTTCTCTTAAGGATATCCATTATCTGTAATAACAAACCCTCTGCTTGAATAAAACACACACTTTTAGTTTTGTCTTTTTTTAATACTTTTTAGTTTTTGTTAATATCTTCGGCGACCAGAGTGAGAAAAAAAATATCTACACCCGTACGCAATTGATCTTCTCAAACACAATAAACACAAACGTTGAGTGGAAATATTTTTGTTTGATAAAAAAAAGCTATTTGATAGAGATTATAATTATAGATTCGGTTCTTAGAACACTATGAGAATGGCTTCGAAGCGGTAAAGCATAAAAAAGAAAATTACAATAAAAATTAGAAGAAAAAAATACTACATACAATTAACTTAAGCATACTTGAGTAATAAGTGTTTAAATACTTGAGTAAATAAAAGAAAACAATAACTTTGTGTTCATAGAAAATGCTCTTGTGTAAAATATATGTGAGAGCGGTGCGCTGGTTTTCCTTTTTTCTCTACTAAACTCCACGATTTCGTAGATCTTTTACTTTATAAATCCGCACCAGCCAATGTTCTGTCGTATACGCTTCTTCGAGTACATCCAGTTCAAAGTCTTTGTTGCCAATCTCAGCAGCACGTACTCGATCGTAACCGGCAGGCTTGCCGCCTTCGGTATACACCTGACCAAAGCGATAGTAGCACATTTTATACATCAAACAATTCAACAGAATAGGTGAGCCTTCTTTGTCAACACGGAATTCACCATTTGCTGCATAGTAATCCTTTTCTTTGATGTGAGCACCTCGGTCCGTGCTGCCTCCAATACGCACCATCCATAAGAACTTGTTGATGTCGTCGGAAGAGTAGCCTGTCAGTCCGCCAAAGATCACCAATACGTAGTCTACATCGAGTTCTCTCATGATTTCGTAGGCTTTCTCTTCCGATGAAGCCATTGCTTGACCAACTCGGGAAATATGAGTGTTGTTCCACGTGTTGTTGTCCACAAGAATTGTTCGATTGGCCATTGCTGTTATCTGGTATCCATAATCCCACCAAGACATTATTCGTGCATCCTAAAATTGGCAAAAATAACAAAGACATGACTATTGATCGGGGCTAAGATGAGAGGTACATAACACAAAAAAAAGCTAGTTTTCAGAACAAAATTATAGTCATCGTGAGTTATTGCCCACTTATACTCTTCCTATCAAGAATTTTGTGTTTTCATCATGAAAAAAATATATATATATATTTTTCTGAGCCACTCGAATACTAACCTCAGGAGTGTTCATCTGCAGCCAGTAATATGCTTCTCGAAAATCATCAAAGATAATCCTTCCTCCATCATGAGACCTCGCACTGAGCACAATACTTGGTGAACTGTATGCTTCCGATGTCACCCACGTACAATGGAAAGTATAGCTAATCAGCATCACAGTTATTATGGTCACGAATCCTATAGCAACTTCTTTCTTTACAGTCGTTTGCTGTTCGATCTTTTTGTGATGCCTTTTCGAATGTTCTACTGATTTACTTGTGCCAGAGTCTACGCATTTAATGTACTTTGAGAGTAAATGCGAAATGGCAATGCCCGAGAGGATACACATAACTGGAGCAAGCACTAACATCAGACGGACCATTACTCCCTGTCAAAAATGAACCAAATTAACTCACTTCTGTGGATCAAGCAGCACTCGTATGTTTATATGTACTTACAGCAAAATAGATACTTGTTACGCCATAAAGGATGATGAAGATATTCGAATCAGACAGCTTGGAGAAGCAGAAATACAATCCAGCTGGGAAGAGGAACACCAAAATCTGAAAGAAGAAAACAAGAAGTGAATTTAGAACTTTGGAGCTTAAAAGGGTTCATTCGGGTGAACTCTTAATCAGCGATCAAAGTGTATGTAGTCATTGTGATAGACAATGGGGAGTTGGATTACCCATCTCTACCCAGTGAATATGGACGTTAACTCGCACTCATTACGAAATGTTGTCATCAGAGATCTACTACGAAACGTTCATGGACTACGGCTTTTTTTTCGCTGAAACACAACATCACGAAATCAACTTTAATGCACGTTGCTTCAACATAAAAATCTGTTGCCCTGCAAACTCGATTTGTTGGAAAATAATAAGACTCATTAGCCTAGGCTGACAAAATAGGCACCTCGGCACACAATCATCACTGATACCTGATCCCTGAACTACGTGTACAATGAAGAACAGGATTTAAGAATATTACATTGATGAAAAACCACATAGCAATCCTTTACGTCGTAGTCGTTAGATTTTTCTTAGTCGTCTTGCAGTTTAGCTGTCGCATTTACTACATAGCTGAGATGAGCTAATGTGTGTAAAGGACTGCAACAAAGCCCTTGATTTGAAACGGATTGCAGGCGACCACATGTAACAAAACAACAAAACACACCGGGTGCTACAGAGGGAAAATCAGCTAGCGAAAGAGGAAATGGATAGGTCCTACTCCAGGAGCAGGAGTTTTACCAAAAGGCAAAAACAATGTGTCATACCAATAACACCCGAACAAAAATCTCTAGAGTTGAACAAGGGCACTTAGTATGTAATTGCGTCAAAATCAGTACTGAGGATATGGAAAAACAATTTTCTGTAGACTGTTCAACGATGGGGACGATACAAATTGTTGTCAGGTAGAACGAACCATTCGACTTGAGCGATCAAAGTCAAGATTTTCGTTCACCCGACCAAATTGAATGAAGATAACAATATCTAAACTGGTACGAGTAAGTACGACAAAGCTGCCGAATAGAATGGTCCATCCGTACATGCACAGCACTTTACCGAAGCGACACTTCATTACTTATTGAGAGGTGGCGAACCACAGATTTAGATATGTATATGTATTATCATCTACATATGTTGGAATAACCCAACGGCGAGTAAAAGAAAACTAAGAAAAACAAACCAATGCCGGCATGAGTTGAGAAAATAAACTTGCGCAACTGAAATAAGAAAAGTAGGCAGTCTAAACGGAATATTTACGCTTATGGCTCCATAAACCAAGAGAGAAAAACTAATCCCAGTGGTATGTGGAACAGCTTCGATGAAAAATGTAAGGGTAGGGCAAAAACCTTGCTCGGTATTTCAAAATGACAGCACCAAACCAATAAAAAAAAAAAAAAAGAATGGAACGAAAACGGCGTCGATAAGAAACAAAAAGCAAACCTTTCATTCAAGCCTTAGACTAAGCACGACGGGAATACCAAAACCGAGTTAGACTGCGAACGTCGGGAAAAGGAGGCCAAGAAAGCGGTAGTTTCGAATCGAGCGTTAGAAGAGGTACCCTCATAAACTATAAGCAGGCGTCAAGCAATATAAGAGCTTCGTCGAAGCGCAGGCAAACTAGGTAAGAATAAGACGGAAAAAAGACGGGAGACTCAATCGCCGGAATATATTAAAGACACCTGATAACCTAGAGCAATGAATGTTGGAATACATAGAAAGACTACTGTAATGCGTTACTAAACAAAAAATCCGCGTGCAATTTCCTTCTCTCAATACTCACGCACGAAGAGGTAACAATAGATTATATGAAAGACGCAGTTGTTAGTGAAACCGTAGTGAACCAGGTGTGGCTCGCGATTATGTTTAATGAAATAATGAGAACCCTAACCAGTGAAGGGTTCCATTGTATATAAAAGCAAAATCGACACGAAAAATTGCAACAAATACCGAACGGTGAAACTAATGTCGGGTAATATGAAATATACGAGAGTTCTAGACAGTCAATAGCGCAATATTATGCAACTCCATGGCAGTCAATGAGGTTTTGTGAAGGGCAGGTCATCAATGTTAACAGATAATTACAAAGAAACATCGTGACGCTTCGAAAGAATTACATATCGTCTTCCTTAGTTTAGAAAAAACATTGGATAGAGCTTGGAGAAATCTTATACTATATGGTTGCGGTACTACAACAAGGCAGTGTACAAAGTTCGTTGCCTTTCAAGTACAAGATTCTAGCTTACGAATGAATCGGTCAAAAACCGGATGATTGTGTAGCCATTTTTCTCGTCCCGCAAATCCTAACCCCGGCACCTATTTAGGAGTCATTGTGTCGAAATACGAATAATTTAAATACTAATATCAAAATAATGACGACGTCGCACATAGACTCAATGTGGGGTGGTGTATTTTGGAAAAGAAAAATGCCACTTAAACATCAAGGTTTGTTATATACGACAATCGTTCGTTGTATTTGGGAAAAACTTCGCATTAGGACACCGAGAATGGTCAAATTTCAAACTGAGCAGATCAGCTGATTTTGTCATGTTTAACGAAAGTCATCTGAAAATCCGGTACAAAAACCAATAGAGACTTAAGTTCCAGCCGAAGATCGAAGAAGAGGCCGAAGGAAAAATAATTGGATTACTCAAATGCAAAAACAGCAGCAATCTCTTACCTACCTAACGAAGTGATTCAAAATAGAGTGGCATGTAGAATGGGTCGAATGTTCGTAAATTTAGCCAATCCCACAAGTAGAGTGCTAGTAACACCGATACGTGGGAGAAATAAGTATATTTCAACTATTATTTAAACAAGAAAAATAAGCTTGGATAAGGACGAATGTACTTTTGACCATTTTAAGCGAACAACGTTTGGATCTATACCTGGAATGTGTGTGCAGGCATACAATTAGATGAGGGCGTAGATTGCTACTATCGGGTATCTCATTAAGATCGCCTATTTTGAAATTTGAAAAAAAAAAACCGTGTTTATCTGAAAAGTTCTCATGTATGGAAATAACAACCATGTCTTCACTCTTTATTAAAATTACAATATCCGATAAATGGCCGCCTAGTGACTGATGGCACACGTTGGTCCTTTTAACGAAATTTTCGAAAACATTTTGGTATAGAGTCAATTTCATTGTGAATAATCACAATTTCTATGCGTTGTGCGTTCGTGTAATTCTCATGTTCACATAACAGCTGCCAAAACAACAACACTGTACGACCGACACAAAAAAAAATCGCAAAATTCAAAATAGACGGTTTTAATGGAGTAACGTGTAAAAAGCAGATATCACTGCTATCCAGGAAGTACGGTACGATGAACCAGACAAGGATAAAAAACTGTGAAGAAACACATATACTACGGTGCGGTGATCGATGCAACTAAAACGTCTATTTGGTTGTAGGTTTGTTCTAAACGGAACATTAAAACAGGAATCGTCGTTTCAGCATAATCTGCAAGTGTTGAGCTGGCCGCAAAGTGTGCAGCAGCAGAATTGGCCTTGCCCAAAAAGCTTGCAGCTTTACGTCCGCTTTTAATGAGCTTTGGGATGGAGTCTAAATTTGACACCCTTATCAAACTCGTTAGATTGGTCCCCTTAGCGAAGTCTTAGTAATGCAGTTTTCAATGTTAAATATGTAATCAACAAGTTACATGGTTCCAATTTTTAGGAAAATTCTCTTCAAACCTTAAAAAACCCTAAGACTGAACGATAAAGATAACTATAGAAACTATACACCTCCCAGGAGGTGAGCCGCTATTAATCACCTGCGATTTATAACCAGGGACTACAAACAGAAAACCGAAATCTCAGTCCATGAACACTTCACAACAATACCACTAATATTTACCTGTAAATCGAAGTAAAACGACGACCAAGACGTCGGTTGATGCTCCGACACAGATGCAATAATTGGAATGTGATTCTTCGCATACGATGGATCCAACAGAGAATAGAAACGTCCTGTCCACGGCGATACTTTTCCAGTCACTGTAAGCAGCGTTCCTATCACGACAACAACCGTCAAAATTGTAGACACCAATGCTTTGAATAGAACTTCAAAGTGTTCCTTTGACATCCGCGAACGAACATAGTCCACAAACGAATGAATCTGACAGAGGCCAAATACTCCAAGTGCCTGTTAATGGAAAGAAAGAACTTTCATTAAACTTCAATACAACCATGGAGCATCAAAGTTGATTCATTTTCTTTCAGCTATTAGTAGTAGTACTCATTATGTATCATACTCTTCCTATCAAGAACCTTAAGGATTCATCACGTGAAATTCTAAACGGTGGTACACACCGATGAAGACTATCTACTTACCAACATATGCTCGGAACTTTGAATGGGTTGAAAGCCAACAAAAGAGATTTGCATCGACAAAATTGTTCCCACACAGTAAAGTGTACTGTATGCGACGTAGATTCGATGAGAGAATCTTCCAGTCACCATTAAAGCCAAAACATGTAAAGGAATCAAGTTGATTAGGAACACATAACCACCCCAAGAAGACACCATGTAAAAGTAAGCCAAAGCAGTCATTGCCGCCCAGAATATCGCCCCAGATTTCACCGCCTTGATCCACATGTAGTAAGTCAACAACATGCAGAATATAGCTATTCCTTCGTTGTCATAGGAACCAGCAACTGAACGTGAAATGTATCCAGGAACTATGGAGATCATAGCTGCTGCTACCAGGCCAGCTCCAGTACTCTATTTGGAAAAAACAACAATTTAACACAACGATCAAGCAATGATAACAAAGTTATAACTCACATGAATCTCCTTGGTTAGAAGGTATGTAACAATCGTTGTCAGCGATGAGAAAAACGGTGCCAGGAACACGCAAACATTTCGAATGTCCACTGTGATATTAAGCAACCACATAACACGATATAACGCCGCTGATGTCACCATCAATCCAGGATAAATCGTACCGCCGATAATACGTCCCAAAGGGTACCATGCTCGATCATCGAACCAATTGTGGAAATTATAGAATCCCTGCTCGGCTAGGAACCGCGTGGTTCGATAATTGAAATACGGATCGAACTCATGGATCACGCTTTCGAACCTCAGCACCGAAAACAATCTCGTCGCAAATGCTACACAAAAAACAAAATAAATTAGGAAAAATCATTACAACTAAAGTGGTAAGGGAAGCTTCAACGCCCACAACACTTACAGAGAACCGAAGCTATGAGAAGGATGGCCAATTTGATCAAATGCTCCTGCTTCTCCAAATTGGTCAGGAATCTCGACTTCACCGCCGTCGACGTTTCCATCGTTGCCTACACTTCAGATTCCAGAGTTTCCTCCTTCTTCTTCAAACAGGAAAAAGCCACAAACTGCTAGCCGGCAAAAAATCTGCGTGCAATTACATAACCAAGTGATTAGACGGGTTTTTGGTTAATTCTTGGGGAAAACAATTACTGGGACTGATGGGCTTACCTTTGGGCAATAATATCACAGCAACACCGGCTTTTTTTGCAGTTGCAATCGACGCGTAAAAAGCGATTTTTTTATCAAAGTAATGTCGTGGCAATTCGCAGGCGAACGCCCTTTGCTACCGTCCGGTTCGGGTCACATTTCGTTTTTCGATCAAAAATTGAAGATGGCAGCCATTTGTATGGAGGATTTTTCGTTCAATTTCTTCGTTGAATTTAAAGAAAATTTTGGCGCGATTATATAGCTGCGTTCGGAGCTAGGCATGACGTCGGATTGCCGGACCATGTGAATGGTATATAATTTTTTGGTTTCCATCGAAAATTTGCGACGAAAGATTAAGTCGATCCGACTTCAGGATTACTAGACTTCGAACGACATCTTTAAACTGAATTTATATGGTAAGAAGCAAAGGAGATACAGATTGTAAGACAAAGATTCAGAATCCACAGACCTCTCCCTTCTTGAAGTGTGATGTCTGCAAGGATCTGACCCACATATTACCTCATGTAGTTCAGCATTAGAAATGGGTATCGGCTTTCAGGAGCTCGCTATGTCGCAAACGAATAGAATGGGTGATTTTTTAAGGTAAATTTTTTTTTGTATTAATAACAGGAATTAGGTGAACTCAAGCCCATCTTCACTTTTGAAAAAATAAGGAACGATGCCACTAGCGTGAAGAGTAGAAATTATGTTTGATAATTATAGATTAGCATAAAAAATAGAAGGTAAAAAATTAAAAATAAAAAAAAAAATTTACTTTCAATATATTATTGTTATTACGAGTATATTGTATTATTTTTCTTTCCTAAGTGTCATTAGTCAAGTGTTTGAAAAGATAAATCTTGAATGTGTTTGCCTTTTTGATTCTTTTAAGTTCTACAGATAGATCTGGTACCCAGTTATCCAGGTTGTCGTGACTGCATAATGCTGTGTAGGGTAGGCACTGCCAACCCGGAGATACCCAGTGCCGTAACTGTTTTTACGCATCAATTGTGCTTATTTTACAACCAAGTGGTAACACCGGGTACTAGTCGATGTCCATCCGGATTCGACCTGCCAGGCAGGCAAAAATAGCAGCACAGGGGATGAATTCCCCAGGTGAAATGAATTGTGAAGTAAAATCCCGCAATAAAACAAATAAGACCTTATCCGGGCTCCTCCGACATATTTGCAGCTCAGGCCGGTAAAGATTTACGAGACGATTGGGGGTTGTGACGCTGGAGTAGCTTCCTGGCCTGGAAAAATAAACAAAGTAACGAAGCAACAACAAGCCTCGGATCTGCACGTGGAATGTTAGGTCCCTTAATAAGCACTAGACTGCTGCAAAGCATCAATCCAAGCAATGCGATGGGATGAGCGGGACAAGAAGAAGATGGAAAATTGCGACATCTACTACGATTATTATTATCGACGGCAAAAGCAGCGCCTCTATTGATGCGCTTAAGGCTAAATTTACTAACATTAGATTTTTATGCGAGCGAAATATGACAACACAAAAGAATACTTCTTCGAGCTCTTGGACAAGACCTACGAGCAAGGCCCTAGCCATGACATTAAAATTGTCCTAGGCGATTTAAATGCAAAGCATTTAATCTTTGGTAGTACTGTTGGAAAGTATAGCCTGCATGATATAATCTCTGATAACGGATTCAGGTTATTCGACTTGCAGTGAGGCGAAAGATTGTCGTAGCTAATACGCGGTTCCCATATCTCGATATTCTTAGGGGGGCTTGGAGAACTCCTGATCTCCATCCACCGTCAACCAGATTGACCACATCGCGATCGACGCAAGGCACTCCTCTAGTATTTTGGATGTCTGAACATTCCGAGGGGCGAACCATTAACTAGTTGTAGCCAAGATACGGTTGCGGATATCCCGAAGATCGCAAAGGCAAACCAATTGAAAGAGATCGCCAAGGCTTTTCCCGTTAGAGTTTCCTTTAATCTCTTAAGACCAAAAAGCCGTCAGGGATGCCGAACATGCTCGTGCTCGCTATATTTTTCTCGTGTAGGGGCTAGTTCGCGAGCTGCCCGCTGTTGGCGAAAAATTTCGATTTTTTCATGCTCGTTGGCTTCGATGTTCGCCGTGTAGGGACATGTTCGCGAGCAAGCCTCATTTTTGCTGCGAACGCCGCCGAATGAATATCGTGGATTAAACATAATGGCAGCAGTAAATAAATAAATCACCATAGTATGAAGAATCAACACGAAATGAATGCTCGCCAAATGTGTTAGTCGTGTAGGGGATAACGCAAGCGAGCATGTTCGGCGAGCATGCTCGTCGTTTAGGGCTACCTTAAGAAGGTTACAATCTATTTCGGTAGGTATCTGCAGCCGTTGTTTATCGTTGCCGAGCTTTCGAAAGTTTTTCCAGAGCTTTTACAGACTGATTGTCGGTATTCAACAAATTTCCATAGTATACTCGTTTTATCGTTTCGATAGGGAGTGCTACAAGGTTGCGAAGGGAATGATAGGTATCATGGAATTCGTCCAGCTTACATCACTTCCGAAGGTGGTGGGAAGAAATACTTTGCTCATTAGTCCAAGTGTACGGTTATTTAACCAGGGCGGAGAGCTACTTCTAATTGTTTTAGACTTTAGTGAAATATGACGGTCGAAAGGATCGTTCAAATTATTTTGCTGGAACGCTGCCTGTTGGTTTACAAATGTCATGTGATAAATTTGCTCCCAATGTATATCATTGAATATTTCTAAAATACCTGTGTGGCGTCGTTTAGGGCTACCTTAAGAAGGTTACAATCTATTTCGGTAGGTATCTGCAGCCGTTGTTTATCGTTGCCGAGCTTTCGAAAGTTTTCCAGAGCTTTTACAGACTGATTGTCGGTATTCAACAAATTTCCATAGTATACTCGTTTTATCGTTTCGATAGGGAGTGCTACAAGGTTGCGAAGGGAATGATAGGTATCATGGAATTCGTCCAGCTTACATCACTTCCGAAGGTGGTGGGAAGAAATACTTTGCTCATTAGTCCAAGTGTACGGTTATTTAACCAGGGCGGAGAGCTACTTCTAATTGTTTTAGACTTTAGTGAAATATGACGGTCGAAAGGATCGTTCAAATTATTTTGCTGGAACGCTACCTGTTGGTTTACAAATGTCATGTGATAAATTTGCTCCCAATGTATATCATTGAATATTTCTAAAATACCTGTGTGGCTTTTGACAGTTTTTATCTGTTCAATTTGCATATCGTAGTTCTTACATATAAGATCGTGTTTCGAGAATCCCGCCGCTGTTAGTTGGCTGTAAAATTGGGCTTTATCAACATCACCAATAAAGAAACCGTCGAAAAGATTAGGGGATACATTTTTGGGGAAGTGGGTTGCGTCTTTGACGGTAGTCACTCAAACTCTTGAAAGTTAAATTTTTTTCGATAAAAAAAAAGATGTACCTACTTTAGATTGCTCAAGATCCCAATCAGCGAACTCCCGTAGTAAGCCATGGGCTCGTGACTTTTTTTCCTGAATCTGATAAGGGTGTAGGCCGAAGTCTTTTTTGTAAAATTTTCCACGAAGTTTCAACTTTTGCAATCGACGCCTAATAGACAATTTTGGAGCTTTTGCCACACTTTGACTCGTTGTTGGCTTTGCGTCATTTGGTTCGAAATTTATCCACAACACGATGAATAACCAGTTTAGTTGCTCGATTATAAAGACTACAAAAATCACGTTATCTTCTATACGTGTCGGAAATTAAAGGCTGATTTTCAAAATAGATTTAAATGATACGTTGTAAGTCTATTCACAACGATTTATCAAACATTACTGAACATAAATACCAAGAACGACTAAAACGCAAGAGAATCACAAGCTTTTAAGCGTCGTCTCTGTTTCACAGAAACTATGCTATTGGCTGAGGGTGTGCAATTTCTGATCGAAGTAAATCCTCTCGGGAGATCTTTCATGAATCCTCTCTCGCCTCAATCCATCTCATGTAACAGTAAAGGCGCGTTTATCCTGGTAAAAGACTCTTTAATTAAAATTCTTATACATAAACCGTTCTTGTATATAAACCGAAAAATATTTTCTGGAGTTAAAGTTTTCAACCATTAGATACATTCTTTCACTGAAACCTCCTAATGTGTGGCTCTAATGATGGAACTTCTCGCTACGTGACCGATATTGTACGCTACTGCTGGAAACAACTTGAAAAATCTAAGACTAAAAGTATTCGCTAATATTTGAAGGATTTCCAATAATAACTTTTCCTCTGTTGCCTAATACTAATACTTTGACATTGGTCTACCAAACATGCTTTAATAGTTTTAAACTAAAAGCACGTAGTTTGACTTTGATAGTAACTTTTAATCAATTAGGATTTAGGAGACAGGAACTTCCGTGCGGAGCTACATGTGCATGTGCTTATATAAGTGGTTTAATATCAACGCCATATATAATTTGACATTTTAAAGTATCCACCGGCGTCTTTAGATGTAGCCGTAAACTACTATACGGTGCAGGATAGAACGACACGTTTTGACGACTTGACGAATCTCGGCGGCGGTGTCTATCTGATGGTTAAAATTCGCTTTAACCACAGTAGACAGCATTGTATTTTGGAAGCATTAAATTCCGCTTGGTGGGTGGTGGTTTACATGAGCACAACATAACATAACTGTCGTGCCAGTTCTATTGATGAAAAACAGGGACGGGAGTGAAGAAAGTACTGTCACAAAATAATATACTGGACTAGAAGTAACAGACAGAGGTCATTAATGAAAATTAAAAAAAAAAATGACGGCGATGGAACAGAGTTCTGTAACCCACCAGCATTGTGTATTTTTTGGCCAGCAGATTTAAGGATGTTCAAGATAACTTGAATTTAAAGATCAGTGAAATAATTTTTTCTTTCCCTTAATATTCATGTCATGGGCTGCACTCTCGAAGCCATCTGCCGTCTAAAAAGAAGCGGTCTTTGGTATAACACGCACTTGGGCTTTGATGACCTAGCGGGCCGACTGTCTTGTGACTCTGGTCTTATGGACATGTCGTCTAATGCAATGATATCAGAAAAAATACAAAATCGACTTTCCCTATGCCTAGGGCCAGAATCTGAGCCTGTAAAGGAATGTAGTCGAGATTTCAAGTATGGATGGCTCCAAAACTGATTTAGAATGCAGCGCTGGTGTTTTCCTGAAGGACGGCAAGTTCAGAGTTCACTCCTTATTGAGACAACTTGAGGTTATTTTCCGAAGGGACCACAAACTATATTGTGAAGAATTGGTGGAGTGAACGAAGCGTTTGTAGCTGTAGCGACAGCCAAGCTGTGCTTAATGCTTTGTTAAACCCTCTTACGACTTCCAAGCTAGTTCGAGACTGCAAGACTTCATTAAACGCTGCCCGAAAGCTAAATTCGCTGAGTCTTGTTTGAGTCCCAGGTCACAATGGGATGACGGGAAATGAAATCAGTGGAAAGTTTTGCAGGATCCGAACCTACATTATGTTTGCCTAGCTCCTCGGTTAGGGGTTCCATTTACAGTTGATCCTCATATGAGCATAACTACAAATTACATGACTCTCGAGGTTTCCGACAGACCAAAGGATTCTTCCCGACATCACTAAGATGTAAACATCTTTCCTGCTGTCCCTCAGTAGAAAAGACTGTAGGCTGTTCACTGGCATCGTGACCGCACACTACGCCTTTGCTAAGAAATTAAGTATGCTGGGAACAAACCATACACCATCCTGCCTCGCTTGCTGTGAAAGCAGATAGTGCAGGTCACTACCTCTGTGAATGTCCGGCTTTCGAGCTCCTGCTCCTACATTTTGTAAAATCACGGATTCTATATTATATCGCTGAAAAAGTACCGCTGACAAACTTTACTAAGAAAAATTGTTCAGTCACATAAATAAACATCCAAATCGGTCGAGAGTCGATGGCGAATGAGGTAAAGCAATTACACAGCAAACGAGCGCGACGCGCAGCTCCGTGAACTGTGGTTGCTTTATGTATGAAGATAAGGCTGAAAACAAAAACCACAGACTCGTCGGATATACACACAATACAACACATACGATCCCAAGAGTTGACTTCGGTTTTATAATACATTTTGTTCATACAAATTGTTCAGAACTTGAAGTTCGAAGTAAAAACAGGCAATTAAAAACTGGTTAGATTTTTTCATTCGGCGTGCAATATCTATGTAAACTATAGCATCTCTGGTAAAATGCAAATACCAACTGCAACTATCCTACTTTCATCAGATTGGTGTCGACAATGAATCCACATTTCAATGACACATGCCATCAAAGCACCACTGGATATAAATAAACTAAACTACATGGCATAGATGAACTAACATGGATGGCAAACTCTACTCAGCCGTTTGTAATCCCTTAAACTTCTCAAAAATTCCCTGTAAATGAATTACCAACATTTGTGCAAGTCTGTAAACTGCTAGAATTTGCTAAAATGATAGCAATTTATACCGAAAGTTAACTCTACATATGTGTGCAATATCATTGTATACATAGTATAAGTTTCATATGCAATGGTAATATGGATGACGTTTTTGTGTAATATGTGAGAGGAACTAACATTGTTGACAATTCACTCGTATTCAGGGACAGGTTCACACGGAACTCCGGTGGCCTGACGGTTTATCGTGGCCTAGTGAGCACTATGGGTCTGTAGGAGAAGAGAGAAAAAAATTCGCCTTTCTTAGGGATGGGCTGCCCACTTTCTCGAGAAGTGTCCTAAAGACTTAGCCACCTGGGATTTTTGGATGGTTGTGCATCAAAAGTAAAGTCTACGATATCAGCCCGTGGTTTGTAACAGAGCTGAAAGAAAATGAAATTCACGACACGCAGCCATGTTGCACCACGTAGCACGAAACACGGAGCCCGGCGTCCAGCCTGCAGCAGTGTGCGCGACTAAATGAACAGCTTTTGGACAATATCAGTTTCAAAAAATAGAATCCGCATTCTTTCTGGTTATGTTCTGCTAAGTGATTAAGCAATATACCTCATATTTAGTTAAAAACATAATCTGTCGACTTCGATTGGACGAGAGCTAAACTAGATTACAATCGTTGTGTAGTCACAGTTAGAGCACTGCGCATGACAAAGTTGAGGCCGGTCAGTACCGATCCTAAACAAAGAACACCCAGCCACCAGTTGCTAATACAATAAATCAACATCTTTTCGTTAAAGTTTTTCGAAATAAGAATTTAAGATCCTACATCTCATAAGATCTCACGGTAAGCTACTTAAACAATGCACTCCACAAAACTTACATTCCACTGCATTATGTTATCGAAAATCGAAATCCATTTTTCCACTTCCCCTCCAATGCCAAATGCCATCGGTCGCCGTCAAAATAGTTTGTTTTCAAATTACAAACAAAAAATCGGACAACCTAACAGAAAACAACTCGGCTCAAAGTTTAACTTGTTTTCCCTCATTTTCCTTAATTTAATTATTCTAAATTTAAATAACTTCTAATTCATTCGAGGAAAATAAATCTCTTCACCACCAACAAACCGTGAATACACAAAAAAAAAACTTTTTCACTGACAGCCAACAGCTGCCTCTGCTTTGTCATCTTCTATTCAAATTTCAGCAAAAACGATTTGTTTTACTCTTTTTATTTTCTCGCACTTATTGGCAAATTAATTAACTGAAAGAATTTCAGAATTAATGACCTCCAATTAAAGTTAAGTGGCATCATGACGGGCCGTGGAAACTACAAGGACATCTACGATTTGCTGGAGAAACTATGCAAAAATGTTGGCCCGAGCAATCACAGTAGGTTTCCTTTTGTTTTATGTTTTTTTTCTTTATTAATTTCGCTCAAAAATACACCGAAAAGTTAACTATTAGCTGATTTACATTTAATGCTACGCGATTCGGTGGTTT
Source organism: Volucella bombylans (assembly GCA_949129095.1). Classification (NCBI taxonomy): domain Eukaryota; kingdom Metazoa; phylum Arthropoda; class Insecta; order Diptera; family Syrphidae; genus Volucella; species Volucella bombylans. The sequence continues at coordinate 138,628,310 of OX422143.1, forward strand.
TTGAAGCATTCCTTTACATTGGTTGCGGTGAAAGTAGCAAATTCTCAAGCATCTGGTTGCAGTGGCGGCAAAGTTGTCTTGGATGGCCTTTACCTGCATTTATGAATTATATTTGTTCGCTTAATTGAATTTTTGTCGTTTTGTTGTGATTGATTTGATTTTGTTGTATTGCTTTTCAGGGGAAATTCTTCGGAATGTAACGCAGTATATATCAAATTGCCCAACAGCGCTGGGGACTTCGTTGCCATACAATGAAACTTCGCTGGTGTCGAAGATTTCAAGCCATTTGACGAATACCAGTGGCTCGCAGAGCAGTGCTACATTATTTTTAAATCTCTACGAACAGCTAAAGACAAGTGTAAGTGTGAATTTTGTTGGTTTCGTTGATGGTATTCATTGTCAAGAAAATATATATATTTTTGTCTTTTGCAGCAAACAGATCAGAGGCAGAGGAGTGCTTTGCTTACGTTTTTATATTTTATGGCAGACTCACAAAATAACACAGCCAGTTTCGCTGCGAATGGTTTTGGCAATATTAATAGCAACATTCACAATAATGGTCCAGGAGTGAGTCCAGCTTTACATTCGATTCGAACGAGTATGATGCAGAGAGCGCAGAATTTCGGCCCGACTGTAAGCAGAAGTACTTTAGGAACGTTTGCTTCTCATAAGGTTAATAGAAAGAAACTAAATAGTACACCGAAGGAAACGTTTTTAACTTGTCTTTTGTAGATCTCCGCAATGCATAGTAATACGGATGACGACAGACTAAAAATCTCCACACTTCGATCAACTCACAATCACCAACTTCAATCGGATAGTAGTGATACAGCCAGTAGAGATATGCAAGTAGCCAAGCATCAGCATCACGCACAACAGAACGGTCTGAACGATGACATTGTCCAGAACGTGATTTATTCCTTCACTGGCATACAGGGAAAGTATCTGAAAAAAGATGTGATATCCGGGGCATTCAAACTGGATTCGAAGGCCAGGAAACTGAATGTAGTTCAAGCTGGCATGTTACTGCGGTTATCCGAATTGGGGTGAGTACGAAGTTACCTACTGAGTCCATAAATCACCACATCTCTTTCAGATATTACCATGATAAGGTGCAGTCCTACACAGATACAAAAAGCGGCCTCTGTGCACTTGGTCTGATGGGTCAAGGATTCATTTCAGCGCTAAAGACAGAGCTTACAAAGTATTACGGAATGGTTGCTATGCTGCAGGAGCAGGTAAGAAAATCCATTTCGTCCCTATTAATTTTAAACTCCTAGCACATCGACGTTTTTTCAGTTAAATAAACAACGCAAATCTGAAAGCCAGGAGTGGGTGTCTTCCGTTGCACCGGTCGAGAAGGTCACATTAATGAAAATTCTCGTGTGGTCCGTGGATCCATTACAACGTTTACAGTGGCTAGCCACTATTTCCGAAGCTTGTCAAGAAAAGAAAGGCGGCGCACTGGCTTCTATAGTCCATGGCTTCCTAAGCGATGGTGATCCATTGGTCAAGGCTGTTGTGAAAGAAATGCTTCTTGCGATTTGTGGGCCATTGCAGCAGATGTTATCACGTTGGTTGCTCGAAGGCGAGATCTGCGATCCACATGGTGAATTCTTTATTGAGTGTCTCTCGGAGGTGGGTCCCGATCGTCTGTGGCATGACAAATATCGGGTGCGGACGTCTATGTTGCCAGATTTTATATCCACAGATATGGCACATAAAATCCTTATCACGGGGAAGAATATAAATTTCCTACGTGAAATTTGTGAGGATAAAACCCCAGTAAAGGGTCGTGAGGAATTAAGACAGTGCTTCGAATTGAATGGTAAATTATTATTTGTCTTCTCTCTATTCTTAAAAAGCGAAAGAGACTTTAATTCTCTTCTTTCTCTTCCCGTGTAGCTGAAAATATTTTCTCCAAAGTAGCCGACACAAAACTCCACTCAACAATCGATGCGGTGTACTTGAATACGTCCAAACGGGTGCTTGATATCGTGATGGGTCCTCACAAATTACTGGAGCATTTGCAAGCGATGAGAAGGTACCTTCTCCTTGGTCAGGGCGATTTCATCGGTATTCTCATGGAAAATTTGAAGTAAGTACGAATTACATTGCTTGACGACGAAATATGATTTGGAATCTCTTCTAGGTCAGAGTTAGACAAACCAGCAAAGGAGTTGTATTCTTATGACTTATCCTCCATTATGGATGCAGCAATTCGGAGTACAAACGCGCAATATGATGACCCAGAGATTCTCAATCATTTGGATGTTAGATTACTGCATCCGTATGATGGTGACACTGGTTGGGATATTCTATCGTTGCAGTATACTGTTCGTGGTCCTTTGGCAACAATGCTAGATCCTTCAATGGATAGTTATCAGATTTTGTTTAAACCATTGTGGCGCATGAAACATATCGAATTTCTACTATCGTCCAAAATTTGGAAAGAACAAATGTGCAATGCAAAGGTGAGTTTATGTACGTTTTTCTTGAAATATTTTTCGTTTGTTTCTCTGTTTTTTAAGACAGTGGCCTAATGGTGACTACGATTTGTTCACTCTTTATCCTTAATTTGAGAATCTGAGCCCATTCGAAGTGCACCTATTTTTCATTCCGTAAATCTTTTCACGTAAATTTATTAGTTTTTTAAATCTAAGTGACTCTGTGACCCAGTAAAGGACAGTTAAGTGTTTGTGTAATGTTAATAATTGACCTGGACCCAATTTGAATCAACAACATATAAAAAATTGTGTCGTCTTTCCTTCTACAGGAAGGAACGTTTAAAACCACCTTCCGTGTCTAACAATCACCCGAACGAAAAACAATGAAAAAATACTGCTAACAGCAGTTATAGATCCAGAAGAAGCTGTCGACTGCTTATTTGTGATCCACAGGAGTAGGTAGAGTCGAGTCTCCAGGAAGTGCACAAGGCGAGTGATGCCATTCCCATTCTTCTACACCACGAACTGGCGATTCAAGAGTCATCGCCAATGAGAGAGAGATACCTCTGTTCATTTCGAAGGAATAGTTCCAAACGATCTACGAATTACTGAGAAGTAAGAAATCAGTTTGAACCGATGGGATACCGATTATTGTGTCTTTCAAAATCTCTAACTACAATAGAAGCGTTCGACATTTACACAACTCCATCGCATTGAAAGATAGCGGTGGTACATCCTATTCCCACAAGGGATAAAGACTCGTCGAAACCGTTGAATCTTCGGTCGATAAGTATCCTCCTGAATACCAGCAATATTCGAAAAGATGAGTAATGGTGTCTTGACTAAGTAGGTTAAGGACAAGAATATAGTTTCGGGAAATCAATTGGGTTTCAAGGAGGGGCATCATATCTCACATGCCGAGTCTAAAGTGGTATCTGATAACCAGTGGAATGAAAGCAAGGAACAATACTCGAGTGCCTGTTTGATTAGCTTTGAGAAGGCTTTTGACACAAGCTGGGCATAAGTGATTAATCTGCTGTACATCCTGTTTAATATATACACCCGTAGACAGTACATCGTAGAAAATTGTATGAAGACTTCTGTTTGAATATTTGCACTTAAACTCGGTCTGCAAGAGGATTGTATTCAACATCTACACAAGCGACCTTTTCAGCTCACTTCACAATGCCATAGCGTACGCAGAGGATAGTAACGTGATTTCGATATCGAAGTTGAAGGCCAACTCTCAGCAACTGAAAACTATTCCTTTTTAGATCACCTTTGTCGGGGGTCTCTACGGATATCAGAAAGAATTGGCGGGCAATCACTTGCTTGCCGATGAATATCTGTTGCTCTGGTCAGAGCCAAAGGTGCTTTTGCCTCTAGAAACTGACTGTGTTATATCAGCCAACTTCATGCGAGGGTGAATATAATATGTTACGAGTACATGGCCCTTATTCATCCTGTGCTTGCATTTGGATGTCTCATGTATTTTAACGTTATTGCAAGTTTATTGGAAAAGATACAGTCAAACATACATACGTTAAGTTTGCTTGCGTCTTTGGTTAAGGCTGTCATTAACAGTTGGGATTGCTATGAACACAACTGCAGATGGCATGACTCTCTAGGTTGTCGGCAGACCAAATGAATGCTTCCCGACCTCTCTAAGCGGCCTTCCTGCATCGTGGCATCGTGGAGAGGCACTACACTTTTGCTAAACACTTAAATGTGCTTGGTATTAGTGATACCACATCCAGCGACGCGTACTGTGAAAGTGATAACAGTGCAGTTACTTGGCAGTGGGTGCTGGTACTGTAGGCATTTTATCACTGAGGCGCTTACTCGTCCTTTTCGAAAGACTGGCAAATCAAATAAAATTAAAATTTTATTCCGACGGAAAAAAGTTCGATTCCCTGCCCTGTAATTCCACACTTCAACCTCACAATACTTCAATACTTGACGAAAAGTTTTGCACCAACCTTTATGAAATCGACCTTTATGGAAAGGCCAACTGCTGGAATACCACAATCGCCAAACAGCGAACTGTGCAAACATAAGCCAACTATTGTATGATACTATGCTCCCAAAACCCTCTGACCAAAATTACCCTGAAACGAAATAAATTTACAACCTCGGGCACTGATGGACATCAACATAGTCGAATAATCTAAATCTAACAAAATCTAAAAAACTACTTGCTAATTCTACAGGGTTTTCGAATAAAAGGTTTCAATAGTCCATCACGAAAACAAAGCCATTTACACACAAGAACGCGTTGAAATTAATAAAATTCACTGAAATGTGAAAGAGGAGGTTTATGTCAGCGTTCCCCAGTCAATTGAAGCATTCAAACTAGCATAGAGACGCAAATGTGCGAAAGTGTGATAAAAATTACATCAAAAATGCTTAGATGTGCAACAGCGGTCATGGAGGTAATCTTTGGTATTAATAATGGCAAGCTCTGCTCTTCTTTTTTTCTTAGCCGTGCGGACATTGGAACTATTCTACAGGACGCTCTGTTTCAGATCACATCGCCAGTGGGGCCAAGAGTGTGGTGAAGTTTTTGCATTTGAGTGATCCAATTATTTTTCTTTCGTTCTCTTCTTCTTGTACGATTTTTCGACGATCTTCATTAAACATGGCAAATAGGGAAACTTTCGCAAATGCGCGTCCTTCTGATTACATCAAGCTTAGCTGAACCCGCTTATATTCGTGACTCTTTCACTTCCTTGTACATTGTAAAACGACTGTCGTATATAACAAAGTGGCTTTTTTTTTGTCACCATAAACTGCAGAGTTTTCGCACCATTTTAACCACTTTACGCTAAATGTATGTGTGACATTATTGCGATTTTCTTTTGTTGATTAACAAGGGGTATCTAATTTGTTCGCACTTTTGCACGGTGACTTCTAAATAGATATAAGAAGTTGGGTTTGAGGTCTCGGAAAAACGGCAATGCAGATATTCGGTCTTAGTACAACTGATTCGTATCCCGTTCTCTCCTAAGTCCTTTACCCAACTATTAAGAGTTGTCTGAAGTTCCGTCATGTCGTTGCTTAGGATAGCGCTATCATAGGAAAAAGAAGAGAAGTCATTTCGAACATGTGGACTTGCGACTTTAATAGGAAATCTGTCACGACATTGAAAAACCAAACTTCCTTGGCATACCCAAATTCTTTAATACTTCGAATTGTATGTGATCGTGGTCCGATTGCACGTTCCCAGTTTATTCTTTTAACTGCCTCGTTGACCTCAGCTTATATAAAATTTGTTTTTGTACTTTTTCCATCTATTGCAAATTTCATTGTTCCCTGACGGCACCTAATTGTTTTCAATATATTTCAGCGAATATTAAAAATATTATCTCGTGCTTCGACGATGCACTTCTTCTATTCTTTGTTACCTGCCCATAGATTGTGTAGATCTATCCCACGTCCTCTAGGTACCTCTTTTTTCGCCTCGTTATTGCAACGTTTGTAGTCTAACTCAAGACGCATTCTATTGGTTTCGTTATTTCCGCTGTACTTAGTCCACGTTCGAAAGCTTGTCTTTTCCTCTTTACGACCGTTGCCGTTTCACGTTTCTTTATTTATGTAGAAACACATTTCGAAATACAGAGCAGAGTTATTACACTACTCTTATAATTTTCGTACAAGTTGTTCCATATACTTTGCGCGCCTAGTTCTTTCTTTTGGTTTATGGAGCCATTTTCGCAGTACTGGCCACTTATCTTATTTCAGTTGCGCAAGTTTATTTACTCGACTCATGCCGTTTTTCTTTGGTTTCTTCACGAAAAATTCTGTTAATAAAGAACTTAAGAATCTCTTGCTCGTAGTTTTGTGTTATTTCAGCATAAATGATAATCTATCTGGGTTCGGCATCCACCCCTACAGGAAGCAATTAAATGACTGTCTGTCTTAGTAGATAGTGTATTTAACTTAGTTGAACTGTCTGATTTGCATGAGTTTAGTATGTTTTCATGCCTTGTTTCTTGTTCCGAATCTGTTCCAGACTTTGTATTGTAGTCCGATTCCATGAGGTGTACGCTTAAATCTGCACCGATGATAAGCATATTCTCCTTAATATTCCGTTTAATATTAATATTCCTTAATATTCCATCAAAGTCGCCTCAAAATATTCATTTGTCTTATTGCTCACTATGAAGGCGCTAACTATGATATATTCCAAGTTTGCTGTTTAATTACACTCGCTAATTTGTGACACGTTTACGATTTGATCTAGAAGCTCAGCTTTCAACATAATGGCAACTCCGTTCTTACATTGTTCTGCTCCGTAATAATACATTTTGGACACTTTCGTTTGCGATTTAACTAACGCGCTGCGTTGCTGACATTTTGGCACTTGGTTTGGATTCGCCACGGAATCACTTCTTCGCTGTGCACAAGTGCCTGGCGGGTAGTGTATTTATAAACTTTCACTCCCACGACCCCATACTTTCGTACTTTTCTCTTTTTTTCGTGCGGTAGTGGTCCCCTTACTAATGAAGGCTAAAATGGAAAGGGCATGCTCGGCGAGTAGCATAATACTGGCCTACGCCGTCATAGGACTCACTACTAAAATATGTGACAAACCAACTAATGACTTCGGATTAAAATAAATTTACTGTTGACGACCCTTGCAAACGTTTAAAAGACAACAACTTTTGGATCTGCACGTGCAGGTGCACCAAAGAATGTTTCTACGAGCACCTCTATAAGACATATGAGCAATGTCCTAAGTATGACGTTAAAATCGTACTAAGCAAAGATAAGAAAGGAAGGTATGCATGGTAGCAAAGTTGGTAAACATAGCCTATGCGACACCACGTCTAGCAATGCACTTAGCCTTATTGACTTTGCGGCGAGACGAAATCACTATAACAAGCACACGGTTTCTTCATCTCAATATACACAATGGGACATGGTGGTCTCCGGATCATAAAACGCTAACCAAATTGATCACGCTGCGATCGACGTAAGACATGCTTCCAGTACTCTGGACTGGACTGTTGAACCGAAGGTACGAATGCGAATATCCAAGCACCACAACAAAGAAGAGCTACTTTAAGAAGGTAATCGTAGAAAAGCTGCAATCGCAAGAGGCCGCCAGCATCAAGTGGCGACGCCGCAACTGATGTGCTGGGTTTCACCCGACCACCACCAAGAAATCCTTGATCTTATGAAGAATGCAGCTCAATAAGCAGCGAGCAAAGTGTTGCTGCAACGAAGGTCGAGAGGAGCTCATGAGCTCTACAAACAGAAGAAACGGCTTCTCCAGAAGAAGAAAACAGAGTACGGATGATGTTGAGAGTTTGTACTTCAGGAATAACGTGCGGAAATTCTACCAACAAGTAATAAGAACCTGTCAAGGCAACAAGACTCGTAAAGAAACCTGTAGAGATAAAGAAGGAAATTTGAGAATATGGAAAAACTGCTATTGATATAGAGCTATGTAGAACCATGTCTAGCGTTTGCATCTCTGCTAGGCTCGTCCGTCTGTGCAGAATTACGATTGAGAACGCTCGCTACGGAAATGGCTTAACCGAGACCTTTGATGTCCAAAGAGGTGACCCGAAAAACTAAGGAGACCTTGATCATCCCAGTCCCACTTTATTTCGCTGAATCATTGACTCTATCGAGAGAAAAATCCTTCGAAAAATATTCGGTCCCATTTGTGTTGATGGGCTTTGGAGCAGAAGATTCAACGATAAACTATACGAGCTGTACAGCTGCAATGACCTAGTCAGAAAACTGTGCATCAGTCGTCTGAGATGGTTAGGACATGTAGAACGAATAGTCGCCAATTCTCCGACCCGCAGATTCTTCGAATCAAACCCGGAGGGACAATGCAGTGGAAAGAGACCTCACCTTATATGGCGCGCACCGACCTGGACTGCCCAACTGGAGACAGTTAGCTAAAGACCGGGCTAACTGAAGAGGTTTGCAAGTCAACCACGTCCTATATATTGAAGTGCCCGTATATAATTGTTCCCCATTTAGTCGTCTTTTACGACAAGTAGTGGAACGAACTGCGGCAATATTCTATAATATAAGCCATTGCGGCATGCATGGCGGTATGATTTTATTTACTGCATACTCGTATACCAGTTAAACGTATTATTTGGTACAACTATTGCATTTACTTGAACTAGGCTTTTAAAATTTCCTATTTCAAAATATTTTCACTAAACTCAAACTACTAATCAGACGTGTTTACCTAAGCAAAACTTATATCTAAAGAGTTCTACCTTCAGAGAGCATGCATCCATTGAAATTGCATATACTGTGGGGACATTGGCCTACAATGACAACATCAAAGTTCAAGGTCAAGTTAGCCCACTACATATAGACTTGTGACTGCATAAATTTTCTTCAACTAGACTGGACTTAATAGCAATATTTCAATTGCTTATCACTTGTCGTTCTGCATTTACTTGAAGTCAATATTTGTGTCTTTCCACGGGAATTCAACAACATACAAACCGACTCCACACATCAAGAATAATTACGAATTCATGACGTAGTACGTGTTGCAAAACCAGAACGCCCACTAGAGTCTCTATTCGAACAGAAATTACAAAATATAATTGTCGCCATTTATAGCCGGTTTAAAGTAATTAAATTCCGGTTATTTACCGTAACATTTAACCCAATCCACGCAATGAGTCTTGTGTATACAAACAGATAGTGAAACAGAGTGGTCATCGCATTAGAATTCATCTGCCGTTTGAACGTGCTTAAGAGTGACAAATACTCCCAATACTCCCATCTTATCATGTACGTATATATGTATGGTAGTGCACACGGATAGTTACATACATATACTGACTTATTGCGTATTCTGTAATCAAATCAGCGATTAAATTGAAATATTCGTATACATTAGCTTGTTTATACTCGTTCAATGTACATATGCCCCTGCTAGCCAAAAATGCCAAAGTCTGACCTTTGCTCTAAGCCATGGAATTAACACTAATACTAAGTGTTTACCCCATTGGATTGCAGATTATAGATTATAGATTAAATATTCAGATTTCTAACAATAGGAACCAAGCCACTTGACGATGATAAGATAAAAGAATGGTCGTTGATCAAATCAGAGAATGAGAAGCAAAAATAAGGAAAAAAAATACGAATTTTCTTTATCTTTGATTGCGTATAAATTTTTAAATCCTCTTCCTTTTTATTGAAATACCTTCGTGCGAATGGTATGAAATACTTGATTTTTATAAAAAATTAACCATTTTTGATTTTAACTTAACTGATTTGTGCTAGTTTACAACTTAGCCTCTGCTTTTAGGAGGGGGGCTAGTTTCTGTGTTAACATAATGTTTCCGGTGATCTTTAGTTTGCCCTTCATGAAAGCTGCTTGTGGGTTCAGTTTGCCAAGAGCAATGTCAACCATATCCTCATCAGAAACAGTCAATGTTGTGTCGACCTTTACACCTTGAGCTGGACCCTCATAAGCCTTGGCGCTCTTACAATCCAATGCTATAAATGTTAAATATTTGCTTAGTCATTAACATTAAGTTCAGTTTTGTATGTACTCACTCCATTCCTTAGCGACTTTGCCGTCTTTCGTGATTTTATATAGGAAAACACCATTCACTGACTTAGCTTTAGCTGCATTGTTTCCGATTTCGTCGACGATTCTTTGGAATACTGCATCGCTGCTGAGAGACATGCTGAATAGATTGTTGTAGGTGCTTTGATTAACTATGAGAAAAGGAAATAAATTGTAATTAACACTTGTAATTGGAGAAAGTTCAGGTAACTCAGATGCTTACTGCTGAAATGGAAAAACGGGTTTGGTGTGAGTTAAAGAAGGCACGACCAATTTATGGCAGTTCGGTGAAAATTGCGTGACATTTGGTGCCTGCGCAGATGACAGTACGTTGGGGGAACTGTTTGTTTGAGAATCTATGTCAATGCATGTGAGGGCTGTTTTCTTTTATATTAAATTATATATAAATTAATTTTGACTAGAATCGTTTTTTTTTTTCTTGAAAAATTGTATTTTTGACAGCTACAGAATTTTTTTTTTTAAACAATTACGACTGGAGTGGAGTTAGTATCAAAAATATATATAAAGAATATAAAGACGACTTGATTTACAACAAAGCGCATTCTGCTCTTCAGATTTTGGGTTATGCTTCTGGGCATTTGGGCCTCTACCTCACCAATAACGCGTTGAATATTTGCCTCCAAGTAATGAATAGTTGGGTGCTGCTGCTGTGCTTGGTGTCAACTTGGCGATGCCCAGTGTTGTAACTGTTTCAATTGTGCATATTTTACTTCCAAGTAAAAATGCGGAATAAAGCAAACGAGACCTTATCCAGGCTAGTTCGACATATTTGGAGCTTTGGCCGGTAAGGAGACTAATTCAGGGACTTGGAAAAGAGACGTTACCGCTATCCAAGAAATACGTTGGGATGGATCGCACAAAAGAGGATGAAAAACTGCGACATCTACTTTTGTTATCGACGTCAAAAGCAACGCCTATTTAGATACGGATTTTTTGGTAGAGGTAGACTTAGGCAAGAAGTCTTGAGTTTCCGGCATGTTAACGAGCGCCTCCTAACAATCCGTATTAAGGCTAAATTTCAAACACTACCCTTATATCAGCGCACGCCCCCACAGAGGAGATAGATGACGACACCAAACATAGCTTTTACGAGCTCTGGGACAAGGGTTACGAGCGGTGCGGTTCCCGCATCTCGATGTTCATAAGAGGACTTGGGGAAGTCCAGATCAATCAACCATCGTGATTGACCATATTGCGATCGACGCAAGGTACTTCTCCAGCATTACGGATGTTCGAATGTTCCGATTCGGACTATTACCCTATCCAATTGTAGCCAAGGTACGATTGGGGATATCCCAAACATCGCTAAAGCAAGCTAATACTTTGAGGAAGATTGACTTCGAACGGCTACAATCGCAAGAGATCGTTAAATCCTTTTTCGATCAAGTCTCCCTTAATCTCTTAAGGGCTCTATGCCGCCAGCATTAAGCATCGAAGACCATTACCATTGTTAAAATGCTATCAGAGGTGCCGCTTCTGTTGTGCTGGGTTTCACGTGGCCACCGTAGTGAAACCCCTGGTTTGACGACGAGCACCGGCAAGCACGTGTAGCTAAGTAAGATGCATTTAAAGTGGCGCTCCATAGTAAGACTAGAGCCGCGCTCACGAGATCTACGAGCAGAAGTGGAGAGACGAACACCGACTTCTCAGATGCTACTCCATACGCCGATGAAATCGACATAATCGGAAGAAAGCAGCGTGATGTCAGTGCCGCTTTCGCCAGTATTGAGGCGGAAGCAGCGAAGATGTGTTTGACGATCAATGAGGCAAGATCAAGTATATGCGGTCAACAAGAAAGGACACCCAACAACACCGACGTCTCGGACAGAACTTTTTATAACTTTGAGTTAGTTAAGGGCTTTGTCTACCTAGGCTCCGCTATTAATGCAGTCAAAAACGCTACCACTAAGATCAAATGAAAGCTAACTTTTGCAAATCGCTGCAATCCACGACAGAGGTGGCTGGGTCCTGTAGAGCGGACGGACACCAATGCTAGCGGTCCGAAAGGTCTTCGAATCCATTCCTGAAGAACAACGCAGTAGACGAAGACCTCGACTCAGGTAGCGCACGCAAGTGGAAAGAGACCTCAATCAACTTAGCGTGCGACACTGGAGGCAACTAGGTAAAGATCGAGCTGGAGACTTCGCAAGATCTAGACGGCCAATTCATCGGTCCGTTTCAGGATGTAATTTTGTCATTTTGTCGTCCGCTGTAGGTGAATGATTTCGTGGACAATATTCCACGCCATTCTGTTGGAACCACAATCTATGTCGTCCATATTTTCATTGCCCTGTGACGTTATTGATTGTGTGTAACGCAAGCCCCGGCCTCATTTTTGAGAAAATTAGGACCGAAGAAGCCACTAGCTCGAAGTAGAGATCACAGAATGTAGGGTCGATGATACCACTAGTTTAAAGTGGATACCACATCAAACAATGTAATTTTGTGGGTGTAATTGAATGGATCTCCCCGAGACGTGTCTCACACCACAAATTACAATTTTGCAAACACGATAAACATAAGGATCGACTTCAAGCTGTTCAAGGGCACAATCTGCAAACTCCTGTTGCAAGCTATGGTTTTCAACAACTGACGCAAGTTCTTCACTATCAATAACCTCCTCTTCCTGGTCTTTCTTTTAGATTATTTTCGAAAAATCTCATTCGAACTTGGTAATCTAGTTTCAAACTGTTCTCTCGTACTCAAACCCAAAAAATATGTAATTATTTTCTCGAGTCGCTTTCATTTTTTTTATTGAAAAACAGTCTAACAGTATAATTTTATTTTTACCATTAAAACTTTTTTTAAAATATTTTACTTTTTATTTATTATTTAAAATATGGAACCTTCTTCAACGATCATTTTATGAAATCGGTAATTGCATATGAAATAAGCTAATAGAGAATGTGTGTTTAGACTTATAAATCTTCGAATACAATAGAGTGCCGCCGAGTTACTTCCGGAGAAACCCACTATTCTCACTGCTGCCGGGTCTCCAGTGTGGATCCATATTTCAATTATGGTTATGGGGCAGATTGAAGCCAAACACTCCATCGTAGCTGTCACACGAAATTTACATTTTTCCATTTTCTTTCAATAGGTATAAGATACGAACTAAATAATACCAGGTAGTGCAGCAACTAACGCGACAAATGTGTCTTGCTGCAAAGTTCCAACTCTCAAAGTCAACAATGAGTCTCCACCTTTTAGCCCATCGGAAAGAAAAAAGAACTGAAAATATAGGTAGCGACGTTTGGAAGTTGCAATATCTTTAAACAACAGCCACAGCGTGAATCATTTTTCACGTGAGTGAACCTCCCAGCAGGCTTGCCAAAATGGTAATGGTGACAGTATGGTCACCATTCTTAAACACATAGATACACTTATTGCAGAATCATACTGCAGAAAAATCGACATAACATTCAAAGCAAATTGCCCCAAGAGCCGCTTCAATGGTCAGCATAGAACTTCTTTAAAAGAGTGATATTTCCTTCAGTGGAGCATTAGAAAATTACGCTAGATGTACAAACATATATTTGGTAGTCCCACTTCTGGCTCTGGCACAAATCTATTTGCTTCACTTACTCAACCTGCTGCATCTGGTGGGCCGATTTTTGATCAATCTGCCGTTTCTGTCCAATCCGATGGATCTATCTTTTGAGGCGGCACAACTCAATTTTCTTTTAATACTTTGAATATATAATTTCATATTTCATTTACAATAGTACTGCATCTGGAGGGTCAATATTAAGCGTATCATCTACATACATCGCAAAACCCTCATTCTTTGGTCTCTCCATGCCAGCGCCATCAAATTTTCGATCCACAGGCACTCGTGGATCTGGATTATTCTCTCAAACCCCAGCTTTTTGGTCTGGTCATCAACACAACCTGTTGTTAATCATTTGCTCAAAGCGGCTACTTCAACAAGGTTTTGTCTCACCAGCTATAGCGCCTTATGTTAAGCCAATTTTCGAAAGATATCAACAACGTAAATGGTTATAGACCCATTTCCTTCATACCCTGCATTTCTAAAGTACTCGAAAAAATAGTTGCAAAAAGACTGCTTTGGATAATTGAATCTCGTAAGCTCATAAAACCGAATCAAAATGCTTTTCAACCTAAAAAAGGGTGTTCTGACGCCCTTCTACATCTAGATGCCTATATTACCAATGCCTTATCGGCACGCAACCATGTCACTGCCTTGTCACTTAACTTTGAAAAAGCATTTGACAGAGTTGGAGCACATGTAATCCTAACGAAACTTAAAAATTGGGGAATTGGTCCAAAATTGTTTAATTATGTTAAATCTTTCCTTACCATCAGGAAAATCTGTGTCAAAGCAAACAATTCGTATTCATCCTTCTACCCCTTATTCAATGGTATTCCACAAGGATCCCCACTATCTGTGGTGTTATTCATCACAGCGTTCGATGATTTGAGCTTGCTCATTACCAAATATAAACAGCTAAACCATACGTGCTACGCTGATGATTTTTATATTCTTTGCAAACACAAAGACTCTACAACAACTAACCTACTCTTTACTAACCTTCTTAATGACATACAAAATTGAGCTACTTTTTCTGGAGCCAAACTCTCTTTAGAAAAATGTAAAACTTTACATATTTGTCGTAAAACGTCATATAACAAAACTTCCTTTCGTTTAAACAATAACATAGTTAACGTTGCCAGTAGGAAAATCCTAGGTCTTACATTTAATAGCAAATATAACTGGAAAAATCATTGTCTAATGTTAAAAAATAGCTTAGTTAAAAGAATAAACATTATCAATTTTCTAGCCAGTAAAAAATGCAATGTTCATGTTAATACATTATGTTATATAACGAAAGCACTTATCCTAAGTAAATTTGACTACGGGCTCTTTTTATATGGCAATTCACCGAAATCAACAATCAACATTATCAAACCACCATACCACCAAAGCGCACGAAGGAGTCTCAACGCCTTTCCAACAACCACAATTAAAAATTTGCTTGTTGAAGCCGGTCTGCCGACAATAGAAGAAAGAATTGTATCCACAAGAGCTAAAGTATATACCAAGCTAATATTCTCCAACGGATCTATTGTTGATAAAGATGTGACAACCGCTCTAAACAGCAAAACATCAAAACGGATTCAATCAACAATATCCGCTTCTATAACGGCAGCAAAAGAACTGGGTATATCTACCGGAAAACTTGTAATATATACACAACTATTCCCACCATGGTCTCTACGACCAAATACGACTATAATGGATTTGTCAAATGTAAACAAAAACAGCACGTCAAACGAAATGTTCAACCAAGCTTATCTCAGTATAATATCTAAACTGAAACTCTATGGTTGGGCCTTGGTTTTCACTGATGGATCCAAGACCCCACAAAATACATCCTTTGCATCCGTTTTAGAAAACGGTTCTATAATGTGCGTCGGACTCTTAGACAACAAGGTATCCATTTTCACTGCAGTGGCATTCGCGATTCTTAAAACCATAAAGATTTGCACGGCATACACTGGCAAGTTTGTTATTGTCTCAGACAGCCTTTCAGTGATCCAGGCTGTAAGAAATCCTAATCACAACACGATAATAATATCTCGAATACGTGACCTCCTTATAAAAAAACAACAAACTGTTAAACTCATGTGGGTACCTAGCCATAAGGGTATTAAAGGCAACGAGCTAGCCGATTTAGCTGCAACTCAGGCCTACCGCAATCCGATATTTAACTTTGACCCTATATCTTACCCGTGATATAAAAAAAAAAAAATAAAACGAAATTCATTAATAGAATGGAATAGCTACCTTCATCATTACTCTAACATCAATCATGATAAAACACAACCCATCTTTCCAACAACAACAACCAAATTAATGAACATATATTTCATAAGAATGCGCCTTGGCCACACGTCCAGACTCATCAACATCTCCTTCGTAAAGAAAGTCAACCAACATGCCCATCTTGCGGCGCCCAATTAGACTTCCAACATATTTTGAAAACACAAAACTGTGCCGAACCAAACTTGCATCAACCACAAGCAGTTAATAAATTATAATAATAATAATAGTTGCCTGGAGAAAAGAATGTCTTTCGGGCACGGCCGGTATTGAAACCCGAACCGTGCGATTGGGAAGCCAATACACTACCACTTGAGCCACAGCCACCCATTAACTTTCGCTTTATTGGCACACAGCATTGCGCTTTGGAGGCGTTAAATTTCACTCGATGGTTTTTCAATTGGTTATGCTGTTAATATCGGAACTTAATGAGCTTAATATACGCTGCCGTTCCCGTTCTACTGCCGAAGAGTAGAGACATCGTGAGCTCGGGAGCGAATATAAAAAGCAGAGAGTACTGTCCTCAGCATCGGAATATGTTGGAATATAAGTAGCAGACAAAAGATCATTGATGAAAATTAAAAAGAGTGTCGGAGACAGAAATAATGGTGCTCTGGGGCACGCTTTCATTTATTTTGTGGATATCAGACTTGAAACCGTTCAAGACAACTTGAATTGAACGTTCTGAAAGATAATTTCTAATCCATTGAGGAAGACCCCAAATGCACGTATTTTCGACAATTTACCAAACTATGTCGATTGCCTTAGAAATTCATGTGCAACTCGTTTCCATGACCTTGGAAAGAAGGAACGTAAGTACAATGGGTCTGTAAGAAGAGAGAGAAGAGAATCGCCTTTATGAAGGACAGGCTTGAAAAATGATATTTTCCTTCTGCTAGGAAAAGCTTACGCAGTGGTTTTACCAGCGTGGGAGAACACCTCTTTAAAAGAAGGGCAGATATGCCATTTATACCATTTGTGTATCTTTAAGTAATCTTTCTACTACACGAATGCGAAAGTGGATTGAAGATTCGAGGTATTCAAGTGTAGGCGAATACAGACCACAATCTGAAAGAGTTGAGCTGGCAGCCAGTTGTGCACTAAGCAGATTGGCCTTGTCTAAAAGCTGCAATGCCAATATTAATGGACATTGGGATGGAGTATGCGGTGGAATTTCTGATATTTTTGACAAACGATCAATAATTTTGACTGCCTAGTATTTTTTGCCTCAGTTGCAGAAGGCGTTGCAGTCATTCCTTGCTCGTTTGAACTTTTTTCGGTTTTCCTCTGATACATAATTAGCGTATAATATCATCAAATAAATATAATAATGTCTTAACCATGCCGTGGTTTGGATGAAGGTGGGTGTTTTTTGTAGCATGTAAGAACTCAACTCTGTAGACTTTCATTTCACCTTAGCTATTGCATATCATATTGCACCAAATTCTTTCTCCAAATCATTGTAAACTTAATTGTCTTTTAATCAAAAATCCTTATTAATTTAATTAATAAATATAATAATAAAAAAAAGCTCAAATATTATTAAATGATTTGTTTTTTTCATTCTTTCAGCCTCTCCGCCCATTAAAAAATCAACTCAATCCAATTATGTACCGATTGCATTTATTCACGTCCGAAATGATTCATTTCATTCACCAGATGCAGTATTACATCCTCTTCGAAGTAATCGAATGCTCATGGGCTGAATTCCAGGAGAAGGTCCATCAAGCAAAAACCCTTGATGACATCCTTCATGCCCACGACGAATTCCTCACGACCATCAAAAGCGGAGCGTTTCTCGACTCAAAATCAGATCGCCTGTCAGCTCATATGGAAGAGGTTTACCTTGGCATAACCCGCTTAGAAGTGTGGCAAGATAAATTCTTTGAACTCTGCTTCAAAGAATTACAAGCCACAAAAGCATTTGAAGAAGAGATCCGCAATTCTGAAAAATCAGGTCAATTTGGAGTTACTGCCGAGCAGCAACTGCAACGTGATGAAGAATACAAAATCTTTGAACAAAATCTCAATAGTTGTCAGAAAAATCTTGAAAAAATCGGTTGCGACTATGAAATTGCCGTTCGACAATTTTTACTTGCCCTCAACTCCAATAACGATCATAATCTTCAATTATTTGGCATACGCCTTGACTTCAATGAATACTACAAGAAGCGCGATCAACGCCTTGGCGTACCTCTTACATTCGAACACATGCGCATGAGTAACGTCTTCTTTAGTACGAACAAGAGTATGACTAGCAGTCGATTCAGCATCAATTGACCCCCGCCCTCAAATACCGAAACCGACCTCATGTATTATTTTAGTCGAAATCGCAGTGACATAACAAAATGCCATCGTGCCATTTTTTGCCATCACCATGGGAGTAGTGGGAGCACCAAGTGCCATCATCCACCATTGCTTGTGCCGAGTAAAAACTTAATTTATGTTTCCTGCTGCGAAATTCTCTAAGCTTCCATCAACTAAATTGAATCTCTTTCTTTGAAAAAACTAAAACACTAGAAAGTAGGTAAATGTTTTCTTCTCAAGGCACTTATTGTTTGAGCTTGCGATATTTTGAAAGCGTCGCTATTTGTTAAAAAATGAAAAATCTCTCTTAGTAGTTACTAATTGTATGTGAAGAAGAAAATGATATTTTTGAAATGCACACTAGAGCACTGTTGTATTTTTAAAATGAAAATAAATTATTAGATTAAAGAAAAGAGAAAAAAATCAATTATCTAAAATAAATGTCCATATTTTAGGATACCTTAAAGTTTTTTGTTTCTTCTTTTTTTCTCTTGGGACTACTTCTTTTTAAGTATGGATTTTAAATGCAAGAATGGATGATTTCAGTGTCGACTACAACATACGAATCAAGGTCAGTAATTATAGGATTAGTGATTAAGACGTGAATTGCTTTAATATGTATGTAACGTGCAACCGAATAATCATCATACTATCAGAACAGAATCAGGAAATTACGGCGAGTACTTTTAAGAGAATAATCAGCGGTTTTTTTATGTCATTTCATAATTGGATGTCCCGAGCTTTAGGCATGTGAGCAAAGGCCTATATATTATACAATCCGCACGAAAGTCAAATGAGACAACTTGACTTTGACTTGTCGATACTTCGTAGTGGCGGTGAAAGTGAAAACTTCCTGTAAAGTAACGTATATCATTAACGAGAATGATGAGGGTCACTATTCGCCGCTATCCAACTGACCGACAGGTAGTGAAGATAGCAATAAGAAATATTAAATTTTGGAACGGCAGTCCGGGGTGTTCCAAGCCCTAAGTCTCTATCTCTGTGTTTTGTTCGCCTTGTCATTTATAATATATACAAAGAGAAAGTCATACAGCTAGAAGGTGGGAGACCTTGCATACGAGTGTCACAAGAATGAAAGGAGAATCGTAGGAAAGTACGGCACTATGAATAGTTGACACTTTACAGCAGCTAGCAATATGATGTTTCAACAAATAAATTTCGTATCGCAAGCAAGAACGTCGGCACAGTGACGGGCACTAGAAAACGTATTACGGCAACGTAACATCGATTTAATATGCATTCAAGAAATAATATTAATAATATTAATTATTCTACACTTTTGGTACGCGATTGGCAAAAATTCTGATGGTTTGTTGCGATTGCAGCTATTCAACATACAATTCCTTCACAGTGCTTTTCTGTTTTTACTGCGTTTGAAATATTCGCATACACAGCTCGGATACAACTAGGATTTATATGCATTATCAGCATTCTATATTCGATCGGATGCCAAATGCTCAAGACTTCCTGCCTTAGTAAGCCGCTTACAATAAAGCTGTATTAAAAAAGACATTCCTTCTTCTGTAGCGAATGATTTTTTTTATTTTTTTAGGAGCTATAAAAGTTATCGAGCGGAATCGAATCTCTCCGGTCGCATTTATGAAAAAATATGGATCGATGATGTCAAGAGTGTGAAGACCATATTTAACAGTGCACTTTTGTGGGTATGATTTAACCTCATTAGTTTCTTCTATTGTAGAAGGATCTGCGCGGCGATTTAATGGGAAACTATCTTCGGATCTGCACGTGGAATGTTCGGAGCCGTACTGATGACACGAGTATGAAAAACTGTGACATTTATTATCGAAAACGTTGCAGACAACATTTTGGATGCGGATTCGCAAAATTCCTAAGCTTCAGACATGTAAGCGAATGCCTGACGACTATTCGCATAAGTATTGAATTCACCAACGTTCCAATAGCGGAGAGGAAAAATCGATGGCGATTTACACGAATGCCACGCTAGAAAATGAGGGAATCTTTTGTAATACGTTCGGAACATATGAATTTGATGTCCGAACGTTCCGAGCATCTAACATCGATTCGGACTATTATCTGGTTAAAGTCAAGATATGGATGTGGGTATCCATTACAGCCTAAAGCCAGCGAACGATTGTGAGGAAATTCAACGTCGAACGGTTAAAATCGCAATAGACTGCCAGCGCCTTTTTCAATCGAGATTCATTTAACCTTTCAAGAGGTCCGACCCCCCAGCTTCAAATGTAGAAGACCAGTGTCATCACTGGGAAAGAGAAGTCTGTGACGAATGCAGACAGGCAATTTAAACAAAATAGCAAATGTACACAGCGGCCCTGAAACAGAAACAAAAAAAAAAGCAAGAATGAAGTTCGGTAGTGTTAAATTACTTAATAAGAAGGGCACAGCGAGCTGTCAAAGGAGCGTTTACTATTGAAGCAGAAGCGGCAAAGATGTGTTCAACAGTCAACAAAAGAAAAACAAAAGTATATGCTGTTAATACAGAGGGATACACAACATCGACGCCTTTAACAAAACATCACGATGGTCAGCTACAACTTTGCGGCGGTAAGGGACTTTGACTGCTCTTCGAGCGAAATGTTTTACAGGTAACTTTCGGTCTTGTTTGCATTAATATGGAAAGCAGAAGAGGTTTTAATGGCGAATTGTAACATACAGGATGTACAGCAATACAGACTTAGTCAGAAAAGCTAAGGTAAAAGGACTATATCATCTTATGTGGCGCCACAACTGAAAGGGAACTTTAGGCAAGTTTTAATGCGCAACTAGGGCATGTTAGCTGAGGCCCTCATCCACCCCAGACTGTAGCGACATCTAAGTAAGTTAGTGAGAGTTTTTACTGGATCTGCCTCTGTTCAGAAATGACAATTTTGCTTTTTCATAAACCCATTGAACCAAAAGACATTAAATACGATTTTCGAATAAAAATAAAAGTCGACTTTATGCTGTTCAAGAATTCAATCCGCCGTCGCAAGGCATGGATTTCATACGGGTGTAGGCCGAGATCTTTTTGCAAAATTTTTCGCATAGAGGGCGGACAATGACTGGATTGTGATCGATGCCAAATTTACAATTCAGGGTCTTCCACCATACTTTCAGCGGCTCCAGTTTCTTCTGTAGGCACGTTGACGCGTTATACAGACGATGAAATTTATCCATAACACGACGAAAGGCGAGCTTAGTTGGTCTATTATGAGGAGCAAGAGACAAACACGTAATCTTCTCTACGTTTTGTGAATTGAAGACCGATTTTCATAAAACACAGCATGGGTTGGAAAATTTATCAATAACAAAAAACAAAACACCCTTCATATGCCACAGTTTTTTTCATTTTTCTTGTATCCAGGCATATCCTTTATAGCAGTCTACGGCCTCCGTTTGTTGTATGGCTGCAGATAGCCTGGTCAAGGTCCGAATATTCCATATGTAGATCCGAACTTCATTATCGTTTTGGAGGATCGTCAACAGTAAATCTGTGTGCTAGTAGTTGCCTGCAGGGCTTTTACATGGCCATGGCCAGTCGTGTTTCTAATTGAACTGCTGCTTTATAAGCATTTTTTCCTGGAACAACTGAGGGGGTTTCGTATTAGGCTCCGATTAACACCTGCTTTGTAGTTGATACAAAGCCTGACATATATGAATTAAAGAAAACTGAAGGTTTGTGAAAAAAATTGCCTTCGCCTTATGGACGACCCAGTTTATAATGAAGAACTATGTAACTTGTACAAACAAGGAAAAGATGCATCCAAGGTCTGAGATGGCTACGGAATACAGGACGCACACAAGAGTTACCATAGTTTAAAAAAGAAAACAAGTCGTTCATATATTTAAAAATTTCAATACGTTTCTCTCGTTTCATTTATTTTGTTCTTCTAATGTTGGAATATTGGAGCAGATATATGTATGCATATATAATTAGTATATAAGAGTAATAATCATAATCATAATAATAGTAATATATATATTTTTTTTCTTTATCTGTGTATAATGCATTTTAAGTAGTTTACAATTGCTGAATATACTCGTGATTGATTTCTCATTACAATTAGTTTGATGCAATTCTTCCTCTGCGATCCGATTAAAGCTAACAAATTAAGCAATTTCTCTTTACTGTATGTTAAGTGTCCGTGTGTCTTAGAATAACAAATGATTTAAATAAATCGCCTAAATATGCTTCTTTTACTTAATGTTCTATGGTTCTGTGTTAATTCTTGTTTTGTCTCTTCTATAAATTCACCAATAACGCAAATGACGTTGAATATAAAGTACAGACGAATTGTTTTAATAATAATTTTAACTAATTAATTGATTTTGTTGCTTTTTTTTAGTTTTTTGTTCATTTAGCAAAGGGCTTGTTTTTAGTTTGTTTTTTTTTTTCGATCTTATAGTGTGCTTTTATTTTATTTTTTTTGAAAAATAATTTTCTTGTTTTTTTTTTTTCGTTTTTGTAACATAACGTTCTTGCATTGAATGGTTTATAGGTCGGTTTATAACACAACACGCTTTACTTTTGATCTCTAACGGTTGAACCTAAGAGAGAGGATTAGGAAGGGAATAACTAAGCAGCTAGAGTTATTAGCTGCTGTTTAGTTTCTTTAAAAGATTTCCTTACTAGGCGTTGAAATGCCACACGCTTCTTCGTATTCACCAATCGATGTGGTGGTGGGTTCTTTTTTCGTTTCTTTGCGATGACGATGATGATGCTTTTCTTTCTTTTCCTTCTTTTTGTGGCTTGACGATTCGTCTTTGGTAGAAGAGGATTTTGATTTCTCTTTTTTCTTCTTCTCCGGCGTACCAAGCAGATTGGGAACTTCGTCGATTTCTTTACTTTTCGATTTCGATTTGTGTTCCTTGTCTTTTTTCTTCTCCTTCTTACTGCTACTGCTGGTCGTCGTGATGTTGTTGGAGGTGGCGGATTCTTTTGTTTTCTTTGATTTTTTTGGCTTTAACGATTCGACATTTTCATCCGGGATGGTATTGTTGGTGGTGAGAGATTTTTTTCGTGATTTAGAGGTCTCTTCAAAATCGGGACTAAAAAGAGTTTTTAGTTTAAAACAAAGCACATAAAAAACAAAAAAATAAAATCAACTTACATATCCAGTTCAATGTTTAGGGCTCGATGAGGATCATCGGGATCAAATTTACCATCTTTGTCTTCACTGTCCGAGAGTGCGACACCTTCAGGCATATCCAACGATGTGTTGACTATGTGCATGGGCTTCGGTTCTGTTTTGAAATATTATCAGAGATAAGGAAATTTATATGAAATCGATTATCTGGTATTTGCCGAAATTTTATTTACCATCTTCTGAGTCAGAACTAGTGTAAGCGACTTTATTTTTTGATTTTTTGCTCTTCTTTGATTTTTTGTGTTTCTTCTTGTCCTTGGATGATTTCTTCTCTTCCACTAAGTACTTGTCTGACCGTTTTGTTGCTAAAAAGAAACCAAATTATTCGCCGGTATTCGATAGTTCAAAATATATTAATTTTGTCAAAACTAACATTGCACTTGCAGTGGAATATCTAATGACAACTCTGCTATTGGGATATCATCAATATTATCATACGCATCTGCATCATTATTTATACTATTCGATCCACTCTTCTTGCTATCATTCGACTTTAAGTAATGCGGATTGTTACTTTGTTCGATTAGACGCGCTTGTCGATGCTTTTCCAATTGTTCGGGTGTCATTTCTTCACTGATACGTCGGCGAGAATTGCCTTCATTTTCATTATTTGCTGATACAAAAAGATCATCTTTCTCTCCTTCACTCGATGAGCTACTTTCTTCTTCAGGTGGTGGGTTAATCCACTCATCCAAATCAAGACCATCAGGCAGTGGAACTTTTCGTTGTGCTTTTGGCGCTACTGGTATTAATTCGCCAGCAAATAATAATGCCATCTCTTGCACGATTTCTATAGCTAATGTTGGAATGGTAGGTACTACAGGTTTTGTCAGTGAACCCTCTCCATTATCTACATTATCATCAGTGATCATATCGAGTCCACTTATAATGTCCATTGTATGATTATGATTACTATGATTTGTGGTGACACTGTGAGTGTTGAATTGTGAACGAAGCATTTCAATGAGAATGCAGGCGGAGTTTGCACGCTCTTGCACTTCAATGTCGTTAGAGCTTGAAAAGTCTTGAAGTTTGGTCAGAACATGGTTGCTTAGCTGTTAAAAAATAAAACACACATAGTAAATTTGAAGATAAAAGCATGGATGAGAATAATTTGTTGGTACTTACCCTAACAATTCCATCGACGTCTTGGTTCTCTAAACATGTTGTCACCAGTCTTGTGAATAATTTTATGACATTTTGCACAAAAACACCTTTTATGTGGCCCGGAATTTGTCGTGGTCGCAATAATATATTAAGTGTACGCTCTGCGTCCTCAAGTTCGCTGAAATAAGAGAAAAAAGAAAACGAAATTGGTTAACAGGGTCATCTTCTGCTGAAGATGAGAATGTAGAAAATTTAAGTAGTTATGGTTCTGAAACTCCAAATAAGAATAAGTTATTTTAGTTTGTTTTTTCAAGGAAACATAACATGCTCATTGAACTGCATGTTATGTAGAGTAGAGCAGTTGTCTGGCATTTGTTTACATAAGCCCGAGTATGTACACTCACACTAAGTGATGGTATGCTTACTCTTTACGATGATTGAACATTGCTTGTTCTTTGTTCTCAATTTGCCTGATATATTTCAAGGTTTTAAAGTTAGGGTTCTTACTCAAAAGAACACCATTATAGAACACACCTACTTTGTGAGATACCAGCCTCAAGTTTTAAAAAGATCAATAATATTTCCTGGGATTAATAAAATGATCTTCCGTAATAAAAACTTCGATATTGGAGGAAAGAATAGCAATGTAGCCATAATATTAGATTGTGTAGATAGACGGATTGTGGTCAACCGTGGTTTAGCAAATCCGCTTCCCTCCTGACTTTTTAAGGAACAATTTGTTACCTTAAATATTGATATACTTTTTTGAAGCCTATTATTTAGGCTCTCATTCTATACTCACATTGGAATGCCTTCGGATGCAACAGATGTGTTGTTTGTTTCTCAAACTGGAAGGAATGTCATCCATAATTCCAGTTAAACTCAGATGTATTTAAGGCACAGGTTTATAGAGATCTTTACAGTCGTGCTGGTGAATCGCCGGTGCACCAAACGCAACGAACTCTTTGTGGACAATGCCCTTGGAATGGTAAAAGCAAATAAACACTGTGAGATTTTCCGGATTTTGGCTCGTTTGGCACTGGGTTTCTGGAACATATTGAAAACTCCACCATCATCACCAGTCACAATGTTGTAAAGACAGTTTTTGTTCTCTTTGACCTTGTTGATGATGACCTTCGAATGTTGGATGCTGAGCAATATTTGCTCGATGTTCATTTTTTACCGATGACACAAACTGTCACTTTAGATGCAATAATTCGTTTAAATGTCATGCAATTTTGACAGTACATCAGTCCATTGGCATATAATTGCCAATAGAAGGCCTCACTAGAAATATTTTTAGAGAATGCTGTTTATTTTGGAAGCGACTTGGTATATTGCTTGTTGAACCAGATTTTCCGACGACCTTTGTTTGAACATTGCAAAACCACAAACCACTTCGGACTTTAAGCCACGCCACGTCAACTCTATATGCGACATCGTCGTCGCGATACTTTCAACAGTAAGTATTTAAAATGTTCGCACACCACCACGCTGACTTCTTCTTTTTAGATGTCAGGAGTTGAGCTTGCGGGTTCCGAAAAATACCAGTGCAGGTATTTGGCTAAATTCAACAGTCTGAAGAGCTGGCACATCGTCGCTTATAGTAGCGCTGTCATTAGCGAAAAGAAAATAAGTTATTCCGGATTCTTTAACACATGACATTAAAAAGCAACGAAACTTGTAACTGCCTTGGTATACACCAGCGTTAATTTCGAATTCTCCGTTTATTCCCGCTGTGCATTCAACTTTCTCTTCATTCATTTTGTGTCTTGTCTTGTGTTCATTTTGAGATCCAGATGCCGTCCATATGTATAAGATCTCAGGAACTCTATCAGATGAAGATATGCAGATTTTTCGAAGTTTCGTGAAATTTCTCCATCATTAACGGAAACCTATGAACCGCTTAGTATTTTAACCTGCCTGCCACAAATCCGCATTGACTTCTATGGACAATCCCGCATGAACTCTTTCGTATATTTTCATATTCTGGTACTGAACAAAATCGGGAGCCATTTTAACCAAGATTTCCAATTGTAATCCCCAATTGTAATAGGGTATTTGATTCGAGTCAACGGCACACCCTGGTTCATTCTTTTTACTGTTTCGTTAACTTCAGCTTCCCTTAAATCGTCGGTTTCGAATAGTACTATGCGGTAGTTCCAAGTTTCTTTCCATCTACTGAAGATTTATTTTTTGCACGTTAGCAGGTATCCCTGCTCATCTTCAACATATTCCGGGAATTACTTTTTCTTCTTCGTTGTGCTACAATCTTATAATTGTTTGTTCGCTTGCACCTGTTCCGACATTGCATTTCTTTTACCGCTTGTCGCCTGCATATGAGTTGTGACGGTTCCTCTTTTAATTGCCTATACAATGCCTGTAAGTACAAAAGGCAAATGGCGTCGTTGACAAAGAACATTTATACAAACTGTTAGGACGCAAGAGTTTTTCCGACCCCGAAATATAAAAAATAAATAGATTTTAGAAATTAAACTCACGAATGCAATTTTCTCTAGAATTTTATTTCACGATCTATGTCGTTTCAAGGCTAAGTGAACACTCGCCTTTCTTTTGTAAATTTACAGCTTAGAAATCCTGTTGGCGGTTTTCCGCGGTACAATTACATTTGCATAATTATAAATGTATTTATTCAGCAAAACATATTTTATTATATACAAAGTAGATATGATATCAATATGTGAACATTTACAGTCTGTTTCAAAAGTTACGCCTTTGTTGCTTTTAAAATTCAAACAATTCAATCAAATATTATATTTATTTACATATTAAGAATAAATAAGAAAAAATAATCTGCTTTTTATACGCAACACAAACTCTTCCTCAAACATTTTTAGGGGATGTTTTCCACAGGATAGGAATTCAAACAAAGTTTCAATGCAATGTGTTACAGCGAGTAAGGTATCATAGCAATATCATTATTCAAAAGAAATAATGGGGCTCTTGTGGGTAAGTATTGCGCAATTTTTGAATGTGTATGTTTAATGCTAATTAATTTGTACCAAATTCAAAAATTTAGTCGTCATTGTCCGCAACTTCTTAATGCCGTTACATAAAAAATTGCTTGATTTTGAGCCTCTTGGACATCATCTCGAGATCCAAAATTGTTTTCATCAAGAAAGTTTTGCAGACTTCAGAACAGGTGGAAATCTGAAGATGCTAAATCTGGGATGCACCATTTTTTCACAAGCAAACTCTTGTAACTATATGTAATTGGTCCTAACTGTATGAGGGCGAGCGTTATCCTGATGGAATAGGATAACGATCCCTCGATGAACCAAACCTGGCCGTTTCTGCTCTAGTGCCAACATAGCTGTTGACAGTATACTTCTGCGGTGGTAGTCTGGTTACAAGGCAACAGCTCAAAATGGATTATTCCCTCAGCATCCCAACATACAGACAGTAACAACTTGAACGGGTGAAGTCCATCTCTGTTGTCTGACCGGTCTACTGAAATAAGCAATTGGTGGCGACGTTTAATTTATGGTAAATTGTAAATTATTGTAAGGAACTCATTTTCTATCTCCGGTAATGATCCGGTTCAATAACGGCTCTTGATTGTGACGCGACAGAAGAGCAGTGCAAGATAATTTTCCCAACTTATAGACTTTTCCCATATTTTTTAGGTGTCAATGGATGGTCATATGGCTTACTTACCGTAACAGTGAGACTTTTTCGACTGTAGGCCTCTTTTGGCCTACCCGAACTTGGTTCATCCTTTTGGTTAAAATTGCATTTCTAAACTTTGCAAACCCACGCCGAAACTTGGACTCGCTGAGAAGACCTTCTCCATAGAATTGTAGACTTCTATAGTGGCTTCAGTTCCATTCTTGCTCTTCCGATACATCCATTTCGAAATTCAGTTAATAATGCTTACAATGATGTTAACACAAGCAAATTTACAGACTGAATGAGCAATATATCCCAAATACTAATTTCAATAATAGTTTCAGCATTAAATTGGTTTTGCGCATTTTATGGCAATTGGAAAATTTATAACCTGATATACCTGAGACTTTCAAAAACCCAACCTCTACCTCGTTGCAGCCACGATACGAATGCAGATAACCTATGCGACTTATGAAATACCACGACGAAGCACAACGTAATAAAAAAAGGGCTTATGGCATATTTATACTAAAATCTAGCAGCCATAAAAACGGCAGTTAAAACAAGGGAGGAAGTCTAGTGCCAATGATGTCACAAATCTTTAGAAACAACACGGCGGATAGGTTTCAACTCACGTAGACTTTATAATCTCTGATTCGTAAGCAATGCCGATTTACTAATTTGACGAAACAGATGCGTAATTAAACTAAAAATGATGAGAGCTGCCAATAGTACAACGAGCAAAATGGGCGAGAAGAACATGCTTTGCAGAAAGAAACAAAACCAGTGCAGATTTTAACGTGAAGTTAGAAAAATCATTTGAAAGAAATAATTTCGTAAATCGACCTCCTGTAACCCACCAACGATTAAATATTCACACTCCCGCAGAGCCTGAAAAAAGAAGCACGAAGTTCGTGTAAATACTTACATTCTTTTTATAAATAATCTTTTTGTAAATAACGTTTACAGATATGAACTACTCAGATCCATGTTCAGTTTAAATTGTCCAGATGTGCAGGATTGGTAACGACTAGTAACGTTTTATAACGACTGGTAATGATTATCAACTATGATTAGCACATTGCTCCAACAGCTAGCTATTATCCGTACGTTTACGACCAAATATATAAAAATTCGGAGGCAAAGCCAAGCACATACGAGGGGCGTTCAACATATTCTCGGTATCGGGGTGAAGCTGTGGTTGTATATATAAATTGACTTATTTATCAAGTAATAAAATTTCATATAAATGTGATTATTAATTCGCGTTTTATCTCTAGTTAAACAAAATCATAATGGCAACTGAGACGATGATGGTGAAAATTGAGCATCGCGCTGTAATTAAATTTCTCACTAAGCAAGGAAAAAGTCAAAAAACTATTCATGAAGAGATGGTGGCTGTTTACCAGGGTTCCGCACCTTCATTATCAACTGTGCAAAAGTGGTCAAGTGAATTCAAGAGAGGCAGAGAGAGCATTGAAGCCGGCGCCCGGCTACTGCTTGTACGGGAGAAAGCATCAAAGAAGTCGAAAAACTTGTTCTTGAGGATGCCCGAATAAAGGTGAAAATGATGACAGAGATCACCAAGCTTTCAATTGGTACCATTCACACCATTCTTCATGACCATCTTAACCTTTCAAAGGTCAGTGCAAGGTCGGTGCCACGAATGCTCACAGCGCCTCAGAAAAAAGTGAGAATCGCATGCTGTAGAGAGCTTTTGGAGATGTGTAGTGAGAACGCGGACGGTGTTATGGATCGAATTGTTACTGGGGACGAAACATGGGTCCACCACTATGACCCTGAAAGCAAACAAGAGTCCATGCAGTGGCATAAAAAAGGAACAGACCCCCCGAAGAAGTTCAAAGTCACTCCGTCTGCCGGGAAGCTCATGGCCACAGTTTTTTGGGACTCAAAGGGAATCTTGCTCATTGAGTACAAAAAAAAAGGTGAAACCATCAACGCCACATCCTACGCTTCCACTTTGCATAATTTGCGGGAGGAAATTAAAAAGAAAAGACGGGGTAAACTCGCAGCGGGTGTGTTGCTTCTTCATGACAACGCTCCTGTTCACACGGCGCGAGTTTCCAAGGCTGCTGCGCTAGATTGTGGTTTCCAAGAAATCCAACACCTACCCTATAGTCCAGACCTTGCCCCTAGTGATTATTTCCTGTTTCCGGATTTGAAAAAATGTCTTCGTGGAAAAAGATTTTCGGATGATGAAGAACTCAAGTCGGCAATAAATGGGTATTTTGCAGAGAAAGAGGAAATTTATTTTTTTGAGGGTTTAAAAAAGCTTATTTCAAGATATAACAAATGCATTGATGTTAGGGGAGATTATATTGAAAAATAAAAACAATTTAAATTGAATTCGCATTTTCCTTCATATCGATACCGAGAATATATTGAACGCCCCTCGTAGTAGTCATACCTGATTCTTAATTAAGAGCTACATCGATGTACTATTAATAGTCATACGGTGCGACGAATTTGGTTAATGACCACAGTTCCGATAAGTTTGATAAATACACATATCATTATCTATTTTTTTAGGCCTTGCAATAAAAAGTTTAACAAGCAGCAGAAGAGTTATTGAAATTCTTAATAAATTTGGCCATTGTGCTAATTACCACTTCGTTGAGGAACTAGAGACTGAGTTGGCTTTTCAAACGACAATTTGCAGTCACATATTCTTCCTCAAGGAATGTTAAATGAGGAAAATGTGTGCACCGGTGTAGCTTTCGACAACTACGACCGATTTGTTGAAACAAGCAGTGGGAAAAACACACTTCATGACACTGCTGTGGGGATAGCTTACCAAATTATGAATCCATCTCAAAGTAAAAGTACTAAATAGTTAACCATATACAAAATTAAACAATTAATCAAACCCATAGGTACAATTCGTAGACAAGACGTACTCACATTTTCGACTGGACGGAAAAGAAGGGCTTATGTGCCAACAAATATTAAAATCGAGCCTTACTATAAAAAAAAATAATTTGTTCAACTTTGTCCCACTCTATTACGACGAATATAGATAGATCTCTATAAATCGTCACTACAGAAGCCAAGAAAGCTCGGTTACTTGTACGTCTGGCAGGGATTTTGCCCCATATAAACCGTCTGGGACCCATATTTTCGGAATCAGGACACTTTCACCATTATATTTATGTATCGAATATGTGGTTATACCTTTTATTTAAAAAACTGATTTTTTGCATACTATTAGTACGTCTGACACATTTTTATACTCAGAGCACCCAATTCTATAGATTGTTGATACTTTAAAGTGGTTATACTTATAATCCAGAATTAGAAAAAAAAACGCATTTTTGGCATACTAAATATTACTAACCTCTGCCCCAACGAGATGCTTTATAATAACATAAATCATTTTCGGTTATACCTTCAGTCCCAACAATTGCTGTGGGCTCTTAGACTATAAACTTTTTGCATGAATAGTAGAAACCTATTGTACAATATTCTAAACACGTTACAGTTTAAGACCAATGTGACATGCAATAGAATTTTAATTCATTTTTTACAATGTAAAATTTCTTACCTGGAAAATTCGCCAACAATCCACGCGGCGGCATATAGCACCTCATACATCGAATTGCTTTGTGATGAAATAGTAAATGTGTCCAGAAGATTACTCATTTCATTCACAGCAAACTGCCTCACTACAGGCACACGTATAGCAACATCCAATAACTGTGTAGCAATAAGGCCGCCTAAAAAGTAAACAAATAAGATAACCAATTTGTTACATTTTTGATGAGATATTTGTAGAGATTCGTACTAACCATGTTTTGAGCCAGCTTCCAGTTGTATCAACTCCACTAAGACCGTCAAGTACCACTCGAAATTCGTTACATACAAGTACGAGCTCTGCGAGCAAATTTCAATCACTTTGTACAGCAACTCATCTCGATATGCAGATCCTTCAGCTCGCTCCATGTGCCCTAGTAATCGTTTGACGATTTCCATGAGATTCTTTTTTGAAACCATACCATACAGAAGGTCTAACGCACGCAATCTAATCGATTCGTCCTTATCGTCCAAACATGCCAAAATCAAATCCTTATGCGCCTGAACACTCTTCGGATGTGTTTTTAAAATTTTCGACATTGCCAGTAATCCTAGATATTTTACTAAACACACACATTCATAGGTATTTTACAAAACTAACAGAAAAATTAATGCCAGTGTACTTACAATTTTGATCGGAGTCCTCGATCAGAATACGTAGCTTTTGGACACACAGTTGAATTGAGGCACTATGATTTGGCATACCGCTACTTATGCTTATTAGGACAGCGATAACCGTATTTATGCACTCATATAACAGGCTCATCGCTGACGTGCTAAAGGAAAACAAGCGAAACAACATTTAATTTTTACTTTTTGCAACTGTTTAGCTCATGAAGAATTCAAAAAAGAAAACAACATACAAAATTATCAAAATATTGTAACAAAATCAACTCGAAGATGTGAAACGAATAAAACAACTACATTGAGCGCTAAAATAAAAATATACGCACACACACGAAATGTTTAAAATAACTTTACAACATTTACAAAACAATACTCATAAACTTAAATTAACAATAAACAAACAAAACAAAAACAAACAAAAACAAAAACAAAAGTATGAGAGTTCACAAAACTTGCCTATGGATTAGATTTGTGAGAGGTTCTATTAATTTCTTTCCTAGCCGGGGTTCTAAAGGAGTTAAAGCGCCAAACTGCAAATGCAAGAGAAAAAGAAAAAGCAAAAATAAAATCATAATAATACGATTGAACAAATTTGTAAATTTTAAATGATGTGTGAGAGTTAAGATAGACGAAAGGAAAGTTAGACAGTGGTTGAGTGAAAGTAGTGGTAGTGGCTTTAAAAATGTGTTTTTTGGGTCTTTGGGGGCCCAGGTCCTACATTTAATCCTCTCGTTACAATTTACTTTTTGGGTGGAGTGTTTTGTGATTTAGTGAATTTAATACTGTAACAGAGGTGGTTGATGGGGTGGTTAGAACTGTTTTGGTGTGAGAACTCAATTTTCTTGAGCAGTGGAAGAATATAAAAGTTTGTAAAGTGTGAGTCGGATTTTTTTTTCTTTAAACTAAAACTATTATTAAAAAAAAATCTACTAATGATAACAATTTATCGAATATCCAACTTGTGTTGCTTTAGCAAAACAATTTTTCTTTTTAGATCTGATGCTTCCAAGGTACCAGCTTTGTCATGACAAAAGATCCAGAAAAGACAATCCTATTGCCATCGTACTACACATGCAATCGTGGTTCAGTACGCAAAATTTACCGTGCGCTACGTCTATTTTACAGTCGAAATACTCGTATGAGCAAGTAATTCGAATAACCATGTATCGTTTTTGCACCACGCGTACTCTGATTGATAATTGGCCTCTGCAGAGACGTTATACAGTGCACACTGAAGAAGCTGTTGCTGCTGTGTAACGTAGTATTGAAGAGGGCTAGAATGAGTCGATACGCCATCAGCAACAGTATTTAGAGCTGTGCCTATCTACAAAGAATTGGGTGCGTTGAGATTGCTCTCGATTCTCTTTTTCACCACACAATTTTGCTCCGCGATGTGTGACTCAGTTTTGGTTGATTGACACGGTCAACATGAATAATGTCTGCACTTATTGTGAAACTAGCCACTACTGACACCCAGTTGTTACACCCACAAAAAGTTTGGCGTGCTTTAAAGGGTGTTGGAATCATCGGTCCAAGTTTGTTCAAAAATGATGCCGCTCAGAACAATACAGTCAATGAAGAGCATCAAATACATGACTAAAGAGCTTTCCGTTCTCCAATTTAATAACATTCCATCACTATTGCCTATCCTTTTATAAACCTCATTGCCATCCCATAGCATCCTCATGGTTCTTTTCCCTATCTCTCTCTCCCAAACCGTTAGTTGAAATTGAATAGCCAGAGTGGGCGGTCAGAAATAAAGATAAAAATATAAACGTTTCGTGAATTACTTAAGGCCAAATTAAATTCCTTGGCAATATTAATGTGGAAGAGTTGTGGTTTCATCAAAATGGCGCAACATGTCACAATCAATTTATTGAATTATTCGTGAATGTAAAATTTTGCATAATGGATCTGTGAATTAGCCTCCTAAATCGTGTGATTTAATACTTTTGGGTTATTTTCAGTGGGGATATGCGAAGTCGCTAGTTTAAACCAATAAAGCAGAGACGATGGATGACTTGGAAGTCAACATTCGCCGCGTTATTGTTGATATAATGCCCCAGGTGCTCGAAAATTGGCCTGACGATAAACGAGGGTAAAGAAAGTACATGCTGTCATCAGAAAAGGACGCACAACATCAACGGCTTGACCAGAATGTCACTACTTGTAGTTATAACTTCGAGGTAGTTAAGGACTTTATCTACTTTGGCTCCGCAGTTACAAGCAGAAATGGCATCGGTGCAGAAATCAGACGCAGAATTACTCTTGTCAATTGCTGTTTTCTTGGACTCAGGAGGCAATTGAGTAACAGAGAAGAGCTAACTGGCTTTACAGGAGACCTTTATTATCCTCCTACTCAGAGGCTTGGAGCTTGTCGAACGCATATGAAGAAGAATTTGTCTTTTTCGAAATAAAGATGCTATGTGATTTTCTACGGATCCAGCGTCTGAGATGGCTGGGCCATGATGAGGGTATGGACACCACCATGGACATACGACCCAAAGAGTCCTAGATTCTATCACCGACTGACAGCGTAGCAGAAGACGAAGGCATTTAAGATGGGGCATGCAAGTGGAAGGAGACCTCAACCAACTTGGAATGCGGCACTGAAGACACCTGGCCAGAGATTAAGCTAGATGGAGAAGCTTGTTGATTGAGGCCCAGGTTCACTCGAGACAGTAGAGCCAGTTAAGTAAGTAAAGTAAGATGAAGACTTCAATCAAAGAAAAACGCTTTAATGACGTGGAGGCTATTCAATGAAATGTGATGAGAATGCATACATATTTCTCGATGGCCTTTCAGAAACTCTACGATCAGTCAGAAATTTGTATAGAGTTGGCAAGGTACAATTTTAATTTTTTTTTATTATTATTATTAAAACTGAAAAGTAATTGTTTAATTTTAAGATATAGCCCAATGGTATCACCCTGTATTATCTACATATATTGTACATGGATACATCTATCTTCAGATAGTTCATAAATTCATTTCGGATGTCCTACCATTTGACGTATGTAGTTCTACAATAGATTCTCTGCAGATATTTCCTTGCAGCATTGGTAATTTCTAGAGTCCGACCGAACATTCGGCTTAAATTTCCACCTTCGGCAAGAAAAGGCCGAAACCGAACCATTTTTTCGCAAAAATTAAACTATCATACGCACCGTGTTTTGGAGGAGATTTCGAACAATTCATTTCATGTTTGTTTCGTTTCTGTAGCAGGTAGCTACAAGGAATGCTAATATTTTTAATTATTGGGCCTCAAGTCCTTATACCTACTTGAAAGAAGTAGCTAACAATTTTATCAAACTGATCACTATATTTTAGGCTCTTTAGCATTTTGAAATACAATCTCCATTAGATTCGGCTTCGGCCGAAGGTGATGAAGAAACCTAAGTTCGGCTTCGGCCAAAAAATGCACCTTGAAGGAAAAACAAAAAAACACGTTTTCAATCGCCCGTTTTGAAGTTTGAACGTTTATATGAACAACATACAAGACCAAAAAAAACTTTCTTGCTATAGTATGCTGCTGTGCCTTGTGCCGATTACCGTGCAAGTGTGGTTTGAATCATTAAAACGAAAACGCGATTGCGAACCAGTTTCTCGATTTCTCTTGTTAATTTCATTAAAGGAAAATGTTAGATAACAGGAAGTTCGAAGTTTCTTGTTCAGTATGCAAGAAAACTAAGCGAGATTTTCCTAACTGCTTATCCGCCAGATGAGAAATATTAAATTTAAAGCCGTTTGTGCAAGCAAGCATGTGGGTGGTTTGTATGCCAAAATCATTTTTTCTCCGATATTTATTGGAAGAAAAATTCTGAAGAGGGATATTATACCTTCATTAATTCTAGATAGCAATAAATATCAGAAGATTTAGATTTGGAAGATCTTGGTATCCCTAAACGTCTAAGACATTCTGTCGATTCAGGTATGCCGTGCCGTGCATTGCGACAGATTGTAAGCAATTTCACGGTAACACGGTTTCCATTTTCAAACAAGGAAACAAAAAACCAAGACAAAAAGTTAATAGAATAGGTCAAGCTCATGCTGGTTTACGTGGAATTTACGTCAAAGCAAGGCACTTCAATATCGGAAATTCAAATGGTAGAGATGACGGAACATTCAAAAGTATTTTGTGGCTTGCTAATGGGGGTGTCCGAATTAGAAACATACAATAGCGGTGAGACAGAACTTTCTCAAAACATTTTCTATCAGTCACATGACGCCTACATATTCATCCGTGACGGTCTAGGCTTTCGAATTCTACACATATCCACTTTATATCGATGAGTTCCTCTTAATAATGCTAGGGTTCATAAATAATGCTCATAATCTTTTGGAAACGAAAATTGCTATATTAAGTCAACGCGAGCAGTACGTGGTTAGAAGAAATTCGAATTCGTCCAGATCTGACCTGAGCTGACCCAAAAAACGATGTTGTTGATGGATACGAAGATTTGGGATTGGAAAGGGAATCTCAATTAGATTGTAAACAGAAAACCTATTATAAAAGAAATAATTGAGACCAATTTAAAAATTTGCGAGGAACTCGGCCTGAAGGTTCGCGCTCTTGTCTGTGACCAATCCCCAATGAATTGTGAATAACATACATGTTAGAAGTTCCCGAATGGGTGAGTTCCTAAACGTCAGCATTTGTTTTTGAACGCATTCACTGCGCAGACATATCTTAGTATGACGGTTATTTATTTTGCGTTCAAAGCCGTCATCTAAGTGCAAAAAAATTAATATTCAACCAAATCTTAGATTTGAAAAAGACTATTTATTTTTATTACACATTATTTCACTAGTTCTTACATCTTTCCTCTTCAAAAAACACAAAACTATTACGCGCTAAAATCGTCTAACTTTTACCGCAGTGACAATTGAAATGCCTAACTGATCGGCCATACTTGTGCCATATACGATACTCTGACGTTTGTGAACACAAGTTTGACTAAATTAGTTCTGCAGAAAATCTGCTTTACTGAACGCAACTAATGCAGTTCTTTGTTATGACGATTTTGGAAACACCCAATGTGTCTAAGCATAATCCGTTTACCTTTTACAAAAATTTATTGTTTTACTACGATTTTCCTCATCTTATTAAATCTCTAAGAAATCTGTTGATAAAATCAGATTTGGAAGCCCTAGACGTCAAAATTGCTTTTGACGTTTTCATCGAAATCTACAATTTAAAAAGCGAAAATATTAGAAAGACTGGCATGATATTCACCAGTGCTCACTTAGCTCCAAATGCATTTTGGAGAAATGAGCAGCGCAAGTGTTTAGTATTACATCAGCCGATACAGCTGATGGGCTGTTTCCTCAAACAGATAACTTACTTACTAAGAGAATTCATCAAGACGTCTTAGAAAATTTGTTTTCTGTTGCACGCATAAAGGGTGGTAATAATAAATATCTCTCAGCAAATCAATTTAATATAATCATGTAAAAAATTCTTTTTTCTAAACTTATTACTTTTATACCACTGGATAACTGCGTTGATGAGGATGTTGAATTTCTATAATAGGTCTAGAAGCTTTCCAAACCAAATCAACCGATACCATACAGAATATGGAGTGTAAAGAATTAGAAGAGCATGTTACAACCAGAATATTAGAGCAAGATCATGTTTCTATGAAAACCACTGCAATGCGATATTTTGTATGATATCTAGCCCATAAAATGATATCAAGGCATAGCTGTTTAAATTGTTCAAAACACTTCTAACAAAATAATGAAAAATATCTCAAACGGACAGAGTCGTTTGTATTTCATTTCTTACATTCTTATGCTGTATTTTTATTGTGTTCACAATTCGATGGATTTGTTGGATTGTTTAATGTCTTTTATGAAATCCGAATTGTTGGAATGAGGTTTCTTTCTCTAATAGTTCATCATTAGAAGTAAACTGAGAAGTAGTTTTTCAAATAGTTTTGAGACTAACGGTAACAGAGAAATAGGACGATATGATTTTGTATCATTTGCCGGTTTTCCAGTTCTATGTACTCGTACCATTATCACTTATGCTACTGAAGGCACTGTAGTAGAAATACTATATTCAT
Source organism: Volucella bombylans (assembly GCA_949129095.1). Classification (NCBI taxonomy): domain Eukaryota; kingdom Metazoa; phylum Arthropoda; class Insecta; order Diptera; family Syrphidae; genus Volucella; species Volucella bombylans. The sequence continues at coordinate 138,666,664 of OX422143.1, forward strand.
TTATGATGTGTGGTATGTTCCGCAGAGCTTTTTCAGCAAGTTGCTTAATAATTTCACCGGTTATAATGTCATACCCAGGTGTGTTTTTTTGTTATGTAAGTCTTTTTTATGATATTCTTTAAGTGACACTACACGTATTTCTAGATTATCATTTTTGCATAATAAGACCTTCTGAGATATGTATGGGAAGTGACTGAAATGTTTGTTCACGGTGTTCTGCTTTCCAAAGCGAGTAATTCGTTTGATGATTTGCTATTAGGTTGTATAAATACACACCCATTGATTAGTTTTTTAATTCTTATATCAGCAGCTTTAGTTCTTTAATAGCAAATTCAGCACTTGTCTATTCTCAGGTGTGCGATTCATTTGCCATGTTTTACGAACTTAGCATTTCTTTTCCACAAGTTCGTTAACCCTAATCGGGTATATGTATAGGTAATTTTGTTTACATATTTTATTAGTATCTTTTAGTGTAGTTTCCCATGCTGATAATTGTATGATTTCTGTTAGTGTATCAATTTCTTTTTCAATTTGATTGCTGTGTTTTAGAAGTACAGTTGGTCAATACTTTCATCGATTAGGTAACTGAAGAAGTTCCATTTGTTTTTTTATTTGGAAGTTGTCTCTTCAATTACAGTTTAACTCACCGTCACAATAGCCTTGTAAAAGTCCTTCATTATCTTTCAGGTGTACGCAATTTTGGGTTACAAATTCGTATATATTCCATCTACTCGTATCTCGTTTGCGTCCGTTGGCCAATAAGTATGCCCTTTTGTTCTCATCCTATTTTTACATATTTTTTTTTCATTCTGTTCTAATTGTAGTTTTTGTTCATATGAAGTAGTATAATTTTCTGTTTCCATTTTGGATGGAGGCAGTCTGGTTTGAGTTATTCTACGCGCGTTGTTACAAATTATTTGTAGTTCCTTGACAACTGTGTAGACTCCCGTAGTTTGCAGGATGTTGGCCATTGCAGTTCACACATTCCGATGATGGATTGTACAGTCTGCAGCTGGGTGCACGCCAGCGCATTTAACGCACTTGAGAACTGCGCGGCGGTTGATTGGAAAACTGCTGACGTCCTATAATTTAGATTAGGCCAGAAGCGCAACAAACAATTTCGTAGTGTAGTGTTTGTCCCATCTGCCAGTGGTGGTCACCGGTAATAACATTAGTAAATCTTGTGCTTCAGACGTGCAAGCGAACGCCTGACGATGAGTCGCATAACGATTAAATTCGCCCAACAGAGAGCAGAAGGACATCCTTACTAAAGACAGTTTCTACGAACTCGTCGAAAAAACCTATGATATAAGACGTGAAAATCGTACTTGGCGATTTTAATGGTAATACAGTGGGGAAGTACAGCCTCCACGCCATCACCTTCGGAAATTGTGCCATCACTGCCAAAGAGCAATCTGAGAGGCCGCCTCCGCTGTACAGAGCAAAGGAACAAAGGAAACCCTGATTCAATGACGAATGCAAACAAGCAAACATAGAAAAACAGCGCATGAACAGAATAGCAGAAAAGATACAAGAAAAAACACGAGAAGCGCTCCAGCGATGCCTTAGAGACGTGCTAGATTCGATGGGATCACTGCCGAGCTGTTTAAAGCAGCAGGTCATGATTGGATGCGGAGCATACATAAAATTCTCTTTAAAATTTAGGTCGACGAGAGTATACCCGATGAATAAATACATAAGCATTGTTTATCCGATTTAACTGCACCAACTACAAGGGAATAAGTCACCTCAAAATCGCACATAAAATCCAGTCTGCCGTATTTCCTGAACCCCTAAGACCCTTCGTCAACAGCTTGACCGGCCCTTAACAGTGCGGTTGTAGGCCAGGAAAATCCACAATCGAACAAATTTTCCACATTCCGGCAGATTGTAGAATAAACTGAAGAGGTGCAAATCGATAGCCATCATCTTTCCATTGATTTTATGGCCACTATTTTATCGCATTTATAGAGACGGGCTACATAGAGCCATGTCTAGTTTTGGCATCTCTGCCAAGCTCATTCGACTATACAGGATGACGATGGAGTTCAGGTCGGTAATGACAAAATCTACACCTTTTATGTCAGAAAAGGACATAAACAAGGCGAGGTGTTGTCATGTGAGTTTTTCAACATCGTTCTTGAAAGAATTGTGCGAAACTCACAAATCAACTCTAGAGGCACCATCTTCCAAAAGTCTGTTCAGTTACTTGTATACGCAGACAAAATTACCGCAATGGGAAGAAGACAGCGAGCCATCAACGAAGCTGTCAACAAAGAGGGATACACAACATCGACGCCGGCATGCTCCTCCTGATAATTGAGTTGTAAAACCATATCTCGAGCAACCAAAAAGGCATTATACACTGAGACACTGATCATCCCAATCCTGCTTTATGATGCAGAAGCCTGCGCACTGGCAAAAGCGGACGAAAATGCTCTCGGGCGTTTCGAGAGTAAAGTTCTTCGGTAATCTTTGGTCATGTTTGTTTAAATAGAGAATGGAGAAGACGATTCAAGAGCAAAAAGCTCGGATAACCACTAACTTTTCGACTTCAACCTAGACAGACAACAAGGCATACAAGTCAAAGGGGGATCTCATCCAACTTCGTGTGTGCAATTGGAGGTAACTGCCAAAAGACCGCAGCACCTGGAGAGGCATGTTAGCCGACGTCCTGGTCCACCCCGAACTGTAGCGCCTAAGCAACTCTAAGTAAGTAAGCTTTACGTGAACAGTATTTTTATGTATGACGTATGTATCCTTGAAATTTTCTACATTGTGAATTGCCGCTGGAGGCAAACAGTTTGAATATTTGTTGTAAGATACAAGATCGGTAGATGGCGTTTAGTCGCGCAACAAACAACAGTTGTATAAAGCGATTGACACCCGGTAAAGTGCTTTCAGCGCCCCTTGGTGGCATTTTTTGTACATCCACGACTGGACAGATTTTGGCTGGGAGCAAAATCATATATAAAGTTTAATTTCGGTGTGGAACAAAATAAATAAATTAGTTAAAGAATTTATTTTTATCTGATCAGAATAAAGTTGAAATGTCGAGAAAAAATACGCGAGTTTCGAAATAAGTGCTTGTGAAGTGTGTAGATGGGTTAATTTGAATAGAATCGTGCTTTAAAAAATGTAAACAAAGCACTTGTGAAACACGAACAAATTGTTGTGTTGTTACTTTTCTATTAAATATGTAGTGAATACTGTGTAATATAGTGTCTTTTTGTTAAATATATGGTTAAACAAATCAATTAAATAGTGAAATGCTGCTGAAAATTCGCATAGTTGGAATACTACACATGTGTATGTATATGCATATACTCATAGCAAAATATTTTAAAAGGACTATTTCGTTTGGTGAAAGTGAAAGAATACTGAAAGCTGGTTGCAATTACTCTGTTGCACTTGATCCTGCTTCAATTATAACTTAAAAACCAAACCAATTTGCACCAAATTTTCAGTTTCACCAGCGGAAACATTCCCCTTGAAATAATATTGCTGTAACATTAATAGGATTCCATCTATGAAAACTTTAAGTTGCATTTCACTGTCTTTATTGACTTGTTTAACAATATATTAAATAAACACTTTATATTATTCACTACGAACTTAATATTGAATAAAGAAATAACAAGAAAAACAATTTTTTCGCGTTTAACAAATGCTTTGTTTACATTTTTTAAAGCACGATTCTATTTAAACTATCCCATCTAAACACTTCACAAGCACTTATTTCGAAACTCGTGTATGTTTTCTCAACATTTTAAGCCAACACGTATTTGAAAACAAAAATTTCTTTAACAAAATTAATAATATTATTCTGTACCGAATTTTCACTTTTCATACGAATTTGCTCGAGCCAACGATCTGTCAGAAATATATATAGTCGATATAGTACAAAAAATTTCCGCAAGAATTTTCGTTCCGAGTCTCAATCCTGAGAGTATACACCAAGAGAACGTGGTTTTCTGTGTGCTCTGTGATGGGAAAAAATTAAATGAAATGACAAGAGTGGCATCTCTATCTGTTTCACGCACACTAGTCGAAATGGCGTGTCTGTCTCGCTCACACTTAGTACTCATTTTAACTACTATTAACTATGAATCGGATTTCTTTAACAAAATATTTTTTTTGTCCTCAATTAAGCGTTATTCTGCAAGTGTCATACCATTTTGGAATCCAGACTAAATACGCCATCTTTTAAAGTTACTTGCCAAAATGGCATAGTACATTTTTTTGTCAGTACAGTCAGTTCAAGTTGGGTGATTAATGATTTTCGGATACATGGATGGACAAAAAAGCAATATTTTAGTTAAAACCGATATACCCAGTTGTTTCAATTTTGGAGCGTAATTTACAAAAAGAGTTACTCAGGGTTATGTGACAAAAAAAATCGAAGAAAGGTAAAGATTTGCGATCACAGCACTTGAAAGATCGTCATAGAGTGTCAGATTTCTCGATTTTTTTGATTGCCAATAATTTTAAAAGGACATGACTTAGATTTTTTTTATAATTTTGTGATAACCGACACCATTTGACCCATCACCCGTTTCCGGCTGTATACATAGATATGTAAATTTTCCTCTTTCTCATGACTTTCGAATGTAAGTACAATATTGTGATAACCACTTAAATGTGAGCAGCGACATCTAGCAGAAAATGTCGATACTGGAATAACAAAGTCTCGACTGGAGAGTGGAATCGAATGTTCTAGCAAATTGGAAATTGTATGGGACGCTGGATGGCGAGGATTGTTCTCGAAGTATGTCATTCGAGTATAAATACCAGCATCCCCAAGGTATGCAAGTCAGTTCAAAAGTGAAATTTGAAGTATTAATTAGGAGAAGTGATTAAGTGGTTTAAGTAAAAGATAAGAAAAGTATAAGTGGTTGAGATTTTGGATTGTACTGAGAGAAAGAATTAAATAGTGAAAAGAATAAGTTCTATTATTTGTACCCACACAAACATTTTACATTGGTGTCAGAAGTGGGATAGGACTTATTGTGTGTAAAAACAAAAAAAAAAAAAGTGTTTTCTGACTATTTGAAAAAGCTAGAATGGGTCGAAAACTATTGCAGTTGACCCTCGTCCAACTCAAATCCGAGTTGAACAAGAGAAGGCTCAGCGCCAGTGGAGGAAAAAGTGACCTGGTGCTCCGACTTCAGGAGGCTTTGAACAACGAGGGACATGATCCTGATGCATATTCCTTTGATGTTGACGAGGATGAACAGACAAGTACCGGCAATGACATGGCTGCAATGATGCAACTCCTCTTATTAAAAATGGACGAACAAAACAAAAAAATGGATGAACAAAACAAAAAAATGGACGAACAGAAGAACAGTCTCGACCAACAAAAGAAAAATCTGGAAGAACAGAAGAACAGTCTGGAACAAAAAATGGACGAACAGAAGAGCAGCATTGAACAAAAATTCGACGACCAAAAGAATAGTCTAGAACAAAAACTGGAAGAACAAAATAACGTTCTACACCAAAAGTTCGAAGAAATAGATAACAAATTTGAAAGAATAAAGAAGAATGTTGGCGAAAAATTCGAACAAATGGACAGCAAAGTTGAGCAACTGGCAAAAGAGCTCGACACAGTGCGAAAACAGAAACTGCGAGAATGTTCTTTAAGCGGTCTAAGGAGAAAAGATTTGAAGCCTCCTTCATTCGATGGCCAGACCTCATGGTCTACTTATAAGAAGCAGTTTGAAATGGCTGCCTGTGCAAACGACTGGGACAATAAGGAGAAGTGCTTTGCCCTAGCGATGGCCTTACGTGGTCCTGCGGCAGAATTGTTACAAACAATCGATATCGAAAAGAATAGAGACTATATGGTTTTAGTGCAGGCTATCGAGAAACGGTTTGGGGATAGCCACATGCGGGAAGTTTACAAGGTTCAATTGCAAGGCCGTATGCAGCAACGAGGAGAAACACTGCAACAGCTCCAAGCAGACGTGAGTAGACTGGCACATTTGACATATCCCACCACAGGCCAAGAAATAATCGACGAAATGGCAAAGGACGCATTCATCAGGGGAATTGCAGATTTGAAGCTACAATCAGCAGTAAGCATGGCCGGGAAAAGAACCCTTGCTGAAGCACTTGCCTTCGCTCTGGCGATGGAAGCATCCAATCAGGCTTCCAAAGGAATGCATTTCGTAAGGGAAATAGTATCTGGTGAATGCTCCTGCTCAAGACCAACTACTATGCAACGAAATATCCCGCGGGAGAGCCGAAGAATGCGCTGCTGGAACTGCGATAAAGTAGGACATTTGCAAGGGCATTGTAAAGAACCGGTACGACGAGAAGGCTGTCTGCACTGGGGTTACAGGCAAATAGAAAGAAAAACCGGCAGAAACGGCTACCAAGAAACCGATCAAATTTCCCGAAGCCATAAGTTGGGAAATGCTTACTTCGCGGGGCAGAAGTCTGTAGCAGGAGTCGACTCCAGGGTAATTATCCCAGTCTCACAGGTAAAACAATGCAACGGAAGCCTCCCAGCAGAAGTAGTCAGTGGTAAAGAAGCGAAACAACAGGCAACTATCCAAACGATCAGGACTGAACCAATAGAGGGTTGGAGTATAGACGAAATCCGTTCCTCCCAACAGGCAGACAATGACATCGAACCAATATTGGCCTGGAAAGAACACGAGGAAAGACCAAGCTGGCGGCAGATATCAGATCGGAGCCAGACTCTGAAGGCATACTGGGCACAGTGGGACTCGCTTTTTGTGCAAGACGGATTGCTGAAGAGAAAATGGGAAAGTGCAGATGGGAAAACATCTCGTATGCAGCTAATAGTGCCACGTTCCAGAGTCAGCCAAGTACTCCATGAAATACATGACGGAATCTCAGGAGGCCATTTGGGAATAAACAAGACGTTGGAAAAGGTAAGGGAACGTTTCTATTGGCTAAGCGCTAAACAAGATGTCGAGAATTGGTGCAAAAAGTGCATAAGGTGTGCGGCTACCAAGGGTCCAAAAGCAAAGCCACGTGGACAAATGCAACAATACAATGTCGGAGCACCTTTCGAACGAATAGCCATCGACATCGCTGGGCCGTTTCCCGAAACCTTTAATGGAAACCGATATACTCTCGTAGTCATGGATTACTTCAGTAAGTGGCCGGAAGTGTTTGCCATCCCAAATCAAGAGGCTAAGACCGTAGCCGAATAAATAGTCAACAACTGGGTGAGCAGATTTGGGGTCCCAATGGAGCTGCACTCTGATCAAGGGCGAAACTTTGAATCAAAAGTCTTCCAAGAAATATGTCAATATTTGGGAATAAGAAAGACATGGACAACGCCACTACACCCTCAATCTGATGGAATGGTCGAGCGATTCAATCGGACCTTGAATGAGCATCTATCTAAGGTTGTCAGCAACTGCCAGCGGGATTGGGATCGACACATACCCCTCTTCTTAATGGCCTACCGAAACGAGGTCCATAGCTCAACAGGGCACACACCATCCGAGATCTTATTTGGTCAAACAATTCGGTTGCCAAGTGAAGCAAAATTCGGATCCCCACTGACGGAGCCCAAAGAGGTGAACGAGTACGTGAATGACTTACGCAGCAGGATTCGTAAATTGCATGAAGACATCAGAGAAAAGATGAAGCTAGCAAGCAGCCGCATGAAAACTAGGTACGATATCAAGGCGAAATCTTCCGGTTTCAACGAAGGAGATCTGGTTTGGCTGTATAATCCTCAGCGTAAGAAAGGCAAATCACAAAAATTGCAACAGGACTGGGAAGGTCCATACAAGGTGATAACCCGCATTAATGACGTTGTCTACCGGATCCAGCGTGGGGATCGAGGAAAATTGAAAGTGGTCCATTTGGATAGAATGTGTCATTTCAACGGGATGCTGAATGACGAAGTTGTTCGGGACGAACAACTGTAGGGAGAGAGCAATGTGATAACCACTTAAATGTGAGCAGCGACATCTAGCAGAAAATGTCGATACTGGAATAACAAAGTCTCGACTGGAGAGTGGAATCGAATGTTCTAGCAAATTGGAAATTGTATGGGACGCTGGATGGCGAGGATTGTTCTCGAAGTATGTCATTCGAGTATAAATACCAGCATCCCCAAGGTATGCAAGTCAGTTCAAAAGTGAAATTTGAAGTATTAATTAGGAGAAGTGATTAAGTGGTTTAAGTAAACGATAAGAAAAGTATAAGTGGTTGAGAAATTGGATTGTACTGAGAGAAAGAATTAAATAGTGAATTGTAACTGTACTGAATAAAGGGATTTGCATTGAAAAGAATAAGTTCTATTATTTGTACCCACACAAACATTTTACAATATAAATAGAGGTAATCCTTCCTTGGTATGTAATTTGGTTGCCGTTCTTGTTTATTATAGATTCTTTACTGTTTCTTCGCTTGAGGTCATTTATTATGTCTTCCATAGATGGATCTCCCCTGACCATAATTTCAATTAGTCTGTTTTTTTTTATTTTAACAGGTGAAACTGCTATTTTTCTCATTTAATTTATTTGTTGAATTTCTGTGAGTATCAGAGTCGGGTGTATTTATTTTTCAAATATCAGTGACAGTTTTCATTAGAGCATGCATTTCCGCGTAATTAGTTATACCCTCAATACTGATTGGAGGGGGATGAGATTCTTACTTTGGTGTCGAGAGCTAGCCGCAATAGGAGCCACATTGGCGAAAGTGCGACTAATTTCTATTGAGGACTTGGCCTTTCGTTGAAAGTTGAATGAAATTATTGGTCCTAACTCGTTTTTTCTATTTTACGAAAAATCAGTCCCGGAATAAATTGTGTATATTGTATAAAATTCCATAATTGTGAGGTGGGTGATAATAATGATAGAAAGATGAAGGTCGATCAAATTACTTTTTAAAACACAGTTGGTGGCACAGAAGTTTTTGAAGCTTAAAAAGCTTGAAGCATGATTGATGCCTAATTACAAACATAAACTATACATAGTAGCCCTAAATTGAATAACTATTACTTTGTTCTTTGTCAATATTCACAGTTCAATTCAAATGCGTCTCACACTTCATATCTTATCAACTTCCACCTCTCAAGATTTCAAATCAAAATACTTGCTAATCAAATTCATAGGAAGCACTAAATCATTGTGAGAAATCAACCAAACATCAAACGAATTTCAACAAATCTCAACAAAATAACCAAACCAAAGAGGTTTCAAAAATAAAAACGAAAACGAAATAATATTACAAATTTTGCTCGAATTAAGATTAAGTGTTAAAATGAAAAAAAAATTCTGTGGTGATTTTCTTTTTTGATAAAATCAAAAAAAAAAACTCTAACCACTGAACAACTGATAAAGAGGATCCAAAAAAGTAAAAACAAAATTTGAAATGGAGGAAAAAACATTTGTTGTAGTTTCTTTTTATAAAAAAAAATTATATTTAGAAAGAGAGATAAAAAACCTGGAAATAATTTCGATCAAAGGTTGCGTTAGTTTTCTTCCCAGAGCCGGTTCGATGGCAGTTAAACTGGCGAACTGTTGTTGATTTGTTTGTTTTTAGTTTTTAGATATTTTTTTGGAAAATAATTATTTTTAAATTTTTTTTAGAAAGATGTTTTTTTTTGTTTTTATTTAAGAAAAGAATAAAACATAGTTAAAATATAAACAGTAGGAGAGGAGTGAAAAGTAAAAAAGAAAAGAAAGAAAATAGAAAAAATAAGAAAATGTTTAGGTTTAAAACTAAAAAAATTGTGTACTTGGTCTCTTCTCTCTCGCTCTACAAAACACGAACAGAGAAAGAGAGAGAGAGAGAAAAGAGATTTCAATTGATGAATACGTGAGATCTGAACTATGAATGGAGTATGAATAAACAGGCGAACGTTGGGCTAGCTTACCAATTTGATTATTTTAATGAGCATCCAATTGTTGGTGGACGTTGTCATGAGTTTGAAAAATATCGGCGCTAATGGAAGATAATTTTTCGGATTCTTACGTGCTAATTCACAGATGACATTTACAGCTGCTGATTGAACACCTGAAATAAAAAGCAGAACATTCATAAAGATTCAGTTGTTGAAAGTGTATTAACATCTAACAAACCTGGATCAGGATCTTCCAATTTTTCCTTTAGTTTTGGGAATGCAGGTCTAAGTGCTTCGGGATAACGCAGGAAAACTTTATACATCATTAGGACGGCTTTCATTCGTAGGTAGGGTTTTGTTGAACTCATCTGCAAAAAAATTTTACTTTTCCGATAATTGTTTGTTAGGAATATAATTCTACTATACAAACCAATGTCATGATGTCATTGGCTAAATCCCTTGACAAATCAGGTGATATGAAACAACTTAGCCCACTCAGCGCAACACCAGCGTCATATTGGTTCTGAGAATTTAAATCCTTTCGAATCATATTTGTTGTCAGCATAAGGAGCTGTAAACGAGAATGTCATCAATTACGTAATTTGATATTTACTTTTGTCTGTCTGGCTTGCTTTACCTCACTATCCGGATGGAAGCATTGACTGGCCGCTAAATACCCAATTCTTTTGCAGGTGAATCTTGAGGAGCTCATTACTTCTATTATGTTAAAGCCTGCCCACGAGATGTCATAGCCAAGCATTTGTATCTGTAACAAGAGACGTGGACACAATTCATAAATATGTAAATACCAAAAGAGAAAAAATAGAAAAAAAAATTTGTTATGGGAGGTTTACACAGATCCACTGCTTATACTTTATTTAAATTAAGATATTGACTAAGAGATTATTTCTATACTAGTTATAAATATTGGTCACGTCACAGCGCATTCATTATGAATAAAGTACTAAGTGCAAACAACCAACTGGACAAGCTTCAAGAACGAGTTCAGCATGTCCCTCAAACTCAGAATGAGTAGGTGAGGAAATTGTTCAGAACAATGACCTCACCAAATAGCTTGAACTGACGTGCCCAGTAAGAAAAAATCCTACAGATCGCATCTTACATGATGAATAAGACCCTGGTTGAGGATGCTGACAGCGTCTATTATGTGAAGGCGAGCAGTAAAGGTTTCCATTGAGAGTTTGATCTGGTAAGAGCACAGCGGCATATGGCCTAAATCTCTAGATGTCTGCCGGCCAACCAATGCTTTCAGACTAAAAGATCAGCGATTTTCCTGCTGTAGACTATTTGCTAGCCGAGCAATACACCTTTGCTAAGCACCTAAGTGTGCTAGGGATAAGTGACAAATTCCTGCGACGCTTGTTGTGAGAGTTACGAGTTCTGATACTGTGGGCATCTTACCACTGAAGCCTTCACCTATATTTCTACGAAGGACTGAGAATATGTCCCCCGCGTTAAAATTTGTTGGCTTCGGTTGTTTACACTTATGGAATCGGCAGGTGGAGTTTGAGATCCGGCCGTGTACCTCCAAAGATCGACCGCTGTAAAAACGAAAAATCTTCTCGTAGCAGATAAAAAAGTCGCAAAAATCCATGTTCCATATTATCACAGACGATTTGCCACTCGGTGCAGCAAAACACTCACTGGACAATTATACACAATCATTGAAAGCATAAACGTATTCATCATTCCAAACTAGGCATAGGGGGCCCGCGAAAAACCTTCACCGCTGAAGAATCTTTCAATAAGCGGAACGATTTAGTGTACCATATGCTAGAAGCGTCAGAACTTATATCGGGGGTCGAATATGAACCTTAGTATGGTATTGTTGCTATATGACTTGCTCTACTCGACTTCGAACCTGAACCTTTAAACCGAGCTCCCCTAACAGTGGACAATTTGCCCATGCACGTGGTTACGTGGTGCCATTGAAACATTTTATGGAGAGTGCGTTTTATGTTCTAGGTCGATTTGGTTGACATTTGATATTTATATTTGACAGCCGTCAAGAGTGGTCGATTCAGCATGTAATAAATAATTTTAATAAAGTGCATATAAATACACAGAAAATGTCCATCAGGTTTGTTCAAAAATCCTCGAAAACCATTTGCATTTCTACTCATATAAAATTCAATTGATGCAATAGCTACAGGAAAATAAACACGAACGGCGACGAGATTAGAGTGCTCAGGTTATACAGCTCTGTATGGACGATAATCATTTCTGCCAGTTTCATGACTACGAGGTACACAGTACAAACCGACTTTGGCTGGTTTTTACAATAAGCAGAATAGCCTCTTTGTAGTACTGAAAAATCTTCAATTGATACGCCAGCGAGTATTACAAACTCGTATTGTAATTCGGTATTGTGATTCGGACTTAAAGGTCTGACAAGCATCCTGATGAAGACCATTGAGAAAAGAAAATAACCTTCATGTGTGCAAAAGTTCTTTGCGAATGTGTCCTTCTGCACTTCCAAATCTAGTGCGATGAATTGATGCAAACCTGTGAAAAGGTGTCCGCGCTGGACATTTCCATCGCAACTTTCTACGACATGTGTTACTCACATGAAACGAATAGATGAAAGCAATGCTAGTAAACAGAACCTTGGTTGTGGATGATTGGCCTAACTCACGAAGGTTTCCTGAGTGATAAGGTTTTGGAAACAATCAATTAAGGGTAAAGTCGTGAGCATTCATAATGAGACGAGTGTTACAGTTAAAGGTTTAAAGGAGCGTAATCCTACTGGCAATTCCATTGCAGTTCTGGTGGTGAAAATAGTGAAAGAAAAAAGGTAATCTAAGCCACAAAGCGTTGGTATTAGAGGATGTTACGGCACGCGGCACCTATGAGGTTTCGTACGGATTTGAATTATACATATATAGCAAGTGTAGAGACGTCTTTGTAGGACTTCACCAGATGTGGGCATCATTCTCAAAATTTATAAATTCCTATATTGAGGACAGATCAGAGGAAGAACGTATTTCTTACATCGCTTGAGGATACTTAGACATTTTGCAGCATTTTTGGCGACTTCGAATATGTGGTCATGCCAGTGAGTTGCTAATGCCACACATACCGAGAATGGAAAGTTTTTCGGTTTCAACGTTTCAGGTACCATTTATGAATAATGGCTCGTTGTTTGAATGAGATAGCTTTGTGTTTAGGAAGTAGAAAATTCTATTAACATTGGAATTTAATGAGCTTATCATACGTTGATGTTGTTCTACAGAACCAGCTGCCAAACTCTGTCAAATGCCTATGACATATCAAGATTTGCGTTCGTCAGATTGCTGTAGACTTTGGTTCCACGTTCTATCAAATCATTAGAGGACCTGTTGCTACGAAAACTGCTCTGCTAGTCATTAAGAAGTTTTCGTGTTGCGAAACATTTCACGAGCTGACGGTTTATCAGCAGTTCCATAGCTTTGGAAAGAAGAGAAGAGACCTATAGTATAAGAACGAAATTTTGTTTTTTAAGGACGAGTTGGACAAATGCCGTTCTTGTCTATCCGCGGGATGTCGGATATTGAAATTGCCTGCAATAGCGATTTCAGTATATAGGGATTTAATTCTTTGAATGGAATCAGACAGCGGAACAAGCTCATTTAAAGTCGCCTTCTGTAAATCAAGCAGTAGTGGATAATTTGCTTACGGTGATTCGATTTTGGCATCATTAATATGAATACTCAATTGCAACAGGGATCGGTTTGTGGTGTAGTTTGACACTTGTTCGTATTCAGTTTCAGAATGATCCGAGAGGTGGAGGCTATATTCTACCAGATGGCAACAGACATGGTCATATGCAAAACGTTAAATAAATGATTACTTCTTAGCCCGCGTATATTTTCTATAACCCCTCTGAATTATTGCTTCATCACAAGCAAAGCAATGAAGTGAACACTCCATCGATAGTTTACCGAGTCAAATTGTATATACCCTTACAACAATAAGAAAGGTCTTCCCATCCAAATTTACGCTCACAATTCACCATGTGGCATACATACACTGTCATTGCCTTTTTCGTATATCATACATCACCGGTAGTGTCTGAGTGCAGGCAACAGTTTTTTAAGAGACATTAGGTCATCAGTTTTTACGAGTGCGGATGCACTCGTCGGAGGTTGAATCGGTGCTCTCAATTTGTATTTCCCAATTCATTTAGGTTATCACAGTACGAATCTCCCATATGTAGTTTTATTTTCTGGGAGGGAGGAGAGCATGTACAGATTAGATAAAGGATAGTTTCGTCCTCTTCCTCGTCCATGCATTTTCTACAGAAATTTTAGAAGCCTCGTTGCATGTCTGCTAATGATACAGCATACAGTAATAACACTTAAAGACCAAAATATTAAGAGATATCAAACACGTAGAGCGTTTCAAATGCAGTTTTGGCAAATTTGTTCTAGTCGCTGGACACGTTCAAACACTTGCTCACCTTCTGTCTACTCTTTCGATAACATCTAGCTTTAATATGAGTTTAGGCATAGCGATTGGTATACACACTTACATACATAGTACATACTGGTACTTTTTTCTTGTGAATTAGATAGCGTAGTTCCGTGTTGGGCAAGTTCATTTCAAGATAGTAACGTGGCTAGTTGGCTTGCTGGCCCACTGTTAAGTTCAATATAGGCGAACAGCTGCGCTTGCAACCGTTCCTCTGCTAAAAAAGCTGAGAGGTGAAACAGAATGTCCACTGCTGCATAGAGTAGTCTGCAGTGATTAATGTATCATAAACATCCTGACAGTTGGACATTTCTTATCGAGACTTATCGCTTTGTGCAAAGCAATCCACAGACAACTGTGAGTTAAACGCAGTTGGAAGTCCCATTTATATTCAATAGCTTTTTTGCAAGAGAAGAGTGCTTTTTCAGCTTTTCAGAAAGAGTTATCTTGCAAGTTTGGTTTCCAGCTTCTCTATGTAAGAAGTCTTTAAGCCTAAGCAATAGTCAATGCATGGAACTTTATAATTTTCAAGAAAAGAGGATAAGATTGGTCTTATCGAGCCTTCCAACCAATCCATATTTGTCTGCACATCTTGTTGAGAGCTATTATAGGAATTCGTTTAACGTATTAATGTGCTCTTTCGAGACGGCAATAAACATATGTACAAATGGTACAATCTGATATAAATTTGTTCGCTTCATAAATTTTGACTACTGCTGGAGAAGCGATAAGTGTCCCTCCACATGCCAATGGTTGATGATTTGGAAGATTAATGCCGCGTGCCAGTGCACGACATGCAACGAACTACTTTTGTATCTAAGCAACAACTCAAAATTGGTTGTTTTATCTTGTGCCCTACAAACCCATTGAATACATACTTTGTACAGTTATGTAGTGAACAACATAACATTCGACATATGTAGTAAACACCACCGGTGTTTTTGTATGAAGACATTTCCAAAGATCTGCCATAGTAAACTAAACAATATACAAGCTCATATCCGTGTTTCACTGTTCTTCACAGCAAGTGTGACCTTCTTTTAATGCCATGCTTGTACAATGCAACTTGCTAGTTAGGTTTGTCCATCTTCCACATGAAGTGAAATCCTCCTAAAGCAACTACAAAAAAAACACAGAATGTCAATAGTGTCAATGGCCCCGCTTGCCTCTGCTACCCTCGCACTATGTGCCATCACACGAACTACAATTGTAGGTTTTGTGCACACACGAAAAAACAAGTACTTCTCATAATTGTCTTCTTAGAGCTCATGCTCGTCGAGTGTCCCTTTCCAGTTTTACTACATATCTCGTTCGAAGCTCTACAGTACAAAGAAAATACTTACATACGTCAGCTTAGCGACAGCATTGCACTTAACATTGATATTGTCTTGGCGTAGCTCCTGTTTGATCTCTTCAATACACTGTGCGATATACTTGGCCTGTAACGAATAAAACACAAAAAAAAGGTTAATAGAAATTATTATTCACAAATTGGAAATGTTTATGAGGGTGGCAGTGAGTGGAGAATAAATGGAAGGAATGTAGGTATCTAACGTATGGAGTGGAGGGAAATTGTAAAATTCCTCCCATATAAAGCATGTATGTCAGTGACAGCTGGGAAGTTACTCATTAGCTTAGAGGGTTATATTTATGCAGAAAAACATCTTAACCAACTCGGAAGCTTGAGAGGATGCATTTTATGTAGATTATTGATTTTCTATTTTGAAATCTACCTCATCAAACTGAAGAGCAGAGCATCCAATATTTATTTAACAAAAATGTAAAAGAGCGCAAGCACTCGATGGCAATTACCTCATTATCTTTGTTATTCCGTATTCCACGGACGAGATCTGTAAGATTTTTATCAAACATTCGTTCAAAGTTGCCTTTCACTTTTTTTAGTGCCATTTTCTTGGAGGTTTTTCCGTGTTCCAAACGCACTACCAGACACACAATCAATTTGTAGCTTTCCCTGGAAATTTAACGTTTTCTTGGTTTTTCTATTCACGTAGCACACAAGTCAGAAATCACAACAAAATGTCACGAATCAAATGCATTTGCAGGTTTTTTTCTATTGTGTGAATGGTGGGCGATGGATTTACGGGAGACGTTAACTTTGAGGTGGATATTCTTATTTTTTTTGCTTAAAATTAATTTAGGTAGATTTTGTCTATCTTTTCGAGGGGGCTATAAGTCTGATGGTTAAGACAAAAAAAAAGAAAAAAAAATAATTTTCTCTTTTCTTCGCTGCACTCGCGAAGGAAAAAAACACACAAAAAATTGACAAAAACTAAAAAGTGCAATCTGTCAAAAATCTGTCTCCGCCATCATTTGAGGTTTGACTTCTTGCCAGCCGGCCACGTAAAATGTTTACACCTAGTGATGCCAGATCATAATAGTTTTTCGCTGTTACGTTACAATACCGTTACGTCATTCGAGGTTTCCTCGACGAAAAGTACACGACTTTGCGACTTTTGGAGATACAATAAGAGAGCTGTACACCACTTGAGATGATAGGATTTTGCCGGCGATATTTAAGCAACTGCTTCATCTGTTTCTAGAGCACATAAGACGGTATTCACTTTCTTGATGGCGCTACGATCGGGGGTGAACCTCGACTTCAACCGAGAAAGCGCGTTCTTTGGACAACTGCTTCCAGTTGCGCACTACTTTTGTTTTCTTTTTTGTTTTTAAAGAACTCAACACTCAAGTGGGTATTATTACACTTAAAATGCCTGAGAAAGAATTTTTTGCTCAGTGGTTATTTCGCTCCATGGGTGGCATCCAACATTTAATGAGGAGACTAAATTTTTAGTGTGATTGGACTTATTGTTGTACTCGTATTATAGGCAACCATTAGTGTTACGTTAATTAAGTTGCCTGAAAAAAAGAATGTCTTTCGGGCGAGGCTGAGATTCGAACACCGAACCTTCCGATTTGGAACCCAATACACAAACACTTCTATTCGAGCGCACCACCTAAAACTAGATCTACCTTTGCTGTGTGCAAGAGGAAATTGGCTAAACATCGAAGACAGACCGGGGCACTTAATACTCTAAATGCTCTAGATTTCCTAGCTATCGCAGATAATTTTTGTGCCATTTTTGATTAAGTCGATGTGCGCTTTTCTGATCAGCTCGTAGAGTTCTCTGTTGTATCTCATCCTCCAAAGCACGTCAAGGCAAATGGGACCGAAACCACTCTAAGAATCTTGCGTATCAAACAACGAAGGAAAAATTCATCCGCCTTCGCTAATGTCCATGGTTCTGGGCCATAGAGGTGGACTGGAATGATTATGGTCTTATGTAGAGTCTCTTTAGTGTTTCCTGACATTATCTTCCTAGACCAAACAAACACCAAGCGTAATTCTTTGTCCAACTTCTGACGAGTTGTCTATACTCGTATAAAAGTTAACAGCGAAGCCGAGGTGGACAAAGCCTCCAACTACCTCAAAGTTAAAGCTGCCTATTGTTGCGCACTGTCCACTTGGCTTTTTTTCATTCACAGTTAGCCCCATTTGTGCAGCTTCTATTCGAATACTTGCAAACACATCACTAACATCTTGGCACGTTCTATTAATATTATTGTCAAACAAGCAAATTGTTACATATATTTATTTAAATTTATTAATTATAGTATTAACAAAAAAGGAAAATATATACATATACTCGTACAGTTATAGAAACAAAACGCAATAATTATACTTTTAGACAAAGAGCAAAACGAACTACGCGGATGAAAGGTCTTGTTCCGACTGCCCGATTCCTCTCGTTTCACTTCACATTATTAATACCTTCAACGCATGTGGTGTTTGTTTGCTTCACATTATGCAAAAACCTTTTTGACGTCGAAGGTCTCGGTAAGATTGCCTCAGAAATTTACTGAGCAGCTAGAGTTCTCTATCATCATTCTGCACAATCTGACGAGTTTGATAGAGAACTGGACATGATTCTGTAGAGCTCGTTTCTATCGATGTTGTAATATGCAGACTTGAAAATAAGTGAAATGTTTGCAGGCGTTCAAACAATACTTCAGCAAAGATTTTTTTTTATCCGCAACACTGTCAAACCCTGTTCATTGAGTAGCACCTCTCCATTTCTCCAATCGCTCGCTTCTAATGCTCTTTCCCTTTCCTGCAATACCGATGTATTTCGCTCCTCTTCTCGAAGAGCATGCAAGAGTTTTTCGTTCTTCTACGGATCGCCGCTTTATAAGCGAGTTTATTGCTACATTTGCTTACCTGTACCCTTAATCAAGCCCAAAGTTTGGAGGGAGAGTGTACGGTTGAGACAGAGCACATCGATACCACTGATTTTCATGTCGCTTTTTAAGGGGTTACATATGTTTCTCCGCTCAAAAACGGAGTATTTTTCCAAATTTTTTTTCGCTACGATGTTAAATTAATATAAAAAAATTAAAATATACATTCTGTAAAGTATTCCTTGACGAATAAAAAACTTTATTAACAATTGAAGAAAAACAATATAAAGTATACATTTCGCCCATCTCCAGAAACCTCTCTTCAAAAACGTGCTGGGCGGTTTCTGGTAGGTTTCATTTGAAACAAAAAAAAAACCTGTTAAAGTAGATGGATAAAACTAGTCTCTATCATAGCCGTTTTCAAAAATTTTCATTTTTAACAAAATGGCAGCTTTTTGAACGTACGAGGCTATTTTTGACAAAAAAATTAGCCACATTTTTGTTTATAACAATTAAAAAATCTAAAAATTAAGATATCAATATCCTCCTATGTAGGAGACTAGATAATGGTATTAAGAATATCCGTGCGAAATGGCATGCAAATCGGTCGAGTGGTTCAAGAGATATTTCTGGTACCGACTCGGAAAACACGGTTTCGAGAAAAACGCAAACGAAATGCAAAATCTGCAGTGTGTCTTGCCTGCGTGGCTTCGAAAGCAAAACTGAAAATGTGCTCGAGTAGTGCCTTATGGAATATTCTGAATTCTAATATTCTTATACAAGGTTTATATCTATAGCTAAGCAGGTATAAATATTTGCGAGGGCACTGACCCGTCATTAGAGAAGGTAGGAAGGCAGAGCTGGCACACAGCTGCTCATGTCTCTAATGAGCGCTCCGCCCGATCCGACGTCTAACGGTCATAACTTTCTTAATTATTGGAATTTTTGAAAAATTCTTGCGGCACTTTAATTGCAAAAGAATATAAAATTTTTTAATGTAAAAAAAATCTATTATTTTGAGCGGAGATACATTGTAACCCCTTAAAGGGGTTAAAGTTTGAAGGACACGCAATGGCAAAGGTTTGGGCAGTTTGTTGCAATTACAATTTAATGTTAAATCTCCTCACTGTATTTCGCCAAAGCTGTGTCGTCTGACTTGTTCATAGGCGTTCCTTGGCTGCAACTAAGTATTGGCCAGGTTATAGAAAAAGAATGTTCTGACGTCTGTATCAATGGAGCAGGGTCTTCGTCGATTGCAACATCAACAATCTGATCGATGGTTTTATGTTCAGTTGACCATCATATTCCATTACCGTCTATTGATGTGAAGAAACCAGCTATAATAACATTCCATCTAGGAGGAAAGTCAATTAGTTTGTAGACGATTGTGTTACCAAAGTTGCACACTTTTCCTAATTTGCCATTAAATCCACATAAATGATTTAAGCGTCATACTTAGAGTACCCTCCTTTATGGTGGTTCCGCATCCGAATAAACGCTGTGAATGCTGTCCTTGTCGCGCGGGTTATCTTCTCCATTCTCCATAGTATAGTAGATATCACTGTTTTTCATCCTCTTTTGGTCCGATCCATCCTATCGCACTTCTTGGATGGCGGTTATGTATGCTTTGTAGAAGTCGAGAATCGCCGCAAGTCGTTCTGTACGAACATTCCACGTGCAGAGCTGAAGATTGTTGTCCTTTAATCGTCATTTGCAAGGGTCGTCAACAGTGAATTCCATATTTATTATCCTAGGCTATTGGCTAGTTAATTACATTTCTATTTCTTTCGTATATGGTTGTGGGCTCTATGACGGCGTTGGACAGTATTACACTACTGGCGGAGCACACTTGCAATTACTCCTTCATGTGTTAGGATTTACTCATGCTGTACCAGCATTTTTCTTTCTCTCTCTATCCCATTTTCCAAAAAACTTAACACTTTAAGTGTATTCATACCCACTTGAGTGTAAAGTTCTTTAAAAAAAAAAAAAGAACTGGGAGTACGACAACTTGATTTGTTGCGTTGCTGGCCCAATCCAGATTATAGGACAGTCAGCAGTTTACCGGTAAATCGTTGTGCAAATCCTTTAATCAACTTAGGAAATAAAAAAAGTCGACCGTGGCCAGAACTGACGAGTATGGTGAGTGATACATAACGCTATATTTTAGCGAAAGACAAGTATTTACTGATTAGCGTATGTGGTATAAGCTTCGCACAAATCTTTCTCTTGTCAAGATTATTATGCAAAATATTATAAATGTTTCCTTCTTAACCAGGGCTCGAGGCTTAGAAGATAGAACGAGCCGCACACGATGAACACTCTTATCTTTAACGGAATAACAATTTGTACACTGGCTAAAGAAAGAACGAAATGACATAGTTCCATTAGCAAAACAAATCAGAGTCCCTTAAATATTTTATATATAAAATCAATCCCCTCACCTTTTACTGTTAAATTTAAAATTATAAAATTCCAGATCTATTCTTTTCACTAGTTGCATTTCGGTATCTTATTCCCTCAAAAACAATCTCTGAAAATTAAATTATGCCTTTATTCAAGTGAACCGCAGGGTATTAATAATCGGAACGGAAAAGATCTTACTGTGAGATGGATCAAATAGTCCCAAAGGCCAAAATACAGGCTCTCACATCAGGCGAATAGACAATAATGCTCCGGCCAAGAGGATCTTTGAATGGCAGCTTTTAGAGAGCTGAAACAGGGAGCCTGAAAGGTGACACTTTAAGCTTGAATTTGTATTGTATATACGTGTTTTTTTTGCTACATTTTGCAATACTACTACGACACTAGAGCGATGCTCTAGTCGTCCAATCACCCAAAAAACTGATGAAATTATTGAAAAAGTCGAGCATATCAGCACGGTCGATAGTGTTTTGGAGCTAAGCACCTGCGATACGTTGTTGAAACGCAATAAACTTGAGTCTTTTCTGACAATTGGAACAAAAATCGTGGGGAAGGCAGGTTAGCCGTTATAACCATTTGCGAATCCAGGTTGAAATCCCAGAAGGTGATGATGTGTGTGCGTTGGGACTAGAAAGCAATCGTCCATCATGAGGTAATTCCAAATAGGCAAACGGTTGATTCTTAGCCCTACTATGAACAGCTCGAGAGATTACACCAGACAGTTGAAGAAAACGGCACGAATTTACCAATAGGTAATGTGTTGCCTTCCATCACGACAATGCCCGATCACAATTTTTTGATGACCCTTCAGAAATTACACCCACCGTATAGTCCAGACACGGCACCCTCTGACTATTACTTGTTTCCTTCTCTGCAGAACTCTCTTAATGGGACTAAGCTGGTTTCATGACAAGCCTGTGAGAACCATTGAAATCAGTTTTTTAACTAAGAGCCAAGGAAGTTCTTCACCGATGGCATGCATCATAACTGTACCCGAAAAATTTCGAAACATTGTCAATAATACTCGTAATACAACATACGAGTATATATTTGGTTTAAATATATCAATTTGTACAGTCTAAGAAAACCAATTAAATTTTACGAAGGAAGCGAAACTATTGTAACTTTTTCCCAGACTCGATATTTTTCGCCATCAGCCAATTTGCATCCTTTTCAGCAACATTTTTTCCATCCGAATTTGATCACATAACAAAAAACAAGAAAACAACATTTTAATTAAGACTTTTTGTGTGTATTTTTAAAATTTTGTTAAAACGGATTTCCTTTATTTGCATGGTTTCCTTCATCTTATAAATGTGTTTATAAATTTGAAAACATTTCTTCATTAAATATGATATTGTGGTACGTAACTTAGAATTACACTTGCCGATTGTATACAATGTTTGAATTTTTCTCTTTGCCTTCGTTTGTCTCTTCGTATAAAATTAATTTATTTGACACAATATTATTATAATTATTATTTTTTTATAAACATTTGCATCCTTACAGTTTGTGTATCTTTATAAAAACCTTTTTCCTATTTAAAACCCTTATTATGGAATGATTTATGTACGAATATTGTAAGTTTTTGCTCAACAAAAATTATGCAAAAAAATTATTATTATTATTTTTTTAATGGTGGAGTTTTATAACCTATTTTTTTATTTATTTGTTTTTTCTTTTAGATTCTGAATTTACGTGTATGTAGTGGTATTATTATTAATTAACCATCTAATTGTTAACACTTACAAACTGTTTGATAGATAATTAATTAAGTCATGCTCTCGCTACGAGAGATTTATCTATACTTTACTTCATTTCTTTTAAGTGTTGATAACATTAGTTTTAAATATATTTAGTGCATTACTAATAATTAACAAATCAAAAATAAAAGGTTTGTTGAACTAAAATTGTTATTTTGCTTTCGATTGTGTTGGTTTTTGCATTTTTACACATATTCTTTTTTTAATTGTTATAAACAGTTATTGCAATTATATTTAATAATTTTTAGTAAAATTCTCTATCATCAAACATTTTTTTATTTAATATTTATTATTGGTTTTTGTAATTATTTTTAGTTGAAAAAAATACCCTGTTGCCTTATAAATAAAATCAACAGTGGAAAGTAATTTTTGCACTACAGGTGTGATTCTTGGATCACTTGGAAATCAAATTTATTGCGACATTATCATCGACAATAATCAGCAGAATCGGCTGGAAAAACAGAAACAAAAACAAAATTGCTATTGGGAATCAGCCTAATTCTGGCCCAACGACAAGGGTAGCATGACCCTGACTATAAAACTGGAAGCCTGTTAGTATGGATGAACTTTTGTCTATGAATGTCTGAACTAAAAAGATATCATATTTCTCGTTGGCTTGATTGGTTAAAAAATGTGACTTTCAGACCCATAGCAAGAGGTTCTTGGAAGAACGTTTGGTGGAAGAATTTACTCGGAAGAACCATTGGTAACAGAAGATTCCTAATAAGAGCTAAACACTCATATTCGAATATCAGATCTATAAGGGTATTAACAGCTAATTTAAAGTTTTAGAAAAAAAGTATGTATATACATATGCAAATATGCCCTAATATGACAGCTCATCCCCGAAGTGACTTACTAATATGGGAACACCCGGCGCAATTTAAATGAACCTAAAGTTACTCGGGAGACTGTTGCAAAGCAAAACAAAGTCTCTAGTTGCCCTTCAGCTGGGGTCTACAACGCAAAATTATGGACTGAATCTACATCATGGTCGTGAGACCAATTCTCACCTATAGTATACCCATTTGGTGGCCTGCACTGGATTGGATAGATGAACTAATATGAAGTTGATGGGCTGCCTATATGTATAAGCATCATTAGCGCGTTAAAAGCCTCTCCAACGGCGGCTCTCAAAACATTAATCCATTTGCTACCTATTAATCCGGCATGCGGTTGCAATTAACTTTGTCCTCAGATTGAGAGACACTCAGAAATGGATAGAGCTAAATGAGGTTATGCCAGTCTACTCAGGCTGCATCCTGGCCTCCGACAGTCAATTAACTGAAATTGACTTCAATCACCTGATTGAACTAATGGAAACAGCCCGAAGTCATTCTCAATAAATCCACATCCATCTTCACAGATGGCCTTAAGATAACCGCAGGTCATAGAGGTCTCCTCTCAAAACCTTAGCATACACTAATCGTCTAGTCTGCTCACATACTGTAACATCTTCCATCAGACTTCTCATTGGCTCAGCTTAAACCCAATACCCGTATCAGATATTGAAATGCCTGTATATTGCCAAGCGTAGCAATCAGATCCCAACTTCGACCACCCAAGGGACATTTGTGGCTATTTTCAACTACACATCAAATGACTTATAATGTACAAAATTGCAGTATTTTGGTATTCTTAAACTGCTCGTTTGCGTTAAGAAAATATCTGAGCACACGTACAGCGTTTTGCTTACAGTAAATTTAGTATACACACATTTGAATTGAGGCGATGTGTTGCAACATTTCTCTATTCTAAAATTTTCTGCAAAATGTAATGTGGCCACAGCTAAAAAATAAAAAATATGGCAAATTCGGGAATTTGGTGTTGCCATTAATTTTCGTACAAAAATTGGGTTTGGAAACGATTTCAGAAAGATGTTGTTTGGGTTTGTTCTAAAACTATTGTAGTGGTGATGTTTTTTACGCCATATTGAGAACCAGCACAAGAAAAAGTGGTACATAGAACAGTGTAGTGTCGCATTATGTTCAACACCCCAAATCACCGCCTATAGAAGCCGTTTCGCACCCGATTGTCAACAAAAAATTTGAGCTGAGCGAATCAGCTCCTCTTTTGCCTTGAGGAAGCATCGAAGAAGCAGCATCATCGAGCATGGCGAAGAAGAGTATACGGATTACGTATACCATACTAGGCAAGAGGCTATTAGAAATACATATTTTCAGAACAACTGTCAATTGGGATTTATATCGCCAATATCACACATGTTTTCGAGATTATCGGAACAACTATGCGGTTATGATTTCATATAGCCATTGAACGCGCAATATTTTTGAACAGCGGGGGAAAAACGTTGGAAGTACGGGTCATTTCGAAAGATTGAGGTAGATGGGGGACCCTAGATAAGTGTACGAAAATGCAGGGAAAAGCTGCATTTCTAGTCTTCTGCAGGTTACCCGCTGATTTGTTGATTCCGGTGGGAATTGGCATCAAGAAAGTGGAGCTTTTCAACCTGAAATTGCTATTTAGGGGCATTTTTGAAGAGCTGGGTTGCATCAATTTGGTGGAACAGAAAATAAAGACCCCTGCTGAGCGGCTTAATCATTATTATTATTATAAAGTTTCTCCAGCAGTACGGATCCACATACAAAGGGTAATGATAAAAGACGATATCAGAGAGAATTCATTCGAAGTCTAAAAAAGATAGTTACTTTTGGATTCTTGTGGATTGCAGAAAACTAAACAAGTTCAAGGTAAAGGAAAGGTCAGGGTCCCGTACGTCGTGAAAGCAATCAATCTGCATGTCAAGAAATACGTATCTGCACATGTCGTTTCGGTAAGCGGTATCATTAGTTTTGGAAGCATTAAATTCTACTCAGTTTGTCGTTCGCCATTTAGTTATGCTGTAAGTATTGGAATTTAATGGGCTTTGCATACACTGTGGCATTTCCGTCTTACAGCCGAAGGGCGGGCACGTGTGCCCAGGAACGAATATAAAAAGCAGAAAGTACTGTCACCAGTAAAGGAATATACTGGGTGAGAAATAGCAGACGAGAGATATGAAAATTAAGGAGTGACAGAGATAGAACGCAGCTTTGGGGCACACCGGCATTTATTTTGTGAATATCGGACTTAAAACCGTCCAAAATAACTTGAAATCAATATTCTGAAAGGTAGTTCCTACTCCGTTGAAAAAGAGATTCGTCGATCGCAAATACACAGACGAAAGAACTAAACAAAAAACTCTGTTAAATAAATTTGAAATATCAAGTCCAACTTTCTTTCATTCGCCAGAAGATGGTTCCACTTTTCAGTGAAAAATCCATCAAATCATCAGAGGACCTGTTGCTATGAAACCCGTGCTGTCGGTCTTTGAGAAGTTTCCGTGTTTGGTATATCAGTGGTTCTATGACCTTGGAAACAGGGATTGGGTATGCAGGATAAGGGAGAACGAAATTTGCCCTTTTTAGGGACGAATTGGACAAATTCTCTTTTCCATTTTCTTGAATAAAGGTCTAAAAAATAGTATAGATGAAAAAGCTTACGCAAAGGTTTTTCCACTGTGGAAGAATACACATTCAGAAGAAGGGGACATTGTACATATGTATATCGTCTGCAAAAGCGGATTTGTGTGTACTGATATTTTTAGTACTCATGCTACGTGGATTCGACTAATAGAATTTTCGACGCGCTCATACCTAGGAGGAGAAATGGCAGCGTTGGGCTACCTGCGAAGGGCACATTTCTGACAGCTCTAATGTCATTATAAATGAGCATTGGGGTGGAAGATGAAGTAGAGTTTCTAACATTGTAAACGAAGACCAATTACCATTGGGACGTTTTAGTAATTCTTGCTTCAGTTCTTGGTTGTATTGGAATTTCACAAGGTTAAAAAAGGCATTGCACTCATTCCTAGCTCGTTTGATATATGAAACATATGTCGTTGTTACCTCAAATCAAACATTTTGCTTGTCAAGAAGAAGCATCTTTCAAAAGAACGCATCCAAATTTTCAGCCAGATCTATCAAATAGTTTTGTTGTGACAGCCATTTGAAACAGACGTCTACGAGAATTTTCGTAAAAATATCACCCAAACCAAAGAAAAGCTTGAAAATTGTTCAATCACAATCCGAACGAGTTTTTGCGTCGTTTCGTAACCGCGGACCAAACATGTATTCATCACAACACATCAGAGGCTAAGAACCAATAGAGGCAGTGGAATTATCCCGATGAATCGAAACCGAAGAACGCCAAGGTGCGTCTGTCTGCCAACAAGGTCATGGCGACAGTTTTTCCGCCCCTATTATGCAGAGCTGTTGGATCGATTCGAGACAGAGTTTTTCGTCGAAGGGAAAACGACTGCGTTTGGCGAGGAAAAAAGTTCTCTTCAACCAGGACAACACATCGGAGTACAAGTCGCAATGGTTTGAATTAGGTCCCTCATCCAGCATATTCTCTAGATTTAGCCCACTTGGACTATTTCCTGTTTCCCATGCATGGAGAAATAACTCGGATGGTAAGAGATTTTGGTCGAATGAACAGGTCATCGATGGAACAAACGCCTATTTTGAGGGCCCCGAGAAATCGTATTATTTGGAGGCATCAACAAATTGGAGAAACGTTGAATGAAGGGTATTGAGCTAAAAGGAGATTGTGATGAAAAATAAAACATTTTTTTTGCCGAAGAGGGTTATTTCAATTTTCAGGGAGTTATTTCGGTTTTCTTTTGTCGGTTCGTAACACGCCTTTTTTTTTGGCTTGATACTCCTCATCCGATGAGGGATGAAGGATCTGATTCCAAGGAGAATAGAGTTTGTAATCATATCAGCAGCGGCATTGAGGAAATATAATGACCAACTAAGTCTACACCAGAACAATACGATTTCGAAATGTACATTTTTGCAACTTATTTAAAAAAGCGAATGTGAACTTCTTGTCAATAAACAAACCCGTCTATGAGGTTGGCGGTACAACAGTTAAGCGAGACACGAGGCCAATACCGAGTATATCTGTGCAGAAGAACGGACACTCAACACCAAAAGTTAGCATAGTACACCACAAAGTGAAGCGCTTTAACTTTAAGGTACTCTAATAATTTGTTTACCTGAACTCTTTAGGAATTAAACGAAGAATCATAGTTGTTAATCGCGGTTTCATTGCCCCTAGAAGACAACTGAAATCTATGTAGATACCAGTTTTGTTGTTTTTTTGACTCGTCGAAATAAGTTGAAAATGGCGTTGATCGTTTGACGGAAGGGTTCTACTAAGTGATATTCAATGATGTTTGGACAGAGCAAGTTTGTTATATTACTAGTAAAGGAAGAGAAAATTGACAGACAGAGTTTCGAATACATCTCAGAGGTATAACCCGATAAAAGAAAACGTTGGCTTAAGCTTCGAGCTGCTCAATTTAAAATAATTGTCAATCGTATACCCACCTATGTCTGTACAGGTATCTTATGAAAAGCAAAAAAATAAAAAAATAATCAATTCCAATTGAAATAAATGAAAATACAATTTGATTTGGTTTTGTATTTTTTTTTTGTTTAATACTAACTGACAAAAAGTTATTCTTTTTTTTTATTTAAAATTGCGTGTTATAAGTTTCGTATCATTTTTTGTATTTGTTTGTCTTATAAAATAGTAAAATGGGCAAAAGAAAAAAATAATAATAATCTTTAGAAAAAAAATTTGCAATATATCTAAGAACATAATGTATATGGTAGAAAATATAATATGAAATATAGAATTGTATATGTAAGTGTCTGGTTATATAAATTTAACAATCGGTGTCGTACCAGGCAGCCAAATTGTTGTTGTCATTTGGTGGTGTTGGCATTGCGTCCAAATCGAAATTTAACTCTCCAGCTCCGATTTCACCAACGTCCATGTCCATGGAATAGGGTGAGGTTGGTGCACCACCTGGTGTAGCTCCAACTGGGCTGCTTATCTCCAAGCCTTGCATCGAATCTATTGGTAGAGTATCATATCCTGTTTGTGATTAAATTGTTCATACAACAAATGAAAGAAAACAACAAAATCAATTAGAATTCAATTTAATACTTTAAAATGATTTTGTATCTACACATACGAGTACATACTTATGTATAACTCGACACTTTTCCATTCACATGATTAAGAAATAAAATGTAAATTCCATCGTCAAACGGCAAGAGACAGCAAGAGCCCTTGGCAATGGATTACATTTTTGGAGGACAACGATCTGTGGTTGGCTTTTCATCATGTGAATGGAAGCGCTTGCGAGTTTAATTTGCGAACATAAAATCACAATTCAAAGCCTAATAAAATTTAAAAAAATGATAAATAACAAAAAACAACAAAATAAATAAGTTATGCACTTTATTTTGTAATTAAATATATATGTACGAACAAACAATCGCAATAGAACTGATAAAATTGATTAAAGTCATTCCAAAGAGAAATTTAAATCGATACACACACATGAGCAATCAAAACATGGAATAAAAAAATTCATTTTAAAATTATAAGAAATTAATAAATATTTCCATTTTCAATACATATTCAATATTAAAAAGCATGCAGTTATCATCAGTTTCCTTTTGCATTTTAGGAATTACTATGATCCATTTACGTCCTTAAAATCAAAATGATTAAGTAAATAAGGAGAGGGACAAAAAAAAAAAAAAACAAAACAATAGAAGAAAATGAGTTCTTGGAGGAACCGTTGGAAAACTCTGAGCCAACAAATATCATACGAGTACCTATAAATGTTTGAAAGATAATGACCAGAAGAAGGCCGTGCAGCAACGGTTCGTACGAGTAGTTCGTTCACCTACTTGTCGTAAAAGGCGACTAAATGAGAAAATAGTACTAAGATGAGCCTAAGACGCATAAAGAAATAATGAAACTACCCGAAGCCTGTATGCGATATCGGGTTTCCACGTCTGAATACTACCGGTAAAATAAAAGAAAAATATCATATACGGCGCCACGAGGATGAAACAAGAATATTATTGTAGAAAAATACGACATCATGTAAGTAAACTAAACATAATATGAATACATACCGCGCACCTTTTTTGCACAACGGAGGAGTGATCCAGGGGCGAATAGAATTATTTGTGTGTCGTTTTTTTCAGGTGGAGAGCAATATGATGATTTCAAGAAATAAATTTCGTATCGCAAGCTGGAATGTCGACACAATGACGGGCAAAAACAGGGGACGCTATCTAAACTTGCAAACGAAAGCGTACAAAATGTATTACTATTATACGAAACGGAACAAAATAAGGGTTAGCATATAAACTCCTAAATTACAATTAATCAGACACGTATCAAAAATAAGCGACGGAGTAATGTCCATAGAATTGATTATTTAACACGAAGCGTGGAAAATTATTAGCGTAAGTAGCCAATAATCAACCCTTTTAAATAGAATATCAAAGAAGGAAATGCTTTTCATCGGCCCAGATGTAAGCAGATACGTCGGAGAAACGAACTACGAACATGAAGACAGCTATGGAGAAAACGGCTGCGGAGCGAGAAATTCAGCAGGAGAAAATCAATATATCAAAGTCATGCAAATCACACGGTCAAACTATACTCACACTGGAATAACGAAAACAGCAAGTAAAAGATTCTAAATTGGTTTTGGGCTGACAAGACAAGGAACAAGAGATAAACCCATGACAGCTGGCATTAGTCGAGATAATAAACTGACACAACTTAAGAGGTCAGATCTGGCTGCTATATTTGCGAGAATGGCTCCAAATGGTAGTAAACCAAGAGAAAATAAGCGCAAAGGTATGTACAATATAATAACTTGGAAGAAAATTTAAGAATAGTGCAAAAACTCTTCTCGGGGTTTCAAAAGGCCAAAGAAGTGCAATGTCAGTTACCATAGGCAGACGAGCTAATATTTGTATCGCAGAAATGTATAGAAGACGAGCAGGACGTCTGCTAACGAGAGACAACGAGATTTGTAATAAAGTGAAATAGCACTTTATCCCGTATATTAAAGGAGAAATCCCGCGCAATACCACTTCTTTGACTGTACCGCACGAAAAGAGAAACAAAGACGAAGTTAGCAAACCAGTAAAAAAAATGAACCAGGCGTGCAATCAGCCGGTATCACATAACGTGGGGATATCCACCGAGTTGGGAAGCGTTCGACAGAGTGAGTTTATGATTAGTCTCAGTACTTCGGCTTATGCAAATCCGCAACGAAGTTGCTCCGATCATAAGCTAAGAAATGAACGGAGAATGGCAAAACCAAATGCAACGTTAAAGGTAAACATCTCATAGACTTCATAATTAAGTTAACACTATACAATGGTTACACAAAGAAGATTACCGGCTGAAAAATACTGTCCGAGGATTATATGTCAGACCATAGGTACTCGTACATAAAATTAAAAATCGGATGCGAGAACATGACTTTTTAAGGAATCTATGAAAAACCATCTAGACACACTTAAAGCGGGAAACCGGCAAGTCTGTTGATGCCTTCCTAAGCTGTTCAGAACTCAACGGTATCCTCGTCAAGTGTTTCGGGTTGACGTGGTGTCCAGGAAAGACGCAGATCGACAGTTCTATGGTATCAAGGAAAGTATACTTATTCAAGGATAATTTAGAAGAAAACTGAAACCTTTAAGGATCGAAGCAATAAGAATATAGAAAGTTAATTCGGATCTCGAAAATTTATAGATGATCTGCTGGCGACTCTAAAGAGAATTTTCACTGCTAGCCTGGCACTGGCATGCATACCAAACCGCTGGTGAACAATGAGAATAACAAAGAGCATGCAGAGAATGGTCGAGCTTTATGTGCGCAAAACTGTTTTGCGAATGCATGCTTTGTCCCAGCTCTGATCCTGCGAAAGTGCGCTTCAAGAAATACTCGTAGTACGCTCTGTGCATTTTCATCGAGATTTGGGTGGGTTTTTGACAACGCAATTTTTACCGGAATGTGTTACTTACATAAACAACATGGCGTAGACGAATCACAAGTTTTGTGGGTTAAAGCAATGTTGGTGAATATTAACTTGATTACGTATGCTGACTGCAGCTAATATGTGATGACGGCGGTAAACAGGGGTTCTCCGCAATTTAAGACCTCAAATATCTATTACATACTATGTTGCATATTGGTCCACCTATCATTTAATCCTCTAAATGTTTCAAACGTATGCGCTCACGCATATGTAGCTACACTGCCTGTTAGATCATACCTTGCGACTCTCTGTCTGTTTTGCCAGGTAAGGCTCAGAGGATAGCTTTTCAGTACCGGAACCTGGGTTAAGACTATATCGGTTAAGGGTTCTATCAACAGTAGGGTCTCGTTTGAGCATAAGTGCAGATGATAAGACTTTCCAGTCCCGAGATCAACGAAAGTTTCCCAACGTCTCTGCGGCTTTCTGTGAATGGCTGAGAAATTCTGATAAAAGGAACGTACAAGAGTTTAATGGACTAGTTTTTTTTTTTTTGAGTGAGGGTCTTCAGAATTACTTCAGTTTGTAGATTTCTCTATTATTCACACTATGTACTTCGTGAAGAGAACTATAGATCTTCCGTCCTTCCATTAGCAGAGGAATGTTTCCTTTATTATATATTGTACAAGTGAATCGTTAATGTTTCGCGTTTTCATGACCGAGGCTATCCGCGTTTTGAATGGAAATCACTCTCATTCGTCTCCAAAAGTGGGGAACGTATTTATTATTTAGACAGGTCCCTAAATTGGTGAGCCATGGAACTGTATTCTTGATTAACTTTTTTAAAAAAAATTACATATAAGTGAATGCAAATAAAATTTAGCTTCCGTACATACAGTCGTAGGCGTGGAGGAGGCTGGTTGAACGTACGTGATGAGATAATTTTTGAGGCACGAAATAGAAAACCTGCCGAGGTCATTTTGAAGAACTTTGGTTTTAATAAATATGGGTCAAAGCCGAGGTCAAACAATTTGAAAAGGTCCAATTGACGTCAGCTGCAATAACATAAATTTAAAACCGAAGTTGGGCGCTCTTTATGAGGACCCTTCACTATTTATGACAACAGTGAGATATTGGTTCAACGAATTTCAACGTGTTCGTTTATTTGTTTTTGATGAGGAGCGCCCAGCCCACCCAGCAGATGTGATTGCTGAGAAAATCGTTGGAAAAGTGTGTGACATGGTTCTTGCTGATCGCAAGAAAGTACGCGAACGGCGATCAAAATTTTGCAAGAAAAGTTAAGCATAAGAAAGTTGTCCCAATAGGTGCCTCGATTACTCACAGCGGACAACAAGCGGACACGGCTGTCAACTTCAAAGCAGATTTGGAGATCTTTAAGCGGAATCCGCATGTGTTTTCGCGTCGAGTCATCGCCGTTAATGCAACCTGAATCTAGTAATGGATTCACACCAGAGATAAAGCTACAATCAAAAGACGATCGCATCAGAGAAACGGATCATTTGGGAAGATGAAAACGTGGCTCGCACCAAAAAAAAAATTCAGCTCGAACGAAGAGGTCATCGAAGGGAAACAAACGTTTTTGACAAATCATATTTTTTTTAATGATTTAAAAAAATAGCAGGAACGGTGAGAAGACGTATCGTCCTAAGAGGAGATTAAGTTGCAAAGTAAAAAAAATAATAATTCGGTACTTATTGATCCACCCGAGAGTTGAGAAAAAATTGGTGCGTTACTCTCCACAACTTGTTACTTTTGTTTCGTAAGGAGCGATGTCTTCGGTTATATCCAGGAGGAGAGGTGGATGATGTTTTGCAGAGGGAATAAGGGGCATAAAGAGAAATAGAATTAAATATATATCTCTCTAAAGAAGGGCACCAATTAAGGAAAAATTAGTAAATTCAAGGGGATTTAGGAATTGATATTGCGAAAATTTGCTTTAAGGAAGTTGTAAGAAGAGAGAATTATGAAAGTAGTGGAGTTATGAAAAAATGGAGGAAAGGCAGGGTGGAAATTATCAATTGTTAATAGAGATAGGGGACGGGCTATTGAGGATTTAATGGGTTCCATTGTAAAAACAAGGTCTATTTGCCATTCTGTGCAAATAGAAATGCCACTAACTTGAGAATGTACATTCCCTAGTCGAATTGGCATTTGAAGCGATGGTAAGAGGATTGATCTCCTGTTGAGGCAGTTTAAAGGCACCGTACAGAAACCTACGAATAGGTTTAATTTTTATTTGAACAAAGTCGACTTTCAGAACAAGAAGAGTCAAAAACTTTCATGGATGCCATGTAAGACTCTTCGATAGTGAGAGTGTGTAGGATCATTATCACGAAAAACATATCGTATATGTATTGTAAGAAGTAAAGAGTAACTCTCTATATTTGGGATTAGATGGATTTTACACAGAGCATAGATATCGAAAAGGAGAGCATGAGATTGAACAGATTTAACATTTCTGTAGTAAAATTTTAGAGAAATGATGTTGTTTTCATAAAAAAATCATAAATTTTCCACAAAGTTCTCCAGCGAACACCAAAAGCTAAACAAAATGTTGACCTAAGAACGCATTCCCCTTCAATATATGAATATAAACGTATTTCGATACTGTTTTGTGCAGTTTAGTTTTTATAAAATACCGCTGATAAGCACATCCATTAGCACTAGATATCAAAATATAAAGATTGATATAAAACATATGAGCAAACGAGCACATTACGTGCATACAAAACGAAAAAAAAAGAAAACATGCAAGATGCGATAAAGCTTTAAGTTAAGTTTGTCTACTGGAGGATACAACTTAAAATGAAATTCACAATTTTTTATTACATATAATATGTACTTCTTCTTAAAGAAAAATAATAATAAATCTGTGGAGCAAAAATCAATCAATCAAAAATAAATTGAACAAATCAAATAGGTCCGTAAAGGATACTGATACTAAAAATAAAGGAATCAACGAAAATCTAACCAATAAATTCTGATCTAAGCAAAACCAAATGAAAAATGATTCTATAAACAAAAGAAAAAAAAAATTATTTTACAAAATAAAACAATTTTTTTAATTTTCTTATAAATAATCACCTATTTACCGCCGTTTTGCTTTGCAATCTTTTCAAAATGAGACAAGTTCAGGGAGTTTCGGTTGAAGATCTGTTACTGATTTTATTTGTTTTTTTAATTTGTTTGCTTTGTTTTGTTTTTCACTTAAACTAAGAGAAATACTTTGTTGGCATTTTTTTATTGTTTTTTTTTATGAGATTATTATCTTCAAGACAACAATAATTTTTGTTTTCTTTCTGATTTCTTTTTATCTTCTACACAAAAGTAAAATTATATAATTTTTATGTTTTCTTTTTAAATACTTTTTTATGTTACTAAAAATTCGGTTTCTGTTCTTTTTTGTTAATATTTTGTCAATCATTTGTCCAAATTTTCATTAATCAGTTGAACAAATTTTTGAATTATGTTTTAGTGATGATATATGTTAGGCTGGCTTAGCTATAATAAAATAAAACAAATCAAATCAAAAAGAAAATCCCATGGCGAGAGAATTGGAGAAAAAAAGAAGACAAAAACAATTTGTTCATTAGTTAATTCTATTCAGTGGTGGTATTAAAATTGGAAGAATTTATTTTAACATGTTTAATTACGAAACAAATACAAACAAATTCATCTAAATGAGTTCGGTGACTATAAAACATATAATAAATGACTAACTAAATTTTTGTACGTTTTTTAAATATGATTTTGGTTGGTTTGGTGGTCTTTAATGATGATTGATTCTGCGAGAGAAAAAGCAAAAATGGAAAATAAAATTTCACCTACACTTGCTGTACACGACAATGTGATTGTTCGAAACGGAAACTCGTATATAACTAAATAGATAACTTAGAAATGAGCGTTGCTTAGAACTATTAATTTCAAAAGAAGGAAAATGGATGTATTTAAACTTAAAAAGAAAACCAACAAAATAACAAAACGTAATGAGAATGATAAATTTAACAATTTTTATTTAAAATTGGCTGCAAATTCCAACACTGGGGATTTACTTATTTAAAAACAAAAAACAAAAAAAAGGAGACGGGTCTAGCGTTTACAGTGCTATATTTGTGTTTGTATCTCTGTGTGGTTGGCTAGCTACGGACAATGGAATATTTATGTTGCATTTCTATATTACATAATTTGAAAGAACGATTTTTTTTTAATAAAATTTATACCAGCAGTTGAAAACGTCTTGGTTGAGCTACAATATTATAACATTGTCCGTTAAATAATGCCGAGAAGTATTTTAAATAGAATACAATTCTACCCTGTTCAAGTTCTACAATATGAAAAGGTAGAGTATACTGTCGTTAGTAAAATATGCATTAGAAGTGGCAAGCAAGACATCTTAAACAGACACCAGCATTTATTTGGGGAGCATCAGACTGGTAACCGTTCAAAACAAATTGAGTTCAATCTTAGAAAAAATCCATTGAAGATAAGAAACATCGACCCTAAATGCACGTCTTCTTGATGTAACATATGATTAAGAGTTTGACACCTGACACGTTTAAATGGCTTGAAATTACAATTATTTTGGTTAGTTTGTTGCAATTAATTTAGATAAGCGTGGTACTAGATCGAAGTGCGCTAAGACGAGTTGTAGGTCCATTGTGATACCACTGGCAAAATGTAGGACGGCAATTCCTATTCCAGTAGCCATAGAGTATCCACGGTAAATTTGTCAAGGTATGCTATCTTTTATTGCATTCTAATTCATGATGAGGCAGGATAGTTGTATTGGAATAGGAATCCACTCCATCCACTCTTCTAAGGTTAATCAGCTCTCTTGGGGTCGAGTATAGGACAAATATTTACAGATGTGCACATGGGTAGCCTTAGAGATTAGATCCTAAAGGCCAAGCTCTGGTCAATTCATCAGCGACGCTGTTTTTTTGGACCGAGTCCCGGAATCCATCACAGTGTGATTCTATATTGTTTGGCTATCTCGTTGAGAGATACGACGTTTGAAGTTAGGCATCTCACTGCTTCGATAGCTATATATCTGTTGAGGGTAAAGGAGAGAAGTGATAATCGAAGAATTGTCAATGTTTTTAAAAGCTCTCTTGATATAAAGAACCTTCGAAATTGTATACTCCTTGAGAGAGAGAGTGGCGTAGTACAATTACATCAAAGTATTGCTTTCGCCAGCAAAAGTAAAGTACATCATACTTTTATTTCACTTTTCGGTGAAGCATGCCTTAAAATTATTTTCAAACCTGTTTTTACAATATGCCACGCGCAGTAAATATATAGAATAATGGGAGACAAACACTATGATTATCAGGGGGAGAAATAAAAACAGGACGCTGAGCTCCTGGCAGCATTTACATACATATAATCTCGTATATTATACTCGTATATCTATTATAATCAACGGAACTAATATTGAGCTGAAGTACAATATATAGACGTATTGTGTAACTAATAACTTAATAAATGATTCCGATTGACGATACGATTTTGAGCTTATGCGCTCATTTTCATTGACCTGGAGAACGATTTTGATGAAGCAGGAAAATATGAGGAATTTCAAGTCCAAACTAGACAGCACACTGCAGTGCTTTGCTGTTTATTCTTCATAACATCACAGTTTTTAAATAAGAAGAAAAATAAAGTAAAATTGACAGGACCGAGAACGTTACAAATATCAACAGATCTCCCTATTAACAAGTCAATATTGGCAAAATCCTAAGCTGAGCGCAAAATCTGCTGGAAAATATTTAAAACTCATGTTTCACACAAAGTTCGAAAAAAAGGCTGTAGAAAATCAATTGGATCAATTAAATGCAAAAACATAATCGAATTTTCAACGATGAGATATTGTTACTGATGGTTGTCATAGATGGCAAATTCCACATGTTTAATTTTTTTTTTTTTACAGATGAGGTAGAAGCGTCGTGCCGGTGTTTTCCGTAGGCATGACTGTAAAACTAGCTGCCAATTTTCTTCTTTATATTTTTGAAGCCCAACAATTCATTATAAATTAATTTACAGCGCAACAATATTACTAAATCGTGAAATATTATGTATCGGGTTTTCCTATAAGGACTTGAGACCTTTTTTTTTAAATAAAACGGAAAACATTTGAGATATTTCAAAAATTTTATTATCGGCTTGAAGTACAATCAAAACATTTATGAATGGAACTAGACTTCGTTCATATGGCCACCGCGGGCACGTTTGCAGTGCAGTCGATTCGTTGGACCCAATTTTCAACGAATCGGCCACACATTTCGGCCGAAACGGCCGCTATTTCGCGTTCAATGTTGGCTCTGAGCTCTTCCAACGTCGTCGGCGTGTTGGCATAAACTTAATGACTTAACGAAGCCCCCCAGAAAATAGTCAAGCGGCGTTAAATCGCACGAACGAGGCGGCTAATCGACTGGCCCATGTCTTGAGATAACACGCTCACCATGCTTACTCTTCAATAAATCGATTGTAGCGTGTGCTGTGTGGCTTGTGGCACCATCTTGTTGAAACCACATGTCGTCGAAGTCCATATCTTCCAAGTCGGGCCAAAAATAATAGGTGATCATTGCGCGATAACGCTGACCATTCACAGTAACGTGACGATTGTTATCGTCAACAAAAAAATATGTCCCAATAACGCCGCCGACAT
Source organism: Volucella bombylans (assembly GCA_949129095.1). NCBI lineage: Eukaryota > Metazoa > Arthropoda > Insecta > Diptera > Syrphidae > Volucella > Volucella bombylans. The sequence goes on from OX422143.1 coordinate 138,704,916, forward strand.
GCAAATCGCACCAAACAGTTATTTTTGGTGGATGAAATGGTGATTCATGAAGCACATGTGGATTTTCACCCTACCAATAACGCATATTTTGCTTATTGACGAACCGATTGAGCCAAAAATGAGCTTCGTCACTGAAGATGATTTTGCGATGAAATTCATCATCTTGGCGAATCTTCTCCAAAACCCAATCGGAAAACGTGGATCGTTTGCTACGGACGCCTGAACGGCAGCGATATTTTCGAGTGTTCGACCAACCCGTTGTCTCACTGACACGGCAACATCACACAACGAATATGTAGACTCAAATTTTTGCACTAAACTTGTTATTTCCTGTCTACTAGGGCGAAAATTACGACCGAAAATTTTTATAATTTGCAGACGTTGCTCGTTAGTGTACCATGATGAAAATGTTGAGTTTACTGAATAAATTGACAGTGACAGTTTGATGATTAGTGAAAGAGTTCGTTCACAAATTATATTCAAAGTTGTCAAATCCCTATTGGAAAACCCTTTATTTCCAAAATCAAAAGAACAATTACAAAAATTTATTGAGCACATCGTAAATTTTGTGGAACGAATAATCGCCGACCTAAAAGTTTTATTCTTTATATCGTGGATAGATTTCGTTAAATATTTACGCATTTAAAGCCAGTGTTAATGAAGAACCGAACTTAGAACATTTTGCGAGATGATCTTTTCCTATCCCTTACAAGATTCCTTTTCTGAATGGATTTGTAGCCAATTGGAATTGTGTTTAGCGATGAAGCTTACCGTTAGGCCAATGGATAATTTACTAAACAAAATTGACATATTTGGTGTGAGGACAATCCACAAGTGCGTCTTCAGACAATTGTACTGTATATTGTGTGGTTTATACGCTGGTATAAACTTCATTTATTTAAAAATGAGAATGGGGACTCGTATACGTAGATGATTTCCAAATATTTGTTTTAAAATTTAGGTGACTTCGGTTAAAGCATGATGAGGCTACGTGTTACGCTGTGTACAGCGTGCGTTTTATGCGGACAAACTATTAGAGTATGCAGATGCACAGCCTCGAACGCAAAATTTGTGACCGTGCTTACGCAGGACACAACGTTATACTGCGACCAATATCATCGATTTATTGAAATCAATGTTTATTGCGAGAGTGATTTCAAGATTGAGGACTATAAATTGGCTACCAAGATCCTGAATATTTTCTATGAGAAGCTTATGGGAAGTATATTGTCTATATGCGATGAGTAATTGCGAATAAATGGCCGTAAAATCAGATTAAACAGCAATTTTGGAGTCCGGACAATCCTTAATTTAAAGTAATTTTTTCCTTACCTTGAGACCGCTGTTTAATGGCCTAGCATCATGGAAAGAGAAACTAACATCATTGGAGACAAGCCAACAAGTTATAAGATCACTGGCATTTTTGGAACTTATCAAACGGCGGTTCTTCAAAATTATGCACATTGCAATGGGTAGAGCTTACATCCGTAACGATTTATTGTTATGTTACAACGCTACGAAAGTACCGATAGCTTTTTAATGCTGCTGTCATGGGCAGACATGAACAAGAAACATAATCATCATCCGTTTTTGGGAGCGGAGTACGGTGTTTAATCTGCCTGTTCACGATGAAGAAACTTTGGATTTTGTTGATGTGTTATTGAATTGGACTTTTCCGTTTCCATTTCATCACTAAGGCGGATTTTAAAACTTGATCTGAAGTTATTTATATACAAAATTTAATTGGCTTGCAAATTTACAAATTTATTAACAGGGTATGTACCCGTATAATAGAATAACGATTACGATATGCCAATAAATTCGTACATCTGGCACATTTCCCCATTTTTAAATAGCTTAATTACGAGCGATGGAACACATTTCCATAAAAATGAATATGTAAATAAACAAGGTCGTGCCTCAAGGAAAATCGAGACGATTCGGCGTCAACTGCACCCTGTTATATACACCGTTTAGTATGGAATTATGGTCGATAAAAACATGGGCTAGTATTTTTTTAGAAGATGATGATGACAACCACAAACCATCAGTGGGGTGGTGCAGCCGACTATAATGAGTTTAATATTTTTTATGTCCGACAGTTTAGAACTACCCCCAACATATGGTTCCAGCGGGATGAAGTTACAGCGCACACCACAGGAATGACAAATTCTTTGAGCAATTTTCGATGATCGGATAGTTTCGTAAATTCAGGAACTACGTGCAGAAATAACAGTTTTAGAGTCAGAAACGTTGCATGCCATATGCAAAATGTTATAGAAAGAGCCATTAATTGTCTTTAAGAAAATGCATCTCATTTAAATGGTGTTATTTTCCACTCATAGATCAAACAACATTTGACAAATTGTTACTATAAAAATGAAAATTCTAATAAAAGATTAAAATTACAAAAGTTATATGTATTTTACATCAGGCAGACCTCTATATAGACAGTCAAGCAGCGATCAGATATCTAATTTCAAATACTATAAATACTATAAATTTGAGAGTGGGTAGTGATTGCCGCGCATCTCTCAATGAAGTGGTTCAACAGTACTCTGTTGAGTTGAAGAAGACTAATCGAGATAATAATGAGTATTCTTTAGTGACTAATACTAATCAATACTAAGCGACTAAGAAAACTGATCAAGAGAAGAGATATTTCTCGCAACTAAGTATTCCTCACAAGGGTTTCTACAAGAGCTGCAGAGACAAAGATGAATAGGAATTTTGCAACTGTTCTGCCTTGACACGCAACAGAATGTAATCCCCAGTACCGAGATCTCTGCTCTATGAAAATCGCCGACCCTGGCACACTTATTTAAAAAATCTCTTTGATTCCCGGCATCACTCTCCCAGTCGTATCACAATGGATTTACAACTGGTCTAAGTGCACCTCAAAGAAAACCACTCTAACCTTACATAAGCTTACCCAAAAACCGGATAATTCTTCAGTGTATCTTAAAATGTTTTATTTATAATTTCATACAGCTATTTCGATTGTTAAGAAACCTAATTTTCGCGACGAAATTCATTTAAAGAAAGAAAACAAAAAGAAAAAAAACTTTTCTAAACATTAATATTCCAAAATCCGTTTCTCTGTTGTGTTGTTTACTTGTCTTTTAAGGTGTTTTATAATTTTTATATGAAATACGTGTTCTTTTCTAAATGCACAAACGTGTTTTTGTATTTTTATTTTATACGAGTAAAATTTCTTCTGTTATACCTGTTGAAATGTGAATATTTTTCTGTGTTCATGTTTATAAGCCAATTGGGATTTTTTTCCCATGAAACCCTTTGAAGGTATCCATGTTAAGATATAGTTTTGAGTATTAAATATATTTAAATTTTGTTTGATTTACGATTCGATAACAATCTTCTCTGTTGTTATTTATTGTCGGTGAGCAGTGGCCAATAATAATGATGGGTTCTGTATTTGTTGTGGTTGTAAGATTTTAATTTGAAATTATAAAGAAAAGGGAAAAAGATTCATACAGATAAAATTTGGGTTAATGTTGACAACATTCATGGAACTCATTCTTAATTCACAAACTCCTACGAAAACGTGTAAGGGATGGTGTGGACATGAGGTGATTGGTGATGAGGTATAGTGAGGAATAAAAACATATTAACTTTCAACTTCTAACTGCATTTCACTTAGACTGTGCAGTATTTGATTTGAATTTGATTTTTTATTTTTTTTTTTAAATCAACTTACGTTTAGTACTTTGTTTTTTGTCTAAAAAAAAAATGTTTAAGGGGTAACTTTCTTTTCTTTGGTTTAACAGTGCAATATGTGTGTGGTTATTTTTTCATTTCTTTATGTGCATCATATGATTAGTAAATATGATAAAAATGATTAGAAAGTGGTTTTTATTTGCTTGTTTTTAGTATAACACTTTTGTTTTGAGTTCAATTTGGATTATTGAATTGTTTTTGGTTTTGATTTTGTATTTTTATTTTTTTAATTTAATGATTAATATTCAAACTAAGTAGCGAGATGGCATGCAACTCGTTTGTTGTATACGTACCTTGCTGAAATGCTCGACCTCCATGTGAGCTGTGAACGCTCGGAGGGCCTTGCCCATACAAGCCCTCATATGCTTGTTCTGGTCCAAGCATATCCTATTTTATGTATTTTTTGAATTAGTCAGTAGAAATAGTAGTTTTTCCCGTCAACAACAATAACGAATCGGTTAATAATTTTTTTTTTCGATTTTGTGTTTTAATTTTTTTTTTTTTTTCAATTTTAAATTTTCAATTGATTTTGTGTAAAGGCAAAGCCCCAATCATACAGGTGCACAGAGAGAAGTAGGAGAATTCGTGGTAGTGGTTGGTGTTGGTTGTGGTTGTTAAAAATCGTGGACAAATTTTGTTCCCAATATAAAAATAAAATAAAAAAAAGAAAAGAAAAAGAAAAATTATAATAAATAAAAAAAAACTCAAACAAATAATAGTTACACACTAACTAAAGGGAGCAATTTGAATTGTTCTTTGTTTATTACTATATGCGAGATGTTACTATCCTATAATTGCGGGTGATTGTTCCTAACAGTGGTCTCTTGGAGCGGTATCGTGTTGTGTTATAAAGGAATATGTAACTTTTACCTTGGCAAATGTAGTAATTTGGTAAACTTAAAGTAATTAAATCATTTATTTCATTTTCAATGGACGGAAAGTTATTGATGAGTTATAAAGATCGGTAGCTATGCCATTTGACAGTTCACAGCTAATGGACATTTAACTGAGTATGAGCAGTGTTTTCGTGAAACAATTTGATTACAATAAAATTTAGTCTTACCATGTTAGAAATCCGAATAGAATATTTGCATTAATCATTTACTTTTAGGCTGGAAAAAAAATATAAACATTTCTTCATAGTTTTCAGGATCACTTGATAGAAAGTAATCTACTGTGCGGAAGATAGCTTTCTCAAAAACAAAGGTTTGTAATGGTATTAGAACCTAAAACAGCAATGTTCGGCCGTCAGTTGTTAAGTGTATACAAAGACAAACTTCATTTGAATATTCTAAAGAATTAACAAACTTAATTAAACTCCTCGGCCTGTAGCCGAACAATAAGCAACAGACTAAATGGAGCTTACTTGCACGGAAAGGTGTCAAGAAAGGTTCTTTCTTTGAGTGCAACAAATGTTAAACATAATAAAGAATTTGCGAAAAATAATCGCCACCAGGAGTACTGGAAAAATACCTTGTGTTCCCATAAAACTAAGATTATTCTTTTTGGAGCAGATGTATGTGCGACGTCCTACGAACCAGGAGCTTAATTCTTTCTACACCAGGAAGACGTTATTGTTTTTCATGGTTTGGCGTTGGTCCTCTCTTTTGGATTAAAGGCATCATAACACTGTAGTACCTGCCATAAGTCCTGTTACACAATTTCCAGCGCTTGTCGTTCAAAACTTTTTGCGGGAATAGAACCTTTAACTTTTTTTTCAGAACACATGCACTGATCAGTAGAGTCCGACCGAACATTCGGCTTCTGCTTCGGCTTCGGCCACATTCGGCTTAAATTTCCACCTTCGGCAAAACATTCGGCTTCGGCAAGAAAAGGCCGAAGATTTTGCCGAAGCCGAACCATTTTTCCGCAAAAATTAAACTATCATACGCACCGTGTTTTGGAGGAGATTTCGAGCAATTCATTTCATGTTTGTTTCGTTTCTGTAGCAGATAGCTACAAGGAATTCTGATATTTTTAATTATTGGACCTCAAGTCCTTAACCTACTTGAAAGAAGTAGCTAACAAATATTTATCAGCTCCTCCTACTAGTGTAGCGAGTGAGCAATTATTCAGTGCTGCTGGACAAATTTATGCTGATCGGAGGGCTAATTTGCAGGGAGAAAATGTACAAAAACTTTTGTATATAATATTAAATTATTTAATTTTGATTATTAAATCTACTTCATCTTCTCATATTAACTTTTTTTGTTGTATTTACGTGTTATCGAATGTACCTAGGGTTTTGGATTTTTTTTACTGGTTATTTTTTGTTTTTATTTCTTTGCTAAGCATTTTGATTGTTCCGTTTATGTGTTATTTAAGAGAGTCTACTGCAATATTTTACTGGCTATTTTACTGTTTGTGACTTTGTAAAATAAATTAATAAAAAAGAAAATATCTACAGATCAATTTTATCAAATTGATTACTATATTTTAGGCTCTTTAGCATTTTGAAATACAATCTCCATTAGCTTCAGCTTCGGCCAAAAAATTCACCTTCGGTCGGACTCTAGTTATAACCCAATAGAATATATGGATATTGGAAGTCCTGAAATAAGGATTTCCAGACAGGTTCATAGAAGAATTTGTGGATATTGATTGGCATTTGCGCTCACCACTATTGAGAGTACGTTACCAAACCAACAGCATTGCAGCAATTGAAGGACAATAAGTTGACCATCACTAATAGCATTGAATACATAATACATCTGCAACAAAACCGAACGATTTATTTATTTTTATTTTTTTTTTTCAAATGATTTCAGTTTTTAAATTGAACGCAGCCTTTAAAAACCCCTGCACATTAAAAGTTACAACCCCTCTTGAATAGATGTCGTACACATTTTTTCTTCGAGTTTTCTGGACGACTCGAATCTGGAGCGTTAAGAAGAACCAATATAACCACATATCATCACCTTACGCCGAAAGAAGTGGCAGTGGTTGGGCATAGTTTACACCATAGTTCTGCGTTGAAACATGGCATGCATTTGAATTCACTCCCTCAATCAGGTAGAAGACCGAGGGTGAATCAAGGTTATTTGAGATGAGGGATCTTAAATGCATTGCGGAACTCAAAATAAAGTTAATCCTAGGAGTTGTTGATATTCTTAGAATGAGAAAAACGCATGGTCCTCTTAGATCAACTCTATGATATGTTTTGTAAAATTAAAAATAAATAGAGTAATGTGAATTCATTATAATAATTAAGGACATAGGCACTTGTAAACCTCTCAATCGATTGACTGACAACTTTGAAAAAACGCTACTTTTCTTCACAACATCACAAATATCTCACTTTTCACTGATTCGATTTATTGACTGGGAAATAATTGTTTCTTTTTGTATTGTGAAAATTTATTGTCTGTCAATATAAAACGGATGACAAGTAAATAATAGAATTAATGACGTTTTCATCACGGCAAGATCGATAAGTTGCTATCGACTAACTACTGTTCCTTGTTTATAAATATCATTTTCGCTATCTAAATCATGTCAACTTTTTTTTAATTATTTACTACAGTACAATGTGTCATTGCTGTCGATTAAAATATTCATTATGTTTGCCCCGATTTTGATATCAAAAATAAACGTTCGTAAAGTCAGGTAATTTTCAATTGATAATAAATGAGTTGCTTAACTCTTTTTAGTAAAAAATACACCAGCAATAGTTCCTTACTTTTTATTTCATCAATTTAAGATGGAAAAAAAAAACTTAAAAAACACTACATTTGCCAAGGGTAGTACAAACAGAACGAAAACCTACAAAAAAAAGCTCCAGAGTAGTGCTATATGGAAAAGTTCAACAAGTGCACCACAGTAATAGTCTATTGAAAGTGATTTCTGGTGTTTGTCCAATTCCACACATTTAGTGTATACTTATCGTTGAGTGCACTTATCTTAACTTATTTGGTGTTTGTAAACATTTAGTAAATTCTACCCTACGCGCATGTTCCCTAAATTCCTTAAATTCCTCCATTGTGTACAAAATGTTTTATGGAAACAAAACCACTAGCTTTAATTCACCTGCAGCTTATTTATTTTACTCAACTCCTACTGGTTAACTTGCTTATCTCTTTCTTCTTTGTTTTTTTTTTTACACACCAATAAGCTGTGAGATAACCCATAAAGGGAAGCTGAGCTTTCCTACATTACATACTTGAAAACTAAATCACTATCTGTGACAGCGCACTCTTTTGTTACACTTTTGTTCTTGTTAACAAATAATTATGATCAACGATTAATATACCTGTAAATCCGGTCCCATTCCGAGATCGGCATTGCCCCATATATTGTTGTCTTCCCTTAGAAGAGAATTCGTAAGCTCGATAGACAAACGTTTCTTGTAATCTTGCGGTTTGTCTTCGCTCATGCGGAAGAGTACTGCTGCAGCGTATGTAGCTACGCCTTCGTTTCTCGAATGCAATAGATCTGTAAGAGGGCCAGTGGCTCCTTCTTGTTCGATTATTTCTGCGCCTTCCTTATCGGCTGCTAACTCACAAAGTACACCTGCAGCAACACGCTAAAAAAATTAATTTATATTTATAAATTCATCGTTTTGCAAATATTCATGTGATGATACTTACTTGAATATTTTCAATTTCGTTGAATAGCAAGCGCACAAAGATCGGAATGACCCCCTGTTGGCGGATAAGTGTTCGATTGTGTGATTCTCTAGCGAGAATATGCAATGCACCGACAGTGCCTTCTACTATTTCTTCCATGCGCACTCCATCAGCATAAGCACTTGGTTGCTGTGAACCTGTACTAGCAACTGACGAACGTTGCTGTTAAGAAAAGAAAAAAATTAATTAAATCCTTGTCTGAGATAATATATTTATTTGTAACTTACTCTTTCAGTGTCTTGGAAAGCCCTTGTTAGTAGCCTCACCAGATGGTGTATGGCACCATGTTCACGTAATGGTGCATGATTAGCTGGGCACAATGCCAGATTACGAATCAATCCAATTACGGCCTTGATTAACGGCCAACGTGATGGTGGATGCAACAATTTCACGATAACCGACAATCCGTAATTCAAGCGGACTGCATTCTGTGCCAACTCCGAATCGACATGACGTGAAGTCAAATGACGTAGAGCGCATACTGCTGGCTCAGTGATCTCTTCACGGTCGCCAGCATTGATAATGGTGCGGACAAGTGCATCGACACCACCCACTTGACAAACTGTTGCCTTGTTACGTTGATTATTGCAAGTTAAATTCGAAAGAATACCAGCTGCACAAGTAACCACATTAACATCTGTGGAAGCCAAAACTTGAACCAGACTCTGGAGTAGAGCCTCGAGTCCTTCAACTTTAGTCGCTGCATCGGACAAGTTTCGCAATGTCCAGAGACAATTCTGCACCAGACGTTGTGATGGATTGCCCAAGTGCATTGCTAGGGCTTGCATGCCACCGGCATCAACAATTGCCGGTTTGTTGCTTGAACAAACTGATAACACCTTCAGTACACGCGATGTAGTCCACAAAAGTTTCTCATAATCATATGAGCGCATTATGCGAACCAATTCATTTGGTCCACCGGAAGCCAAAATGATCAACTTGCTCTCTTGATTGCCATAAGCCAAAATTTGCAAGCAATCAGTGACAATGGCTAAGAATTTCACATTGTTACGCTGCAACAGGGTGACCATCTTCTGGAGACCTCCAGCCAGACGTACGGCCATTTTTGAGCCGTCCTGGTGCAAAAGCAAATTGTGCAAAGTGGTAATGGCATAGAAGAGAACAGATTCAACTGGCGATGATAATAGCTTAACCAATGCTGGAATGCCGCCACTCTTGAAGATGGCCAACAAACCCTGACGATGATGCGATAAATTATGCAGAGTTCCAACGGCTCCCTTTGTTGTTTCCAAATCGTTGCTATTCGATATAGCACGCACTAAAGCGGCCACCATTTGTGGACTATTCATAATGGCATGACGAGATGCCTCCTTCTTTGACAATTGATGGACCATCATGGCTGCTTGTGAAACCACCACTTGATCTTCGTCATTCAATAATTTGATGAGTTCCGGAATTGCACGTGTTGCAAGTTCAGCATCATCCTGGTAGTTGATCAGATTGACCACGGCATGTTTTAGCATTTGCGATGGCTCAGATAAACGCTGAACAGCTGTGGGTTGCTGTGGATCGAACTGTGTCGATGGTATTTCAATACCTTCTTCTAGTGTTTCTGGAAACATTGCAGCTCGTACACGTTGCGAACGTGTCTGACTCAATTGTTGATTCATATCATCTACTTGATCTTGGGTGAAATTCTGAGGAAATCCCTGATCCAAATCAAACATCAAGGGATCACCTTCCATTTCGTCATCTTCTTTACCACTTAACGATGGCACTTGAGTAACAGCACCCGAATGGATACCAGAATCACCCAGATAGGAGTTTTGCTGCCACATTAGAGTTTGCTCCTTAGACGATACCATTGGTAAGTCCGGTGGATTATATTGATTATGCGGCACTAAAAGGAATAGAAAATCAAACAAAATATAAACGAAACACCGTTAGCAAAGGGAAAACCATTAAACACTGTAAATTTAGAAGAGCATTACAAATAAAAAATAAAAAGCAACAATAACATCAGAGGAAAACGACAACAATAAATCGATGAGAGTCAGCAGAGAGATGGATGCCATTGCATGTTCTTGTCGAGAGTTAACTCTCCTGGAGATGATTTCCATTAAAACCCAAAGCTTCTGCAGTGCTACACTTCAGGCAGATGGTAAATAGAAAATGGAAAATGAGAAATGAGGCAAGGTGGACGCATTACAATAATTACAGTTTTACTTTGTGGTATGTTGCATGCATTATATGTAAACATTTTTATATTTGTATATGGGAGCATACGCTGGAAGTAATACAATTTAAGTCTCAATAATTTGCGACCACAAACGGAGGATTGCGTTTCATGAGATTGGGACCAAGTTGAGCAGTTTTGTGGTGAGTATGTGCGATTTTTAATTTATGTCTTGTGGAATGAGTTCTCAAGCATAGTACCTGTTATTGGGCAAATGACCTTTCATAGATTGTTTCCATTTTATTGTGCTAAAGTACTTTGCCGATCGATTCAATAAATACTAAAGAAGTAATCGAAGTTGAAAAAACAAAACGGGTTATTAAAATAATGCGATTCTGTCTGGTGTGCTCAAATACAAATGTTTCTCCCACAGGAAAACAAGCTCAAAGAAACGTATAGCGGTATACCCTTGAGTGCTGAGTTACAGAGACAATATCAATAGACTACCGTATCTTCACAATATTCTATAAGGTAAATGATATGAATTAAAGCTACCTGTCGGTTAAATTGCAGCGTCACTATTTAGAATTGAGGCACAACAAAGTTTTCTAAATAATCTTGTTAAAGGACACAATCCAATGAAACGTTTTGTCAGTCAGAGCATTTTCTGCTTAAAAAAAAATAAAGAGCACGCTCAGAACAATGTACGTTTGAAGTTAGTGGGGATATGAGACATTGTTAAGATTGCTTATGCAACAAGTGAGTCAGAGGATTCCCGGCAATTACTCAGAACAGGACATTTGCAGATCTTAATAAGAAGAAGAATAGCAACATGGCAAGATTTATGTGATGCTTTGATTGCCACACTGTACAAAGTAAGATTTTTGTTTTAGTCTTGTTTTTGGAAAGTCAATGATTTTCATTCAGTAAGAAATTATAATTCCAAAAACAAAGCACTGAGGCAATTGTCCAGCGGTTTCTCAAAAGCCTATTGGAAGTATGAAAATCAATTCAGTAAGAAGAGCCGAAAGTCTTCGATGATAGCGCTCTTAAAAATTGTATTAATAATAGATTTTAATTTATTGTTTATGTTTATAAATAAATAAATAAATAAATAAACAATTCAGTAAAGTTCTTGGCATTACAGTATAGGAAAGCGACACGAAGTAGACGTGCTGGTCATCATCGGCATCGAACCAAGACGAACCACTAATTTTGTGGATAAGAGGAACGCTGGTGAATAGGATCCTGACTACGATCAATATGTGATGGCGGGCTAAACAATTGCATGTTGCTCGACTCATTGCTTAATACTTTACTTTTACACTGCAGCCACACGTTGAAAATACATATTATCTTCGAAAATTGCGATAAGTAGCTGCAAGTAACTTGAGTGGCCAGCGTGCACTTGCAAGTTCATTTAAAAAATATTGTCGAAGGCAAAGATTCAAACTACAATTGCGAGAAAGTAAATGTAAAAAAGAAAAAAAAAGGAAAGAAAACTAGAAGAATATTGGGTGGTAATTTTTTTTTTTATTTCAAAACTATTTCTTTTTATTTTTACTCCACTGGACCACTCAGTCTTTTTTAGATTTTGTAGTTTCTGACATTTCACTTGCAGCTTACTTTCTTTGAAATTCCCTCGCCAGTTGAGTTGCATGTGTCATTAGTGAAAAAGTATGAATGTATGGAGTTTTTCGAACTTGTACTTGCTCGTGTGGCCGCTGGGATAATGTAGAAAAGAATAACCCAAATGCGGAAAGATGTAGGTGACCCCCAGCTGCACGGCGACTTATATCGCTGAAATACGAAATCAGAGCCAAAAAAGGCATGTAAATCAGGCCATGCTCTTAATTTTGTTCAACGAAGGAGTTGAAGATGCATCGAACTAGTCGCTCAACAATCGAACGGCTACTGCACGAAAACAGTGGACATCATTGTGCTGTTCATACACAATTGAGCAACGATGCATATCTCAATGTCGCATAAATTATCATATCTAACATACACTTACTCTACCAAATCGACATCTTCACCCTCGGATAAATATTAAAAACAGGCTTTTAATTTCAAATCGATATACACAATTTTTTAATTGACTTAAGGGCTGTTATGATAACATCCACATGAGGTTCTGAAGCTCTTAAAAGGCTCATGCAACCAAGAAAGACATATTTTATGTTCTGCAGTTTGGGACCTACTCCTGGAAACTATTCTAGAAATACGCTGCACTGTGGAGATGCACAAGCGTGTGACATGTTACCACGGAAGGAAAAACTGCGTCCTGATTTTGGGCTGTGCCGACAACGCAGTCGCAGAGGCAGTTGAATTAAAAACGTGAAAAGAGCAGTGCTGACAGTAACTGAGAATTTAATATGATATATCCTGTCAACAAAGTACAAGCTTATCGTTTGGGGAATAACGTTACTCTCGACAACTATAACTTCAACGCAGTTAACAAGAACACCTTTGTGGAATTTGGACCAAGACTGGTCCTAGCAAACAAGTGAGTTCAACATATTTAACTCGAGAGACTAATAAGATGTCCTACTAAATGCCGAGGATTGGATGATAACAGGTAGGAGTTGACGACATTAGAATGCTTTGAAAGAAAAATACGCCATATTCTGCTCGAATGAAGAAGGTACAAATGCAAAAATGTCAATGCATTGTAGTTTATATGACAGCTCAATGCGCATTGGTTCAATACGCATAGAAAGGGTGGTGTTTATATGAAATTATTCAAAACCGAAACTAAAATGAGCGAGAGTTTAACAATCAGTTGATTGAACTGACAGTTTGGTAAATTCGGAGAGCGTGTAAATTAATTCGGATGATGAGAGCGCAAGAGAGTAAAGAGTTTCAAAGCGATTTGAAAGTGTTTATAAAGGGTTTTCCAATAGGGACTTGACAACTTTAAATTTAATTTGTGAACGCACTCTTTCACTAATCATCAAACTGTCACTGTCAATTTATTCAGTAAACTCAATATTTTCATCATGGTAAAGTAGACTAACGAACAACGTCTGCAAATTATAAAAATTTTCTACCGAAATTCGGAGTCGGTGACTGCCTTTTAAGAGCGTTAACTCCAATTTTCGGTCGTAATTCTCGCCCTAGTAGACAGGCAATAACAAGTTTAGTGCACAAATTTGTGTCAGCGAGACAACGGGTTGGTCAAAGTGTCGAAAATATCGCTGCCGTTCAGGCATCCGACGTACGTTCTCCGATTGGGTTCTGGTGAAGGTGCGCCAAGATGATGAATTTCATCGCAAAATCATCTTCAGTGATGAAGCTCATTTTTGGCTCAATGGGTTCGTCAATAAGCAAAATATGCGTTATTGGTCGGGTGAAAATCCACATGTGCTTCATGAATCACCACTTCATCCACAAAAAATAACTGTTTGATGCGGTTTGCATGCCGGCGGCGTTATTGGGTCACGTTACTGTGAAAGGTCAGCGTTATCGAGCCATGATCACGGATTATTTGAAGATATAGACTTGGACGACATGTGGTTTCAAAAGGATGGTGCCACAAGCCACACAGCACACGCTACAATCGATTTATTGAAGAGTAAGTATGGTGAGCGTGTTATCTCAAGAAATGGGCCAGTCGATTGGCCGCCTCGTTCGTGCGATTTAACGTCGCTTGATTATTTTCTGTGGGACTACGTTAAGTCATTGGTTTATGCCAACACGCCGGCGACGTTGGAAGAGCTCAGAGCCAACATTGAAAGCGAAATAGCGGCCGTTTCGGCCGAAATGTGTGGCCGATTCGTTGAAAATTGGGTTCAACGAATCGACCACTGCAAATGTGCCCGCGGTGGCCATATGAACGAAGTCTAGTTCCATTCATAAATGTTTTGATTGTACTTCAAATCGATAATAAAGTTTTTGAAATATCTCAAATGGTTTGCGTTTTATTTAAAAAAAGTTGTCAAGTCCTTATTGGAAAACCCTATATGATATTTCAATGCGGTTTCAAATTTTCAATGCGGTTTATAAACAGTAATCAACGTATAGATACTGAGTATTTTAATGCGGTTTAAAGTGGTGTTTATATGAGCGTATATGTTATATAAACTAAGTAACAGAAGGCCAAACTCAATATGAATGACCAGCACTAAAATAAGCAGTTGCCCAATACACTCGCAAACGTGTAAGCTTACCACACATTTTTTTTATTTACAATAGATAATATTGTATATTACAAGTCCTAACAGGGGTGTTCTCTTAACTCTCTAATAGAAACAATCTTTGTTTACTTCCTATTTGAAGTCTACAAATATTCATTTCTGTACCTATTCAGAAAATGACATCCATTTTGTCCATTTCAAGTCCTTGGAAATGATTCCATCTTAGATGCAGTCGCTACCCCTTTACTATTCTTCTGACAAATAAAAAAAAGGCACGATTGTCATTAATGCAGCTACAGGTTCCCTTCATTTTATTATTATTATTTTTTCTATTCTACCTCATTGCATCAAAGCCTGTGTGTGAGAGGCAGCATACCTACAACAACAATAGCAAAAGCCTACAAGTAAAAATCAAAATTTTCAATTTCTCAAGAGCCTTCACTTGTGGCATAATCCATGTTGTTGGAATCACATCCATTAAACAAATGCATCCAGACTGAAGCGAAGCGACTCCACAACAAAAAGACCAATCAAATGTAAATTTAAATGGCGCAAAAATACCGCAAGCAATACATTATGCAAGGCTCTCCAGAACATTCCTCATACCATTCCCCTTTTTACATATACTCGTATGTATGTACATATGTATGCATGTTTGAAGAAATGTACATAGTGTGCACTATAGGAAACAGGAATTTCCTTTCTCATATACATAAATGGGAAATCAGTGTACATAAAGGTGATGAGAAATATTCATTCCACTTCGGGTTTGCTTCGCTTTGGTTTATTTTATTTTTCATTTTTTGTAAACATTGCGGAGCGCGCAACAGAAAGGCATAGCCGAAGGACTCAACTTACATAAACTTTTTCCGCCATCTCTTCTCCACCCACCATAATCATCCGGCAACTGATTTTTTATTTATTTTTTTTTTTGCTTTTCGCATTTTTTTTTTTTCTTCAAATTTATAGAAAGCATAAAATATCCCTGTTGACAATCAAAATCCCTTTGACACATGCGACGACAGAATTAATGGAAAGCGGAAAAGTAGGTGGAGATGTTATGTCCTCCCCCTTGGGTAGGTGGTTTTGCTACAAGATTCGGTTCTGTTCGGTTTCGTTTGCTACTACTCATAGTGCTGGAAGGAAAACCGTCCCGTTTCGTTCTATGTGCACTTACACAGCAAATAATATACAAACAACCAGACCAGGGCATAAGGCATCGAGCAGAGAGAGTAATAGAAAAAAAAAAAAAAAAAAAACAAGAGCAAAGGATAAAGGAATGAGGGTAGCAGGAGAAAAGTAGGAAAAAAATTATGATCACGACGACAAGGACTGTGACGAGACGCGACAGTGTTAGATGAATTAATTCAACCAAGTGCACGACGATGAGTACACATCGTGTAAGCTGCACACATAGCACTTACATAGTTTCTATTTATTACGACCCAAGCATTTTAATTCTTTTCTTTTTTGGGTTTTTCTATATTTTTGTTATTTTACTTTGTCTTTGCGTAATTTTTCTCTCTTACTCTCAATCTCGTGTGCTCTCTAGCTTTATGGATATTCTGCTGCTGCAAGTTTATCGAGCTAAAATGAGTTGTTTTTTTCTTTTTTTTGGGTATGCTGTGCCCGTCTGTCTGTTTGTTCGTCCATTTTTCCCAGAACGAGTGATGCAGGATTGACAAAAAAAAAAAAAAAAAATGAAAATGAAAAGAATGGAGCTTAATCTTTTATGGCGGGAATTTTTCACAAGTTGGCATAATTTTCGCCTTTCTTGTGTGTTAGAGAGCAAATAGATGACATGCACATAGCAAAAAGGGGTGCACAAATGGGGTGGTCATGCTACAACACTGTATGCTATGTAATTGCTCAAGAGACCTAAATTTGCATTTTTTTTGTTTGTTGGTGCTGTAGTGTGCTTCTTTATACTTTTGGTAGAGGCGAACTGAGTCAGCGTCAAGTCGAAACCTCTTTAAACACCCGATTGGGTGAGTTTTTCTACAATTAAAAAAAAAAAAAAAAAAAAATTAAATCAATTAATTATGCAACGATGAGGAAAAAATCTCAACGAGCCAACAAAGCAAATGCATCACATCACGCATAGTCGTTTTCGCGTACAGACGAAGTGAAGTGTTTAATTATAAAGTTGTTGGATATCCATCCAGGGGTTTGGTTGGTTAATGGCTCTATAGTCGTGTATTTATTACTTACTGGTTCGATTTTGAGGAGGCAAGTAACTCATGGTGATTTAGGCGTTTCACACCACACCTGAAATGAAATAAAGGAAAACAATTATTGAAATGAGAATATTTCCGACAAAATTTGTTTACTGATATGGTAAAAATTTAATGTATTATACATAATTCGAAACAAAAGCAATGTTCATTGGTGGCTTGTTTAATACCTTGGGGTGTGTCGTGCAGCCTGGAGTTTTGTCCACTAAACGGTATACGAGTTTATAGAAACACTCTTGTTTTTACAGCGCAAAGAAAAAATGAAAAGGCTTTTAAAATATACGGATAGTATTTGTCATATATCATATAAAAATGAAGATGGTTGAGGTCCGCTTCCACTCGTGAGTGCCGCTAAAAGTGAGATCTCCCACTATTCGACTCTTCGGCCGAAGTGTTAATATTGATTCGTGCTATATTCCTAGTCATCACAGACGGCAGAATTCGCGTGCATGTATATCTCCTCATCCAAAGGCAATCAGGCAAACAGGAGCAAAAGGTGATCGATGAATCTTCCGTCAACGGCCAAGAATATCTTCATTCTCTCTCAAAATAACCCTAAAGGTTCATTCACAGCCTAGCAGATTGCGAATGAGCTGACTGCGAACAAATCATTTTTAGTAGATTTAAAGACGGGCAAGTGACAATTTTACTATCTGTTATTAATTTTAATATCTGTTGATTAATAAAAAACAAAAACTCAAATTCAACGATTCGCTTATTTCTCGGCGAATAAGCGAATGCACTTTGCGAACTATCAAATTTTACACGCATTCCACAAATGTGGAACCCTATCTATAACACATTCGCACGACCAAAACTTTAACCTCAAAATTCTCCTGTTTTATTCGCTGCGACTAAGAAGTATAATAGCTGTGAAGAAAATGTCGAAATTTGCGAATATTTGCTCGTTCGTATTCGCAGTTCGCTGTGCTGTAAATGGACCTTAATGCGAAAAAAATTAAAGATCTCTTAAGCGTTTAGTGATGACATGCGTCATCACTCTATTGCTTTCTTACGACAAATTAGAGTATTAGAGTTAATAGCTTAGTAGAGGTAGACCAAATCCCTAACTACCTCACGCGTTCCCCCTTCTTGGCAGCATATACGAGTATGTATTTAGTTTTGCTCTCTTTCGCATTTTATTTGCATTATACCCGTACTTGCAGAGATTTTTGCAAAATTGTGTCCCTGGACTTTCCTTATGAGTTGTACATGTTGATAACGTTTAAAGAGGTCATCAAAAGATTCAGTGGCGTTTCCCCAACTTTGATAGAGCAGCAGCAACTCTCCATCGACATTCTGCAGAAACTAATGCGTTTGGCCGAAATGCAGCAACTGCACATTACTTTGTAAAGCTTATCTCTAAAGCATATATCATATGCTGGCTTAAAATCTATAGAGATTACGAGCCTCGATATGGATTTGTTGGGTTTTCTCCAGGATACGGTGTAATGTAAATATTACGCCAATTCTGGCCTTGCTAGGCCTAAATCCGCACTGATAAGATTCAATCAGATTGTTGAAAAATGGTTTCAGGCTTTTACACAATACGGCAGACAATATATTGTATGTGATGTTTAGGAGACCAATGGCTCTGCTTGGTGCAGTTTAGATGGTCTTTCTTTATTTTTATCCGCCCAAATCGTGGAAATCGATTGGTGTATACTCTCTCCTCTAGTCCAGCATCCTTGTTGTGCCTTAATTTACATATTGCTACATTTGCTTAGTTTTCTTCAGATGGGCGGTCGTCCTTAACGTTTAATAGTCTGCAGAAGTAGTTCTTCGATATCTCCAGCATCGGCTGTAACTCTACTATTAAATTTTCTTCTTCATTTCTGCGGGTTTCTGTTCGGGTGTTTTGTTGGCTTGAAATGTTTTTCTTATTTTTTATTAAACTTCCGAATTCTTTCTTCGCTGCTCTCGTCCTTCTAAAGGGTGATTTTTTGCTGTGTTGTTTTTCAGTGTTCTATTTTTGACAGATCACGCGTGATTCGTGACATGTGTCAAAGTGAGGCATGCTCAGTTAGCATTGCCATTTAATCATGGAAAGACTTACACCCTTTCCAATGTTTTTCGAGCACTTCGACCATTTTACGGTGGTCATAATGGAACTACTGAGCAAGTAATTCAAGCCATAATGAACAAATTTTGGACAAATGTCACGCAATTGGATATCAAGCCAATTACTCGGATGCGTAGAGTGTGTACTGAGGAAAATATTGCTGCTGTATCCGCCAATGTTAATGAAGACTGAGATTTGTCCATTAATCGCCCTTTGCAGCAATTGGGATTATGTTATTCGACCACGTGGAAGATTTTACGCAAGGACTATGTTCTAAAACCTTACAAAATACAGCTCGTGCAAGATCTGAAGCTAAACGACTGACCTGCCACAGCGTCGGTGAGAAGGCTTTAGAAAAGCTAGAGAAAGATTTTTTATCGAAAAATTGTCTTTAAAAAAACTGCCGTATTTGATCCGATGAGCAATCTAAGGCAATACAAGAGTTGCCGATGCACCCGGAAGACAGCATTACACGTGTTATTGGCGAGTGTTATTGCTCGAAAAAGCGATTCAAAATTTGACTCTCCACATAGACCGCTTAAAACGTAGCCATGGTCAACATTTACATGAAATAATCTTTAAAACGTAAATGGCAAGCATTGTTTTATCAACTCAAATAAAAATTTTATACACTTTTGCAATTGTCCTGTATTTTTTTTTGACAATTAAAATTCATACGCTTAAAAAATCACCATTTACAATACGAAACGAGACTTCATGGGAAGTTGTTTTGCTCCATATGCTTGCGTGCACTGTTCATTGAACCAGGGGTTTCCAGTGGGTGGTCGGGTGAAACCCACCACGTCATTTCTGATACCACTGATCGCCAGCTCTTAATGCAGATTGTACGGAAGTTGACGACTAGGGATACTAAATTGGCAAAGATTCTGCCGATTTGTTGCGACTGCAGCTATTCAACGTTAAATCTCCGCACAGTATTTCTCTGCTGTTGCGATGCTGGAGATATCCGTAGACGTGCCTTGGCTCAAACTAGGTGGTAGTCTGAGTCTACGTTAATCAGTCGACATATTTGGACATATAACACGAGATACGATAAGGTAATCAACATATTCCTTGATGAATATTGAGGTGGGAAACCGTGCTCTTTGCATGGTGATTTTCCGTACCGCAGCAAAGTCATTTATCCTTAATCCATTTACTTACGTAGCTGTTATTCATTTCACGCCTTTGCGCTAGATATGATGGGTATCTGAAGTTTTCAATGTGATATCGTTGTTTTGCCTTCAACTGACATAACTCTAGTAGCAAAGACTGTTTTTTTTTTAGGAACTCCAACTGTATTAGAGTTTTGATTTGGTGACTTTTTTCGCTCTTAAACTGAGATGGTTTAATGGTTTGGGTGTAGTAATCCAGTTTAGATTAGTTATTTCCAACGGATATAGTAGGAAGTCGTTCCATCCTATTCCATTTCTATATCGACTGCCATCCTGTTGTTTAGACATCAAAAATGCATCCTCTAAGTCGCCGGCGCTACCTTGACTCTTTAATCGATAACTGATTGACAGTAAAAGTTGTTCTTCTCATCCATTGTAACATTGTTTAGGCGTAGTCCTTCTTGGTCTTCGATGGAATCATGCCATCAATATTCGGTGTAAGAACTAGCAGTATGAAGAGTCACCTGATTTGCCAGACAAGACAACGCTCCCGTTTGGCTAGGGATACTCATCTTTTACCGCATGAATTCTATCTCTAGCTTTAAGAACCTTATGTTCGTTTTTTTATATTTTTTGCGATCAATACTATTTTATTCATATCGATGAAAATGATGTACGAGTATGTTACATACATGATGTTGATCCATCATTCCCTGAGTGTTTCAAATAGAGCCGTAATTCGGTTTAACTTTTATAAATGTATATTGGCTGCGTCACCGCAATGTAATGAGTTCTCATGTCTTTGTCTTTATACAGTGGAATAAGAAATCTCCCCTACTTCCCTTCTTTTTTGCGTCGTTTGTATTCCTGTTTTTGATTTTCTAATTTCTGTTGTACATACTTCGCACTGGAAAATCTTTCATTGTGTTAGTAGCCGGCCGTTTCGTTCTGTAGATTTACCACAAAGTTCGATTAATTATTGAGTCTTTTGAAAAACCGAGTAAAACTGTGTATTTTTGAGGTTATAAATATAGTGGACTGCGTCTCAGACACCAATTTGGTTGAGCTCCACTTAGGGTGGATCCTGTGATTCTGGATTCTGAGTGGTGTTGCTCAGCTGCACAACATGTCCCAGACATCTAATCCGATGAATTTTGACACTTCTAACGAGGTTAATGCGACTATTTGTTTCTCCCAAAATCACTCGAAGAACTTTACTCCCGAAGCAATCAAACACAGTTTCACCCGCTTTCACTCCATACTTCCGCATATACAATACGATAGACTGCGTACGTACGAGTATATATGTACAGTGCCTTTAGTTTCGTGTGAGAGACTTATTTTATTATTTCTCAGTTGCTTTTTTAGTCAAGATTGGCGAAAATAATATTCGCTTAATCACTGTCGTTGTGTTGTTGGTTAAATTTACAGTGGGGCCCAGGCAGACAAAGTCGGATACCACTTTAAAGGCATAGTTCCCAGTTGGAGGTGCAGACACAGTTGTTGGTGTTTGCTGTCCTTTCTTATTCATATGATATACTTTGTCACATATTCACCGTTTTTGATTGAATCTGTCCAGTAACTGATCGTTGATTCTTACAGTTTTGACGTCAGTTTTGCAATGGCATCAGTTGTATAGTCTTTGAAATATTGTACATCTGGTATTGGCCTGTGGGGGACCTGCGCGGCGATTAATCGGAAACTATTGACTGTCCTATAACTTGCGTTAGGCCAGCAGCGCAACAATAAATTTTTTGGTGAAGTGCTTGCTTTATCTCCCAGCAGTGGTCCTCGGTAAACTCTTACTCATGGAGGCCACCTTCAGCCGAGGAATTAGCAGAGACCTTTGACTGTTATCACGTAGATTACACCGCCATCCAGGAAGTGCAATAGGATGGGACGAACATAAGAAGGATGAAAAACTCTGATATATAATATGGCGATTACTGTAGGAAGCAGAAACAGCGCTTATTCGGATCCATTCGGATGATTTTCCATATGCGGCAGACTTAGGCAAGAAGTCTTGAGCTTCTGATACGTAAGAGAGTGTCTTATGACAATCAGCATCAAAGCTAAATTCGCCAATATACGCGACGCCACCAAAGATAGTTTCTACGAGCTTCTCGACAAGATATGACGGGATAGGAATGATAGGATATGATAGGAAAGGAGGACATCTTTGGTAGGCGTAGGATAATGAGCGCGCGCTCAAGGGGTTTGTGTACCCATAAGTTGTTTGCACAAAAAGAAAAAATAATAATACCGATGTGCGTTGGTTTTAAATGTTTGCAAGTTATAACGACCAGGAAATACAGAGATTAACAGGGCATTCCATAAGCGAGCTGTACGGCTTAGGGATGAATCACGATATTTTAGAGTACGTCCGCAAATAGGCTTGAGGGTATACTGATGAGCATTCATAGCGAGACGGGTGTTACGGTTGAACGTTTGGAAGTTTGAAGGGGCGGAATGCTAAGGGCGATTTCAGCACTGGTGGTGGAAATAGCGATAAAACAAAGTGAAACAGGAGACTTTATTATACTCCAATTTTGGGTGGATGAATGCCTTATAACCTAGACATTTCGCAGCATTTTTGGCGACATCAAATATGTGGCTGGGTGTTCAAATTTCGCTTTATCGACAGCAGACATCATTGTGTTTTGGAAGCATTAAATTCCACTGTGTTGATATTTCCCCAATTGGTTATGCTGTTGATATCGGAATTTATGAGCTTAGCATACGCTGCCGTTCTCGTTCTACAGCTGAAGAGCAGGGGCGTGAGTTCGGGAACGAATATGAAAAGCAGAGAGTACTGTCATCAGCAAAGGAATATATTGGATTAGAAGTAGCAGACAAGAGATCATTAATGAAAATTAAAAGGAGTGTCGGAGACAGAACAGAGCCCTGGGACACAACAGCATTTATTTTGTGAATATCAGACTTGAAATCGTTCAAGACAACTTGAATTGAACGTCCCAAAAGCTCGCATTTTCGGCAAAAGAGCCTGATACCAAACTCTGTCAAATGCCTTAGAAATATAAAGTGCAACTATCTTGCTGTCGCCAGATTGATGTACGCTTTGGTTCCACTTTGTGGTGAGACATTTTTTTCTATTTATCTTTCTTTATTTCTTGATAAATTATAAATACAAATATAATACTTTAATTACTTATTTAACTAAGAAATAGCTATGTACAAGCTGTTGCTTATGGCAAGTGGCGAAAGTACTTATAAATTCAAAAATTTAGATTAAACAATAATAATAAAAAAAACTATTGATGGGGATAATACAATGCGAAAATCTAGGTTAAAGATTAAAAAGAAAAAAAAAGTTAAACAATAATAATTTATGTCACTGGATTAAAAAATGTATCTATGTCATTATGGTCAAAAGTGAAGAGCCATTTTTTAATACTATTTGAAAATACAGTTTTCTTCCTCTCACATCTAAGGTTTTCTGGTAAAGAATTATAAAGTCGAGGAGCGGTAGTAAAATAGAAACGTGAAAAGTTTCTTGTGTTGACGCGCAAATTATGATTTTCATGAAACCTAACATCGTAAAAACTGGAATTTTCGAAAAATATTCTTAAAACTTTATAACAGTACAGATGTTCTAACGGAAGAATTGCTAAACATTTGAACAACTCGAAACAAGGTGTCCTACGATCGATTTTAGCCATTATTCTAATAACATGTTTTTTTTTAGATAACAAAGGCTCTATTTTATTAAAATAAGTGCCACCCCAGCAAGAGATATCTTACTGCAACATTGATTTCAATAAACCATTGTATACCATTTTTAAAACATTAAGATTGCAGTAGAGATTAAGATGGTACATTTGTCTGACAACCCTATAAAGATAATGCTTTGGATAAAGAGTGTGGTCATTCCAATTAAGCTTATTGTCTAATATGATGCCCAGATATTTAAAGCTGTCGACACATTCAATTCTAAAACAATCGTCGCTACAATTTATATTTTCATCAAAAGGCATAACACCAGGGGCAGTTGGGTCATTTAGACGAAAACGTAGGCAATTTGGTGAGTGATAATAAAGTGGCAAGTCATCACAAGTTACACCCTTGATATTGAATTCCATAAACTTAGTCTTACTACTAATTACCAGCTTATGCTCCTTGAACCATCGTCGTAGTATATCTAGGTCGTTATTAACATCCGAAAATAAATTAAGATAGTTGTTGCTTGAATACGATAATGCAGTATCCTTAAATGTTTGGATAAATAAGGAATTAATATATATTAGAAATAAAGTCGGACCCAAGACTGAACCTTGCGGAACTCCGATATTTAAAAAAAATTTCAGAATTCAACGCATTTTTGACTCTTACAATTTGCTTACGATTCGAGAGATAGGAAGAAAACCAGTCGTGTTTTATTCACGACTCTGAAACCCGCATTTAAGAGTTTATTTAAAAGCAAGGTATGATTCACCATATCAAAGGCCTTAGTTATATCGATGAATAGGCATGAAGAAATTTGGGAGGTATTCAGACTAGTATAAATCTCTCCAATCAGTTTTAATAATGCAGTTTCAGTAGATTTGCCGCTTCTGAAACCGAATTGATGTTCGGTGGTATCACCTTTCTTGTGAAGTGGTATCACTATCGCTGTCTTTAAGAAGTCGGGAAAAATACCTTTATATACACAACTATTAAAAATGAAACATAGAACATAGGAGGTTTGAAAAGATATATTTTTTAGTACCACGCTTGAGATGTTATCAAACGAAGTTGAGTTTGATCTTTTGATTGAAGCTATTATTTTTTGTATTTCAAGTGGAGTAAACTCTTCGAAGAAAAAACTTTCAGGCTGAAAACTGGTTTCTACTATACTATGGTCACAATAAGAAGTTGAACTAGCATTAGATATACTAGGACAAGAACCCACTTTGGAAAAGAAATTGTTAAACACGTTAGCAACTTCTAAAGGCTTAGAAATAGTAGAGTTGTCATTGTTTAGAATAATGCCATCAAATCACCAGTGGACCTGTTTCTACGAAAACCATACCGGTAATTAAGAAGTTTTCGTGTTTCGAGATATTTCATAAGCTGACGGTTTATCAGCGTTTCCATGACCTTTAAAAGAACGGACGTAAGTGCAATGGGTCTGCAGGAGGAGAGGGAAGAAGATTCGCCTTTTTTAGGGACGGGCTGGACAAATGCTGTTTTCCATCTGCTCGGAAAGAGTCCTAAAGAGTAGGATTGATGAAAAAGCTTAGGCAGTGGTTTTGCCAGCGAGGAAGAACACCTCTTCAGAATATACCAGGGCAGTTATACCATCTATACCAGCGGATTTATATACATTAAGAACTTTAAGTACTCTTTCTACTAGTGCGAAAGTGGATTCGTCCCACTGAGGATTCGACGCACTCAAGTGTTTTTATCGGGGACAAACACAATCTGGGAATGCTGAATTGCCACAAAGTGTGCAGCATGTAGATTGGCCTTGTTCAACGAGCTAACAGCAGGAATGTAATTGTAAATGATTGTTGGGATGGAGGATGAGGAAGAATTTCTAATGTTTTTCATGAAAGACCAACAGTTTTACTGCCTTTGGGATATTACAGTATTTTTTGCCCTAGTTTTTGGTCGTATTGGAATTTCACATGCTTAAGAAAGGCGTTGCAGTCATTTCTGGCTCGTTTGAACTTTTGGGGTTGGTCTTGAAGGACTGAAAAAACATTTCTGTAACCCTGACGGCCTCTTTACAGCTCGAATCGTGCCATGTTTTTTCTTTTGATTTGATACTCTTCGTCCGATGAGGGATAAAGGACGTAATAACGATTTCAGTATGAGGATACAGGGATACAATTCTTTGAATGGACTCAGACAGCGCATCAAACTCGTTAAAAGTCGAATTGCTGTCCAGTTTGGGGCTTCTGTAAATAAAGCAGTAGTGGATAATTTACTTACGGAGATGGAATTTTAAACACATGAAGTTGAATTCCGGATTGGAACATGAATCTCATTGTGGTGGAGTTTGGTAAGCTACATCATTACGCACGTAAATGGTGAGAGTAGAATAATGGCACCGCGAGATCGCGGTGAGAGTAGAATAATAACACTAATTCGTAGCCAGGTATTTTGAGATCAGAATGATCTAAGAGGTGTGGGCGGGGATCTACCTGTGTTTCACTAAGTGTCAAAACAGCTAGTTTGTACTTACAGACGTGGAGAAAACTGCTTACTTTTTAGCACGTCTACCCAGAATTCCCTAGTCGTAATCTCAGACAAACATAGAAAACATGAACACCGGTGATACTTTGCTGCGGAACCAAATATTACTATAACATAGCAACCACACGATTTTCTCATCTCAATATGCACAAGGGGACATGGCGGTCTCCGGATCATGAAACGCTAAATCAAATTGACCACATTGCGATAGACGTACGGCATGCCTCCAGTATATGGACGTCCGAACGTTCCGGACAACCAACATTGACTCGGATCACCACCTTATTGCAGCGAAGGTGCGAATGTGGATTTCCCAAACGCCACAAAAAAGAAATACTAAGAGGCCGCCAGAATTTTTGCCGAAAGCCTATGCCGCCAGCATCAAGTACCGTAGATCAACGCTGCCAATGTTGCATCAGATACGCGGCAACTTATATGCTGGGTTTCACCCGACCACCACCAATAAATCCCTAGTTTGATGAAGAATGCCGGCAGGTACATGCAGCTAAACAAAAGGCGTACAAAGTTGCAACGAAGGTCGGCTTCTCCAGAAGAAGAAAAAAGAGCACGAGAAGCGCGCGATCAGGGAGAATAAACCATTCAGTTTTGACGATGATAGCCAAAACTTCCGTCCACCATATTTAAGCTGAAATTCAACACAGCAGCTGAAGCTTATCTTATATTATCTTATATTATGACGGCTTATCAGTGGGGGTGTTCAAAACTGTTGTAAATGCCTTTGTGAAGAGGATACACCAACTCATTTCTCAGATCTGGTCAGAAGAGTGTATGCCTGATAAATGAAAAAGGAGACCCCCTCAACTGCGCCAACTATAGAGGTATAAATCTGGTCAACATCACATACAAGATTTTATCTGCCATACTGTGTGAACGTCTAAAACCCTTCGTCAACAACCTGTTTGGTCCCTATCACTGCGGTTTCAAACCAGGCAAGTCCACAATCGACCAAATCTCCACACTCCAGCATATCCTGAAAAAAAACTCACGTAGTCCGAATCGATACCCCCCTTTTAAATATTTATGGATTTTAAGGTCGCATATGACAGCATTTATATACGATCTATATACTCGTAGATACATGTCTAGTTTTGGCATCCCTCCCAAGCTCGTTCGTCTGTGCAGAATGACGATTGAGAACGCTCGCTGCTCCGTCAAGGTCAGTAACGACTTAACCGAGACCTGTGATTTCAAAAAAGGTTTTAGACTAGGTGACGCGCTGTCATGTGACTTCTTTAACATCATACTTGAAAGAATTGTGCGGAACTCACAGCTGAATACTCGAGGCAGAATCTGTTAAAAGTCCATGCAACAACTAGTGTACGCCGATGATATCGACAAAATTGGGAGAACACAACGGGCTTTCGCTAGTATTGAAACGGAAACTGCTAAAATAGATTTAGCGGTACATGAGGACAAAACCAAGTGTATACTGTCAACAAGTAGGGACACACAACATCGACGAATTGGACAGAACGTCACGGTGGACACGTATAATTTGGAGGTAGTAAGAGACTTTGTCTACCTTGACTCTGCTATAAATTCTACTAAAAACACCTTAGCAGAAACAAAACGAAGAATTACTCTTGCCAATCGCTGTTTCTTTAGACTAAGAAGGCAAGGAAAACTAACTAAGACATTGTACATACCAGTTTCTACTTTATGGCGTAGAAGCATAGACTCTATAGACTCTATCCTCAGGGGTTTGGATAAAAAAATCCTTCGAAAAATATTCGGTCACATTTGCATTGACGGACTTTGGAGTCTCCTCCGATTGAACGTCGATTGAACGACGAACTATAAGCGCTGTACAGCAACATCAATCTAATCAGAAAACTGCTCATCAGTCGCCTGAGATGACTACGGCAAGTAGAACGTGGAGATACCAATTCTCCGGTGCGCAGTCTTCGAATCTAACTCGGAGTGACAACGCAGTAGAGGGAGATTACGCTCACAAGTAGAAAGGGACCTCAACCGACTTGGAGTGCGCAACTGAAGACAGTTAGCTAAAGACTGGAGAGGCTTGTTAAATGAGGTCTAGGTTCAACTGTAGCGCCACCTCAGTAAGTAAGTTAGTATTGGCCTGTGAGCTTTGCACAATTTAAATATGTTTTTGAAGATATCACATGTCAGCACCTCAACTTTTTTTAACACAAAATGTATCCATGTTGCCATTACCTGATTTAATGAAGCATCTAGCGTTCTCCCTTGTCATCCTACACAACCGAAAGTTTGGTAGACACAATTCTATATAGCTTGTCCCAAAACATGTTGTCTTATATGGTCTTAAAATCAATAAGCTGTAGGGATTTGAATTTCTCGTTTTTTTCGAAGATCTACCGTAAGGTTATTAAAAGCACATAGGACCGATCATATATTTGATATAGTGTTTCAAGCGTTCAACGGAAGGGGACTGATTCCTCTATGATGAGATTCCATTTTACAGATGATTTGATCATTATGCTCCTTACCAAAGCGATCACCGTTTGCTCTTGTAGTCTTATTGGTCTCCAATAAAGATAACAATCCATGGGTACTGACATTTCAATAGTGTTATATTCACGACTTTAAATTTGCCCGCGATAACATTCATCGCCCTGATCACTATATCATTATCAGTATAGGGCAATGCCCTATTTAAATTTTCCACAATAAAAAGAAGAAAAAAACAATACAAGAGTATCTTGTTACTCTGGAAAACACTACATAGTGAAGTTCGACAACATTCCACCCAAAGGAAACAAGAGCAATTAACTGAATTTGAACTCATATCAACTGGCTTCGCACTAATATTGTTAAGTGGAAGCACTTTTCTAGCATAAGACTATCTGGATGATTTTTCTTTTGAAGATACTCGTACTATGATGTATGTATGTGCGTCGTATACAAATTTATAAATAACAAAAAATAATAATAAATTTAGATCAAGAAATTATGAATAACATTTTCGTTGTGACATAAAACATAATGTCAATAACATCAAAAGAGAATTAGTCACAATGGTTATTAGAAAATGAAACAGCCACTAAAATGGAAACATAAATGTTAGTGTGTTGACTTTGATATACGAGTGCGAGTATCATCAACTTGCGATGTTTTTATCTTGAATTAAATAATTTATGTGTAGCGGCAAATGGCTTTTAACTAGTTGTGTGTTATTAGAATTATTAACATCTAGCAAAATGTTGAATTAATAAATTAATCACATCGTGGAAGAAAGGAACTAACACTAACAATTCTTGAGTATCTTTCAGCTGTATTACTTGTACATTCAAATTGAACTTGAATCAAATATCTCTATTCAATATGATGATGATTCATGACATTAAGCAAAAATTGCTCAGCATTCAACATTCGAGGGACATCATCAAGGAGGTGCCCTTTACAACATTGTGACTGGTGATGATGGTGGTGTTTTCAATATGATCCAGAAACCAAGCGCCAAAGTGCCGAGTGCCAAAATTTGCTTTTACGATTCCAAGGGCATTATCCACAAAGAGTTCGTTTTACCGGGCTAAACAGTTAATGAACAATCTTGCTGTTTTGAAGCGTTTGGTGCATCGTATTCGTCGTTTTCGGACAGAATATCTCACTGAAATCTAATCGATCGACATTTGTGACAAAAATCGCATTTTAACTGCCAACCGCTCACCGTATTCTCTTGATTTGGCACCGTCGATGAAATGAAAAGAAAGCGTTTTGTAGACGTAGAAGCCATCCAAAGCGCTTGTTCCGATATCTTGAAGGACAACCCGGCCGACGATTTCAAATACTCATTCTACATGCTTTTAGATCGTGCAAATCGCTGTATTAAATCGGAATATTTTGAATAAAATCGATCGGTTTTGCGAAAACCCTTTTTTTGTTGTTATTTGTAAAAAGACCTGTTCACTTTGGAACACACCTTTTAGTGCACGAACATGCATTCTCATAAAACGAAATTCTTCAATAAAACGAAAACGGTTCAGTTATTCATCAATATTCATATTTTATTCCCTTCAAAGTAATCTACATTTCAAGCACAAATTAACATATTTAAACGCTTCCTCTAATCTTAAAAACACTTTTCATGGGTCGCTTTTAGAATCGCCTTCTGCTCCTTCTTCTTTGTCGACTCAATCGTCTCAAGTCAAGCATTTCTTTAACGATGTGTATCCGATGCTGTTTCTGCAACAAATTCAGCACTATCGGCACAAGCCGCACTTGAACTCGTCTCCTGCCCAAAACTGCTCTGCACTGATCCGAACGAGACGCCAAAATCGGCTGCTATCTACCTGATATTCACACAACGATATGCGAGGACAATTTTCTTAACTTTTTCTATATTTACTCTTTGTACCCTTTGTACGCTTGTGTTTTCGACATTGTCGAGTCCCCGTAGGCTACCGTTAGCATTTTCAACGCTTCCGCACATGATATTTTGTTAGAAACACAAAATTTCAGGCAAACTCTTTGCTCAACTAAATTTGACATTACGAAATCCGCAAATCACAACAAACTCTGACTTATTTACAAAGCTATCACGCAAAAACTCCCGACAAATGACCCTCAAACAGATATTTGAACGCCAGATGACAGATGTACCAACCTAAAAAAATCTTTTGACAATATCTCAATGACGGTTTGTTCGAATGGGAAATTCCGCGTACTTTTTGATCAAAAGGTACATGGACCAAATAGATTAAAAATCCACAAAATCATTTTGAACAACCGTAAAGCAAATGTCCGTGGGATAGCTAATATCGTAAAGATATCAATAGATCGTGTACATCATCATATTTTGTACGAGTATTTGCGTATGCGAAAGCTCTGTTCGAAGTAGGTACCGCGTTTGGACCAAAAACTACATCATGTTGATGATTCAGAGCGCTGTTCGTAACTATTTAAGCGAAATAGAACGAATCTTTTCATGCGGTATGTGGAAATGGGTGATAAATAGATCCTATTACCTTTCGAAAACCTCAGAAAAATGGTCACCGGAAAGGGATATGGCTCCAATGAGGAGGTGATCGCCGAGACTGAAGCTTATTTTGAAGAGTTGGATAAAGATAACATAGAAAGTACTCATATGTGAAACAACTTCGAATTAAAGTCTACTCGTAAGTGATGCGAACGGGTTTTAAACGAACGGCTCCGCATAATAAAGACATGTAATGGTGGAGCGATATAACGAAAGTAACAGTAAAGACTTACAGTGCATTTTAAGTTAGACCTTAAAAGTTGCAAAAAGGAGGTAAGAAAAAGCAACACCTGTAGAGGCATTCCATAGAAAAAAACGAGGTGGCTTGAGGTTTTTTTAAGATCCTCAACAAGATATTTTCTCTGGGTTCTGTTCGGGCTTAGACGTCTTACATCCAAATGTCCCTGAAACTGAAATAATGTCTGACGTCGAACGTAATGTGATTAAACATCTGATTGACGATTTGAAAACCTGAGAGACGCAAACTTTTTTCGCACCCTAAAGCTACACATGGCTTTCGGGAGCCCCTAACATTTCCAACCATCGAAAAAAGGAGTTATTTTTACTGACAGATATCCCAACAAGGAAACTGTCATTTTTGACAGTTCTTTGACACTTATGCTCAGTATTGTTTAACTATTCATTATGAATAGACTCTCTCCAGAGAAGCGCATTCAAACTTATTTTGAAAACCGGTCTTCAATTCGAGAAACGTATAGAAAATTACGAAATTGTTTGGTCCTCATAGTCGACCGAAAGCCAAAAACAGGTCAGCGTACTGCGTGCACAGAAGATAGTCCTGCCGCTGTGAGTGAAAGAGTCGCGAAAGATACAAAATCATCAATTCTATCGATCGCAACATTTTGGCCCTTGTCTGTCCACTATGTGGCAAATTGTGCAAAAAGCTCTCGATCTACACCTCCTTTCTGTTAAAAACATATTAATCAAAAACTCAACCTATGCGGTTCTCAACAGGTTGAAGCTACCTTAGAAAAGAATATGCACTACAAAGAGTACACCATGGCCGCCTTCCGATATCGAAGGAGCATTTAATAATGTAAAAACCGGGTCTATAAGGACGGCATTGGACAAGCTCCATGTAAAAACAACGATAGCATAATGGGTTGAGGACATGCTAAAGAGCAGAATTATCAATTCAGAATTTAGGAGAAGGTTGCAAGAGAAACTACACAAGGAGGAGTGATCTCTCCACTTCTGTAACTTCTTGTTGTAAACGACATCGTTACAAGGCAGTAGCCTGAGCCGATGACATAGTAATTCTGGTAGAAAAACATCTTCCAACTATCAGCGAACTAATGGAGTCGGCCTTGAACGCACTCGCAAAATGGACAATACAAAACGTTTTAGGGATAAATCCCTCAAAACCGAACTGGTGTTGTCCATAAGAAAGCGAAAGTTTACTTACATACTTAAGGTGGTGCTATAGTTCGGGGTGGACCTGAGTCTCAACCAACAAGCTTCCCCAGATTCGAAGACTTTTCGGACTGGAACATTGGTGTCAATAGTGTCGGTAACGGCGGGAGCGATAAATTCTACTCGCAAGCTGCACTAGAGATAATGATAAAATTCCTTAAATGCACGGCTTACGATCAGACTAAAAGAATCAGGCCTATGGACGCGTCGCAATTTAGAACATGCGTCTATAATACAGGAGAGCGAGCCGTCAAAGCTGACGAAATGTAGACACTACAACGTCCCAAGCGTAGAATTTGATAGAAATAGATAGCAGACTACAAACACTGCACCCAAAAACGGAAAACTCCACCTCTACATGGACGGCTCAAAAATTGAGAAAGGTACTGGAACTGGAGTATACTGCGAAATGCTACAAAATCAGGACTCCTTAAAGGTTCCGAACGAATGTAGTATTTTGGAGGCAGAAATATTTACCATTCGTAAAGCTACATTGTAGTACTCGTAAAGCTTGATTCCTCAGAGATCTCTAGCCATAAAAGCGTTGGCAAGTGGGACCACAGAGGTACAAAAATGTCGTCAAACTCTGCGAATCACAAAAGTGAAAGGGAATGAAAATGCGTATGAGCTAGCAAGAGAGGAGTAACACTCACAACTGTACATGGTATACCAATCGAAACCCTGAAACGCAAATGAAACTTATAGTGAGGGACTGTGTAATTTCACGCTCCATTTGACCAAGCCTAGACAGCGGAAGAACATGTACTCTCCTCGGAATCAACAAAAAAAGGCTGGATGGCCGGCATAATGGGGGGTCTCTTCTCAAGATTATTGTTAAAGCTACAAGGAGGCGTAAAATTAATCATTCAATTTTGTTTTTGAATTACTTTTTTACTAAATAAAAAAAAAGGATTTTGAGTGATGGAAATCTTTATTTGGACCCTTACAATTGTTTCTGTTATGTGGAAAAGATGATATCCGCCAAGTGGATGCAGCCAGTATTGATACACATTTGTGCCTGTTTTATCGCATTTTCCATGACTTTCTGCAAGATTTCCGGTGGTAACTGTTCGCATTCCGGTCGAATATTCTCCTTAAGGGCTGCGATTGTCTGAGGCTTGTTGGCATAAGCTCGCGACTTCAAGTAGTCCCAAAGAAAGAAGCCTCGTTGCTGGCCATGCCAAATCGCCAAAACGGGAGATTACGCGACCAGGAAACGCTTCCTTCACAATATCCATTGTGGCTCGTGCTGTTTGTGCGGTGGCACCGTCTTGTTGAAACCACATGTTCACCAAGCCCCGCTCATCCAATTCCGGCAGTAAGAAGTCGTTTATCATGTCCCTGTAGCGTTCGCCAATAACAGAAACCGTATTGCCGATTGCGTCCTCAAAAAAATACGACCCAATCACTCCTCCCGCGTGAACGCCGCACCACACAGTGGCTTTGAGTGGATGTAATGAATCTTCGTTTGATGATTTTGCTTATTGATGTAACGGCTTAAGTGAAAATACACCTCGTCGCTCATTATGATTTTCGACACAAAATCGTCCTCTTCGTTGTTGAGGATGGCTTTACACTAATTCACACGCGACTGACGGCCATGGGGCATTAACTGATGCACTGTTTGCACTTTGTACGGGAACATGTGTAAGTCTTTCACAAAAAATCGCTGTAGGGTCCGTCTGGTGATGCCCAATTGCGTGGACCGTCGATCATGCGATTTTACACCACTCGATTATTTTCCCTGGGGCTGCTCGTACGTCAAGTCCTTAATCTACACTAACAAGCCAACCATTTCGGACGAGCTCGAGGTCAACATTCGACACGTTATTGTTCAAATAACGCCGCACATATTGGACCGAGTAATGAAAAATTGGACCGACCGCTTGAAGCACTGCCAGTGAAACCGAAGCATCAATTTGAATGATATGCTATTCCACACATAATGGCATGAACGTAGCTTCAAAATAAAGTCAGAATCAATTTTATATCTCGCACTCTTGTTGTTTTATTTCATTTTTTCCCCTATCGTTCTTATCTGGTCACCCTTTATAAGTGATACGCGTCAGTGGCGGTGGTTGGAAGACATCAAATGTCCTCGAAGAAAGTGTTTGGTATTACATATCATGCTTACCAATTTATTTATTTATCATATTAGTCAAAGATATTGAGATGGAAATATCTTATAATTTTTTTAGTTTTCTTCTGGATCTGGATAGCACAGAATCTCACAGCCGTATAAGAGGCAGGTTTGTTTGTGTAGGGATAAAATATCGTGTGGCCCAAAGAGCACGTGGTCTACGATAAACCTTAAAAGTGGTAGCGTTAAAATATGTAGTCCATATTTTTAGCGGAATCAACGTACTCTACTGGGATTTGGGCTAAAGGAATGAATCTAGTTTTCTTCTATGAATTACAAGGGCATGATCAAATTAATATGCGCTGAAGACCTTCGCTCATCAACATAGTGGCCTCCTTACACAAATTTAAGGGACAGTTTAGGTGAATCTGAGCGTAATCAGCAAACATGCGAATTGCATTGTGCTAGACAATCTTGGACAGTTCATTCACATGGAAGGAGAACAGCAATTGGCCAAGAATCGAGCCGCTCCACGATTTACTGGCCAAGAACACGAATACCGTTCAACCACTACAACTCGTTGGCGCCTCTCTTGTAGTTGGGAGAAAATAACACATGTTGAGGGCAACGAAAACTTAAACTCATTCCTAAGCTTTATGCCCAAAATAACTGTGACTATCGAAAAATCAAGTAAAGTAAAGATTGTAACATGATTTTTTTCAATGGCCTGTCTTATTTCATCAACGAGCAATAGTAGAGCAGTCTTGCAACTCCTGCATCTTGCAACTTGCCACTACTGCATTTACAGTAGTATAGTTTTTTTCAAATGCTGTTGATAAAAACAGTAGAGCCGAAATCGGTCTATATTCGAACACATTAGAACTCGATTTTTCTGGAATGGGATTAGTTTAGCATCTTTCCATTACGAGGGAAACACTGATGTTGTTACAATAGAATGGAGTAGAAAATATGGGCTACGAATGGCAGTATGTATGGGAGCAGGAGTTTAACAATGGATAGGGTGGATATCTTCGAGTCCCAAGGAATTTGATTGCACGGCTTGTAGGGCTTCCACAACATATTCTTCACGTAACCTATAGAAGTGGAAGTAAGACTCGATGGTGTTGTCCGGTAAATACTAAAATGGGGTCGAACTTTTTGGGAGGGGATTGCTCGACGCTAAGAAATTCAAATTAAGCTGGTCACAGTCGACGTTGATAATAGTTGTTGACTTTTGTTTTCCTAGCCCTACTTCTCGAATTTGATTTCACACCCCATTGGCAGATGAACTACTACTAAATATTCTATTCTAGAATGCATTTATTTACATGTATGCTTCATCGTGCTGTGTCACTACCTGCTTAATGTTTGGAGTTAGCCACTGAGGGGCACCTCAGAAGGTTTGATAGTTTTGGTTCTTTGCGGTATGTGTTTGTTATTAACTGAAGGGGTTTGATAGATACAATCCCAGTTAATATTTACAACATCTTGGTGTAACGCAGGGTAGTTAATATTACGAAAATCTCTTTTAACAATATTTGGCTCAGTAAACAATATTTTGACTAGAAAAAGTAAGTCGTGTTTTGAGAAGGCAGGCGCTTGGAACTGGCTGTATAATAAAACAACTGAGAGTTTTGGCGTGATGGGTACTTTACGAGTATCATAAAAATAATGTGTTTCAACAAACCTAGACATCCACTTTACAGAAAAGCCGCAGCGACTTGTAGCAGATGAGCTTGAAGGATTTTGCATTCTATGTGTCTGATGCTATTGCTATTGCCAATATTCTCTTGGAAACCCTCTCTTGACTCTTTATTACTTTTCGAAAGGCGAACCTTTAGATTCACGCAAGTGTTCCTATTTGCTGATGATGATCAAAAGATCAAGACAGAGATAAGAGAATATCCCAGTTTCGTATGATTTTGAACAATAAGTTAGCAAGTTCATTGCGAGAATTAAAGAATCACTGTGTCCCCTCCTGTACCGGAGTAATTTTTCCAATTCCAACCCACAAAAGGAAATGTGAACGCACAGTCTTGGAAACCGAGTCTCTTTCATGATGTTCTTCAAAGTCGATTAAAGAAATTTCGTCCATTTGCAAGCAAAAAACTCTCTTGCTCAAGTCATGTGCACACACAGTTTCAAGGAGGAAATTTAATCCACAATCACAAAACAAAGGAAGCAGGTATATACCGAAACGGCTAACTCCGTCCCGTCATTATTTTTTCCTTTTTTTACAATTTCCCGGACTTGCTATAGTCGTTTCCCATTCATTTAAGAATTTGCAATAGCACATGATGCGTGGAAGGAAAAGGAAGACATTACACACACACACGCTACACGAGACTGGATTTGAATTTCTTCTACCTCCAAAGGCACAACGCAGCAACACCCTGATTAGAGGGCATACGTGGTACATTAGTCATGCGATTCCCAGAAACTGAAATAAAAACCAGGAGCCGCCACGAAATCGCGCTGGATTTCTGCACCAAGGATTTTCATCGACTTCCAGACAAAACGAACAATAGCAGCAGTAACAACAACGCATGTAAATTGTAATTCCAAAAAGGAAAACTCAATTACTACGAGTACGTGTATCACCGATCGGAACTTAATACCAAGACCCAACTGTGTTCTTCGCCACCGCTGTTCAGGTTACTCTGATCTTCTTCCCCAATAAAGAGGTCAACGAGAGGCACAGCATGTCACACCGAGTCAAGCAAACACGAATCGGAAAAATAAACACAAAAATAGAGAAATGAAAAAAAAAATAGATTCTACCTTCGTCGCAGGTACTTCCGGACTTCCTTCACACCGCGACTTTATTTTTCTTTTCTTTTTAATATTTTCCAAAAATTCTACATTTCTGGTGAACAGAGCTTCAATTCAAATTCCAACTCACTAGATTGCAATTTCTTTTTAATTTTTTTGGAAGAAAAAACTCGTCCATCGAACAGAAGGGAATACAAAAATGAAAATCAAAATTGAAAAGGAAAAAATTAAGAAACAGAAAACAGAGAAAAAAATGTACATACACCCGCAATCGTATGCAAGGTACGCCAACCAGCCATTGCACTTGACACCACACCCGCAATTTGGAATTGATTTTGCGGCAATTTGGGAGTGAAATTTTTATTAAATTTTATTCACTTACCGTTCGTGAATAGTTAGTGAAGGTTTTTATGCACAATAGGGTTCGATGGGCGCACTTTTTGTTTAGAAAAATTGATTTTCTCTTGAAAAATCACTCACTCAACACACAACTCTCGAGACAATGGTGGAAAGAATTTCCCCACAACTGTTCACTGCAAGATGAAAATTCACTTTGGTTGAACTTTACAAAAAACTTTACACAACTTGCTGGATGAACGTACACAATAGATGACCATATTCAGCGATGACGGTGGCCATTTTTGTTTCGTTTCGAATGAATTCAGCTGATGAATTTGTGTATGGTGTTTCGGTTGGTATATTTCTGAGGGAATTTTTTTTTA
Source organism: Volucella bombylans (assembly GCA_949129095.1). Classification (NCBI taxonomy): domain Eukaryota; kingdom Metazoa; phylum Arthropoda; class Insecta; order Diptera; family Syrphidae; genus Volucella; species Volucella bombylans. The sequence goes on from OX422143.1 coordinate 138,743,147, forward strand.
TTTGTTGTATTTTTTGTGCAGGGTTTTGTGAGGTGGAAATGATTGCACATCGGAGTGGTGCCAAATCCGTTGCAAATAAAAACGAGATTGGCTAAGCGTCTAAATTGCGCAATGCAGCGTTGGATTTATAACACTGATATGATTTCATTCTGTGCGTCAATCAACAACGTGATAATGTGTGCTTTCGTCATTTCGAATTACGTCAATAGAAATATTTCTGCCAGAACTCGACGATTTTTGAGAGCGCGATTTTTATCGCAAGCTAAAACGTTGGCACAATTATGGACCAAAGTGTCAAACCAGAAAAGTATTACGCATCGCATAACCGATACAATACAAGTTAAGGAAATCGAGTAGTGGATTGTTGGAAACAGGGCCCGTTCCTTGAAATTCCATAACTAAGCGTAACAGATCGTATGTGCAATAAAATCTAAGAGCGATTAAAGCCACAAAAGACTGGTAACTCAATATGAAGCCTATAAATTCATGCAAACCAAACGGAGTAAGGATTATGAAGCGATCTTAGGAAAATACTCGTACTAGCCAGTCAGCACCAAACTTTGCTGCAGAATTTTTAGTGAAGAAACCAGAGAAAAGGCAACAAAAACCGTCTTGAGTAAGACTACCAGCGTTGCAAAAAAAAAAGACAAAAAAGCGGTGGCATTGTAGTAGAGTAGTACTAGAGGCATTGTATCGGAAATTAGAAGAAGTACTAACAGAAGCTATACGCAGTCTAGAAGCGTATAGCTAAAAAGCTAAAACCTCAAAAAAAAAAATCAATTGCCGGGTGAGCAGGAATGCATGCTTATAGGAAACAACGAAACTTACAATAGAGTAAAAGAATATTTTAACCTGTTACTTGACGAAGAACTCTACCGATAAACGCTCCTTCAACTATTACACACAAGGAGGGAATAGCAACTTTACGGAAGCCAAAGTCAGCAGATCACATGTTTTCCGAAATATGAGTGGCAAACGAAACTTTTGGATGTAAATGAGTTGCGATGTTGTTAAATGAAAGTATGAGATACGATCGAATACCTAACTAGTGAAACAATAATGTTCTTTTTTCACTGCATAAAGGCAAAGGAAAAATATACGAGAAAGTTCCAGACAGTCGACAAGCGCGATATTATTCAACTGTGCTGCAGTCAATGCTACTTTGGGATTGACATACGATGCAATTCAAAGTTTACAAATAATGATGGAGAAACGTCGAGAAGTTTTGAATCATTTGCACATGGTCTTCATAGTTCGATAGAGTTTTCGGAGGTCTTATATATATGGCGCTAAGATCTCAAAATATACTCGGGACGTACATAAGCATCATACGCACTATGTACGACGACGCTTAAAGAAATGTCTGTCAGCACTGTCACGCGTCCGGAATAGTTTCAATGTTTTTCGCTGCTGACCATACAACTCTTAATAATAGGATAAAGGCGTGAGGAAAAACCGAATCAATCGAACTAAGATCAAATACCTGCATTGTTGTTTTTTCATGCACCTTGAATGAAATTACGGCTTAAATGCCTCGAAAACTCCGCAGTATTTTGTGAGAGCAAATGCCGCCTTCGCTTAAAGATTCGTTATACCCGACAGTCATTTGTTCAGCTTTAAAATACGTGTCGCCATGTCGAACGATATACATACGTGCAGTGTAAAGGAATAACAAAGTATGGGCTCCGCAAGCATCTAACATGGGTCTTTTGATATTCATCATTTATATGAAAGACCTGTTGAGTTGGTTTTATTACAAACTTCTAGTTCAACCAAAGACTGTTACACTTTTGGTTAAAATATTTATTTTACTTAAAAGATCGTTAATACAATTAAAGAGTTTACTTTACACGAGGAACCTCTTCACCAATATGCCCACAACGGTTCGGGGTAGAGAGGTAGGTAGAGAGAGTAATAATAATAATGAACAAAAGGCAAATATAGTTATGCAGTGTTGCCAAATCCAGCATATCAATTTTAATTGGTTTACGGTCCAGTTTCTGTCTCAGCGGGCCTAAGTAAATTCTGAACAATGTCAGACATGGGAACAGTTGAAACAATCTAAAAAAGGGAATTCACCATCGAAACTAGTATTTTTTTTTACTGAAATGCTTTTCTATCCCAAAATTCATTCACTAATATCTAGCTTGGCCAGCACATACGTTTGTTGTCGGAGAATTCCCAGTTTTACTTCCTTACTCGATAATACTCGCATAACTAAGCACACTAGAACGATATCGTTGATAGCAAATGCTTTTTTCCATTAACTTAACTTTTTTCTGAAGCAATACTGCCTATACTGCAGTTAACGCCATTACATTACCGCGATCCTATTATGACCAAGACTCAGCTTGGCTAGCGCCACAGAGGCATACATTTATTTTAATTCGCTTCCCCCACAATTTTCTCAATATGTTAATTGCGATCAGGATTGCATATAAGTCCGCTTATAAGAGAGACCCAAGTTTCCTAATGAGCAGTGAAATATAACGTTGTCGCTATCCAAAGAGCCACAAAACACATCAATTTAAAGCCATCCGTAAAGTCCCGACTAAATTGATCTCCTGGTTCGGATTATGGTCTTATTTTTGCAGTAACAGCAGACCTGATGTCATTGCATCAAACACGACATAAGATAAGAGTCAACAGATAGTTGGCGCGCAAAGTATCCAAAATGCAGTGCATGTTGAACCAAATATCACTTCTTTTTAAATGGGATATTTCTTGAATGAAGCCAATGACATGAATATTGAGGAAAAAGCCCCACGCATCTGGGACAAACCGTTGTTTGGAGTCTGTTAAGATTTCTCTTATCATAGCCGTCAAAATCTAAATGACCCCGCTAGGCGAAAGGCCTTATGTCTGGCCAAAAACTCCCATACACTACCAGAAAGGCGACAGTATCTTGAAATTTTTCGATGAGACATATTAAGTCCAAGAAAGTTTGCCATTAAGGATAACGCCCAGGTTAAGCTTTGCTGACGAAATGAATGATGACGCTTGAATAAAGCAAATCAGCTTTCTTTTCTTCATGAAGATAAGAATATCGGTTTTGAAAAGGCCATTTCAACTTAAAAATTGTTGGCTCTCATTTGTTACGAAAGGAAGAAGGAAAATAATTGAAGTTCAGGAGATGTTTGCCTCCCATGTTGCATTTCCTATAGCCCCAAAAAGTATTCTGATCACTACCATCGCAGCATAGATAAGAACAGAGTATTCAATGAATTCAAATTCTGCCCTTAATTGTGGTGGCAGTAGCAAATCAAAGCTGACGCCCACATTCGTTCCCGGAACGAATAGATTACATTTTTGTGTCTACTACATATACCTGGATGTGGAGGCGGGTTCTCTGTTTTCCGAGCTTCGCTGAGATCCCGCTAGTGGCCTGCATCAACTTATATGGCTTAAAAATTCCAAAGTTGTAGTTCCCCGAGAGGCTATTTTGTACGCAGAATTTCCTATCTATGTGATAGTGTTCAAGCCCTCTGCTTGAAGGCAAACGTTTCCTACTTTAGCTAACTGTTCACAGTCTGAACTGACTGATTGCTGTCTTTGCAAGCCTTCCCAGTTCGATGCGTCAGAGGCTTTTGACGGTTCGCAGCTTTAGTGGAAGTGGGTTTTCTAATAACATCTAATTTTCGCCCACCGGTTTTATTCGAATATTCTCCCCGAGAAAGCCACTGCTAGGGTTTTGTCTGTGGGTGTATTTGATGGTACCAACCGATTTTCCCCATCAGAACGACTATTAATGGCGTGAATGTAAAATCACCACTGGTTTTGCTTTTATCGATTTCTTTAACCGCTTCTCGGCTACTGAGACTGCAGCTTTCGCTTATCAAAGAATCGATTTCATTAGGGGTCGTATGTGAGAATAGCTTTCAATATAGAAATTGCTTGAAATGTTCTTCCTTTTGGCTCTGTTCAATATGAACGAAAAGAAGCTCCGAGTCATTGATTAGTTTTGGATTTTCTTTCCATCGGCAATCTGTTTCTCTTTATCATCGCTGCTGCGATTATATTACTTTCAGCACTTGAGTCTTTGATTCCACATACAATCTCTCGCTTCTTCTTACAACGTGCCTCTTGTGACCGTCGTTCAAACTCTTTGCTTTCTTGAGTCAACCTGTCAGAAGCAGCACCCTGATCAACCACGTATCCATTCTGATAAAGTTTAACCGCAACAAGCTGAGCCCAATATAACGAATGCGACGTATTAAGAGCTGCAAGAGCCATCGGAATCGACAGATCTAGCAATTTCCGAGTCACCGTCTTGATCGACACTGGGGTTTGATAGCATGTTGGTTGGGACCTTCAAAATTACTACCCCAACGGCGGTTTAAAGGCTCCGTGTGGACTGTTGCTATTGCGATTACCATGTAGAGTATATAAATCCATTTGAGTCACCTCCTCACTGTTTAACAATTCAAATCTAGTCATGTCCTGGATGTTTAGTTCGACATCTCACCTGGGTTTTTTTCTGATCCTTGAATCTTTGACTGTAAAGCCTTTCCACAACGACCGTAATAAAGTCAAACTGTACCAACACTGTACTCCAAGAATTGTTCCTAATCGTTTATATTTGTTAAATTATTAGTACTTATATAATCCAGAGTAAACTAAGAAATTAAAGCGAATTAAATATTTTCCCGTGATGGTCCTCATGTTTAAAGATTAGCAAAAGTTAAGCCTAAGGTGATGTGCAAGATTTTTGGCGCAGGGAATGTTCAGTCTATGAGTCTTAAGATTATTACTGATTGGAAGATTCAGTCTGTGTGCGTTCACGCATTAAAAATTGCCTCAAAGCAGTTCTACTATTCGTGTCGTTGTATAAATCATAAATATGTACGAATCCAAAGTATCCAGCGATGGCTATAACGCCGAAGAATAGAAACACCAGAAAAAGTGCCCCCAAACATCCAAACAACAATACTGAAGCGACAGTTAGAAGTGTACCTGGAAAGGACGAAGTATTTCGAGGAAACTGCATTTGAGATGAATCATAGGATACGTACCTTCTAAGAGCAGAAATCCCGTAAACGTAATAGCCATTGTCGATAGACCGAACGCTAGAAGAATAGTTAATGGAAGAAATAGCATCATAATCAACACAGCAACACCCAAAGCTGCAACTGGATGCTTTGCTGCTAGTTTGGCAATGCGATCGAATGCTTCATAGCCACCCCAGTCGGTCAGGAGTTTATTGCCGGCCAATTTAAACTGTCCCCCTGAAATGGAAGAGAATGAGAAGCTGTTTTATCGACAGGATCACCTTACATAGCCTGTTAGCGCTATCGAGTAAGGCTTGGGCAAGCTCTTCTCTCGTGTTGGCCTGATCCCCTTGTTGTGAAGGTCTCCCCTGTGGTGATTGTCTAGCTGCTTGAACCTGGAGGAAGAGGAATTGTTGCAAACACTCATGGCGAATTCTTGTGTGAAAGAACCTTTGCACTTACAACCATCTTAGCGATTTATTTGCTGGACTGTCACTCTGTGGAGGTTTAAGATTCAAGGAAACAATTCTTTGGCTTAACTGAACGCATGCGTTTTAAATAGTTTGAGTTGAGATTTGAAAATCTTTTTGCAAATAATATTTTTAGCAGCCAAACAAAATTAAACAAGCAAATTCACAAAGCTGATAAACAAACCGCTGAATAAGTGGTGCCAAATCCTTTTTCATAAAACTGTTTGTTTCGGGGTTCAATGGAAATGTACCTGTATTTGTTTTTTCTTCTGTTTTTTTTTTTTTTTAGATACCTACCATAGGTTGTAGCAGTCGAAAGGGAAAGATTATCAGGTCTGGACTATATCGACTCGTCCGTGGGGGAGTATTGGCGGAAGACATAAGCTTCTTATTCCAGTAGTTTGAAGACGATTAGTCAATGATAAAACAAACGATTTTCGAGAGCCATCAGTAGGTAGTATTTAACTAAATATATTCATTTTCGGTGAGTCTGGTGGCCTCTTGGATTGTTGGCTGGCGTTGTACATAAAGAGGTAAATGCATAGAATATCTATCACTTTAGTTCTGAGAAATGTTAAGACTTACTTTATCTATTGATGATTCAAATTTATCTAAAGCAGTGAAATACTATCAGAGCGTTACGCTTACTACCTGTACAATGACTGAACCTCAAAACGAGCACGTGCGGGGATGAATTCACATCATTGAATCAACGATGACTTCAACAGCCAGTGTGGCATATGCGTTATATGAGTTGCTTCGATAAATTTTGAGCTAAGTTCAGTAAGGATGACAAACTGTGACATATGTATACTGCGGCGATTACTACAGAGAAAACAAACACAATCTACTTGGGTACGGATTTGTTGTAATAATTAGGTAAGATAAGTCTTGAGCCTTCGACACCTAAGCGAACGCCTTATAGCAATACGCATCGAGACTCTATTATCCAATATCAGCCTGATATGCGCTTACGCCCCCACAGGGGAAAAAGACGACGCTACCTATCAAAGAATGTTCTTACGAGGTTCTAGACAAAACATACAAACATTGTCCGAAGTAAATGAAAGGAGGACATTTTTAATAGTGCAGTCGGAAAAATTCGCTGTGCTTGGAAATAGACTAAGGCTAATTGACTTTGCTGCATGGTGGAATATCAGCATAGCTAGCACACGGTTTCCATACCTTAATACCCACAAACCGTCAACTAAATTGTTCATGTTGCGGTCGACGCAAAATACTCCTCCAATAGTATAGGTCTCCGAACGTTCCGAGGTACGTCTACCGATATCTCAGACGACGTAATAAGAGAAATACTGTGGGGAGGTTTAACGTTGGACAGCTACAGTCGCAATAAATCGCTAGAGTCTCTGTCAATAGCGAGTCCCTCAACACCTTTCGATATGTTGTATGCAATGTATACGATATGTACGCTGTACAGCTCGACATCAATGCTCCGGCCCGAAATGTCTTCGAATCGAATCCGGACAGACAACGCAGTAGAGGAAGACCTCACCTTAACTGGCGGGCACAAGTAGAAGGGGACCTCAACCGACTTGGAGTACGCAACTGAAGGTACTTAGCTAAAGATCGGACTGACTGGAGAGGCTTGTTAGTTGAGGCCCAGGTTCACCTCGAAGCTAAGTAAGAAAGTAAGTGTCTTAAAGTTCTGAAAGCATTTTATCCATAACAGTTCTTTTTCCGAATGCTCACAGGCCACTTGCTGTGAATGGGCTCTAACAACTTTTAAGGTTTAGTATTAAATTATCAGTTTTATTGTTATGTATACGTTAAACAGTAAGGAAAAAAGTAAATGAAGAACAATTTTAATGAATAAAATATAGCTGGTAATTTTCATCGTTTTCAACATTTAAACGACCGTGGTGTAGTGGTAGTAGCAAACGCTTCTCACTCGGAGGGTCCAGGTTCGAATCCTGCCCATGGCAAGTCAGTTTTCATTGTGTAATTGGAACTCAGACAGAAAAATTCTGCGTGTGAAGGCATAACACTGACACGTAGATTTGGCTGTTGTAGAGTTTCAAGCACAGAAAAGAAAAAATACTGTGATATACCTCGAATCACTCTTAGTGAAGAAAAACTCTCCGTCCTATTCGGACTCCCACCCCTGGAGAGCAAACATAGAAACCAAACACACCTGAGTTTCAAAACCACTACAAAAACAATTTTCCTTTCTCCTCCTTCTATCTTTCTGCCCGCGTCCTAGCAACAGTAAAAGGGTATCTAACCCCTTAGGCGCGCGTAGATTATAAACAAAAAAAAAAAACATTTAAACGACCTATTAGTTTGGAGCAATACATTTTTTGATCTCCTTCCCACATCTGAAGTGCCTTGAAGTTTGTCTGATGATATACATAGCACGCATATAAATGGATTTCTTTTATGCTAATACTTTTAGAATCACTCACATAGCCTCTTGATAAATTCTTCCTGTACTCGTGTTATCATCATTTGCATTACGAAATCCTTCCTTCGGCGTCTTAGTTCACTTCGCTGTACTTCTGATATCTGCATTCGTACCCTAGCTGCAAAAAGGAAATGATCCGAGTCGCGTTCAGGATGCTCGAGCAGTGTCTGGCGTCGATCGCAATATGATCAATCTGGTGACGGTTTATTGATCCCACTATAGCCCAGTACCTGCATAGATGTGGGAATCGCGTGCTGGCTACTAAAAAGTTACGCCTTGTTAGAAATTCTTAATATATTGTGGGACCTGGTGGCTAATTATGTTCTCCGATGACCCGCTTAAAGGCGCCTTCCTTACCCAGTTTTACATTAAAATCCCTTAGGACAATTTTGATGTCACAACTGGGGCACTGTGCACATGTTCGGTTTAGGAGCTTATAGAGTTCGTCTTTGATGCTGTCATCCTAATCCTTTATTGCGCCATAAACGTTTCCGTGTTGTTCTTCCGCACGTTGTCTGTTAAAAGTCCTAACATTCTGTGTAAAGCCGAAATTCGTTGACCATAAAACCTTTTCTGGGATCATCAACATTATATCTGTCAGTATCCGAGGTTAATGGTTGTCTCTGAATGTCCAGATTTTTTTTTTCACGGTCGTCGTGATAAGGAAGAAATGCCCCAGTGCGAACACTCTCTCCCACTCGCTTCAGCAGCTATCAATAATGTTAGAGAAAATGTACACTCGAAATACGTTTTTTTTATGTTTTTTACCATAAAAAAACTGACTAACTTTAAAAGTCCTCTATGAATCAAACAACCTTTCCAATATCTTTAATCGAATAAAAATTTAGAAATCTTAATTTGTCACAATTTAATTTATTTCTTAAGAGTGGTATTGTTCGTCCCCCAATTCCAACATAACATACCGTCATATAAATTTGTTAAATTTCATAAAAATTTTCACACTCAATTTTCGATAACCGACCACAGCACATCTCTAATGAAAAACCATCAAAATCTCCGAACACTGTGCACCGAACAGTGCCCATCGCCTGATAACAGTTCAACACCCGGCGATTTTCACACACTTGCATTCGTTTCTCCAAAAAAGTAAGTACAAGGTGCGTTTCACAGTGCCGGCAATGCGCCCACTCCACCTTCAAATCATCAAACTTTTAATAATTCTCTCCCATTGTACATAATTAATCTTCCCATATCGAATTGTAAAGTCTTATCATCGATTTGTGGCACTTCAAAGAAAGTAGTCCATTCTCCCCACACGATCCCGGCACCGAAGCCCATCCCCAACCCAAGAAGCACACATACGTGTCTATTCGAAGAAATACTTTTAGTCATTCCCTTTAGTATATTTGTGGTTTTCAATTTTCATTCTCTTCATTAGGTGTTTTGACTTCAGTTCGTTACGGTCTAATTGAAAAGTCACAATCATGTCTCTGAAGGAGGTAAGTTCTCGAAAGTGGTCCTAGATGCGAGGTAGGGTAGGTCGAACGAAGGTGTCCTAACATATTTTCTCTGTTCACAGCAATTCGACAAAGCCGCCGAGGATGTTAAGAACTTGAAGAGCACACCTTCAGACAACGATTTATTGGAATTGTACAGTCTCTACAAGCAAGGCACTGTGGGCGATTGCAACACCGGTAAGTGGAAAAGCAAACAACCCACTAGCTGGCAAGGTTATCTTGGAGGTTAACACGTAAATTGTGTATTTTTTTTGTTGTGCACAGATAAGCCTGGTTTCTTGGACTTTAAAGGCAAGGCCAAGTGGGAGGCATGGAACAAGCTGAAGGGAAAATCTTCTGATGATGCCCAGAAGGAGTACGTCGAGAAGGTTAAGGCGTTGACTGAATCCATTGGCCTTAAGGCATAAGGCCTACTCTACAAACTAATACGCACAATTAACTCCCTGTAAAACTATTCTGTAAGCACAAACTATTTGCAAGAACGAACAAAAGCGACAACTCTTTGTGGAGCCTGGAGCGCGCATATTTATTATTGCCGGCTAATTGTAAACTGCACAATTTTACTTAGTTTTGTAGTTTTTTTTTTTCTAAAATTTATACATCTGCACATGTATGTAGCGCAATATACGAGTACATATGCATGTTTCTATGTAAACTAAGTTGAATGTAATAAAATGGACTTTTAAAGCTCATTCAAAAAAAAAAAAACAACAAAAAGACGTAATTGATTGGCGGCTTTGTGATTTTGTTTATTCTGTTTCTGCGGTTGTGGTGGTGGGTACATTGTTGGCTGATTGGTGACGCATGTAGAATTCACGCTGCAGCTCGCGCAGATTGAGTTCAAGAGTTGCAACCTCGTCGAAGCGCATTGCAGAGCGTGCCTGTTTGATGTAGCCTTTGATGATGTTGATTTGCTCGACTAGAGGATCGTTGCTTGCCACACCCGAGGTAGACATTTGATAAGCGCTCCAATTGTCCAGGGTCCGCAGGGCCGACTGAAAGGAGAAATAAATTTGTTAGTGTTGCGTTTGAGTCAGAGGTTAGTTAGGAAGGTGCGAGTCACATTGGGACACGTAAATTTATGATTTAAATGACGGCTTGGTATTATGAAACGAGGTCTGTAAGCGGATCGATCCACTTGCGGCTGATAAGACGGCGATGTTTTAGTCATAAAGTTGCTGAACATTTGTTGATATTGGGCAATGATTATTGGTAGCGATCGATAAATATTAAGAAATGTAGTTTGTTACCTACGAGAAGTTATTTCCGACGGCTGATGCAAGAGCCAAAGCAAAATTAATTAGATGGTTTATGCTTGCTGAACTTTCTAGAAGTGAAGCGAATATTCCTGTTGGAGATTTAAAACAAGAACTAGAGATCAGCAGGACTTAGGCGGCTTCTACGAGTATTGCATCTGTTCTGCCATAGGATCAACTTTGACAAAATGGCCATCGGCACAACATGTAATGCATTTATGTATATACAATAGCCCTGTCGCACGACAAAGACTTGTACAATTCTAAAAGCATTTGGTTTTTTGTAAATGGAAATAAATCATATTTACCAGAGCTTGAGCGTCGAAGTCTATATGCGTGAACGTGCTCTCACATCTGGAGGCTCTAGGTGAGGCAAAAGAAAAGTCAGATATAAATTTATACATTCATGCAAACAAGCGCCACAATGATGAAAGGAGAATAGTCTGAGCCTATGTTTTTTTTTTTAAAGAACCTAACACTCAAGTGGGTATGAATACACTTAAAGTGACTGGGCACGTGTTAAGTTTTTTGGAAAATGTGATAGAGAGAAAGAAAGATGTTTGGGCTCAGTGATTATTTCGCTCCATGTGTGGCATCCAACATTTAATGGGGCGACTAAATTCTTGATGGAGGTTAGATTGTTCTTGATTTCTAGTCAACTAATGAGTAGTTACTTGATTTTCGTTACCTGAAAAAATGAATATGTCTTTCGGGCGAGGCTGGGATTCGAACGCCGAACCTTCCGATTTGGAAGCCAGTCCACTACCACTTGAGCCACGGCCACCCACATTGAACTTATATGAATACAATCCTCCACCGGTTCTTCTTATGCATAGTGGAGGAGAGATCCCTGCGCTTTTAGTAGTCAATCAATATGATACTTTTAACAAATAAATATAGTATCGCAAACTGCAACGTGAATGTTTGCAGGTTATAATGGCTGGAAATAAAGAGATCAGAATGGCATTTCATAGGTGAGTTATACGGTTTGGGAAGCAATCACGAAATTTTAGAGTACGTCTGCAGTTGGTGTATTACCGTTGAAGGTTTAAAGGAACGGAATGCTACTGGAACATCCATTTGAGCCGTGAAAATAGCGATTGAACAAGGTAAGGCAAATCACATAACGTCGATGTTGGAGGGTGTCAACTGACTGAGTAATATTGGAAGTGAAGAGAAGGTTTAAGAGCACCTGAGCACCTGATTTATATATTGAGGTCAGAGCAGACGGATGGAAAAAAAATATTTCAAATAGGAATTATCTGAAAACACGCATACCATCCTTTGGCAGACCCCAGATTTGTCTTCCGCAGATACGGAAAGGTATATGCTTCAACAAGGAAATCATCCAAATTTTTTTATCAAAATTCGTAGTCGTACGATAGGTGCGTTAACTCCAATTTTCAGATTCAGATATTCGTCTCAATAAGAGATCAATTGAAAGTTCATATGTTGCCATGCCAGTGAGACAGCGGGCGAAATAATGAAGAGAATATTGCGGCTGTGCGCGAGTCGGTAAGTAAAAACCGCAATCAATCGTTTCCGCATAGCTTTTCCAATGATTTCCCAAACGTCTCTGTGGCGCATTTAGTGAAAAGGTTCTCATTCTAGGAAACAAGTGGATTTCAGCATTAGGATACGGGAGAGAGGAAGAGCTAATGAAGGATGCTTCTTTGGATTCAAAAGAGAAGTTATCATCGACTGCGAAATATGGGTTTGTTTCAAATTTGGTCATGCAAAATTCTTCTGTATAATACTGTAAAATGTTTGTGTGGGTACAAACGATAGAACTTATTCTTTTCAACACAAATCCCTTTATTCAGTACAGTTACAATTCACTATTTAATTGTTTCTCTCAGTACAATCCAATTTCTCAACCGCTTATACTTTTCTTATCTTTTACTTGAACCACTTAATCACTTCTCCTAATTAACACTTCAGATTTCACTTTAGAACTGAACTTGCATACCTTGGGGATGCTTCCACTCGATTCCACTCTCCAGTCATCAATGGTCGAGACTTTATTCTTCAAGTATCGAAATCTTCTGGTCTTCGAGTATCGACATTTTCTGCTCTGTGAATCTAGCTGGATCCCCACGGTGGATCCGGTAGACAACGTCATTAATGCGGGTTATCACCTTGTATGGTCCTTCCCAGTCCTGTTGCAATTTTGGTGACTTGCCTTTCTTACGCTGAGGATTATACAGCCAGACCAGATTTCCTTCGTTGAAACCGGAAGATTTCGCCTTGATATCGTACCTAGTCTTCATGCGGCTGCTTGCTAGCTTCATCTTTTCTCTGGTGTCTTCATGCAATTTATGAATCCTGCTGCGCAAGTCATTCACGTAGTCGTTCACCTCTTTGGGCTCCGTCGGTGGGGATCCGAATTTTGCTTCACTTGGCAACCGAATTGTTTGACCAAATAAGATCTCGGATGGTGTGTGCCCTGTTGAGCTATGGACCGCGTTTCGGTAGGCCATTAAGAAGAGGGGTATGTGTCGATCCCAATCCCGCTGGCAGTTGCTGACAACGTTAGATAGATGCTCATTCAAGGTCCGATTGAATCGCTCGACCATTCCATCAGATTGAGGGTGTAGTGGCGTTGTCCTAGTCTTTCTTATTTTCAAATATTGACATATTTCCTGGAAGACTTTTGATTCAAAGTTTCGCCCTTGATCAGAGTGTAGCTCCATTGGGACCCCAAATCTGCTCACCCAGTTGTTGACTATCTGTTCGGCTACGGTCTTAGCCTCTTGATTTGGGATAGCAAACACTTCCGGCCACTTACTGAAATAATCCATGACCACGAGGGTATACCATTAAAGGTTTCGGGAAACGGCCCAGCGATGTCGATGGCTATTCGTTCGAATGGGGCTCCGACATTGTATTGTTGCATTTGTCCATGTGGCTTTACTTTTTGACCCTTGGTAGCCGCACATCTTATGCACTTTTTGCACCAATTCTCGACATCTTGTTTAGCGCTTAGCCAATAGAAACGTTCCCTCACCTTTTCCAACATCTTGTTTATTCCCAAATGGCCTCCTGAGATTCCGTCATGTATTTCATGGAGTACTTGGCTGACTCTGGACCGTGGCACTATTAGCTGCATACGAGATGTTGTCCCATCTGCACTTTCCCATTTTCTCTTCAGCAATCCATCTTGCACAAAAAGCGAGTCCCAATGTGCCCAGTATGCCTTCAGAGTTTGGCTCCGATCTGATATCTGCTGCCAGCTTGGTCTTTCCTCGTGTTCCTTCCAGGCATGAAAAAAATATTGGTTCGATGTCATTGTCTGCCTGTTGGGAGGAACGGATTTCGTCTATACTCCAACCCTCTATTGGCTCAGTCCTGATCATTTGGATAGTTGTCTGTTCTTTCGCTTCTTTACGGTTGCAGTGTTCGCATTTTACTCCGCACGGTCGACGAGAGAGAACATCAGCATTTGAGTGGAGTGTTCCCTTGCGGTGTAGCACTTCAAAGTCGTAGCCCTGCAACTGCTCGATCCATCTTGCAACTTGGTCTTCAGGGTTCTTAAATTAGAGTAGCCATTTCAGAGCTGCGTGGTCTGTCCGGAGAATGAACACTTTGGTCGTAGAGGTACTTATGGAAATGTTTCGTAGCCAGAATTAAAGCCAGAAACTCGCGCCGGGTTACACAGTAGTTCCTTTCAGGTCTGGAGAGTACTTTACTGTAATATGCGACCACTTTCTCTTGACCATCATGAGCCTGGGAAATCACAGCTACGACCCCAACATTTCTAGCGTCTGCGTCCACGATGAAAAATTTTCCGGGCGTCGGGTAACCCGGGGGGGGGGGGCATTGCACAGCTGTCGCTTTAGTTCTTGAAATGCTTTTTCGCATTCTCCAGACCACCTGAACTGTCGGCCTTTTTCTGTAAGTTGATGCAGGCTCTTTGCATGCCAGCAAAATTCTTTACGAACCTTCTGTAATACGTGGCGAGTCCCAAAAAGCTTCTTAGTTGGTGTTTATCTTTTGGAGAAGGCTAACTTTTCACGGCTTCGATTTTGTCAGGATCCGTTCTTACTCCTTCCGCTGATATAATGTGACCCAGATATTTTACTTCCGGACGGAACAAGGCGCACTTTTCTGGGTTGAGCTTTAAATGAGCACTTCGCAGCCTCTCAAACACTTCTTTTACCTATGACGGTAACGTCGTCCAAATATACTAGACAGGTTTTCCAGGTGAGTCCTTGCAATGTTCGTTCCATTAGTCGCTCGAAGGTGGGCGGAGCGTTACACAGTCCAAACGGCATCACTGCAAACTGCCAAAGACCGCTTCCTGTAGTGAAGGCAGTTTTCTCACGATCTGTACGATTTATCTCTACCTGCCAGTAACCGCTCTTCAAGTCAAGTGTTGAAAACCATTTCGCTCCAGAAAGCATATCCAAAGTGTCATCGATTCTCGGAAGTAGGTAGCTGTCCTTTTTAGTGACATCATTGAGACGTCGGTAGTCTACACAAAATCTCGTGCTGCCATCTTTCTTCTTCACGAGGACCACTGGAGATGCCCAGGGACTTTGCCATTCTTCAATCACTCCCTCAGCTTCCATCTTCGACATTATTTTGGCAACTTCTGTTTGCTTTGCCAATGGAAGACGCCTTGCAGGTTGACGGATTGGTCGAGCGTCTCCGGTGTTAATGTGGTGTTGAACAATATGCGTACGTCCATATTCTCCGTCTTGTGCAGCAAATATATCAGCGTACTCACCTATTAGTTTTTCTGCCAGGATTCGCTGATCTTCGTCCAGATTACAGAGGCTGAGAATATTGTTCTTGATTTTTATGCTCTGAACTGTTGTGACCGGTGTTGCACCCTTTTTTTCCGTTGTAGTCGATATAGCCTCAACAGGTACGCATTTTCCCACTATCTCCCCCTTTTTCACCTTTACACTGAATGTCTTTGGATTTAGAATCCTTACAGGGGCCATGTTGTTCTTTAGCTCCACTAAGGTCTTTCCCACCATGAAGTCTCTTCTCTTTTCTGGCTCCATCAAATAGAATCGGTGGCTACCAGGACCACCTTCCACTTTTGCCCACAAAATTGCTTCTGACGAAGGCTCTGATTGCTGCAGATGACGACATTTGAGACTGAGGTATTGGCGTTTCCGTATATCATTGGTATCTCCATGTTTCCGTATTTCAGGGTTTGTGCCCCCAAGTCGACTACAAGTCCATGTTCTCTCATGAAGTCTGTACCAATGATGCACTCGTCACATATGTCAGCTACCAGAAACGCGTGAGTGAATGTTATTCCGGCCAATTGGATTTTTATGCGAACTTCACCATATACCTTAATCGTTGCTCCTGTAGCTGTTCGCAAGCTGCAACTGCTAGTGTTATGCAGCCAAGACTTCTGCACAAGATTCCTCCTGATGATTGAGGCCGTGGCACCGGTGTCTACTGTTGCCATCCATTTTTCTTTTCCACTGACTACTTCTACCAGAAGGCTTTCGTTGCATCGTTTTGCCAGCGAGACTTGGATGATGGTCCTGGGGCCGTCGACTCCTGCTACCAACTTCTGCCCCGCGAAGTTGGTGCTTAAGCATTTCCCGACTGATGGCTTCGGGAAGGTTGACCGGCTTCTTGATAGCTGTTTCTGCGGGTTTCTTCCTCTATTTGCTTGTCACCACAGTGAGGGCAGTCTCTTCGTCGCACCGATTCTTTACACTGCCTTTGAAGGTGTCCTATTTTATTGCAATTCCAGCAGCGCATTATTCGTCTATCCCGTCGAGTATCTCGTTCCTCGGCACTAATTCTTGTGCAGGAGCATTCGATAGATGCTACTTCCCTGACGAAATGTGTTCCCCTGGATGCCTGACTGGCTGCTTCCATCGCCAGAGCGAAGGCAAGTGCTTCAGCAAGGGTTCTTTTCCCAGCCATCCTTACTGCTGACTGTAGCTTCGAATCTGCAATTCCCCTGATAAATGCATCTTTTGCCATTTCGTCGATAATTTCCTGGCCTGCGGTGGGGTATGACAGATGTGCCAGTCTACTCACGTCTGCTTGGAGCTGCTGAAGTGTTTCTCCTCGTTGCTGCGTTCGGCTCTGCAATTGGACCTTGTAGACATCCTGCACGTGGCTATCCCCAAATCGTTTCTCGATAGCCTGTACTAAAGTCACATAATCTTTATGCTTTTCGATGTCTACTGTTTGCAACAATTCTGCTGCAGGACCGTGCAAGGCCATTGTTAGGGCAAAGCACTTTTCCTCATTGTTCCAGTCGTTTGCACAGGCAGCCATTTCAAACTGCTTCTTATAAGTAGACCATGAGGTCTGGCCATCGAATGAGAGAGGCTTTAACTCTTTTCTCCTTGGACCGCTTAAAGAACATTCTCGCAGTTTCTGTTTTCGCACTGTGTCGAGCTCTTTTGCCAGTTGCTGAACTTTGCTGTCCATTTCTTCGAATTTTTCGCCAACATTCTTCCCTATTGTATCAAATTTGTCATCAACGTTCTTCTCTATTCTTTCAAATTTGCCATCGATTTCTTCGAACTTTTGCTGGAGAATGTTCTTTTGTTCTTCCAGATTATTCTTTTGTTCATCCATTTTCTGTTGAAGACCGTGGAGATTGTTGGTTTGTTCGTCGAATTTTTGTTCGAGGCTATTCTTTTGTTCTTCCAGCTTTTGTTCGAGGCTGTTCTTTTGTTCGTCCATTTTTAATAAGAGGAGTTGCATCATCGCAGCCATGTCACTGCCGGTACTTGTCTGTTCATCCTCGTCAACATCAAACGAGTATGCATCAGGATCATGTCCCTCGTTGTTCAAAGCCTCCTGAAGTCGGAGCACCAGGTCACTTTTTCCTCCACTGGCGCTGAGGCTTCTCTTGTTCAACTCGGATTTGAGTTGGACGAAGGTCAACTGCAATAGTTTTCGACCCATTCTAGCTTTTTCAAATAGTCAAAAAAAAACACTTTTTTTTTCTTTTGTTTTTACACACAATAAGTCCTATCCCATTTCTGACACCAATGTAAAATGTTTGTGTGGGTACAAATGATAGAACTTATTCTTTTTTTCATTCAGTACAGTTACAATTCACTATTTAATTGTTTCTCTCAGTACAATCCAATTTCTCAACCGCTTATACTTTTCTTATCTTTTACTTGAACCATTTAATCACTTCTCCTAATTAACACTTCAGATTTCACTTTAGAACTGAACTTGTATACCTTGGGGATGCTGGTATTTATACTCGAATGACATACTTCGAGAACAATCCTCGCCATCCAGCGTCCCATACAATTTCCAATTTGCTAGAAAATTCGATTCCACTCTCCAGTCATCAATGGTCGAGACTTTGTTATTCAAGTATCGAAGTCTTCAGGTCTTCGAGTATCGACATTTTCTGCTCACAATACGAAATAGCCATGTGCTACGGAAATTAGAACGTCTGTGTGAGATGAGACCTGAACGCAAGAGTGGACAAAGAAAGAGGTACAGGAACCACAATAGCTGGAATAAGTTGACAATCTAAAGATCTTACAAATTTGTTCAAATGGTACCAAGATGTTGGAATTTTTTGATTCGTTTGGATTAAGAGTGTTGAATGGTACAAGTTTGAATGACAAATATTCACATTTCACATTTGTGAAAGGACCGGGGACGTCCGTAAACGACTATTGCGGTGGTGAATGGAGCACCCACACAACAGAAAGTTCCATATGTAGATCATCTCCCCATTGTTGTAACCTTTGAGCTGCTGGTAACGAATAACTTGGGTGCAAGACACACGAATCATCTACTGAAGCTTGTATGGGACAATTCTAAAGCATCCTCGTATATATCGAATAGAATTGAATGAGAAGTTACAAACCTAACAACATGTGGACTTTGGCACAATTGAAAAGATTATAAAGGAAAAGTCCCAATCATCAGCCAATCTAAGAATAATAAAAAACGATTCAAAGGTTCGATAATGACTGCCGGAAGGCAAAGCAACTATCAAATTATTCCGACTGTTTAATGAAGATGCAATGAAGGTTTCACATATAAAGGCTAATCGTTATTTTAAGGCGCTTTTTGTAACCAGAAGAGGAATTTATTACGACTGGCGCGTTGTAATAACCCTTCAGAATTCTGGAAATTGGTGAAACAACTAAATGGTGAAAAATACGAGTATGTCACAGACACAGAACTAAGCCCAACCATCCTTCTAGTTCACTTCGACAAGCTTTTGGATAGGCTAATTGTTTTACAGGATGTTGTTGAGGCTCTAAGTAGTGTTAAGGATTCTACAAATATGGCACAGAGGAAGTGAACACCAATCTTACCTACTTGTTCAACAACATGGTGGGAAAATACGCTAGCGTCTCGAGGAAGCCGTGATCTTTCTCATTTATAAAAAGGGTTTTAAAAAGTCGACTAACTGCATGGATAGACTCCAATAGTCTGCGCAAGGAATATCAAGTGAGATTCCGATGAGGATACTCTACTGTTGATCACGTGTTTGTGTTAAGTCGTATTGTGGAGTAATTTTTCTTAAGGAATAGGAAACTGTGTGCATTCTTCGTTCACTTCACAGCTTTTGACTCCGTGGACCGAAGAGTCTTGTGGTATAAGGTCTTTGGCATGGGTATGTCGCTAAAGTTCGAACGAGTTATCGAAAGCCTGTATGCGGATACCAAGATCCCTGCTGTGTGGAATGTTGTGGTGTTATCAGTGTGGTTTAGATCGGAATCAGGAGTGAAACATAGTTGTGCTTTGAGTACTAGTCTATTTGCACTCTGCATTGAGGATATTGTGTATTTTCTACCTGGAGATGTGAAGTATGCAGGTGTGCTGGTTAAAGCTCTTCTTTTTGCGAATGACGCAGTGTTGTTAGCGTACTCACCCGAATCCCTACAGCTTACAATAAACAGACTCTTCGAATACTGCAAAATGTGGCATCTGGTGGTGAACCTACGTAAGTCTTAAATAATGAAAAACGACACTTTAATTGAGAAACTATTCAAGTTGTGAAGGAATACAAGTAACTCGAGGTTTACTTTACGAAGAATCTCAATATGGAGAGGCATATAAAAGAAAAACTGTCGAAGTCAAAAGCAGCCATTAATACTGCTCGATGAAACTCTTTCACCAACAAACATATTGGCCATAGATGCAAATATAAAGTTCTTGAAGCTGTTTCGAAATCCATTCTCTTCTACGCTGCTCAAGTATGGGGAGGAGAACAATATGAGACAGTGGAAAGTTTCATCAATTGGAAGCTCAAATTTTATCAGTTGATCGAGTTGGAGTTGGAAGACTTACAGGATATGTGATCTCAACAGTACGGTGTCTCTTTCTATACAAAGCGTGCCAGAGTCGAATTATTGAAGATGAAGTTCAGTGATCCTCTTATGGACAAAAACGGCTCGTGCGATTTAACAATTTTAAACTCTTTTCTCTAATGTATGCCAATAAGGAAGGACCTTTAGACATCTTGGAGGAAACATTCAACGCGCAATCGCTGAAATATCGTTCGAGTTATGTGAAAAGTTTTGAGAAATTATATGCAGAGAATCTACTCATGCAAGCGGTTCTATGGAGGAAAGTTTGAATGATGTAATTGATTCCTTTCATTCCAAGGTAGATTGTAGTATAAATATACCGAGATGCAAGTCCCATTCATGGATGATGGCTAGGTGTTTAAATGCTGCTTCAACAATAGCAAGGATCATTAAATTCCATTCGGATCGCGGTTCCCCAGTTAGCTCTGCTATAAACACCAGAATTAAATGAGTTTAACATTCGCTGCCGTTCCCGTTCTGCTACCGAAGATCAGGGGCGTGACCTCGGGAACAAATATGAAAAGTAAGGAGTACTACCGTCAGCAATGTATCGAAGAAATAAAAGAATATATAGAAGAATGATACTGACCACAAAAACACCTATCTGTATACAGATTTGTCGTTGGAAAAAGACTCTGACTAGAAGTCTTGCATTTTTGACGAGCGTCGAATAACAATTCGTTTCATGAAAAATTTTTCGAACGAACATCAGCCTAACATACGCTCATGCCTTCATAGAGAAGAAAGATCACCAGACCAGAGATTTCTTTCGAGCTCGTGGATAAATCTGGCATTCTTTGACATTACTTTTGAAAAGTCTATCCTGCTTATAAACCGAACATTCTTGCTCGTGGCTCTTGTATAATATAGTATATAAATATAATGCAAGGGCGCTTGGAGGATTTTCGATCAATCGACCAGATTTACCACATTGTGATTCACAAAATGCACAGCTCCAGTACGATGAATGTCCGAAAGTTCTGAATAGGCGAGCAGGACCATAGCAGTACGGCTACGGATATTGTAAAAATAAGAAAATTCGATGAGGAAATTTAACATCGGACAGCTACAATTGCAAAAGATCTACAGAGTCTTTGCGATCGAGAGTTCCTTAATCTCTTCATTAGAGAGCCTATGACTCTAGTTTTGAAAGCCATTGTAGCTAAAGAGTCATTAAAAATGCCGCCCGTAATGTGCTGGGTTTCTCTAGGTCAACAAAAGGCAATTCCTACAGAGAATAATAAGAACTGCTCGCAAGCTCTACAAGCAGAAGAAGCGAGGAAAACACTGGTTGCGAAAAAGCATTAAAGGCGCACAATTGAGAAAAAAGAGAGTTATGTTGAAGGAGTGAGGTTCGATAATGGTACCAAAGCTATAAAAGAGCGTCCCAGACCCTAAGGCATATAAAGAATATTAGAGGCATAAATATATAGTACAATCCCCAACATGCTGAGAATATGGAAGAAACATTCCTGCAGACGGTATAACGGCAACGGTGATTAAAATTCTGCTATCAGGCGGAGTGAATCATTCAGCTTGGACGACGGTAACGATGAATTCATCTGACCTCTTCGTCCCATTGGAAGTAGGTTAGGTTAGGTTACAGTGCCTGTTGGAAAAACCAATTCACTTAGTCCTATTGGCATATTGCGATGCCGCGTGGATCTTTGATCCTCCTACTTTTGAAGCGAGTTTCAAGTTCTGACAAAGAGTGAGAAACTCTTAACGTCTATATAGTTTAGATCGCTTAAGTTGTTGTACAGAGTAGGTAGAGAATTGTCTCCTTCTCCTTCGCGTCCATGCAACTTGATAACCGTCAAGACCTTGTAGATGCTTGCCTATAAGTCAGTGAACAGTGATGACAACTATGATAGCGCTGAGATGCTTCTTATTTAGAGAGATCAAACTCTCAGAGCGGTTCAGATCCAGTTTTGGCCAGATTTGCTTGGTCGCTAGACATGTTGACCCAACAGTCCACCTCAGGTTCGTGCTTATAATATCATCCAGCTTTAGTTTTAGTTTGTACGTAGCGATTGGTATACCGATGATACTATTTCAGATAGGATAGGTAGAGTGGTTACAATTTAACGAGTTCGTTGGCTCTACAATTCCCTGGAATATCTCTGTGGTGTGGCACCCAACATAGATGGATATTGAACTGATCTGACATTTTCCTGATAGATGATCCGCAGTTAAGGGCCGTTTTAGATTTTTGTGAGACTGAACCCAGGGATTTGATAGCGCTCTGACTATCCGAAAAGATGCGGATATGCTTTGCAGATATAATGTTTTTCTTCGGCGAGGACAGGATTTCTTTAAATGGATTGACATGCCATCCATGAAATCATCTTCCTCTCAGAAACATCTAGATCTTTCCCATTAGAAGTAAAGAGAAACTAAAATCAAAGTTGTAGGCCTAACCGACGAGCTGTTAAAGCGGTAGGAAATGATCGTAAAAAACTCAAGACAACAAGACCGCAAAATACGGTAGAACGAAGGTATGCCCGGAGGCTGGAATGTCAGCATAATTTACCCATTTCCCCAGAAAAAAAAGAGACCTGCGCCAACTATAAAAACGTTTCCTACACGATTGTATCTGCTGTATTGTGTGAACGCCTAAATCCGTTTGTCAATAATCTGGTTGGTCTTTACAGCCTTTAAGCCGAGAAAGCCAACTATAGACTAAATTTTCCCACTATGACTACCCCTAAAGAAAACCAATTAATTTCAGATCGACTTTAAGGCCGCTCATGATAGTCCGGCACGTGCGGTGCCAAGCGCCATACACTGCATAACAAGTTTCTGCAACTTTTAGCATTCACTTCAACGAGCAAGCGAAACGAATCCACAAAGGGGTTAAATGGTTTAGGTAAGTGAATCAACATGAACTAGGTCCAATAAGCACCCGATACCATCCCAAGGCAATTTCTTGCTACGACACTGTCACTTAAGACGCCTGCTCTAGTCAAGAAAATAATCAAACCATTTTGTTTAATACTCACCGCCGATGCATAGGAATCACTGCTTGCAATGCTTTCATTGTTATCACCTAACCCATATCTTTCGTAAGCCTCCAGTGCCAGTCGCCTTTCCGTTTCGATTCTCTGCTCCGTTTCCATTCGCTTTTTCTCTTGAATTTTCTTTATCTCGGCCTCCACTGGCAAGGGTGGAATCGAAAGCATTTTCTCCTTGATCAATTGCACACAGGAAACTCTCACGTACTTTTTGATTGCTTCCTCCCGACTTCCCTCTTGACATGGTAGCAATAAAATATTTTTACTTTTAAAATCTACTGCTTCAGCAACTTGACCTATTTTTCCACGTAACGCACTAGCATCGGCAATTGTATAAATGGAGTCACCTCCATACAAACTGTCGATAATCTTCATGTACATGTCAATATCTGGCAAAATGCTCTTTTTCAGCTGCTGGATCTCATCATAAATGACACAGATTGCTGGGCGACATGTTCGGCTCTCGTGCATCTCTTTCCGGGTTTCCAGTAGCCACAAACAGTGATCACACGTTCGAATACCATTCATGCGTTCATCTTTGGATTTCGGAATCGGTTCGGTGCGGGACATGGTCAAGCTGGCGAGTTTCACTAAACAAAAAACAAACACTTGTAAGTACTCGTATATTGATCATAACACACTAAATACTCACATGCATCGTCAAGAGGCAGGAACTTGGAACAATCACTGCACATAATGCTTCCACACAGTCGACAATGATGCTGTCTCCGTGCGATGTAAAAACTCTTGGCACAATTTGGACAGAGTTTCACTGAGCTTCCATCCAGCCATGGAACTATCTGAAATACAGTTTCTTTCAAATGTGTTTCTGTTGATCATTTTCTTCTTTTTACAAACATTCTGTTCATGTTGTTTCCTTAATACTGTCTCCACAGGCATATCTTTGAGTAGTTTATGCAGTCGGATTATCAGTTTATTTGTTTCACTGGCATAACGCTCTAATCTTGGATTTCTATAATAAAAACGACTTACTCATACGGAACGAGATTATCGCTCTTTGACTGTGATAACAAACCTTACTGTGTTAAAGTAGGATAAATGCGAACGCTCAGCACCAACATCTTGCACCATATAATTGAACACATTCCCACGGGTTGTGGTGTTAGTAATACGCACATCTCGATCGAGATTCCTTGCCAGATCGAGCGAGTCATCAAAGTTTAACTTAATTTTACGTTTAGCTTTGCTAAAAATGTCTTTGAAAATGGACTTGATAGCATCTTGCTCTTCGGCATGCACTCGTTCCACATGATCGGTGAGAAACTCCAAAGATTTGAGATCTTCCCGACAAATTGGACAAAGGAAGCCCTCAAGAATCACTCCGTTGTCCGCTTCAAAAGGGTTAGACATTCTTTTACAGGATTTTGCAAGCGAGGTAATACGAGAAAAAAACTCCAATTAGGTAATTTGAATTAATTTTTTCTAATCAAAAACAGTCCCAAGTGACAGCAAAACATGATGTCAACAAACCACCTCCTGTTGGTTGTCATTCGATTTCAATTGTTATTCACAGTAACTAGATAATGAGATAGGTCTGTTTGTTTGTGGGATTTTTGATGGCGATTTGCTGTATACTTCGGTGATGCATTTTTTGATTTAGTGCTGCATAATTGATCTTTGTGCCTGTTCACATTGGGGCGGGCAGGAAGATTGTCTGAAAGAGAGGGAATCCTTTTTATTGAAGTGGGAAGAAGAACGGTTACTTCCACCGAAAATCCATTTCTAAAGCGGATTTTGGGGTGAAGCACGTCGTTTTTGTCCATATCGTTCCATTTCTGGCATATTTTTTCATTTTAGTTTTGATCGTTGATGAGCAAGGAAGTGTGAAGGATAGGAAAAAGGTATGTTTCAAGCCAACTGCTCAAATTTAAAATTGCTCCGATTCAAGTGTTCCACTTGTCAAAAAATCGTTCAACCCCATGAAAATGTGAACACGACGTTCATGGTGAGGACTTTCATCCTGTCGCCAATGTAAACAGGCACTTTTTGGATCTTTGTGACAGAAGATGTCAAGTGCAAACTAAGACAGTTTTAGTTTTCTGCTCGTTTACCACACAAAAAGTTATTATGAAAATGGGCGTTCTGCGAAAGATAAATTTCAGAAGGTGACTACTCCCCTCAATATAATTGTCCTTTTTAGTTTAGATGGGTAAACATTTCAGAGAAGGTGTTTCAGGGTCAACACCCAAAAAACTTACTGTGTACGTGGGGTATGTGGGCTGACGGCATCGTTAGACCATGTTTATTTTCAAGTGTAATGATGAATGGACCGTTGCAGTGAAATGTGGACGTTATCGTCACTTAGGAGTATGTAGGTGCCCGCACCATGGAACTAGCAATGCTAATAAACCCATGACAATGTGAACACGACGTTCATGATGAGGACTTCCATCCCGTCGCCAATGAAAGTCCTCACCATGAGGATTGTCATGGGGTTGAAAGACTTTTTGACAAGTGGGACACTTGAATCGGAGCATTTTTCATTTTTAAATTTGTGCAGTTGGCCTGAAACATACCTTTTTTCCTATCCTTCACACTTCCTTTCTCATCAACGATCAAAACTAAAATGAAAAAATATGTCAATAATGGAACGATATGGAAAAAAACGATGTGTTGCACCTGAGAATCCACTTTAGAAATGGATTTTCGGTGGAAGTAAACCTTCTTTTTCCCACTTCAATAAAAAGCATTCCCTCTCTTCCTGCCCGCGCCAATGTGAACAGGCACATTGATGTTAGTTATAAATGACTTTTATTTCATTTTAAGTAGTTTACAAAAGCAGTAATTTCTAAGTCTCTTTTTTGGCATGGCTGATAGCCGTCTACCAGATTGACAATTATTTGTATATCAATAGACCGGATATATAAAATTAGTACAAAAATAAAAACATAAAGAAAAAATAAACTACATTATGTAAATATAATTTAAAAGTCCTCCTTGATAATACGTCTTCTATAGCGAAGGGCATTCAGTGCAAAATTGTACAATAAATCCCATCCTTGCTGTCCATTCAAAATGCGGATTGCTTCTTCTTCATCTATGATGCTTGCACCAAAGAATTGTAAACGGAATTCCCTTAAAATGGGGCAGATGGCAAGAAAATGAAAAATATCTTCTCTTACTTTTCCGCCACTCATTCACGAAAATAGCTCCTGTTGCAATAATGTGTGTAAGGACGATTTTCGGCAACCTATTTCCATCCATTGACATTACTTTGACTACATAGTAGACATAGGCACATAGACATAGGTACATTGATGTTCTGTATGTAATACAAGATGAATTTTCCCAGCCCAACCTCCACATTGTAGTATCTTCTCCTTTTGACACATATGTATGTACAACTGGGACTACGAGTATACTCGTATCATTTCGAAAGTATCTTCTTCTTAAAAGTAGGGCCCTGTGGTAGAAATAGCACTGGAGTGCCTGTTTGCATTTTTTTTTTAATTTTGTATTACGGGACGTGACTTCATATTTCCGTCCAAGGAATCAGCTTTAAAGTTCATACTTCATTAGGGAAACATTCATCCGTCTGTAAGGCGAAGTCATAATGCTCACAATTGAAGTTTAAAAAAAGGCGACTATTGCCAACAATTGGCCAAGTGAGTCAGCAACACTATTGAAGAATTTAGCAGTAAATTTGGACTCCATGCAACTGACAAGAATGCACAGAGTGCGCACATTAGGAAAATCTTAATTCATCAATTCGTCATGGACACAGATTTAACGCAACGATCTTGATTTACGCGCTTACAAAACTCAACAGGTGGAAGAATTGAGGCCAAGCGATCATCGTTGAAAGTTGAAAGTCGACCCACTTTTTCCCGTAAAATTTTGTTCAGTGACGAGGCTAACTTCTGTCTCAGTTGATTTGTTAAGAAGCAAAATTGTAGAATTTGGAGCGAGGGAAATCTATAGGTGATCATGCAATGGACCCGAAAAGGACACTTTTTGTACTTTCTCAAAAATATAGAAAATCAAAAGGGCATTTGATTTCAGCAGGATGGTGTCATATGCATGAGTTATTAAAGAAAGTGTTCGATGTCAACGTGATCTCCAGAAATTGGAGCTCCAGGATGCAGTTCCTGAGACGCTCCAATGGTGGCCATATATCCGAAATCATTTTTCATCATAAATGCCATCCAATTATATATCGAATAAAAAAACCTTGACTCGTTTGCTCCACTTTTATGCGTTTTATTTTAATTTCAAATCTTACAGCGGTTAAAAAAACATCCTCTCTTTAGAAGTAGTCGTCGTGCCGAAGTGCAAACATTTTAAATATGAAATATGTCGGATATGAAAATGTTAAAAATATCGACTTAATACGGAAGCTTCCACATTAAGAAACCGATAAAGGAAAAAGGTACGAAAATCAGCTGGTTTCCGATGTTCAACGAAGGTCGTAGATAAAGACAATAGAGGCTCAAATTCTAGCCGAGAGTCGAGGAGGAGACTAAATTAAAAATAATAAGATAAATTGAATGCAGTGTCTTCGTAGCGCAGTGGGCCCCAAAACACAGTTGGTGTTCGCTATTTTGCCAGCTGACAAAAATTCACGCCTCAAAAACGCATAGAAGTTCTCAATATTCAATACAGATGGAGGAAATCTCGCTGAAACATTTGGAAAGGTTCAAAATGTTCTCAGTGGATTTGAAGCATTTTCTCACTCAAAAATTGGTAAAAAGAAGTTTGAGCTATAGATACAAGTGACATTGTACTCGTCGCGCAGGACCAACTGCTTCTATAGCTCAATGTATGGCCGAAAACCGACGTTTGTCGACTCCACTTCCATCTCAGCGTTTAGGCGTATAAAAACAAAAAAAATATAGGCCTAAATCTTAGGCCTATAAAGTTAAATTGAACAAGAACTTAAACCAGCAGTAGGGTCGTGACATTGAGTTTAACCGACAAATCATTTTGAGCTATGAGGGTCTATTAATGAGTAGAGTTGCCCCATTCGGGGTTTAGAAAATCCAGCAATGATTATAGAGATGCCTCTCTGTCCATAACTTGCTACTGTTTGGCGCGGTTTTTGGGCAGGCGGCATAGTTGGAACTTATTTCTTCGAAAATGAAGGACGTGACTGTTACCGTGAATGTATTGCGCTATCTAGCCATGATCAATGTATTTTTACAGTCGGAACTTGAAGATATAGATGTCGGTGATGTCAATTTCCAACAATATGGTGCTACGTGCTACACGAGTGGCGAAACTATTGCTCTTTTGTGAGAAAAACTTTCCGCCGAGTCAGTTCTCGAAATGGTGACCAAACTCTGTTTTGTGCAGAACATCACAATTGAGGGATACAACTTAAGAGAGACTTTTGTGAGGGCCCCATCAAGCCCGAGTTGGAGTTCACCCTTGTTTCCTTCGGGTCCAGATACCTTGTTCTTAGTTGTACTTCCTGATTCCCTAAAGTCTCCGTCATTAAGATCAGCGGTTAAAGCTGTAAGGCTAATAGACAGCATCAAATCGTTTGCCCTGTAAATAAGTTGCTCTTGCATGAAACAAAAAAGATTTGAACTTGGTGACAAAGCAGGATTCATAATACTCTTCACAAAAACATTCCCATGTTCGTGAGCAGTAATTTTGCATGCGAACTTCAAATTGAAATTTTCACTAACAGTTTGAGTGGGAATGTTTTTTCCACCACCGGTTTGCTTTTCACATGTTTGTATACTTGACAGTCAGCTGTGAGTGGCTGTTGTCAAAACTATCAAAGCTGGCAAATTTGTCGTTGGTCTAACAAATCGTGGTTCGTCGTGCTGGTGAAACTTCTAGAGCATAACTGAATATTTCACGAAATGACGACATTTAAAATTACCAAATCGGTTAAACCAGAAGTAACCTTTTCGGTAACCTGCAACTGATTCGGAAACAACTTATTTCCAACTAAATTCTTAACTTTTTACAGAATCCCGACAAGCTACCCCTGGAGCATCTGAAGATAACGGTTGTCGAAGATGGAATCAACATAAAAGTTCCGGCAATGGTATGGTTTCCAAATAGGATTCGCGAAGTTTTATATAAAAATTCTTGCTTCTAGAACAAACGATGGGCTGATCGTAGCGCATTCACACCATATCTTTCCCTTGTCGGAGCTGGAGGTAAAATTAGAACCGGTGTCGACTTGGAGGAGTGGCTCTATGAAGCCGGTTGGTTCCTCAAAGATATGGAGTTCCTGCTTCGGTTGCAACATTACGAGTACGGCACTGCGTGTAGAATTTATTTTGGAAAAATTAACAAAAAATTCCTTTTGTAGATTTTGGTCGTATATGGTTTATCAGAAAGCCGCCTTAAATGCAGTTGTATCATTCCTAAAGAAATCCACTCCATTCTATATGGATTTGAAATCACTATCATCAGACGAACATGTTCTCACACTCTATGAAGAGATTTTAACCGATGTCGTTCGGATTATTTGTCGTATCATCACCAACAAGGAATCTGAAGAAGAGTGGATAACCAAAGAAACTCTGAAAGAGTGGATTTATTCAAATTTTCTCGTTTCTATACCAATGGTGTTCGATTTGCTCATATCTCTGGGTGAAGCTAATTTAAGTATTCTCAAAAAAATTGTCAGTACGTTGTTCATAATCGAGCCACGGTATACGAATGATTTGACGTTAGCTCTACAGTATTTCCCGGTTGCATATCAGGCCATGTTGGCCCAAGCTGAAAATGAAGGTCTAGCTAGTGGTGGTGATAAAATAAATGAGAATTTAGATACACCGTACGATGATTTGGTCCTTTTTATATTGGATTCTGCTTTTACTTTGAGTATGTTGCTTCAGGTCTATCCGGAGGCTTGTAGGATTTGCTGTGATATCAATTTAGCAACAACGTGAGTGTCGTAACTCTTTGTATCCCTTAAAAATGGAATAATAATTGTTAATTTATTTTTGCTGATTCCAGCATATCGAAGTTTTATGACAACATCTTCCCAACACTTTGCAAAGACATTTACTTGATCGATAAAAAGGCAAAGAGCTTAGGTTGGATTAATCAAGCGAGAGTACAATTCCTTACAGCATTCCGGAATATTGTTTATGTATACATTCAAGATGTTTTGGAGAATCCGTGAGTTTGCTTTCACATACAAATTTAAGTTGGCAGTATGAAATGATATTTTTCTATTTCAGTGAGGAGAGCTTATTGCCTTCAGAAAAGTTTGTTGCCATTATGACTGAGTGCTTAGCCGATCAGCTGTTTGTCATAGACTATCAAAATTACTATCCACTTGAATTGGATGTGGACATACTTAAACAAGCGTGCAAAAATTTGTATCCTTTTTCAAATATTTTAATTAATTTAAACACTTGTTTGCGTCTTAAAAGGGAGTTGCTATTTACAAACGCAACACTTTATTGACTCTAGATACATTATTTCTTTCTTTTCTACTCTATAACTTCATTTACTGTTGCATTTTTCACACGTATATGCATTGCGACTGCGCCTTTTGGATTTAGATTTAAGGAATCCCACACTAAGCATGAGCATCATATTTTTCCTGGTTACCGACAAATTCTAAATATTTAAATTGTTCGCACTTCGGCATGATGACTCTTTCTAAATAGATGCTGGAATTTAGGTTTGTGTGTTCAGAATAACGATAGTGCATATACTCGTATTCGGCCTTAGTATGGCTAAAGAGTTACCAAAAAGGCTATCACATCGCTGCTTATAATAGTCCTTTCATCGGCGAAAACAAGTCGTCCAAGACAGCTTCAATAGAACATGTCGCGCGAAATTTACAAGCAACAGGCTTTGTACACTGCCCTGGTGTACTCCAACTTTAACTTCGAATACTCTGTTTACTCGAGCCGGATATTTGCGATGTTTCCCCATCACTATCCGTAAACTTTGAATCTCGTCATATGTCGACCTGCCTCCCAAATAGCTGCCTTCATCTCAATGTAGGTGAAAAATATTACGGTTATCGACTGTCTTGAACTTTCTCGTATGTTTTCAAAGCAAGCGACATTAGTTGCACCGTTTGTGTCGTGTTTGTCTTTGGCTTCCCTAAAGTTGCCGTTTCCTCTTCGTGTCTAATAGTTGAAGGAGAGTTACTTCGCAAGAATTCTTCATCAAATAACGCGTTAAAATATTCTTTCAATCTATTCCAAACTTTGTTGTTCCTTGTTGGTATGCGTTTCTGCTCTTTCGCTATTTGAAAAAAATGTTAGGTCGTTTGGCCGTGTGTCGACGTTGCTCATCTCCTTTTGTTTTTCATCTGCTTTCTTCGCCTCTTGGTATGCTCATAGTTTTGCTCAAGACGTACTTGTACTTGTCCAGCCCGTCCCTAAAAAAGGCGAATCTTCTTCTCTCTTCCTATAGGCCCATTGCACTTACGTTTCTTTTTTTCAAGCTCATGGAAACGCTGATAAACTATCAGCTCTTGAAATATTTCGCAACGCCTATATGACCCTATGATTTTCATGAATTTAGTGTATCTTCCTCTGGTGAGATTCTCGCTCTGAAAATGTTTTCTCCATGCCAGTTTTCGTATCGGCAGATCGTCACTGATGATCACCATTTCCTCCCTCACCGTCGGAATCGAGTCAAAACATTGACTTTTTCCAATTGTAATTGCTCACTGTCTACTTGCACCGCCTTTACATATTTTTTTGAGTTTCATGTTTTATGTGCACTACTCGGTCGTTAATTTTTGGTGCGCGTACGATCTTATCAATCAGTTCAGTGATCCGTTCTGATTTTCTGACATTACTTTCCTGTGATACGTTTTATTGTTGGAAATTTCTACCCATCATTGTGTCCTTCGGTCTAGCCAGCGATCCGTCGACAAGGTCCCGACAAAATATCGTATTCATATATGTATGTTCATTTCCATGATGCCGTACTTTCATACTCTTCTCCTTTCATCCGTGTGGCTCTGGTAAGAATGTATGTATACCGTCTTTCCTTTTGCTTCACCGGTGGTCTCTAGTCGTAGAAACCCGATCAGACAAATAGACTTCAGGTAGTCTCTTCAGATGTTAATGCGCGTCAGCCTTATCTTAGGAGTTGAAGTGTCTGAATATGAGATTTTTTCCCTTTGAGTCGTCTTCAAGGTAGGGCTACGAATGCGGTAATTATTTTATTTCCACCTCTTTCTCAAAAATATCTATTTAAACATACTACTCTGCCTTGGTATATACATATTTCTCAAGTAACCGTGATTAAAAGCTGAAAAGTGTTACAACATCTTTGATCTATTGATATTAACATTTTGTCAAATCAAAGCTTATCATATTTTCTATATGCGACACAGTCTTGACTAAGTGATCGATTTCAATACATGGGGTATCTACAATATAAGCTGCATTTTTCAATCTGAAGCATTTTCGATGTGTGATTTTAAGTTAGACATAAACAAACCTATTTATGGAGATAAACAATTTACTTATTACATATAACAGACTAGGCGCTGGAGCGAAACTGTTTCAGTTTGGCTTACGTGTTTTTTCCATCCTTATCGAGTTCTTGCAGTTTTTGTGCAAATAATTACGACCTGCTGTCGAAACAGTGATGACATTGCTTAGAGTAGATTATCGAACAAAACCTGCCTGAGCCTTTTTATTAATTTATTAATTTCACCAAACTTGAACTTTTCAGTTGAGCCTTCAGTTGTCTGGATAATTTTATTCTGTTCTTCAGTTCAAGAACGGTTGTGGATATTAAAAATGGCACTTTGACTGCACTGATCGGAGTTCTTGACAAAAGGCAACATTTTGAGCACATATGTTTTTCTCGTATTGGTTAACGTGCTTTTATGCATGCCTATAGTGTGTGGTGTTTCAACAGGAGGTGTAGGATTGGTTTTATTTTTATTTGAGTAAAACGATAATTGTTAAGATAAATATGCTTTATAAAGTAGACTGTTAATTTGTTTGTATATGTGGCGCTGTAGTTCGCGCTGAACATGGGCCTCAACTAACAAGCCTTTCCAGTTAGTTCATTCTTTAGCTAACTGCCTCCAGTTGCGCACCCCAAGTCGATCCTCTTTTACTTGTGTGCGCCAACTAAGGTGAGGTATGCTTCTAAAGCCTGATAAATAGTATCGCCGCATTCTTTGTAACGTCAGGTCTGTACTTCGCCTTCGTGTCTTTCCCTGGACTTCTACATTTTATTTCTAGTAATTTTGTAAAATAATCTTTCCTTAATCGACAATGACGACAAGCAGAGATGAATTTCAAACAAACTTTGTAGTGAAAGGTTTCAAAGATGAAGCAGCCTCTCAAGCACCGAACATGATAGGGAATGTGGAAAAACGGGAGCAAGAAAGCTTGGACTTGGGATCGGAAGTAGAAAAACGTAAGCTAAGGACAAAACCTAATCAAACAGTATTCTGTTTAATTTTTTTTTTCACAGTTATAATAGAATCAGGCAGAGGGTTGAAAATTTCAGATCCAGAAGGAACTACTTCATTAGACTATGATGATGATAAACCTTCCACTAGTAGAGCAGCTATAATGTCAAATTCAATAAATTCCACTGCCAGTGAAACAACTAACAAACAATCCGAACCCAGGAATATAGAACAAGAAGTAGCTAGTGTCTTAGAAGTTTTACCACATCTTGGTGATGGTTTTGTGCGTCGTGTCTTAGACCGATATGATAAGTCCGAAGATGCGATAGCGGCAATTCTGGAACAAAATCTACCACCAGATCTGATGAATTCCGATCAAAGCGAAGTGTATATTCCGCCAGATCTACAAGATCAGTTTTATCAACAGACCGGCATTAAACGATACAACGTGTTCGATGGTGATAAGTATGACATAATGACACAAGACAATCCCGATTGCATTATCAAAATTGGAAAAGGTTTCCCCGATGCTCCACAAAGTCTGAACGAATTACTCGATGATAAGACGGAGTTGAATAAAGTACGACATCGGTACCAGGAATACACACTAGTCGATGAAGGAAACGATGACTACGAGGACGAATACGATGACAGTTACGATGCCATATTAGAATCTGAACCACGTGTTAAGAAGACGAGCCAATTCAAAGCGGCATTCGATGTTATTCAGGACGACGTAGATGATGAAGATGATGAAGATGCTGAGGAAGAGGAAGAAGACTCTGGTTCGGGTGGCGATGAAGAACAGCCAACGAAGGAAAACGAAAAACCAAGTAACGATAGACGAATGAATTTCTGTGAGAACCCAGAAGATGTTCGAGCGCGATATGAGGCAAGACGAGCAGCGAAATATGGAAATAATCCACCTCGCAATCCGCAACCGCAAAAATCCAAAGATGTCGTTGGTGCTGCCAAAGGACAAGGCCAAGAAAAACAAGTGGTGATTAATCGTCAGAAAAAGGAAGCCAATAAGTCAAGCAGAGCAAATCACAATCGGAAGGCAGGAGCAGCTTTTAAGCGCAACAAAGGAATGATTTCCTGAAATTAATGAAACCCCTTGAACTCCTTTAATTTCCTTATGTATGTATTAATATGTTGTTAAAGTTATTTTTTTGCCAATTAAAATAAGTTTATTTAATTATTTTTTATACCTATGGATGTCGTGTCGATAAATAAATGCAAATAAACATATTTTGAATGTATAACGATTTTTTTCAAATGCAATGTACACTAGAATACTTTACGTTGTGTCGTTAACGTGAATAACAAATATGTACCTAGTTTGTGGTTGAATTAGGACTTAAGTTGTGGTTCCTATTTTTCAATGTTGGCATTTGAATCGGACTTTATTTACTTCTCGAATTTAGGGCTAGAATTAGAACATCCTCCTAGATGAACCACTGTCGCTCATTCGTTGTAGTAGTTTCATCTTAGCTTTTTGGACTCCATCAAGATTTATATCTCGTTACAACTAATAGGCAGAATTTGAAAAAAAAATCATCAAAAACATAAAACTTACGAGTATTTTAAAAGCATTTTCTTTTACATAAGGTTCCACTTACAAGAATGGAACTAATGAGTGTACATGAAAAACTTTATTTTTAGCAGATAGTGTTAGTAAGCTGCCCATGACGTAGCATACAATAGATGAATGGTCTACGTTCAGAGCAGTTGCAGTAAAGTGAGGCCATTTGTAACACGCTGCGCGTTGTATATTAGTTTATATGTTACATACGTTTAAGTTCTTGTAAATTTATATTGAAAAAATGTTGCAAATTATATCCGAATGAAAATTTTTCAACACGAAACTTGTCCATTCTACTCCATGCGTTCTGAATGAAAACAGCACGCGGAATTGGTACCGAGTTCCCATGCGGTCTCCATCCTCATACTTACCGCGCCCAACAACGGTGATCTAGTGGGAACCGACGCTTTCTACAGCAGTGTACGAGTATAGCAAAAGTATGAACTTTATATAAATTCTGCGACAGGTGTATTTGCTTTCTTACTCTCTCTCTCTGTCATCTTCTGGTTTCAGTTGAGATCATAATCAAGAATGAGGCGAAGATATTCAGCACTTTTTGAGAGCTCCATTACGGATGCTTCTATCAACGGTTTCCTGAATTCTGAATACAACTTCTGTTGGTAAATGTAACCGGTTAAGTTTTTGCTGGGTTCACAACAGGAGGTATGAGTATAGTGTTTATTCGTAGTATGGAAGTGAGTTTATTTTACGCCGCAGCTTTAATTGTCAGTCTGCAGTTTATGTTTATGACCACAACGGTGATAAAACCCCCCCTTTAGGATAAGAAATTGTACAAATTACAATTTGAATCACTATAGAAGAAGTTTTCACATTAAAAATTTTAAAACTTTTTTGCATAACATTGATTTTTTAAGTTTTTCTGAGCATCTTGTGGTAGTTAAGAACGAATCCGAAGCAAGAAGCAATCAATTTATTCAATCAGTGCTGGTGGCTACTCTTGATATTTTTTTCGAGTTTTTTGACCTATATAACTTAATGTTTTTATTATTAGCCTCAGCAGCTACTTCGGTCAACTGGCCTATAGGAAAAATCGCATGTTGGGCAACTTGTCCACCTTGTGCATCGAAGCTGGCAACGGATACCATGGATATTCGTCCACTATTTCTCTTGCTGTTTGTAAGGCATACTCTTCAAAGGCCTGGATATTAATAGTGTGGCCCATGCCATAGTTCTCAGGACTACAGAACATCTTTCAATTATGGACTTTTTCAAGCCAGTTTTCTCTGAAGATAATGAAGGCTTGGCAAAAAATCTGCCAGCAGTATTGATATCATTTGAATTTCCTCTACCTTGTTTCGGTTTAGCAATTATAAGGCCAGTCTTTTGTCTGAATTCACCTTGTATGTGCGTTTTTTTTTTTTATCCAGAAGAGGCCTCTCGTTTTTTCCCACATGCCATTTCTTAAAATCAAGTCTACAAGCTCATGGTTTACACTATAAATCTGATCTTCCATAGTAATAATAGTACTAGATAGATCCTCGATTTGACTTAGTATGTATTGCTGTTCGGCTCTGCTCAATTCTGAAGTTTCCTTCTTATGTTGAAAACGGATAGGTCGACAGTACCTAATCGATCCAAGACGATGATTCTGCCATACAATTCGCTTGTCCGTGTCAGGATTTAATTGTGAAAAAAGTTGAATAGGCACATAAGAAGTGACGAACATATCACTATCACTAAATTCACCCGAAATTCGCTGTTTGTACTCCGATTGTCCATCAATGCCCCATTTTCCAATAAGTGTCAAATTACTCAAACTATCTTCTGACGTCTTGAAAACGCGTTGTTATGATTCTACAATCCGTTTCGCGGTGTTAAAAGGCCTTGAAGAGTTATTTCCGCTGAAGAATCAGTGATCGTTATTGTTTCTAGCTTCCGGTAACAATCTTGCTTTGCTGTGAGTACCTTAGCATAACTCGGGAAAATATCAAGCTTTGGTTTTTCATTTACCAAATGCTGGAATTTTGCCTTATGTCGATTGGCGTTATGTCACAGCACCGTCTTTAATATTGGCCGAGAGCTATGGATCTATAATATTACACTAACCTCTCTTAACCGCGCGAATGTCTCTCTCTTCATTTTTCATCTTATATAGAAGTTTGCGCATTATTGAGACTCATGCTACATACGAGTATTTCTCCTACGTTTCTTATTGGTATTGTGCCAATCGGTTTGATGCGGTACTAAGCACCATATTCAGATCACCCTATCTTGGATCACCTTGTTAGTGAGGTTAAATATTTGGCGGTGTTTTTGCATTTTAGTTGTCGAATGGTTTTTCTTTCAGCGCCCTTCTTCGAATCTTCGTTGAGTCTCTGGCCGTTTTCGAAAACGTCATCTGCATCAAATTGCTTTTGCAAAATGTTTTTAAACGCAAGCTGCGAAAGTCATTTGTTCGAAAACAACATCATAAATAACACTACATTTGCAGCATGTTCGATAATGCAGTGTTTGCAGGGCAGATGTTCATAAACGTCAACTGCGCTGCAAAAAAGCAGCCACAAATCTGCGCTGTGCATTAAAAAAATTTTACTCTGTTCGTAAACATCAAATGCTCTTGCAAGAAAAAAATCATGTAGATGACACAGATCAACGATACCAAATGACGTTTGCAGTTTGATGTTCTCAACCCTTAAGTATTGCAAATGACGATCAAAATGACGATCAAATGACGTTTTCGAAAACGGCCTGCGCTACAGTCCGAGGTGGACCAGGGCCCCAGCAAACTTACCTATCCAGCTAGCGCTTCTTTTGCGAGCTGACTTCTGACGTTGTCTGAGGTACCCTTCCATTTAACATATTATGTATTTAGGCCAATTAAGATGAGGTCGGGTGGACGCTGGTGTTCATTCCCACAATGTAACGTAGCTGTCCAAACCGGTTTATGCCAGCATTCTGACGAGTTTGACATACAATTTTTTATTGAAACATGTCGTCCATTCTCCATTGATGCATATGGTAATGAAAATTACCCGAAGAACTTTTATCTCGAAGCGGCTGAGAGTATTTTCATCTGCGTCCAGTTGCGGTAAAGTAAAACTGAAATGATAAGTGTCTTTTCTAAGCCCAAAGAAACATTCATTAGCAAGAGTGATTCTTCGAATGATTTCATTGTCGGAGTTGAAAACGCAATCGACGTAGACAAATGCTCTGTTCGAAAACGTCAAATGCTATTGCAAGAAAAAAGTAGATGATACAGATCAACGATACCAAATGACGTTGCAAATGACGATCAATTTGACGATCAAAATGACGATCAAATGACGTTTTCGAAAACGTCCTCTATTGTTTTTTTTAGAGGATTTTCTGACTGCCTTCATTGAATATGACAAAACCTGTTCATTTGCTCAGCCTGAAGTTGCTAACACAGATTTTTCCCTGAATATGCGTTCTCCTAATTGGATCTTATTTGTAATTCTCGTAGATATTCGTGATATTTTCATTGTTATACACTGCGATGGGTCTGTTAAAGCCAGATTTACGACTGTCGTGTATAACAGACTTTTCACTTATAGCGGAATTCTTCGGTCATAAAAGAGTGTGAAGTTTTCGCGCCATCCCAATTTTCTTTATGGTTTACGACAAAATGGCAATGAATATATTCGGTCTTAATTCAATGGATTCGTAACCCTTTATCTTCTAGTGTGTTCATCAAACCCTTAAAGGGCTGTCACGTCGTTTCTAATGATAGCCCTATAATCGGTGAAGAGAAAAGAAACGAAGTCGTTCCGGAAAATCTTGCACGACATTAAAAAGTAAAGGACTCTGAACACCGCCTTGATGTACTCCAACTTTGGCTTTTAATTTTCCGCTGATCGTTGTGCTTTGAAGTTTTGTGGCATCGTCGCCATTCTTAGCGCCGTCCGTATAAGATATCTGATAACTCTACCGAATGCTATTTTAAATCCATGAAGACGATATGCAGATATTTTGAAGAGCTCGCCTTCTTGTATTCACTCGATATTATATCGAAACGGGTGTCGTCTAGCACTACTGCCATCTAAAACATTTTCTGAACTCCTAGTACCTTAGAAACTGCTGTCTTTTGTAGCGTTCTTTGATATTGAGGGAACTTAAAAATTTTGACAACTCCTCGATCATCAACTCTCTTCAAGAACTAGACAAAAATAATTGTCTACAGTTTAATCTACTTTATTGTCAACAATAGAGTTTTAAATGTGGCGTTTAGAGGGGACTGTAGTCTCTTCTCTCTTGTGAAACGTAGACCTTAAATGGGCTATTTACTAAATAAGAGGACCCAAATATCATCTCATGTTTGACGACATCGACTAGTCGTCAAAACCATGCGATTTAGCGCCACTGAACTTTATTTGTTTTTGGTGCGTAAAGAGTTTCGTCCAAGCCGATTATCCTCAGACGTTGGAGCATTTGAAAACATTCAACATTCATTCTGTTATAAGCGCCATCAGAGAACTGATTTTGATATGATCGGTTTCAAGCTGACACCAGAAAGAAATCTCTGGTTTGATGATGAATGTAACCAAGCACATATAACCAAACAAGACGCATTTAAGGCCGAAGTCTGCTCGTAACCCGTACGAACAGAAAAAATGGTAGTTGCACAGGCTTCTCGTGGAAAAGAGAGAAGGCTGTGATCGCGGAAACGGAGCGATGTTACTGCAGGAACGATGCTCAAATATGCCAGGGCTACAAATCCAGAATGGAAGTCGGGAGAGACAACTATGGACAACTAGTAGTGGAGTCGCAGTCGGTGCTGAGAATATGGAAAGATTACTCAGTAGACTATACATATAACGGCAATGATGATCAGACACAATGAACCATTCACCCTGGACGAAAATTACAGATAATTCCGTCACGTTGTCCTAACGATATTGAAGCCTAAGTCTAATGAACAGAAAGGCAGTCCGCCTGCTAAGATGACCAGATTAGGAATACCCACCAGCTAATCGGTAACTTATGGTTAGAGGAAATCATTTATCGTATATCCAAACTTTTCGACTGCGCCAACTATAGACCAACAAGTCTCCAAAATTTCGCCTATAACATCTTTTCTGCCGTATTATGTGAGCATCTGAAACCATTGAAGAACAATCAATTTGGTCCATATGGGTGCGGTTTCGGGCCCGGAAAGTACACGATTGATCAACTATTCACACTACGGCAGTACTTGGAAAAGACTCGGGAATTTAAGATCAACACTCACCTTCTATTTGCCGACTTCGAAGTTGCATATAATGCATTTCTAGTTTTGAAATCCCCTATGACTATGGGGAATTCTCGCTGCTCTATCAAGGTCAGTATTGAATTAACTGAGACCTTCAAGCTGAAGAAAAGTTTTAGACAAGGCGACGCTCACTCACTTATGATCAAACCGTGTGGTATACACGGCAGCAAGTTGTAAACAACAAGCCAACCAACGCCGAAATAGAGCATGCCAATATGAGAAGGAAATTACCAAATAACAATAGGGTGGTAGGTACACCAGGTTTAGCAACAGAAGCTGTTGTCTACAGAGCTTAGAGTCATTCTTATTGCGGACTTGGTGGTGATCACAAAGAAATAAAGATGAAGTCATCTGTTTAAAATTGTGCAGATGACATGTGCCAGGCATACCCTACCTAGTACCTACAACAATACAAATTCCCTTGTAAATTCTCATGAGAACTCGCCATACTCATACGAAGCCAGCCATGACTCTATGTCCCTGTACTTGGGTCTATAGCACGGACACGAGATGGAGAGCCAGCAAACCGTGCGCGAATTATGTACATATTTGTCCAGCCCATACAAATAAAACACACTTATTTAAATAATGTCTTTTTACTTCAAGGTCTTTCACACGACCGACTTGTTATCTTCAACTACTATAAATTAGCATAATACCTAAAATAACACAAAACTTTTTACAACGAAAAGTTGATAGTTAACAGTTAACAATCCTTTTGTTTTGCTTGCATTGCTAATGCCGCTATTGCCAAATTACGTCAACCGATGTTGACGGGCTGTTCTATGCTGCCTATGTTCTTGGCGTTGACAAACAAAAGACAAGTCAAGCCAACATTTATTGTAAAGCTGAAGTTTTCCGTTACGCGTTGAATATTCCTTTGGTATTGTTACCAAGTAATGCCTAGGTAGGTATTATACTTTGGCTATGTTAACAATGATTACGACGATGCTAATTTTCACCCACGATGCCTCATTTCCCGCTCATAGCTCATTCCGGCCGAGTGAGTGCCTCACTACGTGCGTTACCTCCACTCGTTTTGTTCCCTACTCCGAGTCTGTGGCCGGAGCTGCCTCACCATGCACGCTGTCCCCTCTCGTTTCGTGTCGCTTTTTCGTTTTATCGGATTTTTAGCATTCACAACGAGATGGATGTTAAGGAGAGTTTGAAGTGGAATAACCTTATTGGCTATGTAGGAGCACTGTTGGTGAAAATAGTGATATAACATCGTGAAGCAGCGAACGGTTCATCCTTGTTGGTACCATCGAACGGTTTTGAACGCCATCTACTGGGTGCAAAAGGGACTAAGGATTTGTTTCATCGGAGTTCGGAACCACTTAATTTCGTTTCTTCGTTTCATCGGAGTTCGGAATCACTTACTGTCGCTTTTTCGTTTCATCAGAGTTCGAATTTACTGCTCAACGAGCGATAAAAAGTTTCACTTCAAAATTAAGCAAACTTACTGGCCAACAAAAGAGGTACGTCACCACAATTACTTGCGTTCGAATGACATTGATGTGATTGGACTAACACAGTGATCCGTCAATGAACCGTCCATGAAGGGTAAAGCAAAGTACTGCTGTCATCAGAAAATGACGCCAGCCATTGACGGCTCTCCCTCTGTCTTCATAGAAGACGCTTATCATTTCGAGCTTGTTCTATGGCGCAGAAGCTTGGACCTTGTTAAAAGCGGGTGAAGAAGCACTTGGTGTTTTTGATAGACAGATACGTTACTTCTTGTGATTTTCGGTCCAGTTTGTATTGACTGAGAATGAAGGAGGAAATTCAACCGCGAATAGCACGGACTGACAATGTCCGAGATTGCCGGACCATGTTGAGTGAATGCCTACCACAGCTCTGGACCAAATAAACTACGAGTCTATCCCTGAGGGACGGAGCAGCAGAAGGCGACCGCACCTAAGGTGCCGCACGCAAATAGAGGTTCACCTCAACCAACTTGGAGTGCGGAGGAAGCTGATCGTGCTAACTGGAGAGGCTTGCTGGTTGCGGTATAGGTTCACCCCGGACTGTAGCGTCACCTAACAATCACAATAAGCTTGTGAAAGCTATTAAACCATCGGTGTTGTCTTGTTTCTGAATGTTTGATTTTAACCTACGGAATGTATGTACATTAGGGTGTCCCAAAAAAATCAAGTTTAAATTTTTGTAACGCATACCCTCTTATTTTATTCGAATACTGTCAAAACAATAGTAAATAAAGTTTCATGTACTTTGAACCAGAGGAACCCGTGCCGACTTGCATCTAAACATGTCAGTACTTGCAAGGCATGGCACGCGAGTAATAACATATCGATAACTTGTTATTGCATGTTTATTTTATTAGTAAACACATTGTTCTCGTTCTGTTAACATGTCGGTGGAGTTACGCAGTTGTAGAAAGGAGATATTTTTAATAGGGAACGTTAAACATCAAATTACTGGTTCAAAACTTCCCTCTAATGGGCAAGTACTGGCAGTTTTGTTCTATAATATTCGTGAAGTGAATTTAAGTGTCAATGAGAGCGCAAATCTTACTATTCGTGAGTGCATTATTTATTGGGAAAAGGCCCGTATCCCGACAAGATCTGTACCTAATTGTGTTAAAAAATTAATTACATTGTATCAAGTTTGGAGAAATTTGCAAAAAAATGCAAACAAAACAAAAAACGTGTTTGAGCAGCGTCGACATGAGTTTGTTACAAACTTAAACAATTTGTTTGACATTGCACATGCGGATGCACTTCAATTAATAAAGATAGATGAAGATAGGATTTTTTTGCAGCGCCAAAGAGAACCAGGCCGACCTGGTCATTTAACCGGAGTTGACCAAAAACAAACACACAAAGAAGAAAGAGCGCACCTTAGAAACGTCGAGGAGCAAAAACGACGTGCTAAATATTTTTCATCCTTAGCTCCTTCAACATCATCTTATGACCCGCTACAAGAAAGTTTGTCGTCTGATTCAGAATTGATGGATTTACAGGAAATTTTGCCAAACCTAACCAAAACAGAATCCAGTATAAATAAAACTCTTATGAGGAAGAATTTTATCACTCCAAAATTAGTGGCAGCATTAGATCGGTGTCAATTGAGTGTGAGAGATGCTGTGTTTATTATTGAAGCAACTATTGAAGCTCTTGGACATAACACAGACGAATTTCCTATAAGCAAGTCCACTATTCAAAGGGTTCGTACGGAAAAGCGAAAAGAGCGAGCGGAAGCCATAAAGGTTAATTTTCAAAACCAGGTTCCGGATATTGTAACACTCCACTGGGATGGTAAACTTTTGCCGGCTTTAGATTCACGCAAATCTAAGGAAGAACGTCTGCCGATAGTTATAACGTTTGACGATAAAGAACAACTTATCGCTGTACCAAAGTTGGATAACTCTACAGGAAAGGAACAGGCCCAGGTACTTTGGAATGCTATAATTGATTGGAATCTTGAGGATAAAGTGCAGATTTTGTGTTGTGATACGACTGCTTCAAATACTGGTCGAATCAATGGTACTTGTGTACTTCTCGAACAGAAACTAGGCAGGGAAATGATTATTTTTGCTTGCCGCCATCACGTCTACGAATTAGTACTAAAAAGCGTGTTTGAAGCAAAAATCTGCCAAGTTACCACAAGCCCAGACATTCCAATGTTCAAGAAATTTCGAGAGAACTGGAAGAATGTCGATCCCGAGAAAATACAGAGCTGTACAGAAAAGCTATCATGTTTGAATGTTTCTGAGATCAACAGACTTATCGATTTTTACCAAATTGAATTAACTAAAGAAATTACTAGGGATGATTACAGAGAGTTAATCGAACTTTCA
Source organism: Volucella bombylans (assembly GCA_949129095.1). NCBI lineage: Eukaryota > Metazoa > Arthropoda > Insecta > Diptera > Syrphidae > Volucella > Volucella bombylans. Next base: position 138,787,036 of record OX422143.1, read on the forward strand.
ATAATATTTCTTGGCGGCGATGCAGAAAAAAAATTTAAGATCCGGCCTCCAGGTGCCATGCACCAAGCTCGATGGATGGCGAGAGCGATTTACTCATTAAAAATATCGTTACTTGGTGATCAATTAAGAATTTCTAACAAAGATAAAGAAGCTCTGTTAGACGTCTGCCTGTTCATCGTGACAATATACGTTAGGCCTTGGTTGCAATGCATTTTAGCAGTAAAAGCACCTTACCAGGATTTGTGTTTTCTGAAAGCTATAAAATCTTATGAAACAATAGATGAAAGCATCTCGAAAGCAGCATTACAGAAGTTTTGCTTGCATTTGTGGTATTTGACAGACGAAGTGTCTATCTTGTCTCTATTTGATGATGATGTAAGCCAAGAAACGAAAGTCAAAATGGTTGCTAACTTAGCCAAAGAATATCCATCTGCCTATGGTAAATGCTACATTCCATCGAAAGAAGAACTTTGTGGCAGACTTTATGGTAAGTTTGAAAATTAAGTTTGTTTTTTTAACTTTTTTATTTACATAACTAAAAAATTATATCAATAATCCTCCTTTTTTTGTTTTCAGAAAAAAACATCGATGACTTTGTTTCAGTCAAAAGCAAGTCCTTATTTAGTCGATTGAAAATTGATGGTGCTTTTCTCCACGAGTGCCCCTCTTTGTGGCTTAAAAATGCTTCGTACCAACATGCTAAAAGCAAGCTATTAAAACTGAAAGCAGTTAATGACTCTGCTGAAAGAGCAGTCAAGTTGATGCAAGATTTTCACGGCCTGCTAACTGTTCAAGAGGAGCAAAAGCAATTTTTATTTCGTTGCGTACAAGAACATCGACAAAAGTATCCTGACTGTAAAAAACAAACATTAAAAAGAAAATTAATAAATAATTAACCTACTTTCAACAATTAATATAATAATAAAGTCCAATACCGGATGCCTTATTTCAAAAATAAATGAGTTTTGCTTTTCCCTCCATTGCTCCATACTAATTTTTATGTTTAGATTTTGGCGTTAAGTCGGCACGGGTTATCGTCATCCGATCGCAATAATATTTGATATTTCACTTATCTGGGTCAAATAGAAAAAAAAAAAAAGGTATGCGTATCTCTATCTAAAAAAAAAAATTTAACCCTTATAGCCTGGGACACCCTAATGTACATATATAGATAAAATAAGATATGTACTCGTATAGACTGAAGTTTTTGAGTAGTTTCAAAAGGAAATATTTCAGTCCGTCCTAGGTGCATACTCTCAAGTCGTGACCAAGTCTGATGAGGTCCCAATCCACGGCTGGTATTCCTTTCATATCTTATTATTTTCAATTGCTTTATGCGAATCTTCTTCAACAGTAGGATTACTTCCAGAAATTGGTTTCCCGTTTCAGTAATTCATTTCATTTATGAAAAGCTACTATCTCTTGTTTGGTAACTCAAATTTGTTTTTGAAAAAGGCAGAGTTGAGTAGATTTAAAAAAAGCGCGCGCTGACCCTGATCATGAAGGACATCATTGACTCTAGTTCTGAAGAATTGACACAGTCCCAACATTTATATTTTTACTAATAAGGACAACAAGAATTAATGCCTATCTATTATTCGTTTATTAGAGATACAGTTCATTCGGATATACTTTTGCAGGTGTGCAGTAAATTTTCAGTATGCTTTTCTACTGCATAATCCCATATTCGGTTACAATGAGGTAAGCGGTTGTCTCGGTTGCAACTAAAAACTCAGACTGCATCCAACAATTGTTAATGTCAAAATTCAGAGCACGTTCTTTGATGCACTACAACATTTCAAGTCATCTCGTCAGTAGCGTACAAAATTTATCTCGAAGTCGGTAACATCCACCACCCTTTTCTCCCCGTAGTTGCAGTCACGCGTAAGAGTCACTTCCCATTTCAGCCACCGTGAAACCTCAAACCGAAGATACAGATCATCAACGATCTCCGTATCAAAACTGGTTGTGAAACAGATACTCCAACTTTCTGATTCATTCAGTCATCATTACTGACTATGTGAGACTCTCACTTGATAGCTAACTTGACTGGGACTACACTTTCCTTTTGCATAGTTGAAAATGGATCGTTGGCAGGACAAGATCGCCGTAGTCACTGGTGCTAGTTCGGGAATCGGTGAAGCCATCGCTAGAGACCTACACCGGAAAGGTATGGTTGTCGTAGCTATAGCACGTCGCGAGGATCGTTTAGAGGATATTCGGGCAAGTCTTCCGATTGAACAACGATCACGGTTCCATATAATGCCTTGTGATGTGACGAATGAGGAACAAGTGAAAGCAGTTTTCTCCTTTACTGAAACTGAATTGGGTGGTGTGGATGTTTTGGTGAATAATGCCGGAGTGGTCAAGACCACTGAATTGGTTAAAGCTGACAATACACCAGAAATTAAGGCCACTTTGGATACGAATATTCTTGGCGTAGTGCTTTGTACAAGAGAGGCCTTTAAATCGATGAAGACAAGAGGAGTTGATGGTCATGTGGTGATCATCAATAGCATTGCTGGACACCAAACTCCGAATTTGCTCGATGGAATGGCTTCGTTAAACATCTATCCAGCTTCTAAGCATGCAGTTACTTCAATGGTCGAGACTTATCGACAGGAATTCAATCGTCATGGAACTAAGATTCGAATTACGGTGAGTCATTGTCAGTTGGTTTCTTAAAAAAAAAAAAAATGAAGTGATGGAATTCTTTTCTTAAAGAGTATAAGTCCAGGAGCAGTTGACACAGAGATTTTTCCAGAACATCTGATCGATATCATCAAAGCAACTATGCCGATGTTAAGTCCAGAGGATGTATCGAATGCTGTGCTCTACGCACTTGGAACACCACCTCATGTCCAGGTATGGAAAATAAAAAGACAAACAGTGGTTTTTTGGCTAAATAGATTTATTTTTTGTTTTGCAGATCCATGAGATTATCATTAAGCCTGTTGGCGAACATTTTTAAGTATCTGTTGGCTGCCTTCAGAACTTCTCTCCCATTGGCTTGATTATAATATTGTGAACCTGAAATTAGAATATTGTGTTTAATTTACAGTGAAAAATAGTGTGAAAGGGTTTTTGAAACGCAAATAAATGTAAAATCTTTTGGGAGGTTATTCTTTGTAGGGATCATGTCCTGTCTCAAATAAGCAGACATATGGATGAAGTTGATACTTGTAGAAGGCAGAATCGCATCTTCATATTAAATTGGAGAGATTTTTTTAATTTTTAATTTTTCGTGGGGGCTAACGCCCCCATTTATTGTGCTTAATACAAGCTTAAAAACTAAGACTTAAACTAATACTAGGGCTTAAAGCTAAGGATGGTGAAGGAGATCGAATTTGAGGGAAAGTGTGCTGCGATTAAAATCGAAAACGGAAAGGTTGGAGTTTACCTTACGCAGCATACGGGAGATTGGTTCGTTAGAGCCATATGTGGTGCGGTGGATAGGTAGATAAAAGAGACGGGTGGAACTTAGATTACGAGGGTTAGTGTTAAAGAAAATGGAGTTGCAAAGAGGCATGCAATCGATGGAGCCTGAGAGGAGTCGGTGAATGAACAAAATGTCTGCTGCGTCCCTTCGTTCCTCAAGGGTATTCAGGTTAATGAGTTTGAGACGGTCTCGATAGGGAGGTAAGATTAGAGGATCGTTCCAAGGTAGACCTCGAAGAGCAAAGCGAAGAAAACGACGCTGGATCCTCTCAATACGAGATACATGAACTCGTTGAAAGGGACACCACGCTTGGCTAGCGTACTCGAGAAGGGGGCGAACGTAAGTGATGTATAGTGATCTAGTCACGTACGGGTTGCAGAATTCTTTGGACCATCTTTTAACGAAGCCGAGTGATGAGTTTGCTTTAGAAATTATCTCATCAATATGCGAGCGGAAATTAAGCTGCCTGTCGCATAATATACCAAGGTCGCGGATAGATTCAACAAGGGGTATAGGTTGGCCGTCGAGATGGTAAATTCGTTGAGGAGACTTCTTGCACTTACGTGAGAAAGTAATCGATTGACATTTGGAGACATTGAGCTCTAAGCAGTTCTTGATGCACCAGGTGGAAAAACTATTTAGATCTATTTGAAGGAGGGTGGAGTCTTGTTGTGAGGAAATGGGTTTAAAAAAATTGGTATCGTCAGCATAGAGAGAAAGTGTTGAGTGTTGAATGAGCCTTTGAAGGTCGTTAATAGTTAGGATGAAGAGGAGTGGACCTAGGTGACTACCTTGAGGAACACCTGAAGTGGCCAAGAAAGGGGCCGATAGGACAGATCTGAAACGAACATTATAAAAACGATTATCCAGGTAAGAAGATATCCATTTAAGCAAAATGGGTTCAAAGCCCAGGACGGACAATTTGAACAGGATTAGTTTATGAGATATCTTGTCAAAAGCTTTACTGAAATCAGTTGTTATAACGTCAACTTCTTTACCATTTTCTAAGGCTGAGAGAACAGAGGACACGAATTCTACGAGGTTAGTGGTAGTTGATCTACCCTTCAGAAAGCCGTGTTGATTGGGGGAAATAAAAGATTTACACTGAAAGCTTAAGGCTTCATGCAAAATACTTTCGAGGAGTTTGGGTATATGGGAAAGTTTAGCTATAGGGCGGTAATTAGTGACTTCGCTCTTTAATCCCTTTTTGTGTATGGGTGTTATGAAAGAGGACTTCCATATCTGTGGAAATTCACCTTGAGAGAGCGATAATCGGAAGAGATTAGCAAGGGGGCGTGAAAGAGTTGAGGAACACTTTTTAAGAAATATGGATGGAAGGCCATCTGGGCCGGGTAAGTATTCATCATTAAGTTGTTGTAATTTGTTTTCTATTACTGTATGATCAAAGCTATGAGAAATAGTAAGGCCAATAGGGAAGGTAAGTAGGTATTTGAAATAAGAGGGATCCGGTACGAAGGAATTATCGGCAAAAGATTGCTTAAAAAAAGTAGCAAAAAAGTTAGCTATGGTATGCGGATCAGTTGATGATATATTTTCGTATGAGAGGGATGGAGGAAAACCGTCGGATTTTTTTTTGTAATTAACGAATTGATAGAAAGACTTAGGATCATTTATAAGCCTTGATTGCGCACTATCAAGGTATCGCTGATAGAGAAACTTATAGAGCTGGGCGAATTGAAGGTATGACCCGAGATAGTTGGAATAGTCAACAAAAGAGTTGGACCGGAGGAAAACTGTCCATAATTTGTTTCTTTTGTTACGTAAAGAGCGAAGTTTACGATTATACCACGGGGGGCTCGTAGAAGAGGTCCTATTACGCGAAAAGGGGACATAGAGAGAAATAGAATTAAGTAATTCTCTGTAGAAAATAGAGAGAGCACTTTTTAGGGGCATATTGGCGAAATCAAAAGAACACTTACTAAGATATGCGTTAATTTTGCGGAAATTCGCTTTATGAAAGTCGTAAGAAGTGGTAGCTGCAGATGGGGTGGGGCGGAAAGTAGAGTGGTGGAAAAGAGAAAGAAGAAGTGGTGGGTGAAAGTTATCAATGGTCGATAGTGAAAGGGGACAGAGCGAGACAGAGGAGTTTATGGGGTCAGTGGTGAAAATGAGGTCTAATTGCCTTCCCATATAGTTGGAGACTCCACTAACTTGGCATAAGCTAGAGTCTGTGAGCTCATCCAAGAAGAGACATTCTTTACTCGAGACAGGGTAAGCGATAAAAAAAGATTTATCATCTGATTGAGTCCAGTGCAGCTGAGGTAGATTGAAATCGCCAAATACGATGATACGAGTATCATCGAGAGGATCAGATAAGTTAATTATTTGATCAATTGCATCGATAGCGAGTTGGTAGCATTCGATTGGTTGGGCCGGTAGGATGTAAAAACACATAATGTACAGGGACCTGCAGGGGAGTGTTATCTTTATTGAAACGTAGTCAAGTTTAGAGGAAGTAGAAACAGCGATTGGTGAAGAGTTTAGGTCATTGCGGACGGCCAGTAGGACACCTCGACATGGAGCATCATCATTTGGGCGGGTAAGATCGTCGTCTCGGAAAACATTGAAACTAGGGGGGAATAATTCCTGATTCTTTATATCGGGAATTAGATTAGTTTCGGTCAGAGCGTAGACCTCAAATGGGAGAGCGTGAGATTGGCGCAAGACGGCACGGGTCTTAGATCGCAGTCCTCTTACGTTTTGATAGTAAAAGGTAAGAGGAAGGTTATTACGAGAGGGCGTGGGAGTGGATGGTCGAAACACTGGCAATGGTAGCACGTTAGGGACGAAAAAATTTGTCGTTGTCAGCTCTGCTTCGTTGGAGGTGTGAGATCCTTTTTGAGTGCACATAGTTACCGAAAGCAGCAAGGTCGTCTGAGACTTTTTGCGGAGACATATTAAAAATCTCGTGGAACTTGATGTATAAGTTCCTTAGACTTGTAAGGTCAGTAGGGAGACCTTCCTGCTGTATTGAGACCATGACGCTTGTTTTAGTTTTCCCCTCATAACAAACTGAGTCTGATTTGTCATGCAGATATGCTAGAAGGAGACGTATATTCTCGTACGTCTTTTTTTCTCTAAGCCTAGAAAGTGCATAACGACATTCTGTTGAGCCAAAAGTTTGTTGGGTTATTTTAACTGTGGGTGGCAGAAGGGGGTCAAAAATGGGGCAGGTGGACGAAGATTTTGAAGGCGATGCAGGGGTGATTGAAGGGGCATTAGACACATGTTCATGTGAGGCATTTATAACATGGGACCTAACGAAATTGGGATATTTAGCTCCGGTTTTAAGGTCAAAATTAGGGAAAGAAGTGCTAGTGGGGGCACGTGCAGAGGGGTTAGGTATTTCCGAGGGGTTATTGTGAGCGGTTGGTGCTAATTTGAAAGAGACGCGTTGACGCTGTGGCTTGGGTGGAACGGAGGCTGCAGGTGCAATATAATTAGAGGACCGATGAAGTCGGTTCGGGATGTGAGTGGGAGGGGCGAAATTGGGGAATATATTAGTTTTAAATCTCCAATTAGAGACAGAATTGGAACGGGAGTTGGAAACGGTTTTCGGTACAGAGTCAGGTTTGCTACGGTTTGGGACGGATTTCGGTATTTTATTAGAGTCCGGTTTGGGATGGGAGTTGGAATCGGAATTAGGTAACTTAGATTTAAGCTTCTTTTTATCCTGTTTCTTGGTAGGTGTTTCTATCCATTTACAGATGCGCATCTTTCCAACGTTGAAATTAGTACCAGCAGGGTTTTTAAATAACCATTCGTATCTAGCAGGGAGGTCGAATTTAAAGCTTCGATTACCTTTGTGGTGAGATGGCAGGAACATTTCACATTTGCTGATGGTGATGCCGTATTTGTCTGCGAAGAATTTCGTGATCCAAGAAATATCAGCGTTTACGGGGGTGCCTTTGATGAAGAATATATGAGTACATGTTTCAATTTTTTCCAGTCTACGCCTCCATTCGGAAGGTGTCCATGTAGTACCAAAATGTTTGATTAGCTTGCGTGGGGCGGCGATGGGAGGAGTTGACAGTGAAACAGTTTCGGTCTCCTGGATTGAAGTGGCAGCGGGAGAATTTGTAGATTTAATTAACCGTGGTGGACGAGGAGGTGGTGGTAAAAGTGGATCGACTTCGGTTTCCAGTAATTCAGCCAAAATTGATGTATTGTAGTGGACATTCTGATGGTGTTGTGTGTGGAATGGTAAATCGTCAATTTTGCTGCTTACCGTTTCGATATGATTCTCAATATCGAAAATGGTTGATTGTGCGGCAGCTAGATCGTCACCAACATCGTTGATTCTGTCAAAGATTACTTCGAGCATTGGATCAGGCTGCATTAGAGATGGATGGTTCTTTGAGGTAGATTGAAATTGAGTCTCAAGATCTTCACGCAGGTTATTTATCGACTCGCACAATTTAAGGTTAGAGATGTTTTGGGCGGAACAAACTGCTTTGAGATCATTGATCGCAGTTTTCATCTCGACCAGACTTGCAGATTGTTTGTCGATGTTGGTGAGCTTGGACTTAATTATATCGGTTGAGGACAGAATCGAGTTGCCTAATTCATCAGCATAACTGACACTACTTTCTAAGTTGGACTGATTCGTCGTTATCATTTTTGTGAGATTTTTTTGGAATGAGTCATTAGAGTCACTGAGGCACTTTATAGCAAGCAACACGTGCGAAAGCGAGATTATCTTGCACTCATCACAAAAGAATAGGAGGTTGTCAGAGAAGTCTTTGATGTATACACTATTCCTTTTATTTAATCCGACACAAATTGCATGGAATGATTTTCCACAGATGCCCTTGCAAGTGACAAAGTCAGCATTGACATCAAAGATTGGACAGTTAGTAATTCCGCAAGACATGACAAATTTATCAAATGAAAACAAAAAGGTAAACAAAGAACTTTACGCACTGTTATGCACTGCAAGTGAAATTCAGCAAAATCGGAAAATTGGTCAACACTTGGGGGGGTAATGCACTAAATATATGCGGAACCGATATCAGAAGCGGCAGTTATTGAGCGCGAAAGATTGAGGTCAGCCAAAAAAACAAAACAAACCAAAAAGACAGTCAGCACTTGGGGTAATGTAATAATGTCGCGGAACTGATATCAGAAGTAGAGATATGGAAGGGGAAGAAATAAATAATATTTAAAAGTTTGATGTGGAGCGAAACCAAAACACGTCCGAACACGACGAGAATTTTTGTACATGATTAGGCGATTGGTACACAAGGTGTTCATAGACTTTCAGATTTTCCAAACCGATGTAGGAAGGTATTATGAACTTACGAATAAACTATGAAGGCGGCAAAATTGTTCGTCACTTTGTTGCAAGGTTTAGCTCACTTAAGTGAAGATAGTCGTTAGGCAAATATAAACAGTGTCCCGCTTTGAGGGTGCACAAATCGAAGGCAATAAAAAGATGAAAGATAATGGAAACTGGCCGCCCATACATATAAGGTGATCCGTAAATTATCGGTTATATACAGAGATATGCGCAGCATGGTGGCCCCATTGATTTTAGCGCATACGGGTAGAAATCGTACGACACTTTTCTTCTAAACATCTGAGGGATAATTTATTTAACATTTGCTTATAGTTGGCCCTTTTGGATGGACAGAATTGCAGGGCACGCAATAAGAAGGAGTACGCGATGGGCATATTTATCGACTTTGAGGGTGCTTTCAATAACGCAACTTTTGAAGGCATCTGTAGCTCGGCCAGACATAGACAAATCACCAGTTTTGTGGATAAGAATAATTTCGGACTCTGATTGTAGATGATGGCCACTATGTGATGGTGCCCGCAAGGCGGCGTTGTCTCCACTTTTAGGGTGCATGTTGGTCGACTCATTGCTTAATTCTATCAATAGTTTACGCTCAGTCATAGGCAGATGATGTTGCTATAGTATCTGTAGGACTACTCCTTCGCTAAAGCACAGGCAGCCCTGTGATGTAGTGAACAACTGGTGCAATTGGGTTTTCAGTTAATGCTATCAAAGCTGAGGTTATTCTCTTCACGAGAAGGGGGAAATTTATTTAAGTAACGCGTGTGGTGTTTAAAAGCATAAACATCTGTTTCTCCAATGAAGCTAAGTATGTATTTGAGTGCCATGTTAGGAAAGAAATTTCTCAAAGCCAAGCCAACAGCGCCGACAGTGTAAAGAAGTTTTCAGCAAAATATGAGGCCCTTCACCGAGGAGAGTCCTTTCGATCTACACGGCTATGAGAAGACCAGTAAAACCTGCCCATCGATTATCTGGTGGCACAAGCTTTCACGAGAGTATGTCGCTGATGCTTTTACCAGACTCCAAAGAAAGGTCTATCTCAGCCACATGGGCTTTTCCTAATAACGCCGAGCCTCCTTGCCTAAAACAATGTTTTCTTTGGGTGTTGTGTTGTAGACGGCACCCAATTTACTGTAGAAGTTATTAGTGCAATGAATTATCGGAGTAAACTCTTAGCATTGTATGGTGAAGATCGTTTCTCCCTCTGCTCCGAGATTTAGGCTTTAAGGACTTTAAAGAATAACCAGATATAATCGCTTTCAGTGTAATCGTGTTCGGAAATTTGTTGCGCATTTGATGGTAAATTTATGGGATAGCCAAACGACGTTAATATGTTACTAGTTCATATTACAGGCATAGTTGTGCGTTTCGGATCAATATTCGGTGGAGGCCTGCTAGATTTTGTTTATCAACATTCCTCAAATTTTACAGTTTCGGGAAGATTATGTTGCTCTTTTTTCAGCATAACCGAGAACCGACATTAGAAAATGCTACTCCTACGAGGTCAATATTTTTTGCCATCCTCTTGATTCAAATCGAACCCTGCCCATCTACTGTCAAATTTTTTAGCGAACTTTCTGCCGACCCAAAAACCCTAGCAAATTTCTTTGTCTGGCATTTTAACAAATCATTTTCTAAGAAAAAAGCAGAACCCGATACTAGTTACTTTATCTATATGAGAAACTATCCTGAGACGTCATCCATCTCTCTAAATAATAAATTTAAAGATGATTTCTCGTACGGGCCGGATGGCCTTCCAGCTATTGTAATAAAAAAGTGTGTAACCCAACTCGGTCCTCCTTTCGCTGCCCTATTTAACTTGTCTGTGTCAACAGGTATTTTCTCCTTTCTATGGAAGGAATCTTATATCATGCCTATTCAAAAAAAAGGAAATAAGGCCGAAGTCGATAAATATAGGCCCATAGCAAAACTCTCTTGCATACCCAAACTTTTCGAAAGCATAGTTTATTAACAACTGCTTCCGTACTGTAGGCCAACTATCTGCAAAAATCAGCACGGTTTCATGAAATATAAATCAACGACCACTAACCTAACAGAGTTCGTCTCTTGGACGCTTCATGCTTTAGAAGACGGTGATGAAGTCGATTCAATTTCCACAGATTTCACCAAGGCATTCGATTCGATTCGGCGCTCCCATTGTTCCGATTTGAGTTCTGTGTTTTTTTTTTTTTTGTTAAGTTGGTAAATCTGTTGTTGACATTCCCTCTAAATCTTAGCGTCATAGCTTGACATTGCAAAAGTTACGTAGCCAAGAGTACATCTACTCGTATCTCTATGTGTGTTGGCGATTTTTTTACAATTTTAGAAGTGGATTTAAATTTGCAACAACGAACTTGTATTAAAATTTGCGTAAAACACCGATTTAATGGTGCGCGAAAGTTGGAAATATTTTAAAAGTGTTTCGGCAACGATTCTCTAAAGAAAACGGTCGTTTACCCGTGGAACGAGTGGTTCAAAAGTGATCGTGACTCAATGGAAGATGATGAACGCAGTGGCAGACCATCGACATCGAAAACCGACGAAAACATTGATGGAGTAAAAGAAATGTTGGTCAAATTAACCATCAGAGAAATAGCGGAGGACTGAACATTGCCTATGGATCCGTCCAAGATATTGTGTTTCATGATTTGGGTTTCCGTCGTGGAGCAGCAAAGTTTGTGCCAAAAGACCTCAATTTCATGCAAAAAAAGAGACCGTGTTGACGTCGCAAAAGAGATGATTTGCGAGGCTGAATCCGATTCCATATTCATCAAAAGGATCATTACTGGAGACGAGATGTGGGTTTATGAGTACGACACGCAATCCAGACATCAGGCAAGTGAATGGCGTTCACCAAATGAGTCGAGACCAAAAAAAACACGTTTTCAGTCAAAAAGGAAGGCAATGCTCACGGTTTTCATGGATTACAACGGTGTAGTGCATCATGAATTTTTGCCAGAGTAAACAGTAAACAAAGAGTATTATTTGGGCGTTATGAGACGTTTGCGTGAAGCAATTCGCCGAAAGAGACCAGATTTTGCACCATGATAACGCACCGTCGCTCAGTTCCATCATTATTCGTAATTTTTTGAGGAAAAATGCAACAAACACCATCCAACAGCCACCGAATTCACCTAATTTGGCTCCATGTGACTTCTTTCTGTTCAATCGAGTTAAAAAAAACCACTACGGGGAACGCGTTTCAGCAGCCGAGAGGAAGTAACGGAAAAATCGCAGGAAGCGCTGATGGACATACCGAAAACCGAATATAAAAAATGTTTCGAGGATTGGATCAATCGCTGGCATAAGTGTGTTGCAGCCGATGGGGATTACTTTGAAGGGTACAATATAGATTTAGATGAATAAACTTGTATTTGTAATTTTCTGAATAAATTCCGGGAAAGTTTTGATCAAGGTGGTATCATTTTTAAACTAAAAAAACTTGGCTTTTCCCCTCATTTTGTGGCATGGACCAAATTCTATTTAGAAGACTGAGAATACATCTTCAGATGTCATCTTCATATCGACCCCATTAAAGCCACATCTGGTGTCCCTCAGAGCAGTCAACTTGGACCTATCGTGGTCATCCTAACAATTAACGATGTAAATCTCATTTTAATGAATTCTAGTCTTCCTACTTTCACTGATGACATGAGAATTTCCAAAGTCATTTCATTGCCTACTGATTCCCATTGCCTGCAAGATGACTTGAATAAATTTTCGGCATAGTGTAAGCATAGCCTATTCCCTCAAACGTCTACCTCCCCCTCCAAGAAAGTACTTCATCTGCGATGAGCCTATTCCATCCACTACCCAAGTACGGGATCTAGGAATAATTTGTGACAGAGAATTGAATTTCGACTCACATATTGACAGATGTCTCTTGTGTTTAACGTAAGTATCTGCCACGCAGGCTTAAACTTACGGGATGCCCATACATCCATGGGAGCAAGGATACGCCTTGCCATCGCTCACCAAACATTTTCACTGTTTCAGATACCAATTCAGAACTGTGTTGCCGGCACAAGTTCCACCCTTGGTATGAGTCGAGGCCGACCTAAAACCTCTTATTGCTCTTAGGGTCGCAGCACCCAGTACTTATTGCAACTCTACATTGGGTCAAACCAAGGGAAAAACCAAGGGAAAACCCAAGGAAAGACCCTTCCCGCGATTTTGGGTTTAAAGCACAGCCACCATGACGCTCCCACAAGGGGGCCTACCTCTAACAAGTCAGGCCCGGACCGAGATCCGGGGGACTCTTGACTCCCATGGTACCGTGATTTAAGTCCTGGTAGGGACTACCGGTGGTCCAGCCGCCAACAAGACCTATGACCGGCAACTTGTGCCGGTAGCAACCTTCGGTAGCGTCATCTGAACATGTTTACGATAAGACCAGTACTTTGCTCTGCCCCCGTTCATTATTAGACAACGTCATTAAAGGGCGAAGCCTTGATAATTGGGCGGGGGCCCCTCACATATTGATAGAATTATAAATAAAGCTAACTCTGCACTTGGCTTTATCAAACGCTGTTCAAAAGAATTTTCCAACCCCTTATCTCGAATATTGCAGCCAATTTTGGTCACCCTATAAACTAATCCACATTCAAAGAATTGATGCAGTCCAACGCAGGTTTATCCGTTTCGCAATTCGTGATCTACCTTGGGCCGATCCATATGAAAATAGGCTTAAACTAATTAGCATACATACCCTAAAAAACCGTCGTGAAGTCGCTGATGTGCTTTTCATCCGCCAGTTATTGACTGGAAACATTGACTACCCGAGAATAACGCAAAATATTTCATTCACCCCCAATCCCCGTAATGTAACATCTGTCCCACTCTTCCTGATCCGAACTCACCGCAACTACGGTCATTTTGAACCCATATCTAGAATGTTGCGTATAATGAACAACTACGCCGAAGTCTTTGACCAATATTAGCAGCAAATACGAAATAAAAAATGCACTGCTCACTATGCCACTCCCTTAACATTATCCCCGTCCACCATTTCTCATCGCCCCATTAGGTTAAGAATATCTTTGTTAGTTTTTAAGCCTGGCTTTAAGCTTAATAAAGTTTTCCGGGGTAGACCCGGTCCAATTATAATAATAACAATAACACATTTAGATCTGAAAGATTTCGTAAAAAACCAACTAAAGCGACACATATTGATAGTTTGCTTCACGCTTTGTTGCAGTAGTTAGAAAGTGGTTGAAGGCTTACGCAATGTTTTAGGTATAGTGCTGAGGCGGATTTGGAGGCAGGCTGGATACATTTCCCGACTCTACCATCCTGGCCTTAATGTATTTGTAGGCATACTCATAAGACAGGCTCTGACCTCAAGGCTATGAGAAAATTGAAGCGGACAAAAATCTAAAACGAAAATCTAAAGTCATCCCCCTTAAATCCGGAGACGGCTTTATGTACGACGGCTATGCAGTTTATGGAACTAGTATAAGAAATTCGTCAAACATAAACCAACTCCGGTAAAATTTAGGTATTACAATTGCATTGCCAGAAGACTTACAGAGAGGTTAGCTTCAAACAAGTCGACTTGTATACTTTTCAGGATGACTCCCAGATATTTAGCTTCTTTGAAGACGCTTTTTCGTTTACTCTTATAGTGCAAATACGACAATAAATTTGCTGGTGTCCACAGAATTATATCGACTAGTAAAGTTTTCAAAAGACCTTGTGTATTGTAAAGGGAATGCAACTCAATCAGACTCGCCAAGATTTTCAGCGAGAAGGAAGTCTGAAGGCCTGAAGCTTATCTTTTTTGTATAAGTGTGCTTTTAACAGGCTTTTAACCGAGGCTTTCACTAAGACGTTGAGCTGTGTCTGCGTAGATGATCCGCTTCTCAACGGATGGCTAAAGGCATCTTACGAGTGAAAAAAGATTGGTAAACTGGGAATGACATGAAAGAAGTATACCGGATGCTGTAAAAAGTATGAAGTCAACTATCCTTTTATTCAGAGCTCGTTTTGGCCAGCATCTAAATTGCTCTAAAATTTTCACGGATTGCTCTAAAAATTTGTCAAGTATATGGTGATTATTAGAAATTCACTTTGTCCTATCCTTTTAGGAATTATTTGTAACGCGTTGAACTACTTCGAATGCAACATATTTTTTTTCACGTATCCACATGACTACTGCACCACATGTGAGGAGTGCTAAATTCGCAGACCTTACCTCGTTAGTGAGACTTAGAGTTTGATGAGGTTTTTGCAATTGAGTGATTCAATTAATTTCTCTCGGTACCTTCTTTGAGCCGGACTCTACAATACGACAACTTTATGCTGACAACCTCAGCACACGAAAAATGGACAACGATTTTCAACCACGCAGCAGGTAGAATATTCGAACCCTTAATAGTCTAGTAGCGCCCGAATAATTGACGAAAAATCTAAATTGCTACAAAGCGAATATCATTGCCATCAAATAGCAGCGATTGGATGAGCCGAGCAAAAGAAGAATGGAAAACTGAAACTACCATTATGATTGCTCAGGGACCGACTGTTTATTGTCCGCATCAAGG
Source organism: Volucella bombylans (assembly GCA_949129095.1). Taxonomy (NCBI): domain Eukaryota; kingdom Metazoa; phylum Arthropoda; class Insecta; order Diptera; family Syrphidae; genus Volucella; species Volucella bombylans. The sequence continues at coordinate 138,802,334 of OX422143.1, forward strand.
CATAATTTATCCAACATACGAGTAGGACTGCTCACGGCCCACAGCGCGAACAGACGATTATGGTATCTAATGCATGAAAAGACTGTGAACCAGATTGATCAGATGGCTATCGGCGCAAGAAACAACTCTAATATTTTGGATGTGAGTACGGTTTGAGGAGCCACCATCGATTCAGGCCAATAGCTTGTTTTAGCCACGGTACTTGTTGTCGAACGACCGTAGTAGATGCACTTAAGAGTTTATTGACGTGTGGAACTGGAGGCGACTAGTACAAAATCGCGTTTAATGGAGAGCTGAGACTTATGTCCACTCAGGACCACCTTAAAAATAATGAAATACGATTGAGTTGTATTATATCAGAACAAATACAAAGAACTATGGAATTTTCGAAACATTCAAGGAATCTCACGCTAATTCTATGGTCGACAACCGTTCGTTCCTAATGGTTTATATCCGAGCCTAGTATTTACATTTTTTGCACTTCGACTCCACGACTCCTTGTAAATAGATGCCAGAGATTGGCTTCACTGTTTCGAAACAACGGTTATAGAGATATTTAGTCTTAGCATAACTGATTCGTAACGCATTGGAAGACTGCGCCTTTCATCAAGATTTCCATTGATAGTCGTATTTTTCGTTAGGCAAATGCGCAAGGCATGGGAGACACTACTTCTTGCGTTGCTTGCAATGAAGGCGACGAAATCGCCGTGGAATACTAGGACATGCTCAGATCTGGTAGTGATTTCATTTTTCGAAATTTTTCGAAAATGCTTTAAGTGAGTCAGGGTTGAATGCATTACTCGACTAACCTTGTTTACTAAGCTTGACATTGTAAAGTCGTAACATGTTTTATAAACCAAAAATAACAGTAATTATGCCAAAATAAAAAAAAATGAACTTCTAAATCGTAATGACTCTGAAGAACAATTCAGAGCATTTTATTTTTGTTGAAGTACAGCATTTATCACCACGTTATTCTGTACTAAAACAGATTTGTAGATTTAAATATAATCGCCACAGCGAGACTCGCAATAACTCGCTTTCTGATTTATTGCAAGGGAATGCGGAGGTACTTTGACACCCGATGGGGGCACTGTAGGTCATTTTCATGAAGCTGTTGTGGCTCTAGGCGGGATGTTGACCTTTTTGCTATTTCTTCAACAACGGACTTAAGAGCAATCTTCCAAAAGCCTGTTCAATTACTTGCTTATTGAAGTAGACATTATTGGCAACACTCAACCAGTAACTCGTATTTGTGAGACATTTGCAAGCATTGAATCAGAAGCGACAAGGATGGGTTTAGCGACAAATGAGTAAAAACACAAAGTGCGTCCTGCCATCGAGGACACACAACATCAAAAATTCAGTCAAAAAGTCAGGTATAGCATCCAGTTAGTCAAGGATTTTGTTCACCTAGGCTCCGCACTTAATTTAAACAACAACATCACCTAAGCGATCATTCGAAGAATAATTGTTGCCAAGCGGTGTTTTTTTTTTTGGCTTAGGAAGCAGAATTCTTTCTCGAGCAACAAAAATACCACTCTAAAAACGTTCGCTCAAGGTATTAGAGAAGTGTTCCCAGAAGAATGAAGCTCGAAAGTTTTACCAAAAAATAAAACGAACATTCCAAAGCTGTAGGAAGCCTCATAGTAGAACCACGGTTGGTGCTGAGAATATGTTAAGATTATTTCTGTAGACTGTAAAACTGTGATGACTTTGGGTGGTCGTGCTCAAGCGGTACTAAACTGGCTTCCAAATGAGAAGATCCGGTGTTCGAATCCCAACCGCGCCCGAAAGGCATTCATTTTTCAGTTAGCTAAGATCAAGTAATATGAGTGGTTGACTAGAAAACAACAACAAGCCAGCTTCCATTAACAATTTAGTCTCCCCATTAAATGTTGGTTGCCACCCATGGAGAAAAGTAACCACTGAGCCCAAACATCTTTCTTCTAGTTCTATTCCATTTTCCAACAAACTAAACACATGCTGAGGCATTAAAAGTGCATTCATACTCACTTGAGTGTTGCATCCCACCATTCAGCCTGGGCGGGCGTAGACAGACAACATTTTCGTCCACCTGACGAAGATGAAGTCATGACAGCCATTTCTCAACTCTATCAAAGCTACTGAGACGGATGGCTTATTGCTAAGATATTTAAAGCATCAACTCATCTTCAAAATTTGGGTCAACGATTCTAAAAAAGGAGATCGCCTGAACTGCGCAAAATACAGGGGAAAATGTCTCCTCAATATCGCATATAAAGTCCTGTATGTGGTATTATGTGAACACCTAAGACCCTGCGAAAACAGTCTGACTGGCCTCTATTAGTGCGGTCTTAGGTCAGAAAAGTCCACCATAGATTGGAAAAAGCCCAATACCTCCACCTTTTCATAGATTTCAAAGACATAAAGACATGTTCAGTTTTGGCATACCTGCCAAATAAATCGACTGTATAGGATAACGATGGAAAGTGATCAATTCCAGGGGAACCATCTTCCAAAAGTTTGTTCAGTTACTTTTATATGCAGACGACAGTGACATATATGGAAGAATACAGCCAGCTGGCAATGGAACGTTTGTGACTATTGAAGCAGAAGCGGCAATGATGGATTCAGCGTGAATGAAGGAAACATAAAGTATACACTGTCAACAAAGAAGGATACACAAGACCGATGACTAGGACAAAACGTAACTCTAGGAAGCTACAACTTTGAAGTAGTAGGGGATTCTATCTTCCTCGGCTAGCTATCAACTCCGAGAACTACACCAGCGAGGAAATCATGCGAAGAATCACTCTTGCCAATCCCTGCTTCTTTGGTTGCTAGGTAGTTAACAAGGTAGGTAGAGGTAGTGATTCGACATGAACCCAAGTAGCAGTAGAATGTTCCTTTTTGCTACCACGACTCGTATGACCTGGATAGAGAATGAACTATTCAATTATTGATCTGATGCTCATCGTGCTGATCATCTCATCTTGGACATTGAAAATGGAGGATACGAGAGCTGTACAGGCTGCACAGTGATGCCTACCACGTCAAAAAAGCTAGGATAACCCGCCTTGGATAACTAGGTAAATTTGAGCGCATGGATACCGGCGTCCTGTGCGCGGAAAGAACTTGAATCCGACCTCGAGGGACCTCAGCCAACTTCTTGTGCATAACTGGATGAGAGTTACTGTAGCTGAGGCCCTAGTCCACCACCCCGGACTGAAGCGTTATTTAAGCAAGCAAATACTGGCTGTATAGTAACATGCACTTAGCTTAAATAATCAGAATTCATCGGCTTAGATGACTGGAAAATGTAGAGCGGATGGACACCAGAGCTCCAGCTCTGTAAGTCTTCAACTCCAAATGCAGCAGAGGGAGATCGGGTGTTACGCAAGAGTGGAGAGGAATCTGAACTCACTTTATATTCGGAAATTGGATCAGCTAGCTAACAACAGGACTGGGTGGAGAACCGGTCTGCAGATCCACCTAAGTATGTTGAACAAATAAAAGAGAGCAATACTACATATAATACTCAGAAAATAATTGTTGAACAGCACTGTGGATAAGTTCACACGATTGAAACAAATGTAGCATCAACAGTCGGCGTTGGAGATATCTTATTTACAGATTCTCAGCTGAGGTCAATAAGGATTTCATAGTCAGTGGTGAAAAAAGTTAGTTTGAGACAAAACCTTAAGGAGTCAACGACACACCGATTGTCCAAAGGTCCAAAAAACTATTTATTTCTAAGCAACCAAGACCCTCAGCTAAGTGCGGATTTACTGTTGACGATTCCGCAAGAGGAAGAAAAAACAACGACGATGTTCAGATCTTGAATATGTCACGAGCAGCCGAGCAACTCGGGGAGACCGTAGTACATATTATGTTTTAAAATGGAATGGGCTGGGCAAAAGGAGGAAATCTTTAGTAGTAAAGTCCAAAACATAGCCTACACCATATCATTATCGATACTTATTAGTGCACACCTCAAAATGTTCCTCCAAGAATATCTCATATGCCACAACAATAAAAAAGTAATGTGGAGTGTAATAAACACGCAGAACCCCTCCAGAGCGCGTATTTCTCAAGTCCTTCAACAAGTCCTCGCAATCCACATCAAGTTAGAGTGTTATCCAACAAGAGGTGTCATTTTAATATGATGCTGGTGCAACCGTTTTTTTTTTTTTTTTTTTATAATTTACGCGCGCCTAAGGGGTTGATACCCTTTTACTGTGGGCGGAAAGATAGAAGGAGGAGAAAGGAAAATTGTTTTTGTAGTGGTTTGAAACTCAGGTGTGTTTGGTTTCTATGTTTGCTCTCCAGGGGTGGGAGTCCGAATAGGACGGAGAGATTTTCTTCACTCAGAGTGATTCGAGATATAATTCCCAGTATTTTTTTCATTGCTTGAAACTCTTATAACAGCCAAATCTACGTGTCAGTGTTATGCCTTCACACGCAGAATTTTTTTGTCTGAGTTCCAAATATACAATGAAAAACTGATTTTGCCATGGGCAGGATTCGAACCTGGACCCTCCGAGTGAGAAGCGTTTGCTACTACCACTACACCACGGCCACCCCATTTCAGTGAATGGATTGCGTTACCGAACGATGTTGACTGACTTACCTGAATTTGATGGACAACGTTTATATTCAGCAAAACGGTGCCACATGCCACACAGCTGGTGAAACAATGGCCTAAATTTCTCGAAATGGAGACTTCAATTGGCTGCGGAGACCGTGAGATTTAACACCATTAGAATTTTTATGTGGATTATGTGGAGGATAAGGACTACGCCATTGCTCCACCAACGACTCATGCGCTAAAAGAAAATATGAGAACCACTGACTATTTATAGGCAGAGCTAAGACGGACATTTACCAGACGGTATATTCCATTATAAACCCTCGATTTTGTGCTTTAAACTAAAATAAGAATATCATCGCTTTTCATAAAAATGTTTCGTTATTTTATTGACTTGAAATAACACTTCTTGTTGGATGACCCTATTCAAGTGATATCCGTATCAAGAAGCCGTAAGAAACAACCAAACTACTCGTATCGTGCTGGTTTGAATCAATTAAAATCTCTGGTTTAGGAAAAACGCAAACAAGTAAAGGGTTTCCCAATAGGGACTTGACAACTTTGAATTTAATTTGTGAAGGCACTCTTTCACTAATCATCAAACTGTCACTGTCAATTTATTCAGTAAACTCAACATTTTCATCATGGTAAAGTACACTAACGAGCAACGTCTGCAAATTATAAAAATTTTCTACCGAAATTCGGAGTCGGTGACTGCAACTTTAAGAGCGTTAACTCCAATTTTCGTTCGCAATTTTCGCCCTAGTAGACAGGCAATAACAAGTTTAGTGCAAAAATTTGAGTCTATATATTCGTTGTGTGATGTTGCCATGTCAGTGAGACAACGGGTTGGTGGAAGTGTCGAAAATATCGCTGCCGTTCAGGCGTCCGTAGCAAACTATCCAAATCAGTCAATTCTACGGCGTTTTAAAGAATTCGGCATCGCTCAGACCACATTATGGCGTATTTTGCGTAAAGATCTTAGTTTACACCCATACAAGACCAAGCTGACTCAAGAATTGAAGTCGATGGACCATTTGAAACGACGTACGTTCTCCGATTGGGTTCTGGAGAAGATGCGCCAAGATGATGAATTTCATCGCAAAATCATCATTTTTGGCCCAAGAGGTTCGTCAATAAGCAAAATATGCGTTATTGGTCGGGTGAAAATCCACATGTGCTTCATGAATCACCACTTCATCCACAAAAAATAACTGTTTGGTGCGGTTTGCATGTCGGCGGCGTTATTGGGCTACATTTTTTCGTCGACGATAACGATCGTCACGTTACTGTGAATGATCAGCGTTATCGCGCCATGATCACCGATTATTTTTGCCCCGAATTGGAAGATATGTACTTGGACGATATGTGGTTTCAACAGGATGATGCCGCAAGCCACACAGCACACGCAACAATCGATTTATTGAAGAGTAAGTATGGTGCGCATATTATCTCAAGAAATGGGCCAGTTGATTGGCCGCCTCGTTCGTGCGATTTAACGCCGCTTGACTATTTTCTGTGGGGCTACGTTAAGTCATTGGTTTATGCCAACACGCCGACGACGTTGGAAGAGCTCAGAGCCAACATTGAACGCAAAATAGCGGCCGTTTCGGCCGAAATACGTGGCCGAGTCGTTGAAAATTGGGTCCAAAGAATCGACCGCTGCAAACGTGCCCGGGGTGGCCATATGAACGAAGTCGCGTTCCATTCATAAATGTTTTGATTGTACTTCAAGTCGATAATAAAGTTTTTGAAATATCTCAAATGGTTTGCGTTTTATTTAAAAAAAAAGTTGTCAAGTCCTCATTGGAAAACCCTATACATTAAGGAACACAACTCGCCTAGGGAGCCGCGCTGTGCTAGAGTGGCTTCTGTGTCAAAGAAAGAGCATTAGCAGCGCGCTATCAATGAAACAGAGAGGTGCTATTCCAACTGCTATTGTATGCTCGAAAGTCAAGGCAACAAGACGTGGGTAGAAGCTGTTGTGGAGTCATAAGCAGCGTAGAATAAAGCATTCATCCTGAGTAAAATTAAGTAAAGATAGCAATACTTAAACCCCAGTACAAACCTGCTGAGTTAATTACTTACGGCAGCGGCAGATGAATTGTTATAGTGTAAGTACCAATTCATTCCCAAGAAAGTACATATGACTGATTAATGGAACCCTAGAATCGTTTATTCGATCGCATAAAAAAGAAGGCTCTCTAAACTGCGTCTATCCGATGAGCCCCAATTAGCCCGACCTTAGGCTCTGTCAGTCCACAAGAAAACCCATGACGTCCAGATCGACACTCCTTACCTCTTTATCGATTTGATGGCCACATTTTTCAGCATCTATACATACTAGTGGCTACTTGTATTTATATGCACAAAGTCGTGTCTAGCTTTTAAATGGACAAACTGACGATGCAAAAAGTTCGCCGCTTCATAAAGGGCGGAAGCAACCTCACAGAGTCAATTAAACGTTTATACAGAGTGAGTGGCAGTTATGCGACTGATCAACATCACACTTGAGCGAATTTAGCGAAACATGCAAGCCAACACAACGGTGATAATTTTTTAGAAGTCTGCGCAACTGACGACAATGGCAGTGTCGAATAGAAGCAGCAAACATAGGTTAAGTTATAAATAAGGACAAAATCTCATCAACAAGAAAGGACGCACACTAAGGAAACTCTTTATAAGACTCTTAATATCGCAGCGCCGTTCTGTGGCACATAAACGATCACATAAGTGAATGTAAGTCCTCTTTGCATTGACAGATTTTAGATGAGAAGACTTAACTGCGAACTCTACGAGTTGTACACTGACATCTACCTGGTCAAAACCGTTTGCATCAGTTGCCAAAGATTATTTTGATATGTAGAATATAGAGTGGAGGGGCAACATAGCAAAGCAAACGCGCACACTCTTAAGAGAATCTTAACCATCATGAAGTGCGCAACTGGAGCAGGTTATTGATTGAAGGGCAGTTCCGAATCGGACAGTAACGCCATCTAAAATCCATTAGTAAGTAAGTCCGCTTCAGAAACTGCATCCTTAACGTCTGAAACAAATACAGAATCGATATCGGAATGATACTACATATACTACATCCTGAGCTTCCCCAGTGCAATTTGGTGCCCACTTCGATACAGAGACAAAATTAGTTACATAATAGAATGGGCCAGAATTACCTATACTCGTACACCACTAGTCAGACTGTCATTAGAGCACTGTAGGCCTCAAAATGTACATATATCTGTCATGATAAATAAAATTGTATTTACTAAATCGCATACTTGCACATTTGGGGGCGTTGAAATGGCATACAAAACAGCATCAGCGACATCATCAGAACTAAGCATTGGCATAAACTGTTTTACAATTGTCTGTATCTCCGATGGAAGGATGTCTGTGTCCACTATTCCAGGGCTAATACTCTGCAATAAAAGTACACAAAGTCAATTACTTGTAAGGTCTCAACAATGCTTATCACTTACAGAAATTCGAACTTTCGCCTTGCTCTTGAGGAACTCCTGCCTATAAATCTCCGTCATTGCCCTTAAAGCAAACTTCGTAGCCGGATACACATTCAGAGATGGCAAATCAGGTCCCAAATTCGGCACCTGATGTCCAGCTACACTATTCACTATAACAATATGACCTTCCACGTTCCTTTCCACCATTGAATTGAAGGCTTCCCTCGTACAATAAACCACACCCATTAGATTCGTTTCAATAGTCTGTAGAATCTCCTTGGTATTGTTGCGTTTACTTAATTGAGTTGTTGCGATGACACCAGCATTATTCACAAGAACATCAACTCCACCCAGATTACTCTGAGTCCATTCAAATGCCTTCAGTACGTCATCCTCCTTAGTTAAGTCACACTTGACAGCATGTAGATTTGCTTGTAACGATTTTGGAAGCTCATCGATCAAATTCCGTACACGTTCGTCCCTCCTGGCCAAACCAACAACAACCAAACCGGCTGCAGTTAAAGCCTTGGCACATGCAGCACCAATTCCAGCACTAGCACCAGTTACCACAGCGACTTTCTTCTGCCAACGCTCCATGCTAAATATGACATGACATCTTCTCTGAGTTGTGGAGAAGCCAAGTGACATGAGTTAATTGAATAATCCAATTAAAGGGTAACCCACATTCCATACACTCGTATGTATGTTAAACGTAATTGGTGAACTAACTACCCAACGTTGGTAGGTTTTCAGTGCAAAAAAAAAAAAATCAGTGTTCCTGCAGCAAATTCATTTTTCATTTGAGTGACGGAATGGAAAGGTGGCAGAACAAAGTTGCAGTGGTTACTGGAGCTAGTGGTGGTATTGGGGCAGCCTGTGCAAAGGCTTTAGTTGGAGCTGGATTAAGGGTTGTTGCATTGGCCAGGCGGGAACAAAAGTTAAAGGAGGTTCAACAGAGTTTGCCGAAGGATCTTCAATCAAGGTTCATTCCAAGAAGATGTGATGTCACCAAGGAAGACCAGGTTATTGATTCCATCGATTGGACAGAGAAACATTTGGGTGGAGCTAATGTATTGCTGAATAACGCCGGTATCACAAGAGAAACGGAATTGGTGGCGCCAGGTAATACGCAGAAAATTCGCGATGTTATCGACACAAATGTGATGGGAGTACTCTGGTGTACGCGAGAAGTTTTTAATAAAATGAAAGCTCGTGGAGACGAGGGACATATTTTGATAATTAATAGCATTGCTGGACATCAGGTTCTGAACTTTATAGATGTGTTGCCATCCTTCAATATCTATCCGTCGACTAAGTTTGCTGTTACCGCTATGACGGAAACATATCGACAGGAGTTTCAGTTACACAAAGCAAACGTGAGGGTGACGGTGAGTATTTCGAAATTCTACGAATTGGTTCCTTGCGTTATACTTCAAAAGCGCAGCAATTTGTTTTCGATTTTTTGCTTCACGTTATACAAGGGTCTCCCATAGGGAGTTTATCATCCCTTTCTAGTATTCATAGTTTCACTAATTCTTGCTTTTTCACTAATAAAGAGAAGAGATTATAAGGAAGCCTTCGATGAATCTAAGTCTCGCTGTGCCACTGAGAATAGTAAAGACAGTGTCCTTCTGTACAATGATCCTTTTCGACAATAGTTTTTCGATTGGCACTACTCGGCGCACACGAAGTTGGATTTCTCACATCTTCCTGCCGTTCAGAGATTCAAGCTTGCTTCTTAAGATTGTAGGGATGTCTCTAATGAGAACTTCAAAATGTTAATACCCTGTGATCGGTCTTCAGGTATCTGCAGATAATCAACAAGCTTTACATTTATGTAGTCTTCAGGTGACATGCATATTTTCAAAGCTTACCAGTGCTCAAGCCTTTAACAATAAGATGTATATACTCGTATGTGTCGTTGGCAACAAAAAAACAAGGTAACGTTTGGTCTCACAGAAACCGGGATGATACCGCTTCTACAGAAAGCCTTCAGTTTGAATGATGATTTTGTTGAAATCTTCCTCCGATCTCAGGTCTGTTCTCAATATTCAAAAGTATTCAAGCTAAATCGCTTCTGAAAACTTACTAAACTAATTACGGTAACACAAGGTGTTTACAAGGGCTATCAAGAATTGAGGCACTAGGGATACCAGTCTTAAAATTTCAGCCAAGGAAAGATATATTTATAAACTATCACGAGTGGATATGTTAGATTAATCATTTGATTTCGCACTTGGTCTTCACTCTATTGACCCAATCTATGTTTAGAATACACCCTAGTCTCCAGACCAACCTCAGTTCATATGCCAAATTCAAATTCAAATTTTAAAACTATTTGTAAAAGATAACTGATTATAAGTCTTCCTTTAAGGGTATCTGTCCTGGAGCAGTAAATACGAACATCTTTCCCGAGGAGATTCATTTTTATGTGAAGGACATGGCCAGACTCAACCCGGAGGATATAGCTGATGCTGTTATGTATGCGCTGAGGACTCCACCCAATGTTCAGGTTCGACATTATTTTTGTTCCCAAAGTAGAAAAATGAAATTAATATATTGCCACCCTTTATAGATACATGAGATTACTGTTAAGCCCATGGGAGAAATATTTTAAAACTCATGTAATTTGTAGTGTTTTAAGTTTGAGCAATAAAATTAAATAATTATAGACGTCTACTAAATAATTTAAACCAGTAAATAAAAGGTTCTGAACCCTGAAAGGTTCCTATGAAGGATTTATTCATAAGAAGAGGTAAACAACGATACAACAGATCCGGCGATACTCCTGCTCGGTGCGGTAACTCCGTATGTAAGGAGACAGGTGGAGGTCCGGTGCAGAGGTTAAGTTCGTCGAATACTACCTAAGAGGGTCTGGGTTCTAATCTTGAGCAATACCGAAAACCACAGACAATGGTAAACCTCCGAAAGTGAACACTTTGTTGCGGTAAATTTTCCCGCAATAAGATTTACTCTCTCTACCCAGCAAAGGCTTTTAGGTCCCTTTGTTTTTATTGAGTGGGGGTACTGAGCTCTGGAGGAGGTGGAAGGCAGCCATTTGAGTGGGTTACGACGATCCCTGGAGCCAACACTCCAACAAAAACCAAGAGAGTATGCAACCGATGTGGGTACTAACACCGGCACCACATCCCACAATTGATGTGGATGCACCTAGCAACGAACAAGGCGATTTCTTTTGTAGTTTCACCTCAATGAAGGAGCAATAGAGGAACAACAGTGGTGTGGAAGCGTCGGCTAATATAATCAAACCCACCCCAGCAACGAATTAACTTTAGAAGTCACGTTCGATGGGTTAAGCGATGACGACCCCTTTTGAAGCTAGCACCCCACCTCTGGAGCAGCAGATGCATGGAACGTATAAACATACAAACAACAACATAATAAAATAACTACCAATAACAAAAATACAAAACCGGCCGAGGCCTGAGGGCAGATAGGCCCACAAATAAAGTAACGAAACAAGCAAATAAATAATTGTAAGGAGTGATATGTTCCCAAATCTGAACGCCGATCAACCGGAGTACTTAGCGATCCGGAACATTGCAGAGGCTCTGATACATGGATATTTTAGAGGCGGCGATCCAGAAGATGGCTGGATCGAGATATAATCCCTTATTGGACAATATCCACACATTCTTTGTTCTGTTTCAACACTCCAACTACCTTTCTCTCTTCCCAGGTGTAGCTGCCGTCAAACTGCTACCTGGCAGAACGAACTCACAGCTGGAGGAGGAGGTAGATTCCAGAGAGTAATTATGATTGCTTATGAAAAAGTGTTTTACTCTTCCGCTCGCAAGTCGTTTTCTACTGTGCACAAAAATTGTAAGACGGACACCACAATGAGTGCGAGATTGGGAGAGACTCGGCATTGTTTCGTTCCGAAATTTTGTCCCAATAATTTATTTCTTTTCTTTTGGAGCAGACTAACCGGCGCAAATTCGCATCAGCCTCTTCTACTAGTGTAATTGACAGCGTACGGCTTTCATATGACGCTTGATGAAATCATTGTAAAAATCATTGTCTTTTTAAGGGTGGTGTTGGATGCACTCAGTAGGATTTGCGTATTGTCGTGAGTTACCGCTGTGAAATTTATTGGGAAAAATACGAAAAATGAAAGAGTGTACACGGTCATGGTGTGCAAATGTACAGTGCAAGAATACAAGATTTTTTAAGTACGGCAGATGGCCTCAATTTATTGAGCCTTGCCTGGATGCTAGATAACATTCGTAAAAAATTTATGGTGAGAGCCTTTTCAGAGGCTTCTGGGTTACCGCGACGGTAATAAAGATCTCTTTTGACCGGGGGTTGTAGCACTCTGCGGCTCCTAGATAAATCAAAATCTGTTTATTTTAAGCAAGCAACATGGCAGGACTGGACCTCGTGGGGACTGTAGGCCTACCATTACTAATATTGGTAAGAGAAGGTTCGGCCGTAAAAGCGAAACCTTACCCGCAGAATGGAAAAAGTAATGCTTCTCAAGCTCCCAAATAAATATAATCTAACAGAACCTCAAAGCTGGGGATGCGCTTGTGAGCTTCCTGCAAAATAATAGCCAACATGATCCTCGAACTTATTGAAGAACATCTAAGTTTGCAAAAAGTCGGTTTCCATCCTCAATTCTTCTGCACCATATTTACAATTTTCCCTTTTCTGTCGAATACTCAAACAAAATATTCGGGTGCATTCCTTTTATAAACTATTTTCGGTAGTTGCTCAGTCTTTTGGGAAAGATGGTAGTCGCCAGTGATAAAGTGCCTACAGTACCTGAATGCGAGGGTTGACCAAGCTCACGGTACACGTCGCATGATGTGGTTTCACCTATATCTAGCACATAGTGGTCGTTTGGTCGATGAAAAGTTATGCCAACTGTTGTGCTCATAGAAGGCTTACCTGCCAATGCAAGCTCTAACTTAGGGTGTAGCACTGATAAGATTTACCTTTAGCCTTGCTAAACAAATATATTGGCGTTTTCATTTCCCGTAATACCATTATAACCTGGAACTCTGACAGGACTCGTTGAAATCAACTTTTTAACTGCGTTCAAAGAAGGTTTAGGTTATCGAAATACAATAGTTTGGAACAAGCTATAGACAACGACATTTCTCCTCCACCACCTATTTCTCTAAATATAGTTAATTTTCGTCAGGACTCCGTATTATTTCGCTTGAATAGGCTATTTTCCTCCACAAAGAACCCAGCGCGTCTTCCAAGATCGATTGGGAGTTATCGCTGCACATCCGGCTACATTCCACTGTAATAGAAACTACTCCAATGTCATTGTGTAAGATTGAACATAAGATTGAAGTCAAATGACAGTATGTACAAAATATACCAAAGAAGATTGGCTTTGATAGTCAATCCTTTGATATGAATATTAATTTTAATTTAATTGAGACAGGCGAGTTGGGAAACGTTTCCAACGAGACATATTGTTCTTTGGAATCTGGCGAAAATGGCGACAAAAAATGAAGGATGTCTCGTTCCATTTATTTCCATTTAGTCCAAGTAAGTTTGTTATCCAGGATGAAGGATGACTTTTCATGAAAAAAAAATCCTTTAGTTCAGGTTTTACTGAACGCCCATTTCTGGCGCATCAATCGTCGATTACGTATAAGGTTGGCTGCGTTTCAGAACAGAAGGGTTGGCAGCAGCTGATGTATACATTTTTGCATAATTGGAAATATGTCTGGTGATTTGAAGTCTATCTTTCTGCTTTTCGTGAACGGAACTACCTCGGTCCTAAGAGGACTGATTGAGAGACAATTTCTAGCACATCTAGAGCTCTACCTGTGCTTAAGAGCTGCTAGACATGATCTGACTACATCGTCAGAACTATTGAGGCGTTGAGCATTAAGTCGACCAACACCATAGCAGTGGAGACATAATGCGGTCTTGCGGGAAATTGCTGGGCAGGGGTACCATTACATATTGGCCGCAGTCAGCATCCGCAGTGTCACACCTACCAGCATTGCTTTGATACGAAAAATTAGTGATTAGTCGACGCCGTGTTGTCTAGCCGAGTTACATATGCCGTCAAAAGTTTCATTGTCGAAAGCACCCTCAATGTCGATAACAGTACCCTGCGCGTACTCCTTCTTGTTGCGTGCGCCTTTAGTTCTGCCTACCGCATTGGTAAGAATGTTGTATCTCAGACAAAGGATGCATTCGGAAAGCGGTTTTGCGCACATGGATCTAGACCATTCTCTCCATGTTCTTCAACATGTAGGAAGTCAGACTTATAGGTCTGAAGCTCCTGGCGAGCGTGTAGTAATCTTTTCCGATTTTCGTTGTAAAGGCTACTCTCACTGCTCACTAGGGTTTCGGTTGTACTCTGTAAGTAAGTAAGCTATTGATTTAAATTCAAGGATGTGCATACAATAAATATGTCCACATATTTCGCAGGTGAAGAGTGCAAGACACGTCGGAAAGATCTTCGATATCGCTTTGTGAGGGAAAAAAGAAACTACGGCAGTCTTGAAATAAAAACATTTCTCTCAAAATTTTATTGTTAAACAAAGAATTTTTCCACTGATCTCTCATATTAAATGCATGTCTGGAAGAGAAGATGGAGCCAATGTATCTAACTCTAAGAAGGGATTTCGTTCCCTCTCGCCATAAGCCCCGATAAACAATCTAATCCAATAGTATTCCTTTACTGACGACTGTACTCTCTGCTTTCCATATTTCAATTTTCAATTCAATTGAAATTATTTTTTTACTTTATCAATTCTTCGCAATTTACAATAAATAAATTACACTTACTCGTATAGAGGGTGACCAGATAAGAACGATAGGAAAACAAATTTAAATAAAACAACAACGGTGTGATATATAAAATTGATTCTAGCTTTATTTTGAAGCTACGTTCTTACCATTATGTGTGGAATTGCCAATTGATGAACGCTCGCCGTGAGATGACCCAGCCGCCAAATTTCTCCTTCACAACTTTGAGCGTTGCGTTACTTATATGGCATGCAGCGCCGTCTTGTTAAAACCAAAGTTCTACAGTTCACAGTGATCACAGAAAGTCGGTTAACATTGCTCTATACCTGACACCATTAATGGTAACGGTGCCTACTTCTTCATTTCGAAAGAAATAAGGTCCGATGATGCCGCCATACAATAAGCCGCACCAAACAGTCAATCTTTGTGGATGCACTGATGCTTGGCCGAACATTTGTGGATTGTTTTCGCTCAAACAACAGTAATTTTGCTTGTTGACATAGCCGCTGAGCCAAAAATGGGCCTCGTCCGAGAAGATGAGTCTTGGGAAAAATCCTGATCTCCAGCCAACATTATCAGCGCGCAATTAGCGAACTTGCAGCGTTGTCTATGGTCTTCCGGCTTCAATTCTTACGTCAGTACAATATTATATAGATGCAGGCTCAGATCCAACCGCAAAATTATGCAGGTTGACTCTCTCGCCACATTTGGTGTTGAAAATTCTCGAAGTCGCGCGTTTGACAAATATTATCGTAGGTCGGTAGAAAACCTGTAAAACGCACGACCGCACGAACGCCACATTATGAACTGCGTCACTGAATCAACTCAAATTTAATTTTAAATTATGTGAAAAAATCAAACCGTAATTGATTGTCCTTTTGAGGTATCTTATGACCCTTTTGACGATTTTCACATGTTGCCCGGATGGATTCTCTAGATGGTGGCTTGCAATTCCAAGAGCAAATGATATGTCTGGCCTGCTTCCGATTGCCAAATACATGAACTTGAACGTCACCTTTTAGCATCGAAACATCTATTGGAGTTGCGACTGAATGAGCATCAGTCATGTTGAACTTCGCCACAGTCCTTTTGATTGATCCGTCCATCCTTTGATTGATTTCCAATCCCAAAAAAAACAACGCATATATTTCAACTTAAATGCTGGATAAGGTTTACTATATCCTCCTGACAAACACCTGCAATTAAGCCATCATCAACATACTCGTAGATTGCCATCAAATGAACGAATAAATTCTGAGAACCTTTTATTCCAGCATCTTGGTGCTTGTTTCAGTCCATACAAGCTTCTTCTCACTTCCATCCTCAAAGCCTTTTGGTTGCACCATATACAATTCCTCTTGTACATCACCATACCAAAAAGGCAGTTTTAATATCGAACTGCTTCATGAACATTTTCTTGTGGGAGGCTATTGCAAAAATTGACCTAATTGAACTAAACTTGGCGACCGGACTGAAAGTCTCTTTATAATCTATATCATATTTTTGAGTATAACCTTTAACAACTAATCTTAAATACCCAGCGAGTATCGATTACTGAAGCATTTTGAGGCACCTTCACACGTTCCCAAGTGTGGTTTTTAAGTAATGCTCCTATCTCCTCAGCCATAGCTTGTTTCCACTTGTTAGCATCTTTCGACTGGAGTGCTTCGTTGAAAGTAGCAGGTTCTTGTTTCTCAGCTACAAATGCATGTAGATCCAGAAGTGCCATCATCGATTTCTGGTTGCTACTATTAGCGCTTCTCAGTCGACTTTTAATCGATTCTTTGTTAGTGTCTTCTTCTTGCAATTCATCGTTCGATTGCTGATTGTTTGAAGCAAAGATTGAATTAGAAATCGACATTCCGGGTCTTCACCTTTGCTAACATCATTGGCTGGAAGAGCGCCTGTTTCTCCATCATGCACACCTACTGCGTTGTCAACGCAATTGACTATAAAGCTTGTTTCTTGACTAGAAGAGACAAAAGGTTTAAAAATTACATCGGGCTTTACCTCTAACTTCTGAGTGGCTGGAAAGCAAATTCGATATCCCTTGGTATTTTCCGCAACTCCCACAAAAACACCTTGCAGTGACTTCGCGTCCCACTTCCTTCGTTTTTGTTGGGGTATATGGGCATAACACTCTTCACCGAAAATTCTCATTTCTGATAAATTTAAGTTTTATTTTTTACCAGTCCAAAGATCCCATGCACATTTCTCTGGATAGCACGTAGATGCAGTTCTATTTAATAAAAACGCCGCGTAACTGACTGCTTCTGCCCAAAATTTTAAAGAAAGATTTTTTGCGTATATCATTGTTTGCCCGGCTTCAACAAGTGTACGTATTTCCCTCTCCGTCCTGCCATTTTGTTGAGTTGAATACGGTACAGACGTTTGATTAACGACAAGGTTTGCTTTTAAAACGTCTTTAACCTCTACATTTACGAATTCAAGTCCATTGTCCGTCCGAAGCGCTTTCACAGAAAACCCAGTTTCCATTTTCACTTTTTTCAGAAAATCTTTAACGCAGTCCAAAACATTTGTTTTTTCATTGATAGAATACACGATACGATAACAAGAAAAATCATCTTTAAAAACAAGATGGTACTTCGACCCACCGAACGACGTATTTTGCATTGGACCACACAAACCTGCGTGCACCAACTCGCCTACGGACTTTGCCCTGCTTTCACTATTCTTAAAAGGTTTTATGTGAGATTTACCTACAGCACATGCATCACAAAAAAAACTTTTCAGTGTCCACAAAGTCTATTGATTGTCCTTTAAGAAAATTTTTCACGTAAACTAAATTTTGATGTCCGAGAGCTTCATGCCAAAATTGAATGGATTCGATTTTTTAGCTTGAGTTCACTTGCCAACTTAATTCGACTTTAAACATAATTTTAAACAGAGACGCCTGTCTAATTCCCACTGCTACAGTTTTCCCGTTACTCAACAATTGACATTGATTCTTGTGAGAAATCAATTTTAGATTTTTGTCGAGAGTCGCGTTTGATGAAAAAAGATTTAAACTCAAATCCGGCACATACAGCACAGAGATATTTTGAAATCCATTCTATATTATTAAACGCGAGAATGTTTATATTTTCGAAAGCGACCAGTCATATGGTCTGTTGCACCCGAGTCAAGAAACCAATCATCGGCATTACTAGCGTGATTTTCCCGTTTTCCGTCAACTGTCATACTGCATATAAAAGCTTCCCGTTGCTCACTTTTTTGTACTAAATTAGTACTTCTTGATGGACAGTCTTTTTTCCAGTGACTGGGTTTTTTTTTACAAAGAAAACACTTTCCTGCTTTATGTTTGGATTTACTGGAATTATGGTACTTTACCGCCTTCTTCGCAATCAAAGCACTATTATCCTGATCTTCTTGTACCTGGGTTTGCGACGATAAGCGTGATTCTTTCATGAGAAGACGGGCCGTTAGATTTTCAATTGTCCTGTCTTTCTCTGGCGTCGATTCCTAAGCGGAGTAGAAAGGATTGAGGTCGGATGGAAGGGTCATTAAAATTCTAGTCATTAACATTGAATTGGAAATAGCCTCACCGCAATCTGAATCAATTAGCTGCTGAACCAAGGATTCCAGCTTTGATATTGTAGTAGCCAGGTCATCTCCCGGATCTCTCTTGAAGCTGTAGAACTTTTGCTGCAGATAATGTATGTTGGTCTCCGCCTTTTGCTCGTACACCGCTTCCAGCTTCTGCCACATCTGGCGTGAATTAGTGCAATTTAGCATATGCGTCCATCCAATACTTTTCGCCCTACACTCATGACGATGATTCTTTGCGCCCTCTTGTCCAGCCGTTGCCACTCCGCCTTTTTTCCATATTCCTTTGGTTCCAAGCTTTCACCGCTTACAATATTAAAAAGATCGCTAGCGTCAAGTATGATCTTGATTTGAAATTTCCAAACACTCCACTGAGTTGCACTTGTCAATTTTTCGATCTTAAATAAATCACTGTTTTCCATTTCGTTAAGCTCACCAAACGATAGAATCAATAAACTAGCACTGCAACTAGAGTTTCGTTTACTGTTTGAGAAACATATTTTAACACCTTCTTTCCTCGTCTTCCCAGTTCTAACTGTTGTTTCCTGATTCTGTCCTCTTTTCCTTTGACCTTCCACTTAAATGTTTTTCTTTTGTTTTACTGTTTAATTTTTCTTTTCTCTATTTCCTTTCATTGTCACTTCGACCTAGATCTCGTCCTTTCTTTTTTTTCCTTTTTAAAACTTCTATACTGCGTTGTGGTCAACCAAAAAGTGGCTGCCCCGATTCGATTTATGTTCACTCAGGCCATTGTTCACTCACCCACACATTCGTGCATTACATCTACTCGGTTAGCGGGCCCAATGTCTGGTATATGTGTACAGCGCTCCGCTACTTACCTGGACCGTGTAACCATGGCTTGGAGCACCGCTAGACCTCTCTTTCATATACTCAAGTGCGCCACTTTGACTACCCAGAACCTAGGGGAAATTTCCGAATTCTGGGAATTTCCTTTGGCCTCAGTGAACATTTCCCCTGAATTGTCTTGGTCAAGTCGAAGTGACAAAGAAAGTTCATTTTCTATTCTTTTATGATTACGAAAGGAGAACCAAGTCAGGATCTAGGGATCTTAGGTTAAACTTTTGAAAAATGACGAAGTAAGAAGGAAGCTTTTCTCAAATTAAATTCCCTTATAAAAGGTGAACCCAATGGGATTATGTGCAGATTTTGGGGAGGAAAAGGGAATATCAGATAGCGTCCCACTCTTTACACTGGTTAGTTTTTTTTTTTGTAGAATTTGTTATTGTTGGTTTCTGTTTCGTTTGCTCATTTACACAGAGGGTTCCAGACCATCCATCTGGCTCTAGGCGTATTGTCCAAATAACGTGACCGCCCGCCACATGCTCAGAGTGTTCCAGGCCATCTGCCTGGCTCTGTCTTTCCAGAGTGGACCTACTGGTTGTCACCTCCGAGGAGCGTAAAGGCAGAAGTCCGGGATTGGAAGAATCCACAGGTGCATTCCACAAATACGTTCCTCCAAAGAGCGACAACGGACACAACAGAAGGGGTTAGGAGCTGGAAGGATGGAGCGGATGCCTTAGCTCTACTTAAGGCTGGAGACTACCCATTAGGGGAGACAAAACAACATTTGGGACAAGAGTCGGCTATTTCGTGTTGGACCCTTGCAAAACAACCAAACCCTTGCGTTCTTGTAGCAGGCCGTCCGCCTGCTCTGCGGGGTTCTTCCTAGAGGCTTTGACCGTCCGTCGTGCATATTTATGTTGTCCTTCCAAGATGCTGAGAAAGTGCGTCTATGGCTGATGCCGATACTCTCTCAGAATTGTGGATGAACAACTGTTAAAAAGGGAAAGGTTCGAAGGAGTGAAGCGAAGATTTCAAGGAAAAACAGTCCAGTTTGTTGTGGTAAATTTTACCGCAACAAGCTCGCACCTGATCCTGAATTCGAGGTACAAATAGTCTGATATGGAAGTCGCTGAAGGTCCTTTCTTGTCGATATTCCCTAAGCGTACCAGTTGGATAGCGTTAAATCGATTATTTACTGCGTAACTCTCTTAACAAATGTTGGCAGAGAGGCAGCCTTGACAACCAGGTCAGATGAATCCGAAGTCCAGGAGATGATTGCATCTCATTTTGCACTTGCTACTGCCACAAAAAGTTTTCTGACCATGTCTTTTGTGGTGGTACGAATGAATTTGTGCCATTCTCTGTTCGTTTTATAGCATATGTCTGCAGGAACTAACTCTGGGTTGCAAATTGCTCAAATTTAGATGACAAGATTGAATTCGGCACATAAAGGCAGGTTTTCGAGCTTTTTCGAATCACTCGCCGTATGGTGCTATGTGAAGGGCCCTAGTAGACATAATCAGGTAATTACAATCAACGACATCCCGTAAACATATCTTAACCTGACGCCCCAGTTGCAGTACTTGAAATATGAAATTCATAAGACGCCGGCACATTGAAATGCTTTCAAAACAGTATCAAGTGTCTATTACCAGCCCTAACCACATCATCAAAGTAGCAAAAATTGGATAATATTGCAACCACAAAATGAGTAACAATTTAGCTCTAATAAATTGAAAGCCTCCATAGCACAATCCGCATAATCCCAACAATATCATGAACCCTTGTGTCGCTACTTACGGCAACTATCGATTCGGCTAATCCCCGTCATTGCACAACACTGACTGCATCTGGTCAGTAATTGACACTAATCCTTCTCTACTAAAGCTTCTTCCAAGCTTTGACGCTCTCACCTAAATTATCGTAAAAGAAAAAATAAAAATAAAAAAAAGAAACAATAGGTTCGCTTACCTAAACCAGTTCGCAATCGAACTCATCATCACTCCGGTACTGGTGACTACGAATAAAAGGCATACCCCCCTTAGCGACAAATGCAAATATTAACACTGCCACCTTGGAGGTACTCATTACGTACTCGTATCTGACCAGAAAAGAAGAAATATGAGTCCACTAGTAATGGTATTAGCTATTCCCTCGTCGACATCGTCAATTCGTTCCATTTACGAGGTGAACTGCGGCATAACACCAAGTGAATGGTGAATAAGCACTTTCTGCACCGAAGACGGATACTCCTCCTTCCAATGAGAATAACACGCTCCCAGTTCACTACCCGTCAGGTAATGGGATTAAAGATGCTACCATATCAGCTTGGACGGCCGCAACAATCGGCTTAGATGGAATATTTACACACAAACAACGCCAGTAAGACGGCAAAGATAGAAAAATTAAAAGAAAGGCCAGGTTACCTTGTCACCTGGCCCGGAGTTGTGTTTACCTTACAAGTAATCCAAACGATCCAACTTCGAACTTGTATGGAGTTGGAGTGTTTCCCCAGTCACAACCTCCATATGGAGATGGCATGCAAAAGAAGTTGGACTGTTACTGGTTTTGCTCTACCACCAGATGTTAACGTCTTAAGTTCGGTACGATAGTAGATAGAGCCAGACTTGGAAAAAATATCTCAACTCTTGGCTAAGACAGTTCAAGTGGAACTTTGGTCGGTAGCGGACGTGTATTGCAGTGTATCTCAAATAGCCCAGACACATCTGTTACTTTGGTGAAATGCGAAGAAAGGAAAACTCGACTCGAATCGAAAGTCCGACTCTGTCTATGTGAGAGTGTTAAATTTGGTCCGGTTCTTTTGATGGCTGTCTTTAGATGTCCATTGTGTGACACCGTGTAAACGGGTAAATCGACAAGAGAAAACTGCTAACTGCTGAATTGTACGAGTATCTTTAAGATACGATTTGGAGTACTCCACAATAGTCTTCGGTTATTTTAGGTCGGACTCTGTTTTTTAAAATTTTTGCCTTTTGTAGGGCTCTAGGTGTTTATTGTTTTGAAAATTTCTGGGTCGGTCTCTGGTGTATTTTGATAAGCGAAAATGAAATGAAAAATCGTGAAATGTGTTACGAGAGTGAAATTTGAGCAGTTTTTTCGCCTTCTTTGGTTTGTTTTTCGATTTTTTTTTTTTGGTTTTATCGTCTTTGGAAATTCGTTTGGAGTGAATAAATTTTCATTTTAAGTGAATCGGTGACAAGATCGGTATTTTGTTTTACTCTTTTTTTTTTGTGTTGAATAAGGCGGTTTCGGTTTTGTTTTCATTGAGGAAGAAATAAACAAAAAAAAATTATAATTTTGGATACATAGATACGAGTACATATTGGCTTGTACAACGAAATGTCGGATATTTATTACTGCAGCAACAACAAGGTTGGTAATGGTTTATGATCATTTCGTATCTAGATTGTTTTATTGCCCTCGTTTTGGGTACCTAGTCATTTAGATAGTTTTCTGTTTCTCTTAGTTTTACTCTCTTTTATTTTTGTTTTGGTTTACCGAGGTTTTCCTTTGGGGTGGTTATCTGGGATTGACACATTTTGTGTGTAATTTTGGGGGAACCTTGATGCGAAAGCGAAGGTGATTTGATTTTGGAATACAATTACGAGTATGCAGTTATCTAGATGGAGAATTTTAGTGGTAAGCGACGGAAATAAAAATGGGGAGATACGAAGTTACATGAGAATGTGTGGAACTTAGATGAAATTGCAATAGACTGGTGGATAAAGAAGAATTTATTTTTGGGGGTCTTCTATTAAACGTTCGTCAGATTTATTGCTCCCTAACAGTAGGGAGCACTTAAGACAAACATATAAATTTTCAAACATGTCGGCAAAGATATGCATTGCAGTTCTTAAAAGAAAATATCATGAGGGTCGCTCTCTTTTAAGGAAAATAAAAGAAAGGAAAATACAATGTTTTTCAGTGTAGCAAAATCAGCTTCACCGTAAAGTGTTACCAATCTATTGCTACCCTGTTCCTCGAATTGTGATATCTAGGGACCATTCGTATGTCAAGTTTGTTGTTTAGAAAATCCGTGCATAGCTCGAATATGTCTATTGTGAATGGACTGCAGTGGGACTTACTTTATTTTGGGACTTGAAAAACAAGCTTCTGCGACTATCTCGATAGGCGATTTGGTTGGTTTCCAGTTTTATAAGGACCATTTCAAATGCTCTGTATCCGTCACCTAAGATGAGTTCTTCCTCTGCTCCATGTTCCATACAGAATTGATTTGAAGCTTTTCTGAGATGGAGCGCTTTTGTCTATGTGCTCTACATGTTTCTGCTATTTAGGTATTCATATTCTTCTGATTAGGTCAATAAAGCCTGTAAAACTCATAATTAAATATTCTCTATTCGAATGTGTAATCCGTTTGCTTGGGAGACAACCTTAGAATAATCCTGTATCTGCTCCAGAACCCATTCAAGGAAGCAGCTATTCTTCAAGCTAGCGTTTCTATCGGAGTCTATGCCATGATAACAAATCGACACACCACTCTCATACAAGGTGGCGTAAAAGTTGTTACAAGATGTTATTTGGCTGTAATTTTTTTTTAAATGAAAAACTTTGGTTCTGCTTCTGGACTATGTTTATTTGATATCTTGAATTTTTTTCCATTAAGTCGAGAAAATGGTATCGGGCCCGATTTGTGGCATTCTCCATCACTCTTCCAGGAACTTCCGCCAGGTTCTCGTTGTTGACAGAGACTTGCAACTTCAAAAAAACAAAGCGATCTTGCCGGCCAGTGCAAATCGTCGAAACGAGAGATTAGGCGACCCGGAAATGCAGCCTTCAGAATTTCGGCTGTGGCTCGTGCAGTATGGGCCTTTGCTACATCCTATTGGAACCACATGTTCTCCAGTCCCAATTCATACATTTGAGGAAGGAGAAAGTCTTTGAGCATGGCTCTGTAGTGCTCGCCATCTACAGTAGTCGTTTGGACCGCGGCATTTTTGAAAAAAAAAGTCTTTTCGTGGGTTATACGCGGATTTTCGGTGCCCCAGAAGCGATAATCTTGCTTATTCATATATCCACAAAAATGGAAGTCGCCCTCGTCGCTCATGATGATTTTCGTTGAAAAGTAGTCTCCCTCATGGTCGAATTCAGGATGGCTTGAGCATAGTTTACACGCGCTTGACGGTCAACAGCTAACAGCTGATGCACTGCCTGCACTTTGTAAGGGAACATCTTACAGTCTTTCACCAAAATTCTCTGTAAAGATAGCCGATTGATGCCCAATTGCGTGGCACGTCGTACTCCGCGGTCCTCTACGACATCTTCAACCACAGTTGCGATATTCTCAGCAGAATGGCTGCCCCGGTGCCGGCTAGACCTGGCAGCTTTTCGTATTTTCCCATACTCTTCTAGGCTAAACATCGTAATGTTTGCCCAGTTGGTGTCGGACGGCCGGGAAATCTGCGCCGAAATTCGCGCTATCCCAACACCACCGACGAATTATTCCGCAGAAAAATCATAACAATTATTCGGCGTTCTTTAGGAGTATAGCGATTCATGTTTTGTTGACGTGTATCTTGTATCTGTTTACTTCACAAATGTCAAAGCAGAATTGACATTTGCCGCCATTTGGAAAAATTATAGCATCTTCTACTACGGTGGCTAAAAATCTGTTTATCACTTAGCTTAAGATACCAAGGTGAGCCGTTTTCGTAGCAGATGATAAAACTCCGATGAAAAGTGGATTCTGTATGACAACCGTAAATGACTTGAGCAGCGGTTGGACGCAGACGAAAAACCAAAACATACCCAAACGCCCGGTATTCACACAGAAAATGTTATGGTCTCAGTCAGGTGGACATCGAAAGCACCATTTCTCCCACCAAGAGAAACGATAAACTCCAAAATCGGACATTTCGTATGGTAAAACCTAATAGTTTTGGCCAGATGAAGAGGTCATACTGAAACACCAGAGTTTACTCTTGCGTTAGCCATTCAAATAGCTTTTTCAGGTAGAGTTTCGCTGAGGCATCAACCCCTTCTTGATTTCAGATGGGTCGAGTGTTGTTCCTTATTTTTGTATTTTGTGATATTTTGTTCGCTTTGGAGTTGCCCACAATATTTTCTATGTTTCTTTAGACTAAGAAGCCAACTCAGGAAAAAGAAAGAAAGTACAAAGAAGCAACTGAAACTGTCTTTGGTTGTTTCGAGGGAAAAGTTTTCCAGTGAGTTTTGGTCCCGTCTGCATAAACGGAATTTGGAGAAGAAGGGCTATACATAAGGGCTGGAATTCATCAACCCAGATGGTGAGGACATGTTGAACGAATGAAAAAAAATGAAAACGGCTTGAAATGTCATCAAATCTATTGCGGAGGGACAATCCGGGCAAAGAGGACATGGACTTAGACGCTCTCAAGTAGACAGGAACCTAAGCCAACTTAGTATGCATAATTAGAGGCAATTAGTACAAGATAGCGCTAAATGGAGAGAGGAAAATTTTAATGTCATAACTGGGGCACTGCTAGGAGGTATTTTGCAAAAGCTCGTAGAAGACATTTTTGGTGTCGTCGTCTCTTCTGTGGGGCATGTGCGCATATAAGGCTAATGTTGGAAAATTTAGCCATAACACGGATTATTACGAGCATTTAGTGGAAAAATGCGAAATGACTTGTTCACGACATAATGCTGCCACGTCAGTGTGACAGCGAAACGCCAGAAATGAAGGAATAATTGCGGCTTTATACTAGTCGGTAAGTTAAGAATGCATTAATTGATTCCGCGCCTTTCTCAAGAGCTGGAATCTCTCGAACGTCCCTGTGCCATATTTCACGAAAAGAATTGACACATTTTTGATCTAATGGCTTTGATAACAAGCTTATGTGCCACATTTGGTTAAGAGAATAGCCGGAGGTCTTCCAACAGCAGCCACTGTATATGAATAAATTTGACAGCTCATGCCCGCAATGTCATTCTTCCGAGATGATTCCGGCGAGTGGTTGACCGCCTTGTGCTATTTGGTCTATGCCAACAAGACAGAAACGTTAGGCGACTTCGAGGCGACAGATATGCGAAATATACAAAAAAGGATGGAAAATTGGGTCCAGCGCATCCACTTATATAAGCCGTTCCTTAGAGGATATATGTATAATGGCATATGCCGTAGTAGTTTTTCCAATAGAGGCGCTCGAGCTTTAACAGTGTAGAGAAACAACAGCTGTCATAGAAAATTACAGTTTTGAGCAAATCGTACAAATTATTAAACCTTACTATCAAAATGAGTGTTCAGTTCGAGCTACGTTCGGCAACAGGGCTCTGGAGCAATTGAAAGTGGACTTCGATTTCTGATGGAAAATCATCTGCAGCGACGAGGCCCATTTTTGGATGAATGGCTATGTCCAGAAGCAAAATTGTCGCATTTTGAGAGATAGGAATTCATACGAGACCCATCAATTGCAAATGCATCCAGAAGAAGTCACAGTTTGGTGTGGATTCTTGTCCGGCGGGTCTATGGGAATAAGCAGCAGATGATTGATGCCTTAAACGTCAACATAACCGATCGCATCAATGATATCGAGCCCGATTTGTACGGCCGAGTCATTGAAAATTGGGCCTCTCATATACGCATCGCCCAGCGATATATATTACATTCCAAAATAAAAACTTCACTTTTCACGTGCCTACTGCACCCCATGCGTTGCTACGATAGATCGCAAATTCTAATCTTACTGATCTTACCATATGTAATAGAATTGCAAATTAGTACAGTTTAGTACATTTTTAGGCATTCGACGATTTGTGAAAACTGTAATGGAATTTTAAATGTATTTTCGAAAAATATATCTCATTGAAAATGGAGGAAGAAAACTATAAAAACAAGGAACAAGGATAAAAACTATAAAAATTTGTTTATAAAAGATTAAAATTCAACGCAATGAAATGTCACATTTTTCTGCACGTGTGTCTTAAGTGCGTTACTGCAGGCAGTAATTCAAGCAGTACTACTGAACATCTGTTTCAGGCATAAGGCTGTCGTCTTTCAAGAAGACGCCAGTGTTACATCCTAAACTGGTTGTAGAGTATTACTTTCTTGGTTTCGATTCTGATAGAAGACAGTCCTGAGTGTAGGCAGAGTCAACTTTGAATTCACACTTCAACCGAAATTCCGGTGTTATTGCGGCGGACGACATGTCCGATTTTATGATTCAAGTAAGAGTCATCGCGTAAGGTCAATGAAATTCAAGTCTAGTCCATGTCAAGGTGTTGATAACTTCAAACGACGTAAGAAATATTTCACGCCTTCTGACCTGGCTTCAATATATAAGGCGTTTATCTGCCCAAAACCTGGAGTACAATCCCCACATTGGGTTAGGTGCCCCTAAGACCTCTTTCCACTTGCTAGATAGGATCCAAAATCGTGCGATAAAACTCATAGGTGATGCCAGTATTACACAGTAATTAGACACCCTCGAACACCGGCCTAATGTCTCCTGTCTCACCTTGTGCTACACTGAAATTGCCAGTAGCATTCCGCCACTTCAAATTTTTAACTATAACACCTGTATCGCTATGAATGCTCAATCCCATCATCGGACGTACTCTGAAATATCGTGAATCTTTTCTAAGCCGTACAACTCGCTTATGAAATGCCCTGCCGAGCTCTTTATTTCCGAGCCAGTAACCAACTTGCAAACATTTAAAGCCAACAGACATCGGTATTACTCTTTTTTCCCTCCCTTACTTTCTTTCGCCCGCGCTATGTGCAAACATCTTAAGATGTGCGCCAATTATAAAAAACAAAAAAAACTTCCTGAAGGCCCCTATGCAGTCCAGTTAAGGCAAATCCTTCTCCCAATTCTGATGAAAATAGCAGTAACGTATCATACTTGCCTTTTTCCACTTAACAACTGAGGCTTAGGGTAGAATTCATGTTGTTATAGCCGTATGGATCCAGAGGACCCTATTCTGTGAAAAGTTCACTGCAAAAAAGAGGACAACATTTAGGAAGCTTTCAACTTGACAAATTTAGTCCAAAGAAGGTTCATACGCCGCTGAATGACGCTCATATGTTATACTCTGTTGGAGAAAAGTATAGTGAGTATGTAGCATCAGAAAAGCCAAGTCAATCAGCAATCCTTCTTGTGAAGAAAACAACATCAGGTTGGGAAGATTGAGTAACTTCTCACCAGTTGTAATGCTTGCGCTTTGGAGTTAGTAGTCACTAAAAATTATTTTACAGATAGTGCATCTACATTATCTGCACATGCCTGAGCTTAAACATTTCAACTGTTGAGAACGTTAACCTAAGAGTCGACCAATGTGCACCGTAGCAATGGGGACATTACCACGTTCGGTCGGCAACTCTTCTGTACCACAGTCATCACATATTGACCGCAGTCAGTATCTGCAAGTTCTCTTCACTAGAATTGTTACGAGTACCACAAAATTAGTGGTCGTCTGGTCAAGTTACGCATTCTGATAAAAGTTGCATCATTGAAGGCGCCCTCCATATCGATGGAAATGTCTAACGCATTCTCTTTTTTGTCGAGTGTACATTTAATTTTGAAGCGAGTTCTTACTACAATAGATCTTCCACATTGGTATGCATATTGCATCCTAGACAGAGGATTTACGTACCTTCTTGTTACAAAAAGACAAAGCTGGTTCAATGAAGTCTCAAATTCCTGAGTCCACATATAAAACTAATACGCCAGATACGTCAAAAAGAAAATCGAATATTCTACCTATTCTTTTGAGATATGGCAATACCGGTGTAGATACGTCAAATCTGACATTAGCATCGTTAAGTTTGACATTTTTAATGGTTATACATGCTCAAAACGTTTCGTCATACGAGTTCTATTTGCCTATTTTTACACAGACTTGAAAAATTCATCTCAGCTAAAAAATGGAATTAAATCGTGATTTTTTATGATTTACGACGCGGATTAACTAAACAACATCAACTCGACTGCGACTTTTGGTTATGAAGCATCATCTCGGAGCTCCGTGTTTTACTGGTATTCCGAATTCAGCAGTGAATGTCGTCTAAAATCGGTTGTTGTGTCAGAAAATATCGAGAAATTTAGGCATGTTTGTCTTGAAATTTCAGCAGGTGTCAATACTAGAACCCTTACTTTTTGCAATTTTCATAAACGACCTTCCTAATGTTATTAAGAGCTGTAATTTTCAAATTTTTGCTGACGATGTTCAGCTTTATTTAAGCTTTAAAAATGACCTTGATCGCGCTACTTTACATTTTAATCATGACCTTAAGCGAATTGAATGCTGGGCAGAGGAAAACTACTTGCAATTTAATCTGTTAAAAACGAAATGGTATTATCCCAACTAGTCTTCCTCTTCTCCAGCTTGGAAATGTACCAACTGAATTTGTAAGCAAAGTTAAAAATTTTAGCGTCTGGTTTAGCTCATCATTAAATTGGGACGGCCATATACATTCAGTCATCAGAAAAATACTTATACGGCTGCCTAAGGAATTTGTCTCAAACTCAAAGCTTCACACCAGTTAAAACGAAGATTCTGTTGGTAGGGTAGAGTATGTAAGAGTGGTTGTTGGAAATACCAACCCACTTGTGATGCCACTTGGATATTGGATATGGCACCAGTTTGAGCGTATGATGAAGTGTAGGAGACTGTTTACGTCTATATTTTTTAGATCGCTTAAGTCGTTGTAGAAGAAAGCTCCTAGATGAAGCTTTCTTCTCTGGAAGAGAGCTGGATATGTAGAGAGTAGGTGGAAGATTGTCTTCTCCTCTTCCTCGTCCATGCAACTTCTACAGAAATCGTTTGTAAAAGTGTCAAGCCTTCTTGCGTGTTTACCTATGAAGCAGTGTCCAGGGATGACACCTATTATAGCGCTCAAATGTTTCCTATTTAGAAGGATCAGACACTTAGAGCGATTCAGATCCAGCTTTGGCCAGATCTGTTTGGTCGCTAGACATGTTTGTCCAACATTCCACCTAAGGTCTGTTCTTTTATTGGCATCCAGCTTTAGTGTTAGTTTGCACGTAGCGATTGGTATACTTATGCTACCCTTTTCCGGTAGAACAGGTAGAGTGGTTCCAATTTTGGCGAGTTCATCGGCTCTGCAGTTCCCTGGAATGTCTCTGCGGCCCGGCACCCGACAAAGGTGAAAGTCGAACTGCTCTGCCATATCCGGTTTTAGAATTTAATGAGACCGAGTCTAGGGACTTGATAGCGGCCTGACTATCCGAAAAGATATCACGTTTTTCTTCACCCAGGACAGAGCTTCTTTAATCGGAGAGGCTCAGATTTAGCTTATCTAAGAAAACACGGCCACCAACTCCGCTATCGGTTGTAGATCCATCTGTGTAGAAATGGATTGACTTGTCCTCCATGAAAGCATCTTCCGTAAGGGGAAGCTTATAGTACATGGAAGTTTTTGTCAAACCAAAGTTCAGGTATGGTGTAATCGATGTTCTCTGTTAGGATTCCTAATGTATTAAGAATATTGGCTTGGCCAAATGAACTATTTGTCCACTGTTTAGTCGTTTTAAGGCGAATAGCTGCAGTCGCAGCTACTTGCCTGTTGAAAATATCGAGGGGTGTTAAATGAAACAGAATGTATAATGCCGCAGAGGGGGTAGACCGCAAGGCTCTGCTTATACAGTTGACTGCATTTTCTAAGGCCGTCCACCAGACGACCACCCCGTAAGTAAGTATCGGTCTTACGACCGAGATGTATAGCCAGTGGGTTATGCGAGGTTGAAGGCCCCATTTATTCCCAATGGCTTTTTTGCAAGAGAATAAAGCAATTGTAGCTTTATTGACTCTTTCTTGAATGTTAGGTTTCCAGTTTAGTTTCCTGTCAAAAATGAGACCCAGATATTTTGCTGTATCGGAGAAAACTAAACTGGTACCGTTTATTGAAGGAGGGTCTATGATTGGAATTTTATATTTCCTAGAAAAGAGGACAATATCAGTTTTATGGGGGTTTATTCCCAATCCACAGCGATCTGCCCAGCGGGTTAATCTATTGAGATTTACTTGGAGGAGTTCTTTAATGGTATTGAGATGTTTCCCTGAGACGGCTATGGCAGCGTCATCTGCATAGGCAATCACTCTGCTACCACCCGCTTCCAGGTATATCAGTAGTTCGTTAACTACTAAATTCCAGAGAAGGGGAGAGAGGACACCGCCTTGCGGCGTACCTCTGCTGACATATCTTTTAGCAGAAGTCTCACCCAGTTTGGAGTTGATTATCCTGCTTTTTAGCATTAGACCGATCAACTCCCCAAGTGAGTCGACTATCTGCAGAGCTGACAGCGCGGTCGTGATTGCGGATGTGTCGACGTTGTTAAAGGCGCCCTCTATGTCTAGGAAAGCAACCATTGTGTACTCCTTATATTGTCGGGATCGTTCGATGTGGATAGTCAGAGAGTGCAAAGCGGTTTCCTAAGTTTTCAGAGGGAATGATAATAGACTTATAGGTCTGAGGTCCTTTGGGACTACATGAGAACATTTTCCAGCTTTGGGGATGAATACTACATTGACTTCTCTCCATAACAGTGGAATGTGGATAAGTTCTACACAGCTCCTCATAATATTTTTCAACACTGGTAGAATAATATCTGAGGATCTCTGTAGCTCGGCAGGTATAATACCGTCCGGACCAGCAGACTTGTATGGTTTGAAGCTATGCAGCGCCCAGAGCAGTTTTTCTCTCGTAATCAGACCATGAATTTTGGTCACGGTTGCAGTAGGCTTGTTTGGGCTGCTACTGGCCGCGAGTTGGGAGCTACCTGGAAAGTGGGTGTCCAGAAGCAGGTTGAGTGATTCATCACTTGAGGTTGTCCAAGAGCCATCGGTTTTTTTCAAACAGCTGGGCATCATAGGATTTGTGGAGAGGATTTTTCTTACCCGCGAAGCCTCAGAGGTTTCTGTAATTTTGTCGCAGAATGACCTCCAGGATTTTCGCTTTGCCTTCCTCAGTTCTTTTTTGTATAATTTGAGGGATTCTTTATATGAGTCCCAGTCGGTCACTTTTCTTGTGCTTTTTGCTGCGTTGAAAAGTTTTCTGCAGGCATTTCTGAGCAGTCCCAGTGCCGATGTCCACCAATGTGGATTTTACTTGCCTCTTGGTTGAAGAAGAGGGCAGGAAGCGGCCATAGCCAGATTAAATTCCCTGACTTTCATGTCGAGCTCATTGGTGTCACGCGGGGGACTTGATAGATCAGAGGATAGCGTTTCTGACAGTATTCCTCTGTATTTTGGCCAATCAGTTTTCCGGTAATTCCGGAAAGGGACGAGCATCACTCAGGCTGAACTGGGTGTATCTGTGGTTTGAAAAGGACTGTTCAGACGATACCATCCAGTTTGTTAGCCTTTGGGTGATAGTCACCTCGGACAGATTGGAGTCATCGCTATCCAATTCTGGAAAGGATATCGACGCTCCAAGATCCGAGGTTGTGATGTCAGGTATTAAAGGAGGAGAAGGTTGCTTATCAGCATCCAGCTCATCCTTTTTGTACACCCTTAAATGTATGGACTCGAATCCGAACCGAATCATGCCTTTCGTCTGCGCCAGAGGATTAAGGCATTCCTTATTGATCACAATTAACGCGCATCTATAAGAACTCCATAGTTCCTCCAGTTTCGCGACTTTCCAGTCATGAGTAGGAAGAGTCGGGTTACTGAGCCGGATGATTTCCAGAATACTTTCTGGAGGGGAGGGTTCGGCTGGAATCCAGGTACGAGTTCGAGGTCTGCTAGGAATGTCTTCCTTAGACACGACCTCGAGTTTTGCACCTGGCCAAATCGCTCCTAAACCATCGATGGCCTTGGTGAAGAGATCGAGAGATCTCTGGTTGGAACATGCGATGAGCTTGACATGGCCTTGGTGCTAGCCAACGTCGCTTGTGATAGGAGGTGGTCCGGGGTTTTCCCGCATGAGGGCCAAGAAGTTGCTCGAAAGCTTCAGCTTGACCAGCTGCCACCGTTCCGGTGTAATGGAACCGTCGGTATCTTTGCTGTCGATCACCGCGATCACCAATGCGTCCTTTAGGACTTCATTGTAAGACCTCAGATATGTGCTGTTGGATGGCCCAGGGGTTGTAGAATTATGTGTTTTGGGCCTCTTGGAAACCGGTACGGTTTCCTCCAACGATCTCTGGCGCTTAGAGGAGTCTTTTGACGTTTTGGGAGCAGTGGAAGCAGTGGGTAATCCGTCTTTTAGGATGTTTTCAGCCCACTCAACCTTGCTCTTTATTTCCGCACTTCTCTCAACCTCCGGAATGGATCCGAAGGTTTTGGTAATGCGTGAAGCATTTTGGCGTCTTATATAGAGCGTCTTAGATGGAATTTGCCGATGCGGCTGAGCTCCAGATTCCTCCTTGGAGGGAGGAGTTTTGGTAGCAGCAACAAGTCCGTCTCCTGCCACAAACTTGCTGCTGCTAGGGGCGGAGGGAGTGATAGGACCATGGCACAGTCTTAACACTCCCTGAAGGAGTTTTGGTAGCAAACTTGCTGCTGCTATGGGTGGAGGAAGTGATAGGACCATGACTTGCCACAGTCTTAACACTTCCTAAATTCTTATTTTTAGGCTCGTTGCGTTTGCCTTTAGAGGATGCCGCACCATGGCCTGCCACAGTTTTGCCTCCTCTCGGCAATGCAGGAGCCTTGCCGGTAGTCGGTGTA
Source organism: Volucella bombylans (assembly GCA_949129095.1). NCBI lineage: Eukaryota > Metazoa > Arthropoda > Insecta > Diptera > Syrphidae > Volucella > Volucella bombylans. The sequence continues at coordinate 138,836,132 of OX422143.1, forward strand.
GTCACCGTTCGACCGCCCGGTATTGAAGGAGTACCGGTCTCGGTTTTTGTTTATTTGGTATTATCCATAAATGGTCCCACGAGTAGCGGAGAAAGGGGTGTCCATCTGTACAGAGATCCGCTGTATACAGATAAGGCTAGCTAATCCGGAGGTCGCCAAGTATCCGGATACTCCGTTCGCGACTGAGCTATTTTTGGAGATACTGGGCCCTCAGGCAGGTTGATCTTCAGCACGGGTCGTATGACACCTTGATCCAGCCCAGGGGAAGAAGGGAGTGCTTTGGGAGTTGCGGAGGGGGGGGGGAGCATCCGTTGGTTTCAGGACTCGTCTGGAGAATTTCTTCTCGAGATTCATTGACCCTACTCAGCCTCTACAACTCGACAAGTTCGATGCTCGCCGTAAAAGTGATTATAGCTTTAGTAAGATCGCTCTTTAATCCAATTCATTTTTATAAACTTATTCAACATAATGTAAAATATTTAAAACACTGAAATCCATCCATTCATTGTACTATATCACATTTATACCTTAAACTTCGAAAAGTCTATTATAAATGTTATTTTTTTAATTTAATAAATACAAATACAAATACAATCGCTCAAAAAATGGGTTCGTTCGTTTGGATTGATCCAAAGAAATGTTGATAAATTCGATTGCGCTGCTTCAAAAGACGTCAATAAGATCGTGACAGGCGACGAATCATAAATTTATGCATATGAGCCCGAAGCTAAACAGAAGTCGACTGTATGGGTCTTCCAAGACGAGCAAATATTCAGCTGTTTCTTCGAAAAAACCCAACATATTTCCATCGTGCCATTAGAACGGTCAATTTGGAATGGTGTTTTGAAAAAAAAAACAACAACAATAAAGCCACTTTCGATGATAACCATTTGTTTTTACTTGTTTTTCTCAAAGTAGCAACCAATGTAGATTCTCGACTTGAGAATCAAAAGTTTAGCATCCTGCATCAGTTTCGAATATCTACTAACAATCTAACAGCATCCAAACTCGATGCTGAAAAAACCTCCGTTGGATAACCGGAAGATGTCTTCCTCTATTGCGAAGTATCATATCATACTAAATTAAAAGTCTGCCGTCATAGTTAGACGAATCATCGCAATCTCACCGAGACTCCCAAATTAATTTGCCAAGTTTGTAAAAAATATTTCTATAAAATTTCTCAAACATGTTTCATTTGGATAGCTGGTTCCAAGATAAACTTGTTTAAAGACAAATATCTGTAAGGCGCATGTCTTTTCTCACCAGCTCACACAAACCAGAGAAAACTCTTCAAATGAATCATGAAATCCACAAATTACTATTTTATTTAAATTTATACAAACAATCCTATTATCAGGTGTTTAGCATGTCCGTAGTCTGTTGATGTCTTTTGAATAATCATTTTCACAAGTCGGAAGCATAGCGCGACCAGTTTTTCGGGAGGATTATGATTTTTGAAAAACGATGTTCTATTTTTTGAACATTGTGTTTATGCGGAATTACTTGTATATTATGCATTTGTAGGTAAATAAATATTTTCACTTTATTATCAACAAGTCTGTAGAATGCAAATATCAACGACATCGATGGTCCATAAATTGTAAACTCAGCCAAGAGCCAGTCCCAATGGATACTAGTATCTGAATTGAGTGAGACCTTGAAAAAAAAAATATATAAAAAAAAAAATAATAATAATAACTATCGTAACCAGATTCAGATTCAGTTTCAGTGTTTCAGATACAAGTACGGGCACTCGCAAGTATGCGTACATACGAGATCGAGTATATGAAAGTTGTTTCTGGGTCTGGTGTTCATTGTCAACTTGATTTTCAAGTAAAGGTACACGACTTAAGGTAGCCGTAACTCAGATACTTGAGTGGGCTATAAGTGGAATCGAACCAAGTCATTGGGCTTCTGGGTTCATTGGTATTGTTTTTGGAGAAAATCGGTTAATCGAACAATTTTTGTATCCGTCATCGTTTATGGTCTTTAGTTTTTTTTTTGTTTTTTTTTTATGAATTTGTCTGCCTTATAGGTTTTGGTAGAGGTCAAGCCCCAATATTTGCAAAGTTTTAACTTTCCCCTAAGAGGGAAAAATACCAAAATAAAATTAGTGTGCGCATATTTATAGGTTTAATGGTGACATCGCTCTTTTGTGACCCACTGCTGATTTTTGGCCCAAAGTTGTACATTTTTTCCTGGTTGATATTTATGGTCAACTGCAATAGGGTTAACAATCGTTGATAAATTTAAAAAAAGAAGTTGAGTAAAGACTGTTCGCCACATTCAATAGATGAGATGATTAACTCGCCGGATTTATCAAATGTTGATTGATCTTTTGTTATGTACAAAAAGTACTTAGTTATACGAGTATTTCCCGTCACTCAAGGACCTGTCTGCATTTGGTCTCGTCTCGTGAATGGTTTCCATTCCATGGCAATTTTCATATTTATGAGAATAATTTACTGCCACTTTCGCTGGTATAATCACGTCTATACGTTATTGATCTGCTTTCTCATGAAGTTGTTTTGTTTTTTGTTGGTCGGAGCAGAGCACTCAGACAAAGACCTATTCCATTGTATGTTTATTTTGCTGAAATTTCTGAGTCTTTGGAAGAAAGGTAAGTAGATCATTCAGTGATAAAGTGCCTACAGTACCATCACCCATCAAAACAGAGCCGAGTTCCTTCAGTCTGACGAGGGCGTAGGCTGGATAGTCACAAAGGTAGTGCTCCGGGGTGTCTTCATCACATTCACAGCAAGCATAGCAAGACGTTGTGTCACTTATGATAGCAGCAAAGTCGCTAACTTCGTAAAGACAACCGGAAGAGCTTGGTCTGCCGATAACCTGGGGAATCATGCCATCGATTCGAGTCCTAAAAAAACTCACCCGGGTCTTGCCTAGCAAGTTCACCGCCGATCCCATTGTGACCTCGTACTCAAACAAAACTCAGTAAATTCAGCCTACCGACGGCTTTCAGTGAAGTTTTGCATTATCGTGCAAGATTGTAAATCGTAAGAGGGTTAAGCAAGGCTTTAAGCACAGAACCCAATTGATCATCCTCTCCACCACTCCCATGCAATATATAGGTATGTGGTTCGTTGCCATCAGGATTGCGTATATTTCGGCTTGGAAGACAGACACAAGTTTTATTAATGAGGAGTGCAATCTAACATAGTCGTCTTGGAAGAAAGATACCAGTAAAGCCGCTGGCTCAGATTCTGGCCAAAACCATTCCAGGGAACAGGGAAAGTTCAAGAGTTCTGGCGCCATTGTAATAGACCGCATGTCCATAAAACCATAGTCAAATGACATTCGACTCGCAGGCATACAGCTGCAGATCACTTCTGTTTAAACGGCAGATGGCTTTTAGAGTGCTGCCAGCGATGTGAATGTGAAGGGGATGGAGATGCTTGACTACCGTTTTTTGGAGACTAGTAAAAGCAGACAGTCGACGTATAGGATATAATTGGCCTTATTATAGCCATGTAGATCCAAAGGAGATTACTTGGTGACAAAAGTCATATCTTGCTGACGACTGCTTCTTTACACTACCAAACCGACTGTGCTTTAGAGACTTTATGCGTAGCATGTTTGTTCCAAATAAGTTTGTTATCCAGAATGACCAAGACCAACTACTTCAATTCGTTGAAGAATTGGCGCTACATCATCTACAAATGCTTGAGGATAGAGTCAGACCAATGCACCATAGCAGTGGACGAGGACGCTGCTTTCCGTGCCGCCTTGTGGGGTGGCCGTGGTGTAGTGGTACTAGCAATCGCTTCTCACTCGGAGGGTCCAGGTTCGAATCCTGCCCAGGGCAAGTCAGTTTTTCATTCGCGTAATTGGAACTCAGACGAAAAATTCTGCGTGTGAAGGCGTATCACTGACACGTTGATTTGGCTGTTGTAGAGTTTCAAGAACAGAAAAAAATACTGTGAATTATACCTCGAATCACTGTGAGTGAAGAAAAAAACTCTCCGTCCTATTCGGACTCCCACCCCCCCTGGAAAGCGAATATCGAAACCCAAACACACCTGAGTTTCAAACCACTACAAAACAATTTTCCTTTCTCTTCCTTCTAACTTTCCGCCCGCGCCCTTGCAACAGTAAAAGGGTATCTAACCCCTTAGGCGCGCGTATATTATAAAAAAAAAAAACCTTTAACCCCCGCCTTCATGTATTGGCCCCAGTCACCATTCGCACATTCGCAATCATTCAAACATCATCAAAACAGCCCGAAAGATACATAAGCTGTCAAAAGTTGCATGTTGCATATTAGACAGAGGATGCATTTACAAAGCAGTTTTGCGCATATGGAGCTCAACCTTGCTCTTCATGCTTCAACATGAAGGAAGTCAAATTAATAGATTTGAAGTTCTTGGCGAGTAGGTAAAAATCGTTTCCAATTTTCGACGTAAAGTCAACCAACACAGTTTGCCAGTGTTTCGGTATGCATACCACTGCCAGGCTACCATTGAAAATTCTCTTCAGAGTGACCAGCAGCTGGTCTTTACCTTTTTGTAACATAACTGGTTATGTACCATCGGTGCCAGGTGACTTGAAACCATCAAAGGTAGGATCAGCATGTTAAATGGCCTCTTCCGTCACTATAACCGATGAGATATACAAGCGTACTTGCAGCCTCGTTAACAGGGGCTGGTTCTGATTGGGTTACTAGGAAATGAGCCCCAAGCATGAGATGGAGAGTCTCTACTTTCCACTCAGTGTAGGCGTCATTAGGTTTTCTGAGCATCAATCTTTACGTTTATAAGAGGAATTTTCAAAATCCGAATTTGCCTTACGTATACTTTTTGTTTCGATCGTTTCAGACTTCAGTCTTCCTCCACATTAGTTTAAAGCGCCTTAATTAAAAGTTTACGGGTTTCCTTACGTAGATGGATAAGTCCCTTCAATTGGTTAGGCCACACTTCAAATTCTAAACAAATTTGTGTAATTCGGTATCACCGTCAGTCAGTGCGATACTTCCAAGGTAAGGGAAGCGCTCGTAATCTATTTTATTGACCTGTTGTCTTGAGATGCTAATATAGGTTGTTGAAGAGTTAAAGGAAAGTCTATAGATTACCTCTATGCTTTTTTCCATGATTATGAGTGATAACAAGCAAACATAATCAGCGTAGTCGGGGAGTTTAGGATAGGTTGTGAGGTGTATTGGATTGCTTTACTTTTAATTGACTGACATCAAAAAGAGCAGTGATTTTACAATAGTATGCAACCTTGCTGAATCCCACCTTGGATCTCAAATTCTTTCGACAACAAATCTTCATAATTTGCCTTAATATTAGCCACCAATATGTTTGGAATGTTTTCCCTCCTTAAGGAACGGCATATGAATTTACATTGCCGAACACTTTTTCGAAAAAAATTGACAACAATTTTAGTGGAGACCTACATATATTCGACGGATTGTTCAACAGATCCGTAAGGCGGTAAAGTGGTCGACGCAAGAGTGTTCAGAATGGAACCTTCTTGTCCTTTGTTGACGGAACTTTAGTGATGTTCTTTTTTTATAACTAGCGCGCGTCCAACGGAACACCCTTATAATAAATATTTGCATACAGCGCGAGTCAAGGAGAGTTAGTGAGAAAGTAAAGAGAGATACAGGTGTACATTGGTCTTGAATGTTTGCAGGTTATTATGAGCTCAGCAGGGCATTCCTCAGTGTACGGTAAAGGAAACAATCATGGTATGGTAAAGGTCGAAGGTTTGAAGGGCAACTGTTGAAGCACTACTGGTAAAAATATGGATAGAACAAGGTAAGGCAAGCGGCGTTACGTCGATGTACTAGGTGTCAACTAAATATTAAATTTTGGCATCAAACGAAGTTGAATTGCGCATCAGAACTGAGATCAGAGTGTGGTGGAGCTCATAAATGGCGAGACTGATGTGATGAAAGAATAATTCACTATTCGTAGCTTGTATGCAGGCAATTTCAGATCTGAGTGCTCCAAGTGGTGTTGGCGAAAGTGTATCTGCTTTTCACTAAGTGCCTAAGTAGCTGGCCTGTATTTACAGATGTATGCAAGGAAGTGATTACTTATTGGCTATTATTTTTGCAATTGCAAGAAGCACATTTTTTTTTTTTGGTAGCCTGGCAATAATTTTTTTTGACTGTTATTTGGGAACGATTTCGCTGTTCCAGGCCTTCCCAACTAATAAAAATAGTTACTACAGGTAACGCCTTATAGAGTTCTGTGAAAGGGCGACGCTTTAATCCGCCAACGATTTCACCCTTACTAGGAGCTGGGTTACAATTTATTGCCATCGGATTCTCGGATACTTGGTAGAAGTGCTCATTTTAACATATCTCCCTGCGATATAAGAAGGGATTTCGAAGTTGTTTTTAGTTGGGGCGTTTTTGCTATTCGCTTGATGCGGTCAAGCTTATGTAGTCTCTGTACCTTGTATGAACCTAGTATGAAAGGAAACATACTGAATCAGTTCTGTCTTGTCCCTAATCGTTCATCCTTTTGGCAAGGTAAAGCAGAATTGTTAGAAAAATAACATCCGCGTGTTGGGCTTCACAACAATTTGCTCACGAAGCGGTAGGCCAGAACACCGGCTTCTCTAAAAAGCTTGGAGATTCTTGGAATTTCTTCCAAAAGATAGATCAAAAAGTTCCCACCGTGTGGCGCTCCCATTGTTCCAATTTCAGTTCTTTTTTTTTTGTTGTTAATTTGGTAAATCAGTTGTTGACATTCCCTCTAAATCTTAGGGTCATAGCTTGACATTTGTAAAAGTTACGTAGCCAAGAGTAATTTGCAAAAACGAACTTGTATTAAATTTTGCGTAAATAACGGATTTAATGGTGCGCGAAAGTTGGAAACGAAAAGTGTTTCGGCAACGATTCTCTAAAGAAAACGGTCGTTTACCAGTGGCACGAGCGGTTCAAAAGTGGTCGTGAGTCAATCGAAGATGATGAACGGCAGTGGCAGACCATCGACATCGAAAACTGACGAAAACATTGATTTTACTCCATTATGAAATGTTGGTCAATAACCGCAAATTAACCATCAGAGAGATAGCAGAGTACTTGAACATTGCCTATGGATCCGTCCAAGACATTTTGGTTAATAAAGACCTCAATTCCATGCAAAAAAGAGACCGTGTTGACGTCGCAAAAGAGATGATTTGCGAAACTGAATCCGATTCCATATTCATCAAAAGGATCATTACTGGAGACGAGATGTGGGTTTATGAGTACTACACGCAATCCAGACATCAGGCAAGTGAATGGCGTTCACCAAATGAGCCGATACGAGTACCAACAAAAACACGTCGTTTTCAGTCAAAAAAGAAGGCAATGCTCACGGTTTTCATGGATTACAACGGTGTAGTGCATCATGAATTTTTGCCAGAGTAAACAGTAAACAAAGAGTATTATTTGAGCGTTATGAGACGTTTGCGTGAAGCAATTCGCCGAAAGAGACCAGAATTGTGCGCAGAAAACTCGTGGATTTTGCACCATGATAAGGCGGTGCGCACAGTGCCATCATTATTCGTAATTTTTTGACGAAAAATGCAACAAATACCATTCAACAGCCATCGAATTCACCTGATTTGGCTCCCTGTGACTTCTTTCTGTTCAATCGAGTTAAAAAAAAACACTACGGGGAACGCGTTTCAGCAGCCGAGAGGAAGTAACGGAAAAATCGCAGGAAGTATTCGAAAACCGAATATAAAAAATGTTTCGAGGATTGGATCAAGCGCTGGCATAAGTGTGTTGCAGCCGATGGGGATTACTTTGAAGGGTACAATATAGATTTAGATGAATAAACTTGTATTTGTAATTTTCTGAATAAATTCCGGGAACTTTTTGATCAATGTGGTATATAACATTGTTTACGGATACAGAGTCATGGCTGCATGCCAAACTCATCCGATTGTGCAGAATGATGGAGAGCAAAGGTCAAATTATATTTGGGAAATTTGTACGAAACTCGTAAGCTACTAGCTTTTTTTTTATAATTTACGCGCGCCTAAGAGGTTAGATACCTTTTACTGTTGCCTGGGCGCGGTCGGAAAGGTAGAAAAAAGAGAAAGGAAAATTGTTTTTGTTGTGGTTTGAAACTCAGTCACGTTTGGTTTCGATATTCGCTCTCCAAGGGGTGGGAGTCCGAATAGGACGGAGAGTTTTTGCTTCACTCAGAGTGATTCGAGTTATAATTCACAGTATTTTTTTCTGTGCTTGAAACTCTACAACAGCCATATGTGTCAGTGTTATGCCTTCACACGCAGAATTTTTCTGTCTGAGTTCCAATTACAAATGAAAAACTGACTTGCCATGGGCAGGACTCGAACCTAGACCCTCCGAGTGAGAAACGATTGCTAGTACCACTACACCACGTCCACCCCTGGGGCGAAACTTTTCTTCAGTCTGTTAAACGAGTTGATCATTGACAGGGTGCAGGGAACTGTCATTGACCAAGACCACTCTAACTAACCACTCTAAGAGGCTTATCGGTTGAGTCTCAAGTTTGCTGTGAACAGTAGCGCCATCTAAGGAAATAAGTAAAACTTACAGCCATAACCTTTGGAGCTTTGATCCTCAGCGAATTCAACTGCGCGCTATTCATTCTCCGACTTCTCTGACGATAGAGCCTGTTTTTTTTTCACCTTCCTCTGAAGCAATGGTTAGCATGCAACAGGGTTGACCGCCTGAGCTTGCCGGTGATCTTCGTAAATCTAGAGGTTTCCTGGTGACCGCCGGAAAAAATGCTGCACACATATGTCAGTAACACTGTCGCCATTGGTCGTAGTACAAGTATGTAGTTGTTCATGGTGGGCCTATGGGACTTTGAGTAAATTGCGGCCATCAACATTTCTGAGCGTATCCTCCAACTGGATCTGAACCTAGAGTTAATTAGAATTCAAGCATATTTCCATTGCAAATACATAGAACAGTAAATTATTAGGTTGGATCTATAGGCCTAACAGCAACGTCGACATAGGTCCATTGAGTTCAGTTTTTTTTTTAAGTTTTAAATACATTTTATTTTCATAACACTAACTCTTACATTCTAACAAAAAATGCTTAAATACTAGCTTACAATTACTTAACAATCTTATACTAACTTACTGGCCCCACACAGGCACTCTAAGCTACTCTGAATACTTATATCTATGTCTTTCGACTGCAGTTACATTTTATTTATAAATACTTATTTTCTATACTTAAAGCTAAGAAACATAGGTCCATTGATTGTTGCTTTAGATGAACCAACATACATTTCGCCTTTCCCAATGTTTTCTGCGATTTTAGAAACGTAAATTCAGGTCTATTAGAAGAAACTTTGAGAGCAATTGAAGAGTTTCAAGGTAACATTTCTAATCTTTTTAAGAAAAGATCAGTCTTGATTCTCAAGTCACATCAAATCCTTGATTCGCAAGCTTAATGAAGCTTACAAATGTTGGATCTAATGCGCTCTTGAACGTTTATCGAGCAATAAAGAATAAGGTCACCTATGAGATACAAGAATCAAAGAAAAGATCCTTCTCTAGCTAAACACAAATTTTGGAAAGACTTTAAAGATATTGGAGTAGGCAAACAAATGAACAATAAACCTGGAAATATTGACTGCAATGCATTAAACCAGAACTTCATGTCACTATTTACTTCAAATGAACCCTTGGACAACCTTTAGTAACACAAAGCACTCCAGAAATTGATGAAATCGATGTCCGGTTTTTGAGAAGGCAATTCTGCCGCCTTACATGCTGAAGATTGGAAATATGCTAAAATCATACCAGTTCCGAAGAATAAAGATAAATGCAGGCCAATAGCGATCTCACTCTTTCTTTCGAAGGTATTTGAGAGAATCATCAATTGTTAAAAAAGCAAATTTCTACACAGTAATCGTTTGGTATGCGTGAGCTAGTTTGGTTATCACTAGTGGAGGACATTAGACAAGCTATGGATACGGATGATGTTACCCTTTTAGCGTTATTGGATTTATGCAATAAGTTGGAACAGCAGGTTCACTTCACGCACTCCTCTAAAAAATTAATTTACTCTTATTTAAATCGGAGATGTCAGGCAGTTGCTATTGACAATTCTGTTTCAATCTGTTTCTTACATTGAATAAAGGTGTTCCGCAGGGTTCGATTTTCGGACCATTACTTTTCACGATGTATGATATATAAACGATCTTCCCTCATGTTTGTTATACTGCTCTATCGACATGTAAGCTGATGATGTCCAGCTGCGTAAGACTTGTCCTTTACAGTCCTTATCGAAAATGGTATAAGAGAACTTAATGAAGATCTAAATAAAATCCTAGATGGCCAAGATTCAACGGCGTTTGTTTAAACCCGACCAAATCGAAATGCCTAGTTGTATTAAGGAAGCTTATCGATACAGCATCAAATACATCTTGATAATAAGCCCATAAAGGTGATTGATTCGCCAAAAGCCTTGAAATATAATTGTCTTCAACACAACGCTTACCTGGAATAATCATATTAAGTCAGGTCTAGGCAGTGCGACTACGCAATAGATAATGCCGTTCAAAACAAATATTCGTTTTATGTGACTATGAACATAGCCGAAGACTCAGTGTTGCCTAAAATAGTATCGCGCACTATATCTATGGTCTCAAAAGATGTGACCATATTTATTTGTTCACAAGGTCAGCATACGGCCTTACCTTGGAAAATATCTTCAACTTTAGGACTCTAACCTTTCATCATGATGTTATATGATACAATCACGTCAACCCTCTTACCTTTATAACAGGATTCATTTTCCGTATTCTAAAAGAACATGCGACCTGATAGCCGTACGCTATTCTTTCTTAATATCAGAATACATCTATACTGGTAGTGGTGATGTCGCTGGCGTCCCTAAAATGTGCACTAATTAGAAATAACTTGGACAATATGGTTTTTTATGCTTTGGCTTGCAGCATCATCCTTTCTAGAAAGCAAAGAGCCCAAAGTACAAGCATAGATCCGAGGCGCTATAGTGACAATGCGCACTGTTTCTTCGGTAATCATAAGCCAGAAGTTGTTTAGGCAATGAGCAATTTTTCTTTTTACAGGAATGCCTCCAAATTTTTAGGGACTCTAGCAGGTAATCTTTTAGCCTGCCTACATCCTACATTGCTATTGTGCCCACAATATTGTGCTTCACTAATTCAAAAAAAAAAAGCTCTGAAAGAGGGCCTAAGCAGTCCTAATGTAAGGTCAGGTCTTAGGAAATTGACCTAACACCTCCAAATAATTTTGGTCCCATTGAATGAATGTATGGTGCATCAACCCTATGTGAACCAAGACCCCATTCACTGTATTGTACGTCTTGCCATTTTGTTCGTCGAGAGAATCAGAGACATTTGATAGGCAAACTTCCAAACAATCTTAAGTTTACCTTACTGCCTTAGTAAAAGGGTGGCGACGTCCAAAAATGTTTTTTCCATATTTCTGTGTATGATCCAGGACTTGAACCCACCACCTCTGACATGGTAGTTGTGGGTTATTACGAAATCAAAAGCAGGCCACTCAGCTCAAGGATTCCTTGAAGTACAAAATATTTTGAAAGTGGGATATTTAAAGAATACCGCTACGTTTCGAAATGTGAATAAAGAAGTCGCCATCAGCTTCTCAGTCTAATAGGTTAAAAAGTGGCATAACCTACTAAAACATTAAACTGGTGTTGAGCTATGGACCCCCTGAGTAGCAAACATCACATTTTGTCACTTCAAAATGGCAGCTGCTGTTGATTCACATATGTCAGACCAATATTTCCCCCTTTCATGTCCATTTTCACAAAGTGAAAGGGTTGAGCCTTGTTTGAATTGTTTACCATTTGACGAACAAGCTGTCCAGTTGCTCAATCTTACCTGCAAGCCTTAATCATTTTTATGCAAATAAGTACTCGTACTTCATGTTTACTTGTTAATTAAAACGGCAACAGCATTCCATCGCTAAATTATGCCCAAGCGTGCTTTAAGTCTTGAAGGTGTCTCGGATCTAGGCATACTCATAAATCTAAGCTACGACTGTTCATTTGCCAGTGCTTAGATGAACGGATTTTTGTTTTAAAATGAATTCTTCTCCGTCCTTCGAGTAACCAAGTGATCCGAGTCAGAGTGTGTATGCTGGAGTGCTTAATCCAAACATTCTCACGTTGTGAAAATTTCCACATGAAAGTTCGTACGTACACGCGGCTTTTAGGTACAGAGACTCGTTAGCCACGAACACTCCATGCATATGCGCACTTTGCAGCATTGAATTTCCCATCCACCTGCATTTGGAACAGGTTCCTCCGTTGGCTTACCCCAAACGACATTTATAGTGGCATTGCGATATGTCTACTTTAATCATTTTATACTCATACCACTACTACGTTGGGTTGTCTTACAATTCAACAACATCCTCTTCGAAGTGTGACGCGGTTGACCGAAACTGTCGCTATTTGGTGGGAAAAGTTGCACTACATCTGAGCCACCAACAGGTGGAGGGAGCTGGCTTAAAGATGTCAGTTTCACTTCTTGAATCTCAATTTACGAGTTATCTCAGGTCTTTCCCATAAAGCATAAAGTGTAGCGAGTCGCGTCATAACTACGGATATTATTTTGGTTGTGGCCGTCACTTACAATGCGGCAGAGAGCACGATTTGATGCATGAACATGCTTTGTGGATTGGATTTAGCCACGAAGTTGCGAAATTATTCAATTTTGGCCAAAAGAGCAGCCGTAAACCTGAGCTAATGCTGATGCAGAATGCGCGCGCCTGTAACAAGTCGTAGCATTTAGAAGGTCTCTGGCATTTTATTGTATACGAGTACTGGCAACAAGTTGCTGTGATGGTTGCTGTTGCTGGTACTGGTGCTGCTGCTGTGGCATTCGATTACATAACTGGCCTGCTCCGTCTCCTCTGAAGTGGGTAGAACCGCAGATACCAATTCCACAATTCACTGTTATCGGGTTGTATCGATCGGCAGGCATTTAAAATAAAAATAAAAATGCCTGAAACAAAAAACCACCAACCATCGGTGGAACGATAATAAACGGGTTAGGCCAAGAACTGGGTGTTCCACCAGGCCTTTTCTTCTTCCTGGAGGCTACATGGTGTTGAGGTTTGTTTGTTTCTTCTCGATTCCTCGATCTCTCTCCTTTTACAAAAAGTTATTGAAATAAGCATCAGCAGGAGCAATGAAAGACATGGCCTGGTGTCTTCCTGTTCGATTGGGATTAGTAGTGTGTGTTGTGTGGTTTGCTCCCTTTTCATTGAATTCTCGAGATTCCTTCCGCTGATAATGAATGCATCGAATCATCGCAAGACATCTGCTGCTCGGCTCCGGACATTAACGTGGAGTTCAAGTCGAAAAGGCAAATTTATTCGATGCGGTCTGCTGGAGGTCCTAAGTGATTACATTATTCAATGGCATTGCGGATGGACTTGAACATTTCGTTTTGACTTTGACTTTTAGGGTGTGTAGCCATCCGTTGTTAAGATATCCGTGCTTATAAAAGAGATGGTATAACAGCAAACCTTGCTATATGTTGAGTTTCGTTCTGTTGTGTTTGTCTTTTAATTGTTGTGGCATTTTTGTAATCAGATATAATTCAGGGGTTTTGTTTTTCAGATTGTTTGCACTGCCAAATATCGCAGATTTTGATCATTATACTCGGGGTTTCACGGGGCGTATATCCCTTTAACGTTTTGATTAAGGAACGCCAAGCTTCTATTCATTTTCTTTTCGGCCCGAGTTTGCGAAAATAGTCGTTTACCATAATTGTCATTTCTCGATGAGGGTTTTTTTTTTTTATTCCGAAACTGCAAGTGATGGCATGACCGTCTTATTATTCTAATCTATGAGAAACAAATTTACAAAAGTCGACACATTTTTTTAAAATGCTGACAGCAGCTGTCAAAGGTAACATTGTTTAGAGAAGAACAAGGAATTATGTATTTGATTTCCTAAGGGAACGTTAGTTAGGTTAGAATGGGTCTGGGGAACGCCTTCGTTGGTCCTGGGTTACCTCTACTTATGCACATCAAGAGGGTTGTGGTATATTTGCCCTTGAGGGTTCTATCATAGGTTTGGTCCTCGAGTAATTCATTGATTTTAATCAAAGGCCATAGTTCTGCATCTAGATTAGTTAAAGAATCCATTTACGTAAAGAAGACTATGTATCTTCTAACAATTATATCGAGAGGAGGATAAGTAATAAAAGTTTAAGGGTGTGGTTCTTCACGAACGTGCCACCGAAATACCTTTGTTTGGACTTGGAGCCATACGAAAAGTATCCAACTTTAATTCATAAAATCAGCATTTATTGAGACACAATTATCGAACTATAATCTCCTTCAAAATACTCCCCTTCAGCGGTTAATCACTTTTCCCAACGATTTTACCACTGCTGAAAACATTGCTGGGAAGCCTCTTGTATAGCGTGCAGGTGGTCCCTTTCAAATGCATTTTCATCCTGGAGTAAAGCCAGAAGTCACACAGAGCTACATCAGGCGGTTGGCGAACCACAGGTTATCGTTATCATTATAAAGTCCAGTGCGGTTCAGCCACTTGCGTCTTCTTGCATTAGGAACAAGACGTAGAAACTCTCGGTAGTACGCCATGTAAGGCGTACTCATGATGAACTACGCCACCAATCAGCATGACTTTCATATTGCTGTGGACTTGCCTTGCATTTTTTGGCCCTCGAGAATATTGCATCTTTCCATTGTGATGACTTGGTTTCTGGATCATAACCACAAACTCAAGACTTGTTTCCTAAGGTTTAAACAAACTTTGATGCATTGACGTTGCTCAACTTTTTCTGCCATTCACTCTCAAAGTAAAATCCGAAGATTGTTACTTAGACGTGTTCACTGAGTGGTGCTGTGGTCTTGACAAATATCGAGCATGCGTACCAGGCAAGCCTACTAATGGTCACTAAACTCTATTTCCCAAACTTTGTTTGTTTTGTCAACAAACCTTATGGTCGAATAGTTTATGAACAGAGTCAGAAGATCAGCATTCAAAAACTGTCAACGAGCAAGGCCATTGCACCTACAGTACGAGTTGTATTAAAGATTTACTTTATTTTAGACGTCATTGCTTGAGGACCTGCAGCTCAACCAACAAGCTTTTCCATCCAGTTCGATCGTAAAGAAGCTGTCTCCAGTTACGCACGAGTTGGTCCCTTTTTACTTGCATGCACCACCTGATTCAAGGTGGTTCTCCGATGCCGGGGTTTTGATTCTTTCAGCTGAAGCATTGGTGTTCACCCGGAACATACTTTGGCCAACGTAGTTGTTACATTTCTGGCCTTCCGATTACGTCGATGGATGTCGCTGTACAGACTCTTCTTATTCATCGTCTATGCATGGGACTGCAGATTACTCGAAGAATTATTCTATCAAAGTTGCCTCATCCATTCATGACAAAGTTCATGTTTCTGAGTCATAGCGCAGAACTTAGCTTATTATGGTCTTATTTGAGGTCTGAGTTGAATATCCTTTTTGTAGGTGTTCACACTGTGTTTTTCAGATTCTCAATATCATGGAACTATGCAAGTAATTGAACGCACTTTTGAAAGATTGTATCTCTTGTGTTACCCTTACTTTATATCGAAGGTCTAGATAAGATTCTTACTGTTCGATGAAGCAGCGTGCATTCTGTTTCATCTACAGCACATTCGAACGAGTGTGTCAGGGATGCAAAAATCATAAATCGACTTATATATGTTAGCTCATCTTCATAAATACTACCGTGAACGGCCTTAAAAGGTGGTAGGTATCGAGTTGAAGTTCGTGGGCAAAATAAAGTGAATATCTGTTCGATGATGCACTTAAGAGGCCGACAATCCAACTAATGAGGACCTATCAGATCGTCAAAATGGGGTTGTTCACACACTAAGTTAAATAGGATTTCGAGAGCAATATTGAGGAGACCTTAAAGAGACCCGAATTCCCCCTACTTTGCATGCTGGACACTGCAGGAAACTCCTAGTAAGGACACGGCTTACAGACGCAGTATAAAGATCAGTTGACATGGCCACGAGGCAGTATGGCTTCAGAAAGGGTCACTTTACGATCGGAGCTATCGGAGAAGTAGTAAAGCCGCCCAAACCGCCCACCAAGGCAACCACTCCTCAAAGAAAGTGGTACTGTTGGCGACTCTGGATGTGCGATATTCCTTCAATTCAACCATGTGGAGTGATATATTGAATGCGCTTGAAAACACTTACAACATTCCAGCTTACCTCTTACGGATGCTGAAGAACTACCTCAAAGACCGGGAACTGATCGACAATACCACGGAAGACCCTCAAAAAAAGGAAATCACCTCCGGAGCAGCCCACTGATCGATCCTGAGACCTGACTTCTGGAACATCTCATACAATGGCATACTTCGCATGGAGATGCCTGAAGATTCCTGACTAATAGGGTACGCAGATGATATCGCCGAGGTGATTACGGCAAAAAAAAACGCGAATATTGCGCACATGAACCTGGACCAGGTTATGAGACGGATGGATGAACACGGTCTTAGGCTAGCTATACAAAAACCCAAGATAGTCCTTCTAACCAAGGAGATGATCCCGACCATCGTCAAGACCCAAATAGGGCCCAAAGTTATAACAAGCAAGGAAGCAGTGAAATACATGAGTCTTACTATTAATACGAAATTCACCTTCTGCCAACAGATAAAGTCCGTATCGGAACAAGCGTCGAAGGTCGCAACGTCACTAAGCAGACTGATGACAAAATACGAGTTTTGTAGGGGGTCCTATGGCTAGAAAACGAACGCTGCTAATGCCTGGGATCTGGACAGGCGCACTCCGACAAATGTCTCGTGTGAACTCCTGACAAATATAAGCCATAATAATTCCACTGAATGCCTAAACAATCAGGGAAGAAATGCCGAAGTATAACTTGTGTTGCAACCCTACATCGGGTCAAAACCAACTGGAAAACCCTGCCTGCGATTTTAGGTTTAAACCACACCCACTGTAATGCTCCGACAAGGGGGTCTACCTCAATAAGTCAGGCCCGGACCGAAGTCTGGGCGGCTTCTGACTCCTACAGCACCGTGATTTATGGACCACAGTCCTGCCACCTGCCACCAACAGGATCTATAACGTGCAGCTTGTAATTGGTCAAATCGTAGCAACCTTCAGAAATATTTACTCTACCCCCGCTTTTTATTAAAAAATGGAAGAAGCCTTGATAATTGAGCGAGGGCTCTCGCACTTCGTAAAGAAAAGAACAGGAAGCAGAAAGGAGTGCGGAGACGCAAAGCTCTACTCCTGACAAGCTGTCGGAACCAGCCGTTCTGGTAGTCGCAGGAGAGACTCCTGTCGATCTCCTAGCTGCAGAAAGAAAGTACGTCTACGACAAAATGACGGAATTTGGAGTGGAAGCGTCGATCGAGGAGGTAAATGTGCTCATGCAACGACACTGGCAATAGCGTCGGAACTCGGAAAGCAAAGAACGAGGGATTGCGAAGCTGATCAAGGACGTGGCTAAATGGAATGGATGGAAGCACGGCGAAGTAAACTACTACGTCACCCAGTTTCTCACCGCACACGGATATTGCAACGCCTTTCTTTACAAGTTCGGTAAAGCAAAGACTTCAGTCTGCCAGTACGGGGACTCTCCAATAGACGATGCAAACCACACGCAAATAGGAAGGCACCATATCGGCGTAATCTGCCGGTCGAAAAGATGCTGACGAAGCGGTCAGACCTGGAGCCAAATTTATTCCTTCGTAGATGTCACACTCAGGACAAAAAAGAGAAATCAAGACTCAATTCCTAAAAGGGACTGAATGTAGCGTAAGTTATATGTATAGATCTGCTCCTGGTACGTCCGAAGAACTCACATCGACTTGTGTTTTCTAAGCCAACTGCAACACATGGCAACGTTTTCACTTTTGCTAACGTTTTTGTATAATACTGGTCGTGTGACATAGATAACTATAACTCGTACAACGTTGGTTACAAGGCGTCAAATATCAGCTAGTCTATCAGCATAGTGCACTTACCTTGCTTCAAAGAAATATATTGAGAGCTGTCAAATCGCATGGGTAATCGACTAATATCTTGACAGCACGCACATTCCCTTGATGTTTTCGTGACATTGCATCACGATGTGGCATAAAATCTATCCACTGTTCGACGAATGGCTTAGTTGAATGGAAATAGTTCGCCCTGATAAGAGCTGCGAGTGCTATCATGTTCTGAATCCTTTCACTGTGGTGTGAATTTAACTAAGATCCAAGTCAGTGCTCTACCAGGAGGGTGGATCAGTAAGTGCCCGGTTTGGGAATGAAAACGGAAGTTATCATTCGCGACGTTACTGCCATTTTCTTACAGGGTGGATCATTAAGTCCGTGACTTTATGAATGAATGACAGTTTTTTCGAAAAAAAAGACATTTTTCGAAAATACAATTCATCCAACACTTCTAAAATTTGTTGATCCCTTACAAATAATAAGAGGTGTCGGGTGGAGTGCTGATTTCATCGTTAGCGCTACATCTCTTTTCGACAAGCAATTTCTTGATGTTTGAATACAGATTTAGACACCTGTGACCACTTTACAGGTGTCTAAATCCGGACAATATGGACGATCAGCGGGAAATTCATGAAATTTCGCTATGCCGGATACGCATGTCTGCAGCCGCCCAAGCCGCTTGTCTTGATGGAAGAGCAAATTATTCTCGACCATATGGTGTTTCGTTCAAATCATCTTTTACCTCGTCCAAGAAGTTGGCACAATAATTACCGTTGATTATTTTTTCACTTTTGAAGGTAATCGATGTGGATTATGCAGTGTGCATACCAAAAAACTGTCGCAATGACCTTCCAGGCCAACAGACTCACCCTGGTCTTACTTAGTGCCGATTCGTCCGGACAAATACACTGTTTCGAATAGTTATTGGTCTCCGAAGTACTGTGGTGAATCCATGTTTCGCCAACTCATCCGGATTGCTATTGAACAACGCCAAACACTATCTCGAAGGTGTCACACTTTTCCTATTGGATTTGCGAAAAAAATCCACGCGCCTTTCTGCTCTTAATTTTTGTCACACACAATCTTAATGACAAAATTTGACAGCAGATGGTGGGTGATTGACGGGATCGGTGTAGCTTTCCAAATTATGTACAATACAATGCGAGTACACAACAACCATGCACTTAGACTTAAGTGAAATACTTCACTCTGGGTTTGGAACTTCGTCCGTCAAATTCCACTTCAAATTCAGTTCCTACAACATTAAAGAGTTCAAAGAAAGTTTGAAAATTTACACACGGACAGCGATCAGGATTATTACAACCAGATACTTGCGAGTACAACTGACACAGCCGGAGAAATTTGATTTCCATTGAATGAAGGATGAATAGAAACCACCTTTCGAGTGAAGGTGTAAAACGAAAACTCCATCTGGCTGCGAAAATCTGCAATTTCCTAATTGAAAACCACCGTCAGCCGTCTGACTGCCATTTTGCCAATTGTTATAAAAAAATCCCGTTCCGCCAGATATTCTTGACCACAAGCACAGCTGCAACTGCAAGTTTAAATCATTTGAATAAGTCATCCGATCGCTACAGAGTGAGAGAGAGATTCGTAAACATCTGCTGTATCATCATCATCATCGTCTGCATAGTAAAGGTATCTCCGTAACCTCAACCTTTAGTTGTGGTTGCATAGCGGTAAAGCGATTCCAGGAAATAATTCAAGTGTCAATAAGGTTTCAGTCTGTGGTATGCACATACGAGTTCTTCGGCAGTCGACGAATAGCACACTTTAAAATTTAGACACACGTCTGACGATTGTAATTCAAAGCGGAAGCAAAAGCCAGTTGACAAGTTTAACAATAGATTTCCTGAAATCTAATAACTTAAGCGGTTGTTTGGGTTAAAGGCGTTAAAACCTCACTCTGACAGCTGTCAAAAGTGTCCCACATCGAATTTAGGTCTGTTTGTTTATTTAATTGTAGCTGCTTACGTGTAGATGATTGTTGGTTATGCACGTGACGTCTATGATTAAATACATTTGCCTTCGTATGGGCTTATCAAGTGAAATTGTCAAAGTAGAACAGATAAATCATAATGCCCAGCTAATGACAGATACGTTCTTGAAAAAAAAAACCAATAACCTAATGCGGCGTTGATCATGAATGGAATAAGTAATATCTTCCATTTACGGATTAAGGTCAGAAAAAATGAAAATTTTCTACTTTCGATTGTGGAATATGAATAATTGTCCCGAATTTTTGGTTGGGCCTATCTTTGTGAGACTTGATTGCGCGTTTATTACGACTCGTTTGACAGCACATGGCAAACTGTCTAAATGCTGAAATTTCCCACAATTGTGATGGTTTCTTGTTTTTTCTTTGTTTACTTGAGCAATTTGCTGAAATATGACACTGGATTCTTTTTTCGGAGTACTGTTGCCCCCGCACGCTATTTAATTGAATTTTCCACACGTTTGAACAATGGATAATAATATTGACTTCATGTGGCTGTGTTCATTAAGCGAAGGCATTAAGTTATGAGAAAATTGCAGAGTTAATCGATGGCGTTTGAGTATACGAGTTAAATGTCTTGAATGGAATGGCGCGAACTGACACACTGAGTGGGAATCAGTTGCGCATGGTCATTTGGGAAAATTGGGCTGATTTATTCAACTTCCGTTGGCAGAGAGAGGTTATGTAAGAATAGTTTCGGTTTTGGTTTTTGATTTTGGCTTGAAATGACATTTATCATTTGGGACGTTGAAGATTGCTAACATCTGTGGGAGAGTAAAAGTTTGACTAATGGAGTAATAAAGCATTTTTATCAAGAGGATCTGTAAGTATAAAACATTTTGAGATGTAAACAGTTATGATATTTCAAAATTATCTTAAAATTTGATTTTATGCGTTTTCATTTTCTTGATATAGGGCGATTAGTCCAAGGTCATCACTTCAAAATAACTTTGGCCAATATCTTGTAGAAACGTAGAGGGTGTAGTACTTGTAATATCCTTATCATCACTCAAGGTCGTTTACAATACTAGCTTACTCACTTAGCGGGCTCCCGAATAGTGTAGAGATGACACAACATCCTCTTTGATCCTGGCACGCTGTTTCTAGTTCTCTCCCATCCACCATCACTTAGTGCTAAAGGCGAATTCTTCTTTGTCTACTCGAACATCTGTTCCACTCTCTCTCTTTTGTCCTTTTGTATGTCCTTCCGTCTCTTGTGCTTTTTATTCCCATAAGTTGGAGGTGGTTTTTGCTTCCATTTCGAGCCTGGGGTTTCTTCGTTCGGCTCCGGTCTTTGGTTTGGGTCCGCTACCTTTTTTAGCCCTGGCGATGTCTGTGATGCATTATTTGGTCGAATGACCTTCTTGGCCCTGTTTACCGATAGTTCGAACAACGCATTGATTGATTCGATGGCATCTGTCATCAGATGGTGGATAGAACGCCTCTTACCATCCTCTAACATTTCCACAAGAGTTTTTATCTGTTCTTCCAGTTTATGGAAGACATATGACTGCTGTTGAATCGTTGACTGTTGTTGCGCTGCCGCACGTTCTGGTGCTATCACGTTTTCCTCTGAACTTCTCTGAGGGGCTTATATTTGCCCGCCGGATGACCTCTGCACCCTCAAATTTTCTGAAAGGGGTTTACTCCATAGTCTTCGTTTACCTCGTTTGGTTTTGTTGATTTATTTTCATTTATGTTAGTTGGGTGTCCACTAAATAATAATGTGTAATAACCCCATCATCTCCTGATTATCTATGCAAGAAGTAAGGCCATGCGAGGATTGATGCAGGTCCTTATGGGCAGTTGTGCCAGAGCCGAATCGGTTCCAACGAGGAAAGTAACATTTGGACCTACACCATAAATTTATTGGCGACGAGACATCGAGCGTTCTTTGAGGCCTGCCAGGGTTTTGGTAGGACAGGAGCGTTTTCAGCATTACCCTGAAAATCATTTCATTTTGGGCATTACGATCGATCCTAGGCGATGATAATTTTCTGTTGTTCTCCATTCATTCTGTTGAGATGAGTTTTACTCTTTGTTTTTCTGACACTTGGCCTGATTTGTGTCGCAGGAAGCTGGCCATATGTCTTCTTTACTGCGCTATTTTTGGAGAGATTTCCAGGTGGCGCTACACGGAGACGAAAAGTGCGTCTTATCAGTAGAAATGCAAAGTGTTTGGTTGCAGAGGATCTCTTCTACGAAGCCTAATACTAATCGTTTCCCTCCTTCCGTCAGATGTGTTAAGAGCGAAGAGTTGTACCATAACAGTGGCGATGTCATGAGGTTATCGCTTAACCACTCTCGCAATGCCATAATGGCCGCAGTCCGTATGGGTGATGATGCGGATGATACTGATTTACAGTATAAAAATTACTCTCACTGTAGACTAGGGCTGTGATATATAACTCAGAGTCGGGTTATCAATGAAGACTCTCATCAGTGTTGGCAGCATACGAGTATGTTCCGAACTTTTTTGCAGTATCATCGCGTGAACGACACGTTCTCGTACGCCAATAGGAACTGCTTGAGAGCTAGCATCTATTGGTGGCATCACAAATCAAATGAAATCGGCCATCTAGATACAGTGACACAGCGACGTGCTTTTGCAATAAAGCAACAAAGTTGTTTGTAAGATAGCGAAATCATTAAAGACCTCCAACGATTGGATTTCTCCAATCAATCAGTAAAATTTCGACACAAACTGCGAATAAGGTTTAAGTGGCAAGAGGTCAACCCAAATTACTCAAAATACCCCTCTCATTTTGTCTGTATGTTCACTAGGTCACGTGCCGATAGTGTTCGGAAACCAACTCCTTTTATGCTTAACAACTATATTTTTAATCACTTTGACAATGAAGATACAAAGCTACCTACACATGTCGCATGTCTTACTGTGTATCTCCTTATCTAAGATCTTTATTGCTATGGAAACCATGTGTGTCTAGGTAAACAAAAGCCATTCATCTACACTAACTTGCTTCATGTCCATCAGATTTGGCCAGATTTGTTTCTCTCTAATTCACCGTTAAATCACCTTTCCAGAAAAATAAAATAACTACGTTTGCCCATGACCTTTGCAAAGCCGAATTTGCACATAAACAACCAACGAAACAATGGGAGACAACAAACCCAATTTGATCAGAAATTTCGCTCGAATGAACAGTTTCGGTTTCTCATTAAATTCACGCTCCAATTTGCAATATTTTGTTAATTTTCAGCATACGTAGGCGTTGGTTACGAATAATTTACCCCTTCGCTCATCATGACCTCAATCCACGAGTACAGAATACGCCAACAGCCAACAACTGACAATCGACAAAAACGCGCTCTAATCGACAAGAAAAGTAAAAGTTACGCGAAATTTACGATTCGCACAAAGTAAAAGTTTTCGTCGTTTAACATACTCGTAGATACAAAATGTAGATGCGTTCGATTAGAAATTTGGTTTTACGAGCAGTATTTTAATTTTGGTATTTTTTTTTACCTAAATTAAGCCCCAGACTAGACACGAATGGATAGTGAAATTAAATTGGGAACGCCAGGCAACATCAGAACCAGGTTGAGAAGTCTTAGATACTCACACTCGCCTGGAGCTGTTTTTGTTTTTTATTTCCAGATTTTTTTTTGTCTGTCAACGGATATCAGGCGACATGGTAGAGATACTCGTTAGCAATTTTGAAAATACGATAATTTATTCCAGCATGATGGAGCCCTACTCGTATCTCTTGATTTGACTCTAGAGTCTCTTTGGTATTTTCAACGTCAGTTTAGGTAAATGCTGCTGTAAAGGTTAACCTAGACGTTGGGTGGCTTACCGAGTTGTGTAGATCGTTAACCTTAGAGAGGGAATGACTAAGCTCGCTTGCCTGGTTCTGATGATTGATCAGTTGAACTTTAGGAATGAATTTGACTGGAGGTTTAAGTGGATAGTTTGTAGTTTTGGAAGAACTATAGACAGAAAGTGAAAATGTTTACATACTCCAGTGGTTAGAAGATGAGAATGAGATTTGGATTTGAATTTGAATGATCACTTGTGCTACTGAAGGTTGATTATCTAGAAGAGGCACTTTGACGAAGTTTTGAGTGACAACAAATTCCATCAACTCTCCTGATATTTCAATTTTTTAAAATTTATCAAGAAACATTGTGTGGAACTAGTCCAAAGTTTTTAAAAAACAAATTTCTTGTTCCTCATTTCTGCGAGTTCATCCAAAAGTATTTGTCGTACAATGTACCAATTTCTAGAGAACTTACTTCTTTTTGCAATCTTCTGAGTTATAATTTCACAGATAACATCCATCTATAAGTGTTTTTTTGGGTTGTACTTAGGTAAACTTGGACTAACTTAGCAGGTAACAGTAAGGTTGCGGGAAAAGTGTAGCCTTGGTTCAACAGTTCTTGAGAAACTTTATTCTTATACTCGTATTTTGGAAATAATTCTCTATACCACTTTACTCTATGACATTCTAGGCACAAAAAGGTTTTTGTACTTACTTACTAATAAAACCTCGACGGTTTGCGTGGTCTTTGGCCAACTGTCTCGAGTGCGGATACTACGACGGCTGAGGTTCTCTTCCACTACTTCGGGATGAATTCGCTCTACATGTCGTACCAATTTCAGGTGATTGATGCACACTTTTCTAATTAGGTCGATGTCGCTGTACAGTGCGCATACCTCATCGTTGAATCTATTCCTCCAAAGCCCGTCAATGCACGTGGGACAGAATATATTACGAAGAATGTTTCTTTATAAGCGAGCCCATGCTTCAGCGCCATAAAATAGGACTGGGATTGTATAAAATTTCCCAAGTTTCTTGGGGTAGAGCCTTATTTCTTAATTGCCTTCTTATGCCTGAAACACATGTGCAGAAAATACTGTGCGTCAAATTTAGAGAACACTGTTTCTTATACGAGCGAACACATGTGCCAGCTGCACACCTTTCGTCGATGCAAGATGTCTCTAATTCGAAATTGGATGCACCCAGTACGTGTAGTAGATTTATACTCTAGTACATTTGGTACTATTTTGGTAATTTGACAGTTGGAGTGTCAATTTTGAAAATGTATATAATATAAATTGGTGAAACAATGGAAGAAAAATTAATAAAATTTGTGAGAGAACACAGTTTCTTGTTTGATAAGGAACACAAAAATTACAAAAATTTATTTTTAAGGGACAAAGCATTTGTCTATTTCCATTGCAAAGGAAAAATAACCTCAATGTGAAATTCTAACAAAATGACTGTCACTGTCAAAAAAATCTTCAATGAACTGTCATATACCAACTGCACATGTGTTTTAAGTGCGTTGATGCACGACGAATTGCTTGCAGTTCGACTGCACATGTGTTTCAGGCAAGCAAAGAAACAGCAAGAGTGATTCTTCGTTTTATTTCTATTGAGGTGTTGTTAGCAGAATTGCTAGCAGAGTCAAGGTAGACAAAGTCCCTTACTACCCTTACTACCGTCGATTTGTCCCTTCTCGTTGATATCACATACCTACTTGGTTTCGCCCTCATTTACCGATAAAGCTATTTTGGTTGCTTTCGTGGATGTTGGTCTTCGTCGCCGTTATCGGTCTGTAGAAAAAGTTTCACCATATTCTCAGGACTGACTGTGACTCTACTATAAGATTTCTTGTTGCCTTATTCCTAGAGTACAAACTCTCGATATTTTCGTGTTATTTTTTCTTATTCTGAAGAAGCCAATGTTCTTCCCGTCACGTTTGCTCGTTGAGTTCACGAGAGGCACTCGTCCTTTGTGTCAGCGCCGCTTTGTTCGCTTCTTGTTTAGCTATGTTATCATCGTTTAGCTATGAATACGTGTTCAGTAAAGATTCTGATGATCATAAGTGAATTTAGTCTTGATGCGGATTGTCATAAGATACACGCTCACGTGTGGCCAGTTCAAGACTTCTTGCCTAAGTCTGCCGCATATGAGAAATTACCACCCGAATAAGCGCTGTTTCTGTTGCTTACAGTAATTACCGTTGATATCACAGTTTTCTCTCCTCCTTATGCTCGACCCATCCCATCGTACTTTTTGGACGGCGGGGATATCTGTGTGACAGTCAAGGGCCTCTGCTAACGTTCGTTACTCGTATTAACTGGTTTGTCACATTTTTTTTACCTGTTTCGTGTCGGATTGTTTGTATGATGGCGTATGCCAGTGTTATGCAACTGACAGAGCACGGATTTGCTGTTACCGGGAACCACCACTGGGAGGTAATGCAAGCACTACGTTACGAACTTGTTGCGCTGCTGGAAAAATCCAAGTTATAGGACAGTCAGCTGTTTCCCGATCAATCGCCGCGGAAATTGTCGGGGTCAATCCATCAAAAACCAAAATACAATACTTCTCTCTTCTCAAATTAAACGACCAAGCATTATCCCTGTGTAACAGAGCCATCATCCTTGACCCAAAGCTAAACTGGAAGTTGAATAATGAGCAGTCTAAGAAAGCCAGCATAGCTTTCTATGTCTGTAATAAAACCTTAATTAAGAAATGGAATCTGCATCCAAGAATGACCTTATAGATGTACATAGCCGTAATGGATCCGGTTCTTACCGAAATAATATCAAGGGGCTTAAAAAAGTCCAAAGGGTGTTACCGTGGAAATGAGGAAATTTCCGCCTGATGGCTTAACCGTCGCTTTATACCTGCTGCTATCGATCTATTTATAAAATATACCGCAGCCTGTAGTGCAGTCCGGCTTAAAGAATCCGACTGATGGATTAATCGTTCTTACGGACACAATAAGATTTTGGAGGCAATACCAAGAGAATTAGTGGCTTCTCTCACACACCCACACCCTCTCTAAATTTTAACTAAAAAATCTCAGTAAAATTCCCAATTAGAAAGGAATTGAGGAATAAAGTCAACTACCTACATCGATGGCTCTAAAATGCATTGTCGGCGCAGTCATTTTCTTTTTATCTACCAGACCAATGCCAGCTACCTTTTACTGAGAATCTCTCTACTACAAAGCCCAATACATTGCCATCTCCACCGATAACCAAGCTCCAATTAAGGAAATTAGTTCAGCTACTACATCCACAAAACAAGTCAGACAGTACCAATCTCTACTCAATTTTCTTGGCTCCTAGTCAAGCGTTACCATCGTTTGTGTTCTAGGACACAGTGATATTGAAGATAACGAAACAGCAGATGAACTGGCCAGGCGGGGGTTAGCTATCAGTGAAGAGTAGTGAAGGACAACATATACCAACTCATCCTCATGCTGGCCAACCTAGTCCAGCTTCTATCGTAGCTGCAAAGACGTTAATGAGAGAGAATCTTTGGAAGTTTCCTAAACTCTGCTGAATAGTTCTACGAGTAACAAGCTAACAAGCTAACAAACCGAAAACAATTAACCCTCGTCGACAACCAGGTGCATGAGTCGTGATAGCAAAACGGGCCAATAAAATCCTTGACAACTGGTTTCAGATATTCACACAGTACTGTGGACTAGATCCTGTATATGAAGTTAAGGAAACTGATAACTCTATACGAGTAGATGGTTCAGATTAGTCCTCTACTTAATTTTGGTTTGGTAGATGAATTTCTTGGCGTTCATCCAAAAGGTTGAATGATTTGTTCTGCTTGACGTCAGAATTTAGATCGTATCCGCTCATTTTACGGTCTTCCATATCGTCAGCATTGACTGTGAATCTACTACTAAATTTCCTTGCTCATCTCAATCTATATAGAGGTCCCTGCTCGGACTTTGTTATATCCGTAGGTTTGGTCGAGGAGTTCATATCCACATGTTTCGCCAACATCGTAGATTTCTTCTGTGGTGGCATAGGTATATTTCGCTTGACGTGGGCAAATCTTGTCTTGATGAGGGTTGTTATAGTCACTCGCACAAGTTCTCAAAACTCACGACTTCTTGCCGCTTGAAACAAATCCGATCTCAAATAGACGCCACTTCAATACCTTTAAAAGTCACCGCAGTGTACATATATATATCACAGCTTCTGATCCTCTTTTTGTTCAGACCATTTACTTAAGTGCATTTGCTGGATGGCATATCTATTTTATAGCAGTCTAGATCTTCTACTCAAATCAATGACCAACAATTTCATGTGAAGTACCGAAGGGGTGGTGGACTAAAAAAACAGAATGAGCAGTTCACTACCCTTTATGGTGGGCAATGGCAAACTTTCGAAACTTATCGGTGTTCGGAATTGGCTAAAGAATCGTGGGTCCCCTCTTATTGTACATAAAATGACAACGCCAACAGTAATGACTAGAAGAGACTAGATCTTGGTTCGCCGTTGACTGTCGCTTCAACAATTTATTTGTTTTTAGATTCGAATGTTGTTATCGTTTATTCGTTTTGCAGGGTCATCCATAGTGAATCCACCTCTTCGACGAAGGGGACCGGATATTCCGGAACTAGTAACCCGCTTGGGGTGTATAAGACCGTCGTTGACATTCTGAACCTTGAAAACCTGAAAAGTCTTATAAAATCGTAATTGACCTTAGCAGACGCCAACGTTGATTGTGTCACGGGATCTCACCCGCCTAGAGTTCTTTTGCATTTCTGACAGGACGTTGTAGTGTTGATATTTTCTTTTTACTGAGTCCCAGCGCTTATAAGTTAAGCATGTCAAGCCCGGTTGAATGAGATAAATACCCGTTAGCTACCTCGTGAGGGTTACTGGAGTTACAGCACTGGACATCTTCACGACGTTGACATTTGTTTTCTCTACGTTCACCGTGCCTTGGAAAAGCTAACCTAGATGCGAGTCCCTATATTCTTTCCTTTCTATTGGCCTCTCTATTCCCAAAACATTCGGACTGCGGAGACACTTTGGTTAGTTACCGGGTTGAGATAAGGTACTACATAGGCTAGACTGCAGTTTATTTGTTGGGACCTTCAGTTATCCATTTCTCATCACTGCCCTCATTCTTAATGAACTCTGAGCCTAATTGAGTGAACGAGTTGCAGCTTACACAAATCCAATGAAATTTAACTAGAAACGCAGTGAACTAACAAGATTTTTGCCCGCCTTTGCGACTTATAGACGTAAAATATTTATGTCAATTGAACATGCTCCACAGTCTTTTCAAGACACACTTTGAATGGAAGCCAAATCAAGTTTTTATTTATGTTCAATGTCTTGACGTTTTCTTTTACGAGTACAATAACCTATAAGCATTCTTGATTTTGACAAAGATATGGGCCATAACCCTGCAGTGAATGTTACGCCAAGAGATGATCCTTATTTCCTGACTGCGAGTATACCCGGAGGATAGATATTATCTTTATTGTACAAGCTTGGCAATGAATATCCATAAGCGCATGTACGAGTACTCTTTCGTCGTCTTTTCTCTGATATAAAGACGCGTGCCTTTTAAAGGCTTAGTTTACCCTCAGTTCAAGTCGTCGACAGGCGTCAACTTACGTGCTTGTCATGCTTAACAATCTTGCGTCCTATTAATAATCGTTTTCTTTCAATTACATCATAATTTGTTGGATGCATTATTTATTTGAGTATCTATTCAATCAATTGCCATTCAGCTGTCATTACAAACAGTTGACAATTATAGTGTTTGATCAGTTAGACTAGCGCTACCAAGTGGGAAGGAGACCTGTCAACTCGGATAAGCATCAATTAAATGTTCACCATAAATCACAAAGTTTCATAATTACTTCCATGAGTCACAAGTCATTTGATAGCTCATCCGAACGGAAATGCAACGCAAATATCACTTGAAGCGTAGGCCATCTATTGATGAGTTGAGTAGCTTCTTAGTATTTGAATTTACAGAGTCCCGCAGTGAAAAAAGAAAAAAAGACGTCACCCACTTCGAATATTCATGGCCATTTAAGTGTCATCCAACTACACTAATACCTACGTCTACACCTTAACGGATGCGTACAATGATTACTCTCGTAAATGACTTAATTTAGTCATTTTACTGTCTGACAGTTTAGTTTATGAAATTCGCTGTCAGATTCAATTTTCCTTACCTCTGTCACACAACTCTAATCACTCTTTCGATTTGGGAGGGCTAAAAATTGACGTCTACCTAAATCGTTGAAATTTTAAACTGCCTATGATTAAATCTTTGATGGATTAATCTTTCACCCGAGAGATACTCGTTGTTCCGAGCACGAACTCCCAAGAGACTGCCTTCGAAAATGATGATCTCATGAAGAACGAAAGCGAACAGAATTGCCAAGCAGTAATTCAAGATAATGCGAGGCTGGTTTGTCCAGATAGAATTATAATTTCCGATCATTTTAGAGGGCACCCCATGTGATTAGGGTCAATCAAATGTAAATTGTTCGTTTAAAGCAAAGAAAAAAAGGGGTTTGTATCGAACAGATCTTGATCTTGAACGGTGTCTTGCCTGTATGAGATGTATTTTTCTTGTTTTTTTTTTTTTCGTCCCTTACACGGAGTGAATTTCTAATGTAAACCTGCGCACGTGATTGGTAGAGTAAGCAGTCCGGAAAGAGTCAGTTCATCCGGAGTAGGCATTTTTGAATGACAATGACGGCTTCGAGGTCGTGATGGGTAGGTGTGGTACTGTGGAATAATAATTTGCTGATTGTGAGCGCAGTACACCGAACGAGGTGTGCAATTTTTTTGTCGTCTTTGTCAGACGTGCAGAGTGAAAGTTGAACGAGGGACAGTCCATGCTGACGGATTTCTTTGGTGATGTATGCAGATTGGTAGTTGGAGTTTGTCTGTCAGAAAAAATTTAAGAATGACAGATGGAGCGGATTAATAAAAATGGTTTGGTGAAATTCTCAGCACCCCAGTGTAAGATTGAGAATAAACACTGTAGACATAATCATGAGAAATGTTCATGTTTTCCTGTTTTTCCTTTTTTTGTCAACATGACATCAGAGTTGAACAATTTCTTATTGCCTATTCCATTTTGTTTTCAAAGGTTAAGCTTGTCATGAAATGGAATGATAATTGCGGTGAATTCTTTGAAATTTTTTGAAGCAAAGCATTATCTTTTGGGGCTTGGGGGGGCTTAATCTATGCAATCCCGAAAGCTATGTTGCTCCCATGTTCTCATGTTGTTGTCAATGTTGTCTGCCTATGCGAGCAGATTAGGTTAGGTTAGTTTCCAGTGGCTGTTGAAAAAAAAAATCAACCCACTTAGGCCTATTGGCCCATTGTCATGCCTACTCTTTGTGTTTCTGACGAAGCGTAGGGGACTTTTAACATCTATATTGTTTATTTTTTTCATTGTTTTTTTGGAAAACATCTGGATATGTAGGTAAAGAGTAGGTGGAGGATTATCTCCTCTTCCTCCTCATCCATGCAGCTTCTGCAGAAGTCGTTTGTAAAACGCCAAGCCTTTTCGAACACCTTCGATAGCGCTGAGATGTTTCCTATTTAGAAAGATAAAACTCTTAGACCGATTCAGATTTGGCCAGATTTGTTTGGTCGCCAGACATATTGACCCAACAGCCCTCCGAATGTTAGTTCTTCTCACAGCGTCCAGCTTTAATTTTAATTTGCACATAGCGATTGTTATACCGATGATAACATTTTTAGGCAGGAAAGGTAGAGCGGTTCCAATTTTGGCGAGTTTGTCGGCCTTAGAATTCTTTGGTATACCTTTGTGGCCCGGCACCTAACACAGATGAATGTTGAACTGCTCTGCCATCTCACTGAGAGATGATCGGCAGTCAAAGGCGTCTTTAAAATTCTGCGATTTCAATGTCTCGGTTTTAGCATTACCGGTCTTGAAGGAGCGGCGTGCATTTTCCATCGCCGTCCTGGTTAGTCGATTGAGCTTGACAGGGGTTTTAAAATTAGATATGACCCCGTATAGTCTACCTCGCGTCTTTGTAATCGATGAAGATGTGGTGCGTGTATCAATTTGGAGGTTTTTTCCGAAGATCTGCCGTAATCTATAAATTTGATATGACTTCAGTGGTCTAAATCCACACTTGTAGAGGCAGGTCAGGCTATGTAGATAGGGTCTTAGTCGTTAACATAATGCGACAGACAGATTTTTATATGCGATCTTGAGGGACTTATTCCCCTGAAGAAGTTTCATTCTTCTGGCATACTTTCGTGGACTCAGATTTTTGAGATAAATTGATATATGTATGCTTGACATCTAATCATTATCTGCTGCTTTAAACAATACGGGTCCCGCAGCTTTGTTCAACTTACGCTTGCAGATATGTGTCTTAATTTCATCTTGGTCGGGTTCATTCTGCCTGACGGTGGGATGGTGTTCGTTATGACCGTTTGACAATCTTTCCAGATTCTCAGCACCGACTATGATTGTACTATAAGGTTTCCCTCTCCATTCTTGTAGAGTATTTTTCGGGCTTTACAGCTTTGGCATGTCCATCTCGTGCTTTTCTGCAGGGCCGTATTGTGTGATACATCCGTTGTTTTTCCAGGTTTGCCAGTCTGCATTCGTCGTCGAACCGTGGTTTCTTTGTTGGGGCAAGTTGAAACCCGGTACATCAGCGGCGGCCTTTCTGATTGCTCTTTGGTAGTGATGGCACTGGTCTTTCTATGTTCGATGCTAATGGCATTGACCTCCTTGAGAGATCGAGCGAAATTCAATCGGAAAAGGCCCTGGAGGTCTTTTGCTATTATAACCGTTGTATGTTGAACGTCCTTACAATGCTTCGTTGGCTTTAGGCTGTTACATTTTACGATGAATAGATTAACGCCAGAACAACGTGTGCAAATTGTAAAAACTTATTTTGAAAACCATGGTTCTGTTCGCCAAACCGGTCCATTTTACGGTCGACATAATCGTTCATTTGAGCAAGTTATACGGAATACGATGAATCGTTTTGGTACCACGTACACTCTAGTGGATAATATGCATCTGCAAAGACGAAAAACAGTGCGAACAGAAGAAGTTATTGCCATTGTGGAGCCGTTGTGTTGATGGGAATCCAAATGAGTCGATTCACCATCATGTACAGTAATTTTAGCTATGCCCATCCACTTTCTGGAAGATTTTACGGAAAGATCTTGGCTTAAAAGCTTGTAAGATCCAGCTTGTGCAAGAGTTGAAACCGCGTGACCATTATACGTGTCGTAGGTTCGATGAATGGGCCGAAAACATGGTTCAGCTGGATCCTCATTTTCAACGCAAAATTTTGTTCTCCGATGAAGCCCATCTTTGGTTAAATGAAATTTGGAATTTGGAGTGGAGAAAAGCCAGAAGCCTTTGTCGAAACGCATTTACAAACTTAAAAACATGATTTCTGACTTCAGGGTGCACGATCAATCAATTTATTGCGGGAAACATTTGCTGAGCGCATAATTTTGCGTAATGGACCTGTGAACTGACCTCCGCGATCCTGTGATCTCAGACCTTTAGACTACTTTCTTTGGGGGTATGTGAAATCACTAGTCTATGCCGATAAATCAGAGACGTTGGATGATTTGGAAGTCAACGTTATCCGTGTTATTGCTGATGCTCGATAAAGTTGTCGAAAATTAGACTTTACGATTGCGCTTTACTTGGACTAGCTGTGGCGCGCATATACACGATATCATATTCAGATATTAATGGCATAAAATTATCTATTAAGTAAAGCTAATATTATAGACATGTACATTAACTTCAAGTGCTTTATTTCATATTTAATTTGTATAACTCTAAAAAAAACATCCTTTACAAGCAGTCTTTGCTAAGGTCGTCCTTCTGCTCTGTCGTGGAGTGGGAGTTTATGAGACTTTTGCCGGGGAATTAGGTCTTTGTGCGAATCGTCGTCAGGCGTTCGCCTACATGCCTGAAGCTCAAGACTTGTTCCCTACGTCTTCCACTTACTGCGAATCTACATCCGAATGAACGCTGCGACTGCTACCATTGTCGCGCCGGTTGCTGTAACATTCTCAATAGTAGATATCACAGTTTTTCTTCCTCTTTCCCGAGATGGTGTGTTTATATCTGCTTTGTTGTCTGTTAAGGGTCCGAAAGTTCTACGTACAGATTCGAAGGATTTACTTCTGCTGTTAGCGGGAACCACCACTGGGTAGAAAGGAAAGCACTGCTTCACGAAGCTGATTTTTGCCCAATACAGTCAGTAATTTCACGATTAATCGCCGCGCAGATCCCTGAATGTTATTTGGTTCAGATATGATTCATTACAGCTATATTTTCTTGATACAGCCTACATTGCTATCTTAGGTGTAGAAACTTCCATTTTTACGGTCTTATGCTAATTTCCACGCCGGTGCCCAGTCAAAAGGTATGTTTGATTAGCAAGTGTCATGTGAAGGAAGAGCAAAAAATTGGCATTACTAAACTTTCTCTTTGCATCATTAATTCAGTGCGTGATATCTCCCCTCTTTATTGTTCACCAATAAACATCTCTCACCGTACGTTTTTTTTTTGGAATTCTTTTTCATTCAGCTCTCAATAGGTCTTGTGACCATCATCAACATCTCTATCTGTTCATCACCATCAATTGGCCCGCAAACCAAACGCAAACGTCATATCCGTCGTGTATCACAAAACGAACAGCACAATGGCCAATGGTTTGCACTTTGTTTGACGTTGTCACGACTCCAATGTGCAGTTTACTCGTAACAAAAAAAACGAACAGAGTAAAAAACTCGAAAAGGAATATTTTAAAGAAATAGCACCCAGAAGAAGACACCAAAGCAGAGGAGCCTCTGCAGCAGCATCAGCAGCAACAAAATGCTTCTCATGGGGATCATGGTCCACTGGAGATGTTCACCGAGATTGCGTGTGTTACCGATTCGTCAGTTCTTCTAAAAGAACGTGAAAGTGGGACACCTCCGTTGCTCTATACTCTGTTGCGGTTGCGTTGATTGGCTTTCGAGGTGTGGGTTAGCCAAGCCAGCATTGAAGTGGCCGTTGACTTGTTTTTGTTTCACGCAGAATTAGAACAATATTCTTGCCATCATTGAATCAATATTGTCAAGAGACAACTAAGGTTATAAGTGGTTTGCGTTGGATTGAGTTGTTACAGTGGATTTTGACATTTAAAACGTCAATTATGTAGTTGGGTCGGTGGGCTGCTTGGGTGTTGGGTGTGTTCAATGATAGAGTAACTTTCTCGCAACTGAGTTCGGAAAGGTCCAATTATTCGGTAGGTTTCTCCATCATCGCGGTTGATTGTTTATTGACATTAGCTCGCAGCAAATCCAATTCGATTCTCCGAAAATTGTGGCAATTTTCACCGAATAGACGCGTACTATTCATGCCTAAGTGTTTGAGTTTTGGTATTTTTTTTTTCTCTTTTTGAAAATTACTGTATCAGCATGGAGTCTGTGAGATTGTTGGATTGAACTGGCCCTCTGGATGCGATCATGTTACAGATAAGTACAGGGTGTTACCTGGTGTTGGTAAATTATCTCCTTAGTTACAGCAGCCCAGGGTTTGTGTTTCTCTTTTTTTACGTTTCTTTCTTTAGCGAGGAAAAAACTTCAATTTCATGGTACAGACAGGAGTGTTGAGGTGAAGTATTTTTTTTTTTTTTTTTTGAAAACAATACTCTTTACTATTTGGAGGGAAAAGTGAAATGCCTTGAAGGTAGTTGCGTTTCTGTTATTTGCTAGTACCTTGGCATTTCAACCTGCAACTTTACTCAATTGCTTTTGATGCTGGCAGTTATGGATACTTATACTGCTGCTGTGGGTTATCATTCAGTGAAATCACTTGACGGCAATGTAGGTTGAAATTAATGAATCAAATCAGTTTAGGTGAACTAATTATAGGTGTTTTGTTTTTGTCTTCTATCGGACGGATCACCATGGTTGGATTGAAACGAAAGCAATAGTACGAGTATAGAGGGAAAGTTTACTTGGTTGACTTATGACATTCCATTTGTTTCATAATGGATGGCATTAATGTTGGATTAGCTAGTTGAGTGATTTTTGTTGCAGAATGCAGATACTATTTGAAGTGAAAATGAAAATCATTTGATTAGTATAAGCCATGAATAGCTTAGGTGGCTAGCCTGATTAACTTCAATTTCTTCTGGCAATACGAGTACGCTCCCAAATGTGTATCACTTCCGCAGCTTTACGTTTAGCCTGCGTCAGTCGTTACTTTCTAATATTAAGTTAAGCTATAGTTTCATTATCAGTCAATTTAATAAGAGATGCTAAAGAAGAGAGGTCCCCTGAACTGTCCCAACTACAAACAGTTTGACCAGACTCTCATTCGATTATGCGGGATGACTATGTAGAATACACGCTGCTCCGTTGAGGTAGGTAATGACAAAACAGAGACCTCCAATAGCAGAAAGGGACTTAAACAAGGCGATGCGTTGTCATGTGATTTTTTTAACATCGTTTTTGAAAGAATAGTGGGGAACACTCAAGAGGATGGAGGAGATGTTTCATTAGCGATATGTACAGACTTTACAGCGATGCGCTTATGAGCGCATGGACATCAGACCAGTGTCCCATCCCGAAATAACCATTCCAAATACAAAAAACCGAACCACTCAGTTGGTGGTTGAGATCCGTTTGACGATCTGTCACTTGCGCTTCTAGAGGAAAAAAATGCCCTAGGGATATTTGCAATGGCTGAAATTTGCAATCGCTTGCTGAACCAAGTGACTTGCTCAACTGGGCCGGATTCAGGGAAAGAGATATTTATAAATAATCTCTAATAATGCAATAAAAAAATGAGCCTTTTGCAGATCGGAAGTGCAAAACCGTATATTGCAAACAAATCGGAAAGAGATACCACACAATATTCCGCCGGAAAGACGCTTTATTTGCGGAGAGTTGGCAAAACAATATATTGCAGAAGCCGGTAGACGGTGACAACAAAGTTTTACTTCAAAGAGTGGTGCTGAAGGTAGATTTGACCGCTAGTTGGGGACCCGATACCGAATAGGCGAACGATTACAAAATCTTACTTTTTTTTTATAAAAAGGATTCGCCTGGGGAAACGCGAGGTGAAACGGTTTCGAGTAAACAATACTACCTATCTTTTATTTTTTCCTCGAACTGCTATAATCCTGCCCTGTCAGTCCTGATTTCCTAAGTTTTTGTAAATTTTTTGCTAAAGTTTCACGTAAATTTTTTCTGTTTTTTTCTTTTATAGGCTTTTCTTTTTGGACCTCCGTTGTTTTCACTCTCTCTCACACACTCGCACATTCGTGTTTCTTTCTTATTTCCCAAATCTGGGGAAATTTCCTCCAAGATTGGGATTTCCCTTTGACCCGAGTTAATATTTCCCTTTACCATCACTCATTGGGACTGCATTCAGTTTCAGTCTCAATAGAACACCAGTGCTCCTCAAAAGATAAAAAAAGGAAAAAGATAATTTGCCAACAATATATGACCTAGTCGCATTTATACATCCTGATCATTATCCGTTTCTGATAATGATCGGATGGCGTACAGTGAAGGCGAAATAAGGAACTAATCATGAGACGATCACAGGAGAAGGAATTCTATGGCTGAAGCGCTACCCAATGAAAACCTAAGCGACGACATCCCGGCGCGCAACTAGGGATCCATTCTCACTGTCCAACAAAAATCTGTCAAACGAGGAAATTGACAGGTATCTAAGACTAATGGACGAGACAATCAAACAAACAATGGACAAAACGATACCTCGGTATCAACACACTGATGACGAACACTTATTCTAGAACGCAACTATTGACGCACTGCATTGACATAAAAGTAGGCTGCTGTCAAGACTAAAAACCTTGTACAGACAGTTTACTGACCGACAAGACCCGGAGATTAGGACACTGAAATCGTCGATTAAAAATATCCAAACGCTAATAAAAGAAAATTACAGAATTTCTGTAAGTTTGTATTGGAACAACAAGGTGCGGGCTGTGAACACCAGCAACCCGAATATGTTCCCGCAAATAAATAAAATATTTCGGAGGAAAGATCACAACGACCTTTCGTGTCTTAAAATCGCCCGAACGACGGACAACGAGAATATACTTATAGCAGCAGGCATAGATCCAAATGAGGCTGTTGATGATGACAATTTCTTTGTGATCGAGGATCCGCAGGAGAAGGTAGAGGCTATAGGGGCGACTTTCCAGGAAGTATATAAGGCGAATGACATCATTGGCCCGAACCACGACCTGGAAAGTCGAGTCCTTGTGTACAATTTCTACCTTCGAAATGAAATTGTAAATTGGCGATTCGAGAGCTCGGGTTTCACCCAGTTCAATGACGAGAATATGGCAAATAATGCCATCACCAACGATAGGGTACTACCCAGTTCATTTCGAAGGAAGAGCTCCAAACGATCTTCGAATCACTTAGAAGTAAGAAATCAGTGGGAAACGATGAAATACCGAATATTGTGCTTCTACATCTCCCTCTAGAAGCGGTGAACATTTATACCACCCTGTTTAATAATGCAATGAATAATGCACATTATCCAGAGCATTGGAAAACTGCGGTGGTACATCCCATCCCCAAAAGGGATAAAGACACTTCCAATCCGGCGAATCTCCGCTCGATCTTCTCGTCTTCTTCCAAACATCAGTAAGGTCTTCGAGAAGGTGATCAATAGAGTCCTGACTAAGTGGGTTGAGGACAAACATATAGTTCCGGATAATCAGTTCGGTTTCAAGGCGGGGCATGATATCATTCATGCTGCGTCTAAACTGGTTTCTGAAATCCTATGGAACAAAGGTAAGAAACAGTGCACTGGTGCCTGCCTGATTGACTTGGAAAGGGCCTTCGATAGCGTATGGTTAGAAGGACTCTTTTTCAAGCTGGACAGGTTGGGCATTAGTAAACCACTGCTGTATATTCTTTTTGATATGCTCTCCAGTAGACAGTTCATCGTGAAGAATGGCGATGTGACTTCTGCTGGAACATTTAACATTAAAAACGGTCTGCAACAAGGTGCGGTAAATTCGCCGATCCTATTCAACATTTACACGAGTGATCTGATAGGTTCACTTCACCATGCCATAGCGTACGCAGACGACATAATCGCGTACAGATCAGGTTCAAAGATTGAGGTCATTAATATACTTTTGCAGCGTGACTTCGACAAAATTAAGCGATATTGTGATGACTGGAAGTTGAAAATCAACTTTCAGAAGTCGGAAACCATTCTGTTTAGGACGCCTTTGTCTGGGGCCTCTAGGGATACCAGAAAAAATTGGCGAAAGTTCTCGATCGTGGCGCAGCAGGGGCAGCCACTTGCTTGTCGAAATGTAGTCAGATACCTTGGGATCAGGCTGGTATTTGGATGTCCCGTGTAGTTCAACGTAAGAGCAAGTTTATTGGAAAAGATTCGGGTGTTTGAGAGGGCTTGTCTTAGGAATTGTCTTCGCTTATACAGAACACCAGAGTCGCAGTACATCAAATTCTATCCCAATGAGGTCTTGTATAATAGGGCGAACCTAATAAGAGTGGACAATTTCGTCATTAAGTTGACTCGAAGGCACGTTACAAGAGCAATGTTGAGGGCCTTCTACCCCAATTATATGTATCACGAGAGAGTTCGCTTTGACGGCTTTATTCCTCCAGAAGCGTTCCTCTATTTAGATAGCAAAGGTCTGATCCAGGACAGATTGGCGGTGCCGCTAATCTTCCACGTCGCTCCAACAGCTGCGGACAGGCGACTCAACTACGACAGAGACGTCGCACATGGCAGTGCGGAGCGTCTCCGGTTCAATAGGGTGGTAATTTTTAAGCATTTTTTGTTTAGCATATAAGAGTAATTTAAGTTAAAAAAATAAAAATGCATAAAAACTGAAAAAAAAAAACTGAGGGATCCATTCTGTACAACAACTTTTGTTTTTTTAATTTTATTCTATGTTTTATTCTTATAGAAAATCTTTAAGGTGTGTGATCGTCTGTCACCGAATAGAGCATCTGTGGCGGTCCGCCTGGCCCTGTGGCTTTAGTTATTTATTATAACCAGAGTGTTCCAGACCATCCATCTGGCTCTACACGTACAGCGCTAGGACTAACGCGACCATCCGTTATTCCACCGAGACCATTGTCTCTGCCTTCTTGCAGACCTATTGGTTGTCCCCTCTGACAAGCATAAAAACAGAAAGACAGAGTTCAAGAATCTGCCAAGGAGACAACGGACATAGAATGAAGGGTTAGGGTCAAACAATGTATCGGGCAGTTAGGGGTGGAGCGGAGATGCCTTCTAAGGCTAAGGTGATTAATCGATAGAAGATAGTGTTGGACGCTGGTCTCGCGCCTTCCTCTTGGCAGATCCTCTTTCTGATTTTTAACTGACCGTCCGTCCTACCTGCGGTTGTTGATAATCAAATATACCAGAGGAGTGCACCAGTGGCTGATGGACGCATGACTGTCCGCCTCCCTTCTAGGATTTTGAATAACCAACGGAAAAGAATGTGGATGGGTGAAGGCCAAAAGAAAAGGGAAAGAGTAGGACTTGTTGTGGTAACTTTTACCGGAACAATGCCTGGTTGGACCATATTTTAGAGTTGAGTTGTTGCAGACTCTTCTCAAAACAATTTTTTACCACCTTGAACAGCTTGGCAGCTAAGCATTAGTGCCATTAGTTCTCCGTCTGAGTTATCTGTCCCAACAATGTGTATATTTGTGTAGTAGTCAATACGTTAAGAAGCAGTTGGACTCTTGATCTTGAGCTAAGACCTAAGTCTACTGAGATTCAGTTTTATTTCACCCGCCTATGTGTCTTACATTAATACTTACTTCACCTATTTCAGATAAAAGCTTTAAGAAAATTGTCACTCCAGTCAGCTCGGTTCTTAGCAAACTGGTTCAAGTCACTCACTTACTCCTAGTTTGTTGAGGCCTTCTGATGGTAGCACGTTAGGTAAAATCTGCGTAGTTCCCTTGTGGGTGGATTCAATAAGCCTTTGGGCACTAGTACGCTCTACAAATCATTGCTATTTTGCTCGCTGTAGTCGTAGTTTCCGGATTAGATACTAATCCATTTATACCCAGTTCAGTTCTTTGTTGTATCTCCTTCTCCATACTCCATCAACGCATATGGGACTGAAGATCGAGCGTTAAATTTTTCGCTCAAAGCAGCCAAGATTGATTTGATTTGGGATAAACAATCTTAAAATATATGAAGGTGGGTACCGATTTGGTATTCTTGTCCTAAAGACACAGAGTAAATATTTGGTTGATGATGAACTTACCAGATCTAAAACTGCAGTGGTATGAACCATTTCCGCTTGTTGGCGATCTGTTTCTGATCTGATCTTATAAAACGACTAAAGGGATTATTTATTTAGTGTTGTTGACGCACTCCATGGCATTTCATGTGTTTCTCAAGGAATGGACAGACTCCGCAGAGATTCTCTTCATCGGATATGTGTTCATTTGATCAAAAGTTACAGATGAGCTGGTGCATGTTTCTCTTTTCATTTCGAAAGATCGACTCCATGGCTAAGCTATCTTGTCAAATTTCTATGCACATTTTCATTCGTCCGAATTGAATGCTGCGATTTGCCTGACGGTGGTATATTTGTCATTCCCTC
The DNA here is from genome assembly GCA_949129095.1 of Volucella bombylans. Taxonomy (NCBI): domain Eukaryota; kingdom Metazoa; phylum Arthropoda; class Insecta; order Diptera; family Syrphidae; genus Volucella; species Volucella bombylans. Next base: position 138,877,561 of record OX422143.1, read on the forward strand.
TGTTTAAAAATCTGCAAAAGTGGTTCTTCTAAGATTGCGTCTCTACTGCAAAATTTCCTTGATTGACTTCGGTTCGAGCTGTTGCCCTTTTTACCTTCTTGTAAAATTTGCAATCCTAATTCTTATTGATACACCTTTCAATTTTTTTCTGATTATAGCAACCCGACTTTAAACCTTTTCACAGTATTTTCCTAGCGCTGTCCTGCTACTGGGGCGTGTCAATATTGGCATTGTTAAATGTGCGGACATCCAGAATGTTGAATGCAAATCTTTTCGTCTATTGCAATGTGATCAATTCGGTCTGTCGTGTTAAAATCTCTACGCCCTTGATACTGTGATACCTTTCAGACTGTTCAAGGCACTTTCAAAACTGTGGTTTGTGCCTAAGCTTTAGGGCTTGAATCATAATTGTTACGTCGTACATGCGACACTGCTCATTGATTCGCTCTTTGAATTCAAGTGTCGTCTTTTCTTGCAGTTTTACGTTCATCTTTTCCTCGATTGGAACATGCCTGAAGAGCTAAACTGTCAATTTTAAATTTGATTTATGGATGTTACTCATTAGAACAGCTGCAGATTCGACAGCAAATTGGTCTAAAAACAGTCTATAGATCACAATTTAACTAGATCGCACCGGAGCATTTTCTTTTTGAAACCATCAGACAGATATACAAAATCTCTATGTTTAAACGTTTTACAGTGAACTGTATCTGCAGGGAAAATGCTAATAAGGTGTTCAATTTTGCGTTCGACGCTTAGCTAGTACTCTTTCCAAACCCCACTGGCGACAAATAAAGAGAAAAAAAAAAGAAAAATTATCTTCACAACTTATTATCGATTAAAACCTGCAAGCAATCACAGAAAACTGTTTATGTTCTACAGTTAAATACACAGCAGGTTGGTTAAGATAACCCAGTTAAAGCTTAAGAAATTTTATAAACTGCTTCAACAGCTAAGGTTAACTTATTGCTTTGCACCGGCACCGTATTCAGCTGTAGTGCAATTGTAATTCAGATCGTTTTCACCCTCTCGCAACTTATAACGGAAACTTAGATTCAATCCAACAATTACGAGTACTACTCCGGTATACTGTCTTCGCACGATGGCCATTATAATTCCACTCACAGCTCTGGTTCATTGCTTGCAGTGGTGTGATCACACTATGAACGTAGTGTGATCACAGTTCCCTCTCCAAGCTCTGATTACATGCTCAATATGTCTCTCCCCCCTCCAAATCGAACAAATTGAGCCGAATGAAGACGAAAAAAAAAAACAATAGATCCCAACAACCAAACGAATCCAATACGAGTAGATAGCCGAATTTGAAATCTTTGTGAACGTATGAACTGTGAAGTGCATTTTACCAATTCTTACATAACCGACAAAACCGACACAAATCACCGATAGAATTGAACAAAATTGGTATTTTGTATTTTTCCCAAAGTCGATCCGAGAGGCCCGGGTAAATGGCGTCAAGGCAATCTAAATATAAAGCCCCAACAGGCCTTACAGACGGGCCGACCAACGTTGAAACCATAAACAAAAAAAAAAAAAAAACCAACAACCTGACAATGGTATTCGTATACGAAATGTCGTGATCCGAATGGCTAATTACGAGTATTTCGTTTGGGTTTAGTTGAGTAAAAAACCAGGAAATATAATAACGTTGAACTTTTTATGCATCGCATTGACGTTATGGCGCTGGACTGTCCGAATACGTATACATGAGTATGATACACGAGTTTATTAGCGAAATTTTCGAGTCAAAGAACTCGCGATCGTGATCTCTAAATCAAATTAGGTTTCGGCTCACTTTTAGGTCATAGATGAATAGCCTTGACTTGATAATTAATAAATTATCCTGAAGAAAATGTTCGGTTTGGTATTTTCATTTCCATTGGCAGAACAGAAAGCCAATTTCATTGCGTTAAGCACTAACGGAGTAGAAGACAACCTTCGTTACCCACCCAAGTTGGTGTTTATGTGACTTTGATACATCAACACAAACCAGTGTTTATATATCACTTACTTCTGAGGTGCTAACAACTTCTAAAGCACCACAAAAAAATTCAAAAATAAAAAAATCTACAAAAAACAAAAGAGTTGAGGTGCGAACTTGTTTTTTACTCACTCGCTAATGGGTGAGTTAACAGTTTTTTTTTTTCCAATTTTTTGTTAACCTCTTCCAGTTTGCAAATGATTTGTTTGTTGTGTTACCCCAAGTACTGTTGTTTGAGTAAATAATCTCTTTTGTAGGCTGGTTGGTCATAAGTGCTTGCTAAGACCGTAATTATTGCACACAGACGACTTAAGTGGTGACTTTTGTAGTACAGAGTGTTAGGCTTTAATACTTTGAGAAAACATAAATGGAATTAAATGAGAACTCTTAATTTGTTATATTTAAAGAAAGCTGGAAAGACTTTTGGAAAGTGGTATCATAAGTCTTTAGGTCAGTGTGTAAGATGAACAATTCCCTTCCTGGAACAGAGATATGCTTTCACTTTCTCTGGTAATTTTAATTTAGGCCTTTTATTATTATTTTCTCTATTTGGTATTCTGGATTTTAAGGCCGCTTTCGAAGCTTGCTATTTTGTGAAACTTGGCTAGAATAGTCTCTCTGTTTTAAAACAAATTAAAGGTACGAGCATGACTCTGTACTTTTGGGGCTTTTCATGTTTTGTTTGCGGTAGATCTTGAAGAAGTATTTCGGGGATATAACTAAACTGTAGACGATTCAATTTTATAGCTTTGCTAATGAAACCCGATAGTGATTGATCGGGAAATTTCTGACTGCCCTATATCTTAAATTGGGCCAGCAGCGCTACTATCAAGTTCGTAGCGAAGTGCTTGCCTTATCTCCCAGTGGTGGTAAACCATTACCATTACTCACACAGGCTAAAATGGCAAGGAAATACTCGGCAAGTGGTATAATACTGGCCTACGTCGTCATAGGGCTCACAACCCTATACGGAAGATATTACAAAATTGACGACCCTTGCAAACGTTTAAAAGACAACGACCTTCGGAGCTGCATGTGGAACTTTCGGGACCCTTAAAACGCCACGTGTAACCGAGCAATTAGGAGAAGCCATTGACTCCTATCATGCAGATATCACCGCCAACCAGGAAGTATCCCGCTGTCAGGCAGTGTACACCACTCATCTTGGAAGATGATAGCAAAAGCTTCCGTCCACCTGACCAAAACGAAGTAAGGATAGCAATATCTAAGCTAAAATCCAACAAATTAGCTGGGCCTGCCGGAAATGACTTTGTGGAGAGCATACACCAAATCATTTCTCAGATCCGGTCAGAAGAGTGTGTGCCTGATGAATGGAATCTCAGTATCGTTTTCCCAATCCACAGGAAAGGAGACCCCTACGCAAATTATAGAGGCATAAGTCTCCTCAATAGCGTACAATACCTTATTTGGTATATTTTGTGAACGCTATCAGTGCGGTTTCAGACCGGGAACGGCCACACTCGTGGAAAACTCAGAAAGTCCAAATCGATATCCACCATCTTTTCATCGATTTTAAGGCCGCATATGACAGCGTTTATAGAGACGAGCTATATAGAACCATGTCCAGTTTTGGCATCTGTGCCAATCTCGTCCGTCTGTATAGAATAAAGATAGAGAACGCTCGGTCGGTAATAATTTAACCAAAACCTTTGATGTCAAAACAGATTTTAGTCAACATGACGCGCTGTCATGTGACTTCTTTAACTTTATACTTGAAAGAATTGTGGGGAACTCACAAGCGAACACTGCAGGCACAATCTTTCAAAAGTCTGTGCAACTATAATACTAGCGTACACCGATGATATTGACGTACATAATTGGCAAAACTCAGCGGCCTGTCACTAGCGGTAAATGACGGCACATTGACGAATTGGTCAAAGCGTCACAGTCGACGAGGTAGTAAGGGACATTGCCTATCTTGGCTTAGGAAAAATGAAACGAAGAATCTCTCTTGCCAATCGTTGTTTCTTTGGGCTAAGAAGGCAATTGAGTAGAAAGGCTGACTAAGGAGAGTCTATATAAGACCTTGATTATGCCAGTCGGACTTAAATTATCGACCATATCGAAATTAGATGAAGATATCCTCAGTTGTTTCGAGAGAAAAATTCTTCGAAAAATATTCGGTTCCTTTTGCGTTGACGGGTTTTGGAGCAGAAAATTTAACGGCGAACTGTACGAGCTGTACAGCGACATTGACTTAGTCAGAAAACTGCGCATCAGTCATCATTTACATACCGCTCCGCAGTGGAAAGCGGCTGTACTGGGCCACTTCATTCACTACGGAGCTCGACACGCTTTTTCGACTACTGAGGCTGTAATCGGGGGAGAATTATTTTATAATCGGCTAAACACAGAAATTGGGGAAATAATTTGCCAAATACTAGAGGGAACCTACTACTCGATTGGTGGGGTCAGCACGATGTCATGTACAGACTCGATCTTAAAGTGACGGATAATCCGTCGTTTCCCAGAGGCGGGTCTTATTTGGATCTACTGCTGTACGACGAAAGTATACGACTGACAGGTACGAACTTACAAACATTAAACTGTCTGCGCACATTCGTGTTACAGTTCCAAACGAAATTGCGGAATTGGACGAGTTTGTTCAAAGATATTCTTACAACTACTGTAAGACTCGTTAGACACGCTTCTCTAAAACCTTGACAAAATCACTCTCCTCAAACACGCTGTACCCACCGTCCAATAGGAATTTGTCAAACGAGAAGATCGACAAGTACCTAAAGGGAATGGACGAGACAATTAAACAAACTCTGGACACTACAATACCGCGGTATCGACGTACGACTAACGAACAACTGTTCCGCAATCCTACTATTGACGCACTATACAGACAGAAAAGTAGACTTCTGTCAATACTCAAAAACTTGTACTGACAGCTAACTGACAGACAAGACCCGGAGATTAGGACACTGAAGTCGTCGATTAAAAATCTTCAAACGCTAATAAAAGAGAATTACAGAATTTCTATAAGTTTGTATTGGAACAACAAGGTTCGGGCTGTGAACACCAGCAACCCGAATATGTTTCCGCAAATAAATAAACTGTTCCGGAGAAAAAATCAAAACGACCTTCAGTGTCTTAAAATAGCCCGGACAACAGACAACTAACGGTTACTGACAATAGCAGGTATTGATCCAAATGAAGCCGCTGACGATGACGACTTCTTTGTGATCGAGGATCCGCAGGAGAAGGTTGAGACCATAGGGGCGAATTTCCAGGAAGTACGAGTATACAAGGCCACTGATACCATTGGCCCTAATTACGACCTGGACAGTAGCGTCTTGGGGCACGACTTCTGCATTCGAAATGAAAAGGGAACTGGCGATCCGAGGGCTCTGGTTTCACCCGGTTCAGCGACGAAAATATGGCAAATAATGTCATTGCCAGAGAGGGTGACCTACGCCCATTCATTTCGAAGGAAGAACTCCATGAGATCTTCGACACAATCAGGGCTAAGAAATCAGTGGGGACCGATGGTATTCCGAACATCGTGCTTCGACATCTTCCTCTAAAAACGATGGACATTTACACCACCCTGTTTAATAATGCAATGAATAATGAATATTATCCAGCGCATTGGAAAACGGCGGTGGTTCAGCCTATCCCCAAAAAGGGAAAGGATATACCCAATCCGGCGAATCTCCGGTCGATAAGTCTCCTTCCGAATATCAGTAAGGTTTTTGAAAAGGTAATCAATAGAGCTCTGTCTAGGTGGGTTGAGGACAAACATATAATCCCGGATAATCAATTCGGTTTTAAGGCGGCACATGATATCTCACATGCCGCGTTTAAACTGGTGTCCGATATCCAATGGAATAAAGGCAAAAACCAATGTACTGGTGCCTGCCTTGTTGACTTGGAGAAGGCCTTCGACACCGTATGGTTAGAGGGTCTTTTCTATAGACTGACTAGGTTGGGGATCAGTAAACCGCTCTTGTACACTCTTTATAATATGCTACACAACAGACAGTTCATCGTGAAGAATGGTGATGTGACTTCTGTTGGAATTTTTCAAATTAAAAATGGTCTTCAGCAAGGCGCGGTCAATTCGCCGATCCTATTCAACATTTATACAAGCGACTTGATAGGTTCACATCCCCATACTATTCCGTACGCAGACGATTTAGTAGCGTACAGCACAGGTCCAAAAATCAAGGTCATTAACACTCTCTTGCAGCGTGACTTCGATAAGATAAGACGATTTTGCGATGACTGGAAGTTGAAAATCAACTTTCAGAAGTCGGAAACCATTCTCTTTAGGACGCGTTGTCTGGAGCCTCTAGGGATACCAGAAAAAATTGGCGAAAGTTTTCTATCAACACGGACAACCTCTTGCCTGTCGATACCTTGGGATCTGGCTATATCAGTTTCTGTATTTTGGCAAAAATGTAGATGCTGCTCTGGCCAGAGCTAAAGGCGCTTTTGCCCTTACAAAGAGACTGTTTTATAGCAGACAACTCGATGCGAGGGTAAAGGTAATCTGCTACATGGTCCTAATCAGGCTGGTATTTGGGTGTCGCGTGTGGTTCAATGTACGAGCACGCTTAATGGAAAAGATTCGAGTGTTTGAGAGGGCTTGCCTTAGGGCTTGTCTTCGCTTGTACAGAACACCAGAGTCGGAGTACAAATTTTTTTATCCTAATGACGTCTTTTACAATAGGGCGAACCTAATACGAGTGGACAACTTCGTAATTAAGCTGACTCGAAGGCACATTGCAAGAGCAATGATCTCGACGAATAACCTGATATCTGGGGCTTTCTACCCCACTTACCTTTACCACGAGAGTGTGCGCTCTGACGGCTTCGTTCCACCGGAAGCATTCCTCTACCTAGATCAGGAAGGGTTAATTTAGGATATATCAGCGGTCCAGTTAATCTTCCATGTCGCTCGGGCAGCTGGGGACAGGCGACTCAACTACAACAGAGACGTCGCACATGGCAGTGTGGATCGTCTCAGGTTCTGTAGGGCGGTGAGGAATCGCGATAAGAGGTATGTCGTTCGGCTGCACCAGCATTTCTGGTGGTTGAATGATGGAGAATATGTTTCGTCGTTGTTTCCATCAATTACGGACCAGCCTCACTAATGATGTATATGTAGGGTAGTTAGGCTAAGGTTGATTTTAAGTTAGATATTAAGTTTTTATTAAAATAAAAAATTATGTCCATATGCTAAGTTTTTTGTTAACAATTTTTTTTCTTAGCCGTAAGTATAGAAAATAAGTATTCCTAATATAAAATGAAATGAAGTCGAAAGACATAGATATAAGAATTTAGAGTAGCTTAGAGTGCCAGTGTGGGGCCAGTAAGTTAGTTTAAGATTTGAAGTAATTTTAAGCTAGCATTTTAGAATTTTTTGTTAGTATGTAAGAGTTAATGATTAAGAAAATAAATAAAAAAAAACTGCGCATCAATTGCCTGCGAAGGCTAGGACTCGTGGAGCGAATACCAATGGCCCGCAGAGTCTTCGAATCTAACCCGGAGGAACAATGCAATAGAGGAAGACCTCGCCTTTGATGGTGCGCACAAGTAGAAGAGAACCTCAACCGACTTGGAGTCGCGGGGCTTGTTAGTTGATGCCAAGGTTCACCCCGAACTGTAGTGCCACCTACATGAGTAATTTAGTAATGACACGGAAACTAATGTCATACTGCGCATGAATGAATTAGTGAGCAATTTTGCATTTAATGATTTTGTTTTTTTTTTCAATTCCACGCTCCATCGTGTATTAGTTGTTTTTGGCTCATTCTCAGAGAAATTTGAGATTCAGCTCTTCAACTGTCATTTTTAGCAGCTCTTCAAATAACGTAGAAGATTAGCCACCGCTAGTATATCCTGTCTATCTACATCTACCAACTCTTTTGTATCCAGTTAGAGGATCGCTTCTGGGGTAACAAGCTCTCATAGTAAATATGCTCATATTAATTAACTCAGAACGTGCTCTTACTTAAAAGCACACGGGATTATTTGAATAATGGCTAAGTTGGCTGCTATAATGGCTGTAAGGGCAAAAGCGTATATACATAGCTTTCACCAGACCAACATACGAGTATAGCTGTTAAAATGTATAAACGGTGCCCAGCGGAAACTATTCAAGCTGAATTTTAAAATAAAAAAAAATGGAATTTAGTTTGACAATGCGGATTTTAGGCTTTAGAAACAATATCGTCTGAATGCCGTACATTCCGCTCAACACACTATTGCAATCGGACTCTTAAATTTGTGAACACTCGAGAGCAATGCGTTGGTTCAACGGCAGCAACTTCATGACGGATATTTTCTTGTAAGGCCTGAATTGTTAGGGGATTGTTGCTCCAAACCCTCGACTTAAAATATCCCCATAAAAAAAATCACAAGGTGTACTGTCAGATGACCGGTATGCCTCCGTAGTCGCTGATTAATTTATTCGAAAAAATTACCCATAGCTTCTCCATTGAAACTCTAGCTGTGTATGGAGTCGCCCTGTCTTGCTGAAATTGTGTTATGTTGTTGAATCTACGAAACAGCTGCTGTTGCGGCACCAAAAACTCATCGATCATTCGGCAACACAAGTCAGCAGTGTGTGTCCTCGGGCATAAATTGCACACAACACTCTCCTTTTTGGGCAATATAAACGGTTTTTATGGCATCCCCTAGAGTTGTCGGGGCAGCAGTATCTCATGTTCTGTTTATTAACACAGCCATATACGAGGGTTGTCTGAAAAGTTTCCGACCGAACGATGATACAAGACATTTTTTCTCAAAATTTTGTAACTCTACACACTTCACCCAGCGATGCTCCCATCTCTCTAACCCGTCCAAATAGGTCTTGGAGTTTTTCTCTGCAAAATAATTGTTCACGAAGGTGATTACCTCCGAGTGTCCGAGTGGCAACCGCTGACGGCGCGGTGTCTTGGTGAAACAGGATTTTCTTTTTCTGCAAATGTGGCCGTTTTTCCGCAATTTTTGCCTTCAGCTTGGCAAGTAATGATGCGTAGTATGCTCCTATAATGGTTTTTCCTTTTTGAAGATAATCGGTTAAGATATCCCAGCCGAAAAAACAGTTGTTGCTTTTTTTGGAAACGGCTCGCGCTTTGCAGTCCACTGTTTTGACTGAATTGTTGTTTCGGGCGTATAATGGTGTATTCAAGTTTCATCTACAGTAATTAATCGGCGCCAAAACTCGGATTTATTGCATATAAACTGCGCCAACAAAGCGTTGGAAATGTTCATTCGAACACGTTTTTGGTCTAACCTAAACAAACGCGGCATCCAACGCGCGGACAGCTTTCTCATGCCTAAAACTTGATTTAATATGTAACAAACACGTTCTTTGGACATTTTCATAACTTCTACTATCTCTCTCACTTTAATTCGGCGGTCGTCTAACATTTGGTGAACTTTAGCAATGTTAACGTCAGTGGTTGCGGTTTTTGGACGTTCCGAACCTTCATCATCTCCAAAGCTCTTACGGTCACGTTTAAATTCAGCTGCCCAAAATTTCACTATGGTAAATGATGGTGCAGAGTCCCCATACATAGAGTCCAACTCATTTTTGATTTTCGTAGGCGTATTGCCTTTCAAGAATTCAAACAAGAATTTAATAACAGCTCGATACTCAATTTTTTCCATTTTCACAAAAAACACTCACATCGATTCACTCAAACGACTGTCAACTAAAAACTGCGCATCCAAAATGACTGAAACTTCAGAAAGTAACTGTCAAAAGATGCACAACTAGCATTCACTAGCTTTTATTGACGAGTGCTGCTAACTTTACATTGCGGACGGAAACTTTTCAGACAACCCTCGTGTATGAAAATGTGCTTCGTCAGTAAGCAATATGTTTCCAAGCGTTCGTGCTGTTTGAAAACTTTACAGCGTAGTTCTCGCTAAGGTTTCTCGTAAGGAATACTCATTTCCGTTGAGAAACTGCATGATTTGCATTTCGTATGAGTTATATTTTGGTTGATTTTTTTATTGTTGTCCAGGCCGCAATCATCCTTAGAGATTTGCGCGGATTCCGCATAATTTCGCGTCCAACTTGAGCCACATGTTCTGGCGTCGCTACTGACGTTAATGGTCCAAGAGGATTTCAGTTAACCGTTGTCCTTTCTTCTCTAAACTTTAGGACCCACGACCAGATATGTTGCGTGCTTGACCCATCACTTACTCGTCGAATATTGAAGTGAGTACAAAACGCGCGACGAGCATGAACCAACGAATCACCACACTTTAAATATTGTTCAACAGCGATACACTCCCGACCAGCGACTCATTGCGAATCCGCAAATCACGCGCGTTGAACGATACCCCAGCCTGCTAATTTAGGAGCAATTACAATTAAAACTTGAACATTTTCCGTTGGAAACCCTACAGCCAAACAAGGTTTCAGACTATATTTCGAAAAGCAAGTGGTTGCCTGTGTTATCACGCGATTGAAAATTTTCTTCTGGTGTTCTTAGAGGCCCAGACAAATTCGATTTAAAAAGAAAATGTTTGTCGCCTTCTGAAAGTTGATCCTTTAGTCTTGTCGAAGTCACGTTGCATGAGCATACTCGTATGTTATGTAGGCTCTCGATTTTTGGACTTGATCTGTGCGCAATCATGTCGTCTGCGTACGCTATGACATGGTGATTTGACATCAAAAGATCGCTTACTCGTATATAGATTTTGAATGTTAGTTACTCGTATGTACTCCAGCAGAAGTCACATCGCCATTATTTATTCTCGATGAACTGTCTACTGGTGAGCATATCAAAAAGAATATACAGCAGTAGATCCTTTGAACTGCTCCAACTGCAGGGGCATAAGCTAGCTACATATAGCTTATGTAGTTTAAAACTTTCGGGCATAAGCATATTACTTGCTCCAAAACTTGAGGAAGGCCCAAGAATTTCAAATCATGATCCATAGTTTCTTTATCGAATTTAAGGTTACTCTTGAAAGGATGCAAAAAGAAGACCTATGCAGGTCCTTGTCTGATCTTCTGATCTGATTTTTGGCATCTCTCTATCCATTCGATTGTACAGGATGTTGATAGAGAGCTTCCACTGCTCTACCAAAATCGGAAGACACATCACCGAACGTTTTGTTATCCAAGAATGTCTATGCCACGCTTTTGAAAGTATTGTGCGCAGCGTATCTTTTAAAAGTGGTTATTGCTGGAATTAGCTCGATGATTTCTTACCATAATTCCAATGTGGTCAGCGTGTGTTAGAAGTTGTGACTCTGGTATTGTTTGCATGTAAGTAAGTTTGAAGTGTAATTTTTAAAAACATGACATCGTATTCCCTTACCTTTTTTTTACATCAAATGTCTCGGTGGTGTCAATACCTACTAACGGGGTGATCCACAACAGACTGCTCTTTAGAATGGATCTAAGGTCCGAAAATTTAATTTAGCCAACCCCATAAGAGGCGCAGTAGTACGTATGAGAAATAAGATTTAAATATGCGCTTCATATATTTCAACGATTAACAAAAAAAGAAGCAGATCTTGCGCAGACGGACGAGTTTGGAAGGGATGCCAGACACGGCTTTATATAGCTGTCATTGGGTCCTTAAAATCGGTAAACAGACAATTTTCAAGATCTGGTTGTTGGTGGACTTACCAGGTCTAAAATTATGCACACAATCTTAGGGAGATTGATGCATCTATACTCGTAGTTATCGCAGTTAAGAAGCTTTTATTTCTTGGAAATCTGCCAGACAATCCTGGGGTTTTTTCTGCCAGCCATATTTTTCGAATAACTTAGTTTTTAATTTTGGTGAGGGCTAGCGCCCCCATTTATTTCGCTTAATGCAAACTTAAACTAACTTAAAACTAACAACAGTTAGGGGTTAGGAAGTAAGGGAATCGTGGAGGATTACAAGTTTTAGGCGAGAAGTGCTCAGGTTAAAATCAAAAAGGGGGAGGTTTGAATTGACCTTACGAAGCATGCGGGAGATTGGTTCGGTAGAGCTATAAGAGGTGCGGTGGGTTGGAATATAGAAGAGACGAGGACAGCGTAAATTACGAGGGTTAGTGTTGAAGGAAATAGAATTGTAAAGGGAAGCGCAATCCACAGAACCAGAGAGCAGTCGATGAGTGAAGAGAATGTTAGCCTACGTCTCTGCGTTTTTCGCGGGTATCATAATAGGGAGGTAAGATAAATGGGTCATTCGAGGGTAGTCCACGAAGGGTAAATCGAAGAAAATGACCTTGAATGTTCTCGATTCGAGATATACGAACTCGCTGAAAGGGGGATCACGCTTAGCTTGCATATTCGAGAAAGGGCCGGACAATTGTAATGTAAAGTGACCTTGTCACAAAATTCTTTAGACCATCGTTTGATAAAACCGAGCAATGAGTTGGCTTTAAGGATTACTCATTAATATGTGAACGGATGTTTAACTTTATATCTATATCTGGGGTACAGGTTGGTCATGCAGAAAATAAAGTCGAGAGGGAGATTGATTGGATTTACGAGACAAAGTCATAGATTGACCAAGTGGGAACATATCGAGGTCTTCTTGAAGGAGAGTAGAGTGTTTTGAGGTGAAGAAATAGACTTAGTGTCATGGGAGTAAATGGATACGGAGCAGTGTTTAATAATCCTCTCAAGATCGTTTATAGTTAAAATGAAAAAGAAGGGACCTAGATGGCTGCCTTGTGGGACACCAGAATTGGCTAAAAACGGGGTTGAGAAGTTCAGCCTTCTAAAGCGAACGATATAATTATGGTTACGAAGATATCCATTTTAACAAAATGGGGTCAAACCCGAGAGAATACAATTTGAAAAGGATCAGTTGAAGTGATATTTCGTCGAAGGACTTAGCCAAGTCTGTAGCAATAATATCGATTTCGTTGCCATTTTCTAGGGCTGAAATCGCAAAGGATACGAATTCAACTAAGTTTGTAGTAGTTGATCTCCGTTTTAAAAATCCATGCTGACTGGATGATATAAATGACTTTGCACTGAAAGCTTAGAACTTTATATAAAAAACTTTCAAACATTTTAGGTATGTGAGAAAGCTTAGCAATGGGACGGTAGTTGGTTACTTCATTCTTTGATCCATTTTTGTGAACCGGGGTTATGAAAGAGGTCTTCCAAACTTGGAGGAATTCCCCTTGAAGGAATTCCCCAAGATTGGAGGCACAGTCTTTGAGAAATATTGCTGGCAGCCGATCTGGCCCGGGTAAAAATTCATCATAGAGATTTTGTAACATTTCTTCGATAAGGGTGGGATCAAAAGGTTGAGAGAGAGAGGGGCCAATGGATAAATTGGGAAGGTACTTGCAATATATGGGGTCGGGTATGAAGAGGTTGTCTGCAAATGATTGTTTAAAAAAGTTTGCAAAATAGTTGGCAATAATGTGTGGGTCGGTCGATGATATATTATCGAACGAGAGAGAAGGGGGATAACCGTCTGATTTTCTTTTGTAGTTGAGGAATTGATAAATTGTTTTAGGATCGTTGATAAGGTTGGTCTGCGCTGTGTCGAGAAAGCGCTGATAGAGGCAGTTATAGAGCTGGATAAATTGCAGGTAGGTTCCAAGATAGTTAGAGTAGTCATAATATGAATTGGTGCGAAGACAAACTGCCCATAATTTGTTTCTTTTGTTTCGCAAAGAGCAAAGTCTTCTGTTGTAACATGGAGGAGAGATAGATGATGATTTATGCCGTGAAGAGGGGACGTAAAGAGAAATGGAATTAAATATTTCACTGTAGAAAATGGAGACAACATCGGATAGGGATAGGTTGGTAAAATAAAAAGAACACTTGCTAAGATAGGTATTGATTTTGTGAAAATTAGCTTTATGGAAATTGGGAGAAGAGATGGTAGTTGAAGAAGTGGGCTGGGGTGGAGAGTTATGGAAGAACGAGGGAAGAAGAGGGGGGTGAAAGTTGTCGACAGTTGAATGGGGCAGAACGTTACTGTGGAGTTAATGAGATCGCTAGTGAAAATAAGGTCTAGTTGCCTAACGATGGAGTTAGTGAGGCCACTTACTTGGCATAGGCTTGTGTCAGCTGACAATGAATAGACATTCCTTGGATGAACTGGCGTTTGACGCGGTAAAAAATAAGTGATCATCCGATGGAATCCACTTCAGCAGAGGCAGATTAAAGACACCAAACATAAGGATAGGTCAATTGCTTTAATATCCAGGATGTAGGATTCAATAGGTTGAGCTGGGAGTATGCAGCAACACACAACGTACGGGGACCTATTGGGAAGTGTTATTTTAATTGAAACAAAGTCAAGTTTAACAGACGAAGAGACAGGGATGACAGGAATGAGAGAAGATTTGAGGTTATTATGAATAGCAAATAGGACACCTCTACATGGAGAATCAACTTTAGGGATGGCAGGATTATTAAACATAGGGAGAGAGTGATCGTCATATCGGAAAGTATTATAAGAAGATGGGAACAGCCCCTAGCTCTTTACGTCAAGGATCAGATTCTGTAAGAGCATAGACGGCCATGTGATTTAGATAAGACAGCACGAGTTTTAGAGCGCATGCCTCTTATGTTTTGGTAGTAAAATGTAGGAGGTTGTTTGTTGCGTGAAGGAGTAGGTAGGTAGAGTGTAGATGAGATGCAGGCAAAGAAGGCAAGTTAGGAACGAAACATGTACTAGTTGTAAGGACATTTAGAACGCCCGCGCATCAAATTCAATACTTTTGAGTCTGTTTTCTGGACTTTTAAGTGATGTGTAGGGTGAAGACTGAAAAGCTGAAAATATTCCCTTCTTTCATAAGAAAAATCTTAACGCCGTGCTGAGGATATAAATCATATGTCTGGCAACGAATCATGTTGAATCGATTTTTCACAAGCTTGTCCTTCTATCTTATGGGAGCGTGAACGCAGTTGGGAAATCAAGGCTTGATGTTCATTCCAATCAGACGCTCGCTAGAAACCAGAAGTTGCTGCTTCAAAATTTTTCATTCTTCTTGGCTGTGATATTCGCCTTGTAAAATTTAAAAGAACCCGAAAGTTGTCTGGCTGCATAATTGTTAGGGATCCATGTACGTAGCCAAAAGTCGTTCTCTGCACCTCATGAACATTGATTTCATTCATATGTGAGTCTATTTGCGTTTCGCAACAAAACGTTTTACATTGTTGGTCAATTATTCCGACAGCAAAACCACCATCTTGAAGACTCAGTTCCTCAGAAAATAGTTCCAGTTGAATGGCGAAAATTTCTCACATCCCTCGAGTTCAAATGAGGTTATCGCTGAATCTGCCTGTGAAGTTCTGACCCAATCTTAGAATGTTTTTCACTAGAACGTTTGTATTGTGTTTTGTTTGGCCCATGCCCATGCATTGAAGTTCACTCATCTCTGGTTGCGATTGTTCGAGTGTTCAGTTGCATTTGCGCAGTCAGGCTCAGGATACTGTAAATTAGTTGTGGTTATCTTCAAAACCTAAGACAGATGTCTTTCCACAATCCAATGTAAAATCCAATTCTCTATAAATAATAATCTTCACAATTTCCCACAAAGAACTTTCAATTATAACATTTGACCCCCTTCATCTATTCGAAAGTCAGACAGTCAAATTGTCTTCTTCACAAAAATCGAAACACCATAGCACCCCATTTCGAAATGTCACCACTTTCCCAAGAGCCATCCTGCGATCACAGATCATAACAAATGGCATAAATTCCAACTCCTATCAGCAAATCCATTTGAAATAAAATACAAAACTTTCCACCATCGATCAGAGATACATCCACAGATACGAGTATGTACATCCAGTAGTGCCGTCCCACAATTAAACCTTCACCTCACCAAGTCCTCCTAATAAAAGACGGTAGGTCTGGTTTATTTGATCACAGATAGCGTTCTGTGTTCATGTTCCTTATTGCCAAATTGATTTTCCCTGTCGGTGTGATTCACGTCTGCAATCATGACTTTGACAAACAGAAAAAAAGTGAAATTTCTAAAC
This sequence comes from Volucella bombylans, assembly GCA_949129095.1. Taxonomy (NCBI): domain Eukaryota; kingdom Metazoa; phylum Arthropoda; class Insecta; order Diptera; family Syrphidae; genus Volucella; species Volucella bombylans. The sequence goes on from OX422143.1 coordinate 138,893,514, forward strand.
ACTTTGTCATAGTAAAACCTTCAAACCGAACAGTACTACCCGCATTTAGCGGTCATATTGATTGGACACCATGAACCTCAGTGCATCGTCAAGAAACCGAAAATTCACGACAACCTACAGTCGGCAGCTGAGCATATTATTCAGCTGACGACATTCGTTAAAATTCAAGCGCATCATCAGCAAGAAACTTCACCTAAACCTGGTTTTCAACTACCCCCGCTACCTGTGTGAATTTTTAAGTACCCGTAACTCTGCGCTTTCCACGTAAAACAACAACAAAAAAACTGCAACCGTCGACAGTGAAAGCGATTCCAAAGACACAACACGACACAGCGACATTTTCGTTTCATGCTTGCCGATGCAAACTGCAGGTTTGCACATCTAACTCGAAACTTACTTTCCATGAATTGTAACCAGCTACACCGCTATCATCACGTGGCAAATGTCAAGGTCTTCCTCCTCTTAGCGAAATTGCATCCCAACGTAGCGATCTGGAGGAAAATGGAAAGTGGGTAAATTGCTCCCACAGTCTAACACAACACAACTCAGAGACCACTTCATCTAATGCACTCGTAGATACATTTGCATGGATTAGATGCATCCGAACCGATATTCCCGCCGAAAGTTGTACACACAGAATTGGCTTCTATTGGTGACTCCATTGAGTAAACCAGTTGCTGTTGTTGATGGTATTGTTGCTGCACAGATTGGATGATTTGTGTAGCTTGACTACTACTTGACTAAACCAGATATTCGTATCACATGGCGGCTTCGGATAAATTTTCAATTCAGCTTTAGATTATTAATTCGGTTGATGATGCAGTGAATAGTCCAGAGTGTGGGCACCAGATACAAATACATTCGGATTGGACTAGAATCGATTCAAGTTGAAATACTCGTTATGGAGAAGACGAAAATGAAACATGCATCCAACATCTGCTCGAATCGTTTCACTTTTGTTAAATGAATGAGCGAATCTGAATCACCAGATGCTTCTTGAAAAAAAAAACGCCAAAAATTTAACTTAAATCAGTTCCATTCATTTTGGCTGAAAATGGGCAACAACTTCTTTTGGCGGACGGCGACGTTCTGTTAGTTTAAGACTTCATTCCGACGGGCATCTGTATTACACAAAAAAATGCTCTCTGCTATTTGTATCTTTCTTTTAAATTAACATTTTCGAGAAAGTAGGAACCATTCTATAGTAGGCTTAGAATATGGCGAGATGGCTTAGAATACTCACCACTTACATCTGAAAGCGTGTCATACGAAAGCATCCGAATTCGAATTGTGGAAAACAATAAAAACAAATATGTATTTGGAATATACAGACCACCAGGGTATAGCAAAAAAGGGTTTATTGAAGAATTCAGAAACGATATTGAACAATTGGGAAAAAGAGATATTTTAGTAATGGGAGACATGAATATTAATGTTAAAGATCTAGATTCATACTGCGTAAAAGAATATCTAGAATATACTATAAGAATAAAGAATATACTAGAATAGATCCGAAGATGGGAACAAAATCGACAATTGATACATTTTAATTAGTGCAACGGACAACCAAATAAACTCAGCGGTGATTGAAAGCTGTATAACAGATCATTACCCAACCCTATATTTTGCAAATTCGCAAAAATCAGTCGTAAAAGAAAAACTGGCCAGCATGTCACTTATATGTAATGCGAAGGTAAACGAATTAATCGCCGAAACAAATTGGGAAGAAGTTGTTGCAAATTTAAATAATTTAAAAGAAGAAGGGTACCGGGCTACCGGCAACCAAAAAAACAAAGAAACAAAATTATGACCCGAGCAAAAAAAGGAACCGCAACCACACGGATGGTGTCCCAAAAGGGACACGAAAGAGAACAGGAATTGCAACCAGCAGCTGGTTCCAAGCTGCGCACACCGACTGCTCTGTACGGGGGGGGGTTCGGCAAAGAGGGAACTGAACGTAAACAATGATGAATTGGACGCCACCCGATTTTTATGGAAAATCGGTAAAACAAGATAAAAGAAAACAAATGAATTTTTCCCTGATGGGGAATTTATGCGTGTGTATTTTTGTAAAAAAGAAAGGGGGATGACAAAGGCCGTATATGGTCCGGAGCAAATCACAATCGTGGTTGCCACCTCAAGGTTTAGCAAACAAACTATGTATTACGTTAGATTTGACGGCCGGCGGAAGGCCCACGATTCCGTATGATCACAAACGGGGTGACTCACTAGGAGGTAACGGGGTCGCGAACGTGTTAAAAGCAACCGCTAAAGGGTTACGGGGTTTGCCACGAAAACGGGAAAGAGCCTTACGGGACTCTATAACTCACAAGTAACCCCAACTGGGGTAAATAATACAAATGAAAAGATATCAAAAAAATAAAAAGGGGTACTTATCTGTTTTCCTGCCTACTTGGGGTCGCTCCTATCTGTTTGTTGGGGTTGGTGAGGGGAGTGGGTACTTCCCGCCACTGTCACTCTCGTCGTAGGTTTCGTCCGTTGGCTTCTTGTCTGTCGGGCTTCCGTCTTCCTTTATTGTTTTTTTCCGTTGTTCGTTCGTGGTGTAGTTTTCCCTTAGTTTTCCTCCTTGTTGGTTTCTTTATGTTTGCTCGTTCGTCTTGTGGTTTTGCTTTAGATTTTTTTTTCTTGTTGGTTTCTTTTGTTCGTTCGTCGGGTAGTTGTACTATCTTTCTCTGTTTTAGTTATTTATTTTTTTTTCGGCTATCGTCTTTGTCTCGTTATTTTTCCTTTTTTTTCCTTTTGGGGTACTCTCCGCTATGACGGCTAGATCTTGATTGCCTAGCCGCGCATATCGGCTAGTTGCCTCTCACGCACACACACACTCATGCATGGTTCCACTAATTCAGCTGTCAGAACAAAGGGACTCACTTCCAGAGCTCTGACAGCCTCCCTATGAAACCACCCAATCACGCCAGTCGATGTTTTGTCGTGTTCGTTCTGTTCGTTCTGTCTGTCGAGTGACTGCTTGGGTCCATATTACGCCCTCGGACCCGGAACACTTTTGGGTAACAATTAAGGGGAGCTCAAATGGTGACCGCCAAGTAGGAAGAAAACTTTTATAAAATGGATTCTACTGCGGGGCCCGTAAGTCTCCTTACAGACACGAATGAGGGGAACGGATCGTGGGGAATCGTGAGCTTTCTTTCACAATTATTTTTTTTTTTAGGGTTCTGGGGTCTTACAAATTTTGTGGCTGAACGAGCAAACAATATATATTTTAGGGTGGGCTCTCGGCCATTGCTGGGGTGTCGACCTCTTCGGGCATCAAGGTGGGGGGGCGGACCGTCCGTCCGCTAGAGTCTGCAGGCCGTCCGCCTGACTCTATCCGGGGTACCTATATGGTCATCTCTGGAGCGGTAGGCCGGGGGAGGGAACTGGATCCAAAGGATCTAGTAAATCCCACCTGTGCCGTGGCATCCAGAGCATGACGGGAAGAGAAGAACGGGGACGAAACAAGAAAAGGCAGGAGAGCAGAGGGGTGAAACAGACAACAACAGGACCAAAGGGAATGGAGGATTTTTGGGGCGTGATTTGCACGTAACAAACCGATTAATGAAAATGATGCAATTTCTCTTTATCAAAAGCTTGTCGATAAAATGAAAAGCATATATGAAAAGTCTACAACTGTAAGAACAATAAAAAAGGAAAGAAAGCATAACCCATGGATGTCACATGACTTAATAGCTAAGTGTAAAAAAAGGGACGAGCTATACAAAAGATGGAAAAATAACAGATTGATCAGGACTTTCGAACTGGATTATAAGACTTTCCGAAACAAACTAAACAAAGAAATAACAACGCAAAAATCTCTTTTTTACAAAACCAAGTTCAACCAGATCAAATCAAACACCATAAAAACATGGAGCCTAATAAACAAGATAATGGGAAGGAAAAAGCCAAGCCTAGATGAAACTACGAGTATAATTAAGAATTTCACGGGTCAAATGTGTGTGAGCAATTTCGCTAGCGAATGTGCAAAAAACTTTAAAGAACAAATTGAAAACATTGTGCACCAATGCGACTCGATTACATCGATTCACCTAAATAAAACGCTAGACAAATTAGTTTTTATTCAAGAAACAAATGTATTTGAAATGTCAAGAATAATTGGTTTGCTTGACGAAAATAAGTCGACTGGTATCGATGGAATTCGAGCGTTGGACATCAAAACTTTGCACCGATTTTGTGCAAATTTATTAATTTGAGTCTTACACAAGCAAAAACTCCAGAAGCCTTAAAAACTGCTGTGGTCAGGCTAATATACAAAGGTGGTACAAAAAGTCAACTCAACAATTACAGACCAATATCCATATTGTCAGTAGTAGAAAAGTGCCTCGAAGAAGTTATAACAAACAGGTTACAGAATTTTATTGGAAAACACTCCATCATCCACGAAAATCAATACGGTTTCCAGAAAAAGAAAAGCACTGGTAAACTATTAGGAGAATTCGCAAATCATATTAATGAAAGTCTTAACAAAAGTTATCACGTCTTGGTCATATTTATGGACTTTAGTAAAGCTTTTGACACGCTCAATCACTCAAAGCTAATAAATGCTCTCGAACGTATAGGAATACGAGGATTATTGGCCGATTGGCTAAAGGAATATCTACACAACAGGCTTTTTTGTGTCAAGATCAGCGAGACCCATAGCCAAAAAGAACATGCAGAATACGGAGTCCCGCAAGGATCGAAACTGGGCCCAATTCTGTTTATACTATACGCTAATGAGCTTCTCCGCATTTTCAAGCGAGCCAAAGCCTTTGCTTATGCCAACGATACAGCTATAGTGGTATGCCACAGATCTTTGCAGACGGCAACAACAATAATTCAGGAAGAGTTTGATAATGCAGTAAAATGGTGTCATGATTTAATGATCAACTCATCCAAACCAAAAAGGATGCATATAAGAAATCCGCAGTTCAAGGCTTCCGAACCACAAATATACTGTAGGAATGATGAGTGCCATACCTCGACTAGCTGTCCTATAGATATAGTTCAAAATTACAAATATCTAGGAGTGACAATCGACAATAACTTTCTGTGGGATAAGCACATTGATGAGTTACGTTCGAGTCTGAAAAGAGCATTATACGCACTAACTCATCTGCAGTACCAAACGACAACATCTGTTCTAAGACAAGTATACTTTGCGCTAGTGGAATCCAAACTAAAATATGGAATACTTGCCTGGGGTAATGCATAGTTAACTCATTTAAAAAAAACTTCAGAAACTACAAACTGCAGCACTGAAAAAGATAAATATATTTACTCATCGAAATGTAACTGAGAGAGGAAGGTTCAATGTCCTTAAAGTGGAAGACATCTTCAAGATGACGATTATAGTTTTATATGCATTTTATTTTCTTAACACTAACTCTTACATTCTAACAAAAAATGCTTAAATGCTAGCTTACAATTACTTAATAATCTTACACTAACTTACTGGCCCCACACAGGCACTCTAGCTACTCTAAATTCTTATAACTATGTCTTTCGACTTCATTTACATTTTCTTAAAACTATTTATTTTGTATACTTAAAGCTAAGAAAAAAATTTGTTAACAAAACTTAGCATATGGACATAATTTTTTATTTTTAATAAAAACTTAGTACCTAACTTAAAATAAACCTTAGCCTACCTAGACTAACTGTACAATACACACATAAACACACATAGACGTTATACACAATCATATACATATATCAGTATACACCTTTGTATACACTGATATATGTATATGTTTCTTAAATGCTAACCTAAACCTATGTAAGCCGGCCATCGCTCTTTACAGAGAAAACAGATTGGTCAGCTTTGCCTCATTAGTGAGGCTGGTCCGTAATTGACGGAAACGACGACGAATCATCTTCTCCATCATTCAACCACCAGAAATGCTGGTGCTGCCGAACGACATCCCTCTTATCGCGATTCCCCACCGCCCTACTGAACCTGAGGCGATCCACACTGCCGTGTGCGACGTCTCTGTCGTAGTTGAGTCGCCTGTCCCCAGCTGTCCGAGCGACATGGAAGATTAACGGCACCGCTGATCTATCCTGGATCAACCCTTTCTGATCTAGGTAGAGGAATGCTTCCGGTGGAACGAAGCCGTCAAAGCGCACACTCTCGTGGTAAAGGTAATTGGGGTAGTAAGCCCCAGATATCAGGTTATTCGTCTACGTCATTGCTCTTGCAATGTGCCTTCGAGTCAGCTTAATTACGAAGTTGTCCACTCGTATTAAGTTCGCCCTGTTGTAAAGGACCTCATTAGGATAAAATTTTTTGTACTCCGACTCTGGTGTTCTGTACAAGCGAAGACAGGCCCTAAGGCAAGCCCTCTCAAACACCCGAATCTTTTCCATTAAGCTTGCTCGTACATTGAACCACACGGGACAACCAAATACCAGCATGGGCCTGATAAGGGCCATGTAGCAGATTACCTTTACCCTCGCATCGAGTTGGCTGCTATAAAACAGTCTCTTTGTAAGGGCAAAAGCACCTTTAGCTCTGGCCAGAGCAGCATCTACATTTTTGCCAAAATACAGAAACTGATCTAGCCAGATTCCAAGGTATCTGACTACATTTCGACAGGCAAGAGGCTGTCCGTGTTGTCCAATAATCGAGAACTTTCTCCAATTTTTTCTGGTATCCCTAGAGGCTCCAGACAACTCGTCCTAAAGAGAATGGTTTCCGACTTCTGAAAGTTGATTTTCAACTTCCAGTCATCGCAAAATCGTCTTATCTTATCGAAGTCACGCTGCAAGAGAGTGTTAATGACCTCGATTTTTGGACCTGTTCTGTACGCTATCAAATTCTCTGCGTAAGCAATAGTATGGGGAAGTGAACCTATCAAGTCGCTTGTATAAATGTTGAATAGGATCGGCGAATTGACAGCGCCTTGTTGAAGACCATTTTTAATTTGAAATACGAGTATTCCAACAGAAGTCACATCACCATTCTTCACGATGAACTGTCTGTTGTGTAGCATATTATAAAGAGTGTACAAGAGCGGTTTACTGATCCCCAACCTAGTCAGTCTATAGAAAAGACCCTCTAACCATACGGTGTCGAAGGCCTTCTCCAAGTCAACAAGGCAGGCACCAGTGCATTGTTTTTTGCCTTTATTCCATTGGATATCGGACACCAGTTTAGACGCGGCATGTGAGATATCATGTCCCGCCTTAAAACCGAATTGATTATCCGGAACTATATGTTTGTCCACAACCCAGCTAGACAGAGCTCTATTGATTACTTTTTCAAAAATCTTACTGATATTCGGAAGGAGACTTATCGACCGGAGATTCGCCGGATTGGATATATCCTTTCCCTTTTTGGGGATAGGCTGAACCACCGCCGTTTTCCAATGCGCTGGATAATATTCATTATTCATTGCATTATTAAACAGGGTGGTGTAAATGTCCATCGTTTTTAGAGGAAGATGTCGAAGCACGATGTTCGGAATACCATCGGTCCCCACTGATTTCTTAGCCCTGATTGTGTCGAAGATCTCATGGAGTTCTTCCTTCGAAATGAATGGGGGTAGGTCACCCTCTCTGGCAATGACATTATTGGCCATATTTTCGTCGTTGAACTGGGTGAAACCAGAGCCTTCGGATCGCCAGTTCCCCATTTCATTTCGAATGTAGAAGTCGTGCACCAAGACGCGACTGTCCAGGTCATAATTAGGGCCAATGATATAAATGGCCTTGTATACTTCCTGGAAAGTCGCCCCTATGATCTCAACTTTCTCCTGTGGATCCTCGATCACAAAGAAGTCGTCATCATCAGCGGCCTTATTTGGATCAATACCTGCTATTGTCAGTAATCGTTCGTTGTCTGTTGTCCGGGCTATTTTAAGACACTGAAGGTCGTTTTGATTTTTTCTCCGAAATAGTTTAAACATATTCGGGTTGCTGGTGTTTACAGCCCGAACCTTGTTGTTCCAATACAAACTTACAGAAATTCTGTAATTCTCTTTTATTAGCGTTTTAATATTTTTAATCGACGACTTCAGTGTCCTAATCTCCGGGTCTTGTCGGTCAGTTAACTGTCTATACAAGTTTTTAAGTCTGGTCAGAAGTCTACTTTTCTGTCTGTGCAGTGCGTCAATAGTAGGATTGCGGAACAGGTCTTCGTTAGTCGTACGTCGATACCCCGGTATTGTAGTGCCCAGAGTTTGTTTAATTGTCTCGTCCATTTGTTTTAAGTAATTGTCGATCTCCTCGTTTGACAAATTCCTATTGGACGGTGGGTGGAGCGTGTTCGAGGAGAGTGCTCTTGTCAAAGTTGCGGAGAAGCGTGTCCATCGAGTCTTACTGTAGTTGTAAGAATATCTTTGAACAAACTCGTCCAATTCCGCAATTTCGTTTGGAACTGTAATTTCGGTACTAAAACCGCAATGGTCGCTGTCATACACGAATGTGCGCAGACAGTTTAATGTTTGTAAGTTCGTACCTGTCAGTCGTATGCGTTCGTCGTACAGCAGTAGATCCAAATAAGACCCGCCTCTGGGAAACGACGGATTATCCGTCACTTTAAGACCGAGTCTGTACATGACATCGTGCTGACCCCACCAGTCGAGTAGTAGGTTCCCTCTAGTATTTGGCAAATTATTTCCCCAATTTCTGTGTTTAGCCGATTATAAAATAATTCTCCCCCGATTCCAGCCTCAGAAGTCGAAAAAGCGTGTCGAGCTCTGTAATGAATAGGGTGGATTGTGAAGCCTCAGGTGCATAAACAGAGGCCAAGTACAGCCGCTTTCCACTGCGGAGCGGGATGTAAACGACGACTGCCTCCAACACCCGGAACCTGCGCAACACCCCCTTGTACACTCTGTGAGATGACGATTATATTAGAGTATTACGATCACACAAGATTCACCACTCCAATTAACCATGGGAGAAACACAAGAAGACGTGCACAAGGTATGCTTCAAGAGCCCAGATTCTACAATAACTATGGAAGAAGACAGTTGAAATGCAATGTGCCCGAAATTCTCAACACAATTCCGCAAGAACTAAAAAACGCTAGAAATTTTAAAACTAGGAAAAAAACCATAAAAAACTTTCTCTTAAATCAAAATTCCAACAACTGAATGTTTTAATCTGAATACAATGTTAAAAAAGTTAAATTGTTAAAAGTAAATCTAAATCCAAAGCGATCAAAATTACTTATGTCAAATAATTTTTTCGTGTAAATCATGTATTGAATTACGAGTATTATTAAACTAAGCTTACTTTATTTCAATTATTAATGTTAAGAAACACAACATTCTGCAGAAAAGAAAGAACATTCAAAGGAATAATCTCTGCATCTTTTAGAGAAGATGGGAAAATACCACAATGAACACTTAAGTTAAAAACATGACATAGCACATCAATTACATAAAAAGAAATATTCTTCAAAAGCTTGTTTGTACGAGTAATACAGTCAGATGTACAAGAATTTTTGTTATCGAATGTCATAATACATAATACATGTATCTCGACAGGTGTAAATGGACGGAAAACGAAACTATTACTAAATCAAATATCATTCACTAAGTCAGGAAACATACTCGTATTACAATTACAGCTGTAGTGGCTAAGAGTGGGTTTCATATCTAAAGCGATAGTGGTAAAGAACTTATTAAATTGATTTGCAATGTCCAGTTTCAGTTCAGTTTTTATGCATTTTTATTTTTTTAACTTAATTTACTCTTAATATGCTAAAAAAAAAAAACGCTTAAAAATTAGCTTAAATTACTTACAAATAATCTTATTCTAACTTACTGGCCCCATGCGGGCACTCTAAGTTAAACCTAACACTTAAACTATGTCTTTCGACGTTTCTTACAGACTATTTTTAATTTTATTTTAACATTATTAATACTAGAACACTAAGAAAATAAATTTTAAGCAAAAAACTTAGTATATGGACATTTTTTTAATTTTTTATAAAACTTAAAACTAAAAGCCTACAAACTACCTAAAAATAAATCTTAATCTACTTAACCTACTTACATCTAACACAAACATAGACATACATAAATATATATATTTTATTTTTTTTTCTTAAAATCTAACTTAAACCTATCTAAAACTATGTAAGCCGGCCATGGCTAAAAACAAAAACATTAGGCTGGCCCACTTTGCTTCACATGAAGCTACATATCACTGAAGGAGTTCGACGACGAAGCGTCCTCCCCTTCAACAAGCCACAAAAAGTTTTGGTGCTGCTGAGCAACACCCCTCATGTCGCGACTCCCTACCGCCCTACTGAACCGGAGACGCTCCGCACTGCCATGTGCGACGTCTCTGTCGTAGTTGAGTCGCCTGTCCGCAGCTGTTCGAGCGACGTGGAAGATTAGCGGCACCGCCAATCTGTCCTGGATCAGACCTTTGCTATCTAAATAGAGGAACGCTTCTGGAGGAATAAAGCCGTCAAAGCGAACTCTCTCGTGATACATGTAATTGGGGTAGAAGGCCCCGGAGATCAGGTCGTTCGATGAGGTCATTGCTCTTGCAACGTGCCTTCGAGTCAACTTAATGACGAAATTGTCCACTCTTATTAGGTTCGCCCTATTGTACAAGACCTCATTGGGATAGAATTTGATGTACTGAGACTCTGGTGTTCTGTATAAGCGAAGACAAGTCCTAAGACAAGCCCTCTCAAACACCCGAATCTTTTCCAATAAACTTGCTCTTACGTTGAACTACACGGGACATCCAAATACCAGCCTGATAAGGGCAATGTAGCAGATTACCTTTACCCTCGCATCGAGTTGGCTGTTATAAAACAGTCTCTTTGTAAGGGCAAAAGCACCTTTGGCTCTGGCCAGAGTAACATCTATATGTTTGTTAAAATACAGAAATTGATTTAGCCAGATCCCAAGGTATCTGACTACATTTCGACAAGCAAGTGGCTGCTCCTGCTGCCCCACGATCGAGAACTTTCGCCAATTCTTTCTGGTATCCCTAGAGGCCGCAGACAAAGGCGTCCTAAACAGAATGGTTTCCGAGTTCTGAAAGTTGATTTTCAACTTCCAGTCATCGCAATATCGCTTAATTTTGTCGAAGTCACGCTGCAAAAGTATATTAATGACCTCAATCTTTGGACCTGATCTGTACGCGATTATGTCGTCTGCGTACGCTATGGCATGCTGAAGTGAACCTATCAGATCACTCGTGTAAATGTTGAATAGGATCGGCGAATTGACAGCGCCTTGTTGAAGACCATTTTTAATTTGAAATACGAGTATTCCAACAGAAGTCACATCACCATTCTTCACGATGAACTGTCTGTTGTGTAGCATATTATAAAGAGTGTACAAGAGCGGTTTACTGATCCCCAACCTAGTCAGTCTATAGAAAAGACCCTCTAACCATACGGTGTCGAAGGCCTTCTCCAAGTCAACAAGGCAGGCACCAGTACATTGGTTTTTGCCTTTATTCCATTGGATATCGGACACCAGTTTAAACGCGGCATGTGAGATATCATGTGCCGCCTTAAAACCGAATTGATTATCCGGGATTATATGTTTGTCCTCAACCCACCTAGACAGAGCTCTATTGATTACCTTTTCAAAAACCTTACTGATATTCGGAAGGAGACTTATCGACCGGAGATTCGCCGGATTGGATATATCCTTTCCCTTTTTGGGGATAGGCTGAACCACCGCCGTTTTCCAATGCGCTGGATAATATTCATTATTCATTGCATTATTAAACAGGGTGGTGTAAATGTCCATCGTTTTTAGAGGAAGATGTCGAAGCACGATGTTCGGAATACCATCGGTCCCCACTGATTTCTTAGCTCTGATTGTGTCGAAGATCTCACGGAGTTCTTCCTTCGAAATGAATGGGGGTAGGTCACCCTCTCTGGCAATGACATTATTGGCCATATTTTCGTCGTTGAACTGGGTGAAACCAGAGCCTTCGGATCGCCAGTTCCCCATTTCATTTCGAATGTAGAAGTCGTGCACCAAGACGCGACTGTCCAGGTCATAATTAGGGCCAATGATATAAATGGCCTTGTATACTTCCTGGAAAGTCGCCCCTATGGTCTCAACTTTCTCCTGTGGATCCTCGATCACAAAGAAGTCGTCATCATCAGCGGCCTCATTTGGATCAATGCCTGCTATTGTCAGTAACCGTTCGTTGTCTGTTGTCCGGGCTATTTTAAGACACTGAAGGTCGTTTTGATTTTTTCTCCGAAATAGTTTATTTATTTGCGGAAACATATTCGGGTTGCTGGTGTTTACAGCCCGAACCTTGTTGTTCCAATACAAACTTACAGAAATTCTGTAATTCTCTTTTATTAGCGTTTTAATATTTTTAATCGACGACTTCAGTGTCCTAATCTCCGGGTCTTGTCGGTCAGTTAACTGTCTATACAAGTTTTTGAGTCTTGTCAGAAGTCTACTTTTCTGTCTGTGCAGTGCGTCAGTAGTCGGATTGCGGAACAGGTCTTCGTTAGTCGTACGTCGATACCGCGGTATTGTAGTGTCCATAGTTTGTTTAATTGTCTCGTCCATTTGTTTTAAGTAATTGTCGATCTCCTCGTTTGACAAATTCCTATTGGACGGTGGGTGGAGCGTGTTCGAGGAGAGCGCTCTTGTCAAAGTTGCGGAGAAGCGTGTCCATCGAGTCTTACTGTAGTTGTAAGAATATCTTTGGACAAACTCCTCCAATTCCGCAATTTCGTTGGGAACTGTAATTTCGGTGCTAAAACCGCAATGGTCGCTGTCATACACGAATGTGCGCAGACAGTTTAGCGTTTGTAAATTCGTACCTGTCAGTCGTATACGTTCGTCGTACAGCAGTAGATCCAAATAAGACCCGCCTCTGGGAAACGACGGGTTATCCGTCGCTTTAAGACCGAGTCTGTACATGACATCGTGCTGACCCCACCAATCGAGTAGTAGGTTCCCTCTAGTATTTGGCAAATTATTTCCCCAATCTCTATGTCTAGCGTTGAAATCCCCGCCGATTATAAAATAATTCTCCCCCGATTCCAGCCTCAGAAGTCGAAAAAGCGTGTCGAGCTCTGTAATGAATAGGGTGGATTGTGAAGCCTCAGGTGCATAAACAGAGGCCAAGTACAGCCGCTTTCCACTGCGGAGCGGGATGTAAACGACGACTGCCTCCAACACCCGGAACCTGCGCAACACCCCCTTGTACACTCTGTGAGATGACGATTATATTAGAGTATTACGATCACACAAGATTCACCACTCCAATTAACCATGGGAGAAACACAAGAAGACGTGCACAAGGTATGCTTCAAGAGCCCAGATTCTACAATAACTATGGAAGAAGACAGTTGAAATGCAATGTGCCCGAAATTCTCAACACAATTCCGCAAGAACTAAAAAACGCTAGAAATTTTAAAACTAGGAAAAAAACCATAAAAAAACTTTCTCTTAAATCAAAATTCCAACAACTGAATGTTTTAATCTGAATACAATGTTAAAAAAGTTAAATTGTTAAAATGTTTTAATCTTAAAGTAAATCTAAATCCAATAGCGATCAAAATTACTTATGTCAAATAATTTTTTCGTGTAAATCATGTATTGAATTATTATTAAACTAAGCTTACTTTATTTCAATTATTAATGTTAAGAAACACAACATTCTGCAGAAAAGAAAGAACATTCAAAGGAATAATCTCTGCATCTTTTAGAGAAGATGGGAAAATACCACAATGAACACTTAAGTTAAAAACATGACATAGCACATCAATTACATAAAAAGAAATATGCTTCAAAAGGTTGTTTGTAATACAGTCAGATGTACAAGAATTTTTGTTATCGAATGTCATAATACATAATACATGTATCTCGACAGGTGTAAATGGACGGAAAACGAAACTACTCGTATTACTAAATGAAATATCATTCACTAAGTCAGGAAACATATTACAATTACAGCTGTAGTGGCTAAGAGTGGGTTTCATATCTAAAGCGATAGTGGTAAAGAACTTATTAAATTGATTTGCAATGTCCATCGGCTCTGTTATTGTCATGTCATTAACTTCAAGTGTATTGATATCATTTTTTTCATTTTCTCTGCTGATGATGCTGTTTACTACTCTCCACTTCTGTTTTACATCAGCTTTGCAATTTTGAAGTTTAGATGAATAATATTTATCTTTACAAACCTTAACTTCTTTCTTTATGTCTTGGCATCGTTTCAAATAAATATGTTTTAATGCTGTATTTCGAGGGTGACGTTGACATTTTTTTCTTAGCGAATTTTTTTTTGTTTATTTATACAAGCAACTTTTTGTTAATCCAAGGCCTAAGACGTTTTAGCTTTGAATTGTCTGATCTAATAGTGACCGTGCAGTTATGAATATGCCTTTTTAGGATTTATATAAGTAAATCGTAAGCAGTTGATGGATTACGTTCTGCGTATACGGATTCCCAAAATTCGAACTTTAGACTATCTATTAATTTATCAAAGCGAATTTTGTTTTTAAGTTTAAAAGGTACATATTTGTCAGCATTACTCAGCCCAGTAACTTCTACTTTTATATTAGTCATACAATGATCAGATATTTTCAAGTCAATTACTTCACTAGTCAAGTTATGTGTAAAATTTGAACCTACTCTAATAAAAATTTGATCTATGCAAGTCTGTGTTTTATCTGTTATTCTAGTTGTGTAGCAACCCCATAACACAAACACGATTTATATAACAATAATCACAAAATCAAAACATTTGTATTTATATATTAAATTTGATACTAGGCAATGCCAATTAATAAATAAATGTAGTACTGGCAATGATGTCTCTTTAATGTTGAATTATAAAAGCTCTTCATGCTAAACAAAAAGCTCTTCAAGCTAAACAAAGGAAAAGCTCTTCTCGCTAAATATTAAAGCTCTGTGAAAAATGTATAAAAGACAAGCTCATGAAATAAATGATCACTCCCCAACACATCCAAGCCATATATCACCACAGACAATGGCTACGAAAACGCCTTCAGAGAATCTTCCACCGGACCTGGAACCGAACGAACGACGAGTATTTAACTGTCAACTCACAACTCATCTGTACAAACATAATGTTTCGGCGGGCGATAAAATACCACCGCGTAGAAGACTTCCGAAAAAGGCTCGAAGACATTAAGCCAGGACCCGATGCTTTCCGAAAAATCAGCCGACTAATTAGGAAACCAAGTTGTATCCCAGAAAATCTTACCATTGGATCACAGACACTCACCACCCCAGAGGAAAAAGCAGAAGCCTTCGCAAATTATTTCGATGCTAGTTTCAAGGACCACCCCCCAGTACATCTCCCAGATTTCATCACTGAAGTTGAGACATGTGTCTCCCAATCTACAAACCGTTGCAATCGGATCACGGTATTCAGTGCTACTAATCCATCGATCAGCCCCTCTAATGGTGATATATTCACTACAGTTGAGGAGGTAGTAGATATAATCCAAACCGGCAACTCTAAAAAGTCGGCTGGTAATGACCAGATTTCAAACTTTTTGCTAAAAAAGTTACCAAGTCTGGCATTGATTCTCCTGACTATTATCTTCAATAACTGTATTAACAACAGCTACTTTCCTTCCTGTTGGAAAATAGCAAAAGTTGTTCCAGTTCCAAAAAAAATTAGTCGATGCAGTGTTGAGGGTTATAGACCCATTGCTCTACTGTGCTGCGTAAGCAAAATACTGGAATCAGTGATGCTAAAAAAGATCAACACCCTAAGCGAAAAGAGGGAACTTCTGCCAACACATCAGTATGGATTTAGGAAAAAAAATTCAACAATCCATCCTTTGCTTCAACTCCATAATGATGTCACCAGATGTCTAAACAAAAAAGAAGTAACAGTGGCCTGTCTCCTGGACATCGAGAAGGCGTTCGACAGCGTATGGATCAAGGGACTTATATTTAAACTTCTTCAAGTTGGGTTCCCAGGACATCTGGTAAGATTAATCTACAGTTTTTTAACCAATAGGTTTTTCTTTGTACAGGTTTCCAACAAAAAATCTAATATCAAAAGGATTAAAGCAGGGGTACCACAGGGCTCGAGACTCGGACCAGTCCTTTTTAACCTTTACACAGCGGATCAGCCAAGAAATGTAGTAGGAAGCAAAACACTCCTGTACGCTGACGACTCCATAACATATGCTCACTCTCTAGCTCCGGAGATAGCAGCACGACGTGTGGAGGAACACATCAGAAGACTTTGGGAATATTACCTGAAATGGGGCCTGAAAATCAACACCAGTAAGACCGAGCTCATATGCTTCCATAATCCAATGACGGTTATCAGCGGAAGAAGAAAATTAACCCTTGTAAGGAGGAGCAGGAACATAAAAATATGCCTTCCGAACGGTGAGACGATCTTACCAAAAAAGACAACGAAGTACCCTTGGCGTAAACTTGAGCGAGAAGTTTAAATTCAACGATCACGCAAAAACCATCCTTAAACGGGCGAACTTTGCTCTTCACCTTGTTAACCCACTTCTAAGACGGAAGAGTGGGCTTAGCCAGTGTACCAAGCTACTTATCTACAAGCAACTCATTAGGCCGGTTATTACATATGCCTGTCCGATTTGGTTTACGGTTTCCCCGAGCATCATGGAAAAAATTCGAATATTCGAAAGAAAGATTCTCCGTTCCTGTACCGGAATCTATCGTCATCCAACTACCCTAAAACATCAGAGGAACGAGAGGCTGTACGAAGCTGCAAAAGTAACATCAATTGATAGGTTCATGATGCAGCTCTCAACTAAATTAATTCAAAACCTAAATAACCACCCAAATCAGGGAATGCAGGAGCTTCTCCAGCATCCGTTGCAACCCGACCATAAATACCTCAGCGTCAAGGCCATCATAGATCCAGACTTTGAAGACATCATCCATAACGAGGCAACACCTTTCTACAGAAAAATTCTACAGAGGCTAAAATTCCGCTGCTTCTGCAGACATTTTAGTATAAATTAAAAAAAAAAGAAGAAAAAACAAACAACACAACAAATATGTATATATAAAATTTTAGTTAACATGTAATAGATTAAGTAAACAAACATATTGTTAAACACAATGTATACCTGTCAACAGATATACGTCGTGCCCCTATTGTTGAGCCGACAATTTAATTTTAGTTATAAGTCTAATTTTAAGTCAAATTGTAAATATATTTTAGGCGTTAATAAAAAAAAATCTTAATCTAATCTAAAAATCTAAATGATCACTCTTGATTTGGCCACTGATCAGTTCGGCAGAGTTCCTCAGCCTCTGATTAACCTTAGAAAGAGTTTTTCCAAGTATCCTTTGTGCCTTTTTCTTTCCTTTTCGTTTACCCGCAGCGAACCTTACCCTCTGCCTGAAAACTATTTTAGCTCTCGCAAGTCTCGTAGCGATTTCGACAGATAAGACCATTGCCAGTTGTCTAGCTCGGTAGAGTTCCTCCGCCTCTATACAACTCATTGGTTGTAAAACAAGTGGTTTCAAACCAAATGAGGACATTAAGGATAAATAATTATATGAGTCATTATTGTTTTTTTTAAAATATCAATGTTTATATCTCCTACCACTATAAGATTTTTAGTCCTTACGTCATTAAGTAAACTGTTCAATTCTCCTAAGAAAATGTCAATATTGAGATTATATTTATGCAGACGGTATATACACAGAATAGTAAAACATTCATTACATATAGGATAACAAATTTTTAGGACATCAGCACTCACTAGATTTATTTTACGAACTTTGTTATTTGATGCTTCCTGTTTTTCAATATATACAGCGACACCACCTGCGCTGTATGAATTATTGCAGTTAAAATAAGGTTCGTATCCTGGAATATTATATGTGGATGGTTCATAGTAGTATAACCAAATCTCTGTTAGAACAATAAACATTGAATTAAAATTACATGCATTCAAGTGATATAATACGAGTAATATATCGAAGTTCTTTCTCATAATTTCTTGCGTTAGGTGAGATATTTTGCTTCATTTATTTTTATTTAAATTTGATCACTGCTATATCCCTCTCTTAATCAAATTTGCTTAACGAATATGTGAAATTCAATATTTGGTTCAAACCCTGATAAACCTTCACAACTAAGATCTAATAATATCGGCCTAGGCCTTCAACAGCCTTGAAATGTGTCGCGCCAGCTAATAGCCTCGGATAATAACGGATCCACTGTCAACTACCTTGGTAACGATTAAACGAGCAAACAAGGAGCTTCGGATCTGCACGTGGAATGCCACGCGTAGCCGAGAAAAGCTCCTTGACTGCTATCACTCAGATATCATCGCCAATCAGGAAGCACGATGGGATGGGCCGAGCAAAATGAGGATGAAAAGTTGTGATATGTACTATGGTGATTGCTAAAGGGAACACAAACAAAGATTTAGACAATAAGTCTTGAGCTTCCTACGCGTGATCAAGCGTCTTATGACAATCCCCATCAAGGCCAAATTCGCTAACATAAGCCTAATAGGTGCCCATGACCCTACGGAAGACAAGGACGATGCCGCCAAAGAATGTTTCTACGACCTCCGTGACAAGACATGTGAGCAATATCCTAAGTATGGCGTTAAAGCCATACTATGCTATTGTAACGCCAGCATTGGAAAGGAAGACATCTTTGGTCGGACAGCAGGTAAGCATAGCCTATACATCACCCCGTCTGGAAACGACTTAGGCGTGTTGACTATGCGGCGGGATGAAATGTCACTATAGCAAGCACACGGTTTCCTCATCTCAACATACACAAGGGCACATGGCGGTCTTAGGACGATGAAACGTTTAATCAAATTGATCTTTTTGCGACCGCGTAAGGAATATCTCGAGTGTTCTGGGTTGTCCGAAATTTTCGGCCAGCCAACATTGATTCGGATCTAGTAAGCGCTATAACAAAGAAGAACTACGTGAGAAAATATAACGTAGAAAAGCTGTAAACGCAAGAGACCGCCAGAATCTTTGCCTAACGCGTATACTGAAATCTCTCAAAAACTCCTATGCTGCCAGCATAACGTACCGAAGAAAAGTGGAAGCGCTGTCAACGTGCCATCAGAGACGCCTCAACTGATGTGCTGGGTTTCACCAGACCACTACCAGGGAATCCCTGGTTTGATGAAGAATGATGGTAAGCGTATGTATGTTAGCTAAACAAGAAGCCTACAAAGCGGCGCTGCAACGAAGGCTGTTCGTGAGCTATACAGGAGCAGGAAGAATATCGGCTTCTCCAGAAGAGGAAAAAAGAACACGAGAAGCGCGCCATCGAAGATATTAAAAGTTTATACTACAGGAACAATGTAGAGAAGTTTTACCAACAGCTAAAAGTAACATGTCAAAGCAAAAAGATCTGTAGAGAAACCTGTAGAGATGAAGAATGAAACCTTGTAGTAGAGTCATAGTCGGTGTTACTTGTGCAGACTGTATAACGGCGACAAGGCTAATATCCCACCGTCAGTCAAGTATCGTCCACTTAGACGATGATAGCCAGACCTTCCGTCTACCTGTCTAAAACGATGTAACGATAGCAATATTTCAGCTTAAATCCAACAAAGCTTCTGGACCTGACGTCTGAACGGCTGAGAACAGCATTCTGCCGAATAGAATCTCAGCATCATTTACCCGATCCACAAAAAGAAGACATCCTTAACTCCGCCATAGAGGTATAAGTCTTCCCAATATTCCGTACAAGATCTAAATTATTAGTGTAATTGGACTTGTTGTATTCTAGGCAACCACTCATCTTACGTGAATTTAGTTTCCTGAAAAAAAAGAATGTTTTTCGGGCGCGGCTGGTATTGAATCCCGAGCCGTCGGATTCCACAATCGACCTGGAAAAACTCAAGAAGTCAAAATCGATACCCAACATCTTTTCATCAAGTTTAAGGCCGCATATGACCGCATTTATAGAGACGAGCTGAGTATGTAGATTCATGTCAAGTTTTGGCATCCCTGCCAAACGCGTTCGTCGGTAAAGGATGAAGGTAGATCACGCTTACTGCTCCGTCAAGGTCGGGAATGACTTAACCGAGACTTTTGATGTCAAAAGTTTTAGACAAGCGAACATTGGAACCACAGTCTTAAAAAAGTCTGTGCAAGTACTAGTGTATGCCGATTATATTGACATAATTGGTAGAGCTCAGCGGGCTGTCACCGGTGCGTTCATTAGTATTGAAACGGAAACTGTCAAAATGGATAAATGGAAGGCAAAACCAAGTACATACCTATATGCTGTCAACAAGAAGGGACGCACAACATCGACAAATTGGACATAACTTCACAGATGTCTCTTGTGTTGAATCGAGGCCGACCTAAAACCTCTTGTCGATCTTAGGATACGGCACCCAGAACATTTTGCAACTCTTCTCTATATATCGGGTCGAAATCAACTGGAAGCTACATGTCTCCAGTTACGAGCGCCTGGTTTGAGGACCCTTCACTTGCTTGTGCTATTTGAGGCAAGATCTTCCCCCACTATGCCTTCTTTACGAAATGGATGTGGAGATTCTTCGGAGATCGGGTTTATCCGATCTAAATGACCCAACTATTGTAGTTATTGAGTTCGGATTATTCTGGCCAGGTCACCGTCGCCTTTCCGCTTGTGAAGCATATCATTCTATCTTCTCCTCCGTGCTTTGTGAATCCAAACGGAATTGAAGAATTTTTGCTACAAAACATATTCTGCGGATAAGTTGATGTATACTTCTTATCAAGTAAATTCACGCTCAGCGGTTAGATGCAGCTGTCCAAATAGTCCAAATTGATTGGGTCATTTTGTCTTACAGCTAACATTTGATCTGTAGATGATACCGGCATTCCATATGCTTCCCATACTCTGTCTTTTTTGTTTTGAGAACCCAGGGTTCCACACGTCTTTTCTCATGTAAAGCCTACAAGCAGCTGGTGTTTATATGCAGCACCATTCTATATGGTTCCACAGCATACGCTTGCTGGCACTCCTGATCGTAGCAGAGATTTCGTTGTAGTATTTTTGTAGAAATCCAGCACATCAAAAGCGTCATCTCGGATGGATTTCTGTTAAATTCTGCAGTGCGTACTGCCTGTTCCAGCACCAAATTGAAGAACTCACATGACAGTGTATCTCCTTGCTCAAATCCGGAACACGTTCGGAATAGCTCGGAAGAAGATGTTGTAAAAGATTTTTTCCATTTCGATTTCCGCATTGAAGTCCTTCGAGTTCGATTTTAACATCATACTTCGTATAGGCTCTGTATAAGCACCGTCCAGGAGACTAGAGAACTTCTTCTTGATAGAGTCGTCAGGCTCATCGATAGCGGCATGCATATATGTTACGCTGATGTTTTGAAATGTTGTTTTGATGCGGATCACAGCCAGACACTTATCGAGCTGAAGTCAAGTATCATTGAGCGTAGCCAATTGGGAATCTGCATATTTACAAGTGCAGTCTCTTGTGACAGCTGTAATAAATGTCGCAATGTTTTTAGTTTTTGAATATCTAATCCTCTCTATCATATATCTAGCGGTAATATCTGCTTCCTAGCGCATTAGGATAGATTCAAGTATAAGGTGCACATACTCGTATGTACGTACGTTCCAGGTGCATCCCCGCAATTCAAAGTCCAGTCGTAATTTTATTCGAGCCTTGTGCTTTTTTCATAACTAGTTCTTTTTTACGTGTTAAGAAAGTTACCCTAACGACATAACCCCCAACCTGAAGGATCGCAGAAACTACTTGGAAAATGAACCGGCTTCTTCTCTTTTCTTTTCTTTCTCTTTTCCATGAACCTGACTTATTCTTCGAAATTCCTTTCGGCCTGAGCTCCGAATGTGTCGAAATAGCTCAGGTAAGGTGCTCCTTTGACGGCACTGTTGACTGCATCTAGGGAATTCATCCACTTTCGTTTCAACACCCGTGTCTATAAGTTCAACAACTGGAATTCAGATGACCTTAGGGCTTCATACATAATCAAGTAGGTACGAGTAGTTCATATGAGCAATCTGCCATGATGTCTGTTTAAGCCACTGTTTATTCAATCGCATTTACTGTTTAGTGATACGGCATTCCCTTGAAGGGGTATTTTAGTGCTGCTAGGGTATTTTACTCTGCACTCGCACTCGTAAAACTAGCAAGCAAAGAAGTTCAGGTGGACGAGACCGGTATCGGATGGCTTCCACAAGCAGTAATATGACCAACATTTATATGAACTCATTTGGTATGTTAACTCCGCTCAAAGCGTATCCTAGCCAAATCGCAATCACCTAAACAGCCACATGCATTAAAGTTTGAATAGTTGCATCATGGATCAACATCTATTGGTTCGCTTATATAGAACGGCAGCTCAAATTTGCTCCTAGTACCGAAAGTTGCAGTAACAGAGCTTCAAACCGCCAGAGTATTAATTGGGTAGAATGTGCTCTTTGAATGTTTCCACTCCTATCCTATCCATTCCTATTCCTATACAACTTTATATAGCAAGGTATATAAAGTTATTATCATTGAACTTTTTGCTGGCGTGAGTTGATCTTCACTGAATCACTATTCACCTCTTCTTGTCGCTAATACCAAGAATTCCGTATTTTACAGAAGTGCCGATTTGGTACGCCCTTATATCTTCATGGATTACGAACTGGCGGAGTTTCACCCTTTGAGAGCATCAGTTTTCTTCCTACGCATCTGTTATTCAAATTCGGCCTCTTTATATTGACCTATTGACCAATCATGTGTATCTTTTCAACATTTATCTAACATTTTTACACCAAATTTTGCCTCGAATGTTACTGGATTTTCAAATTTGAATAAATTCAGCCCCTTAACCAGATCCCTCAATTATTTCCGCCTCAAAGCGGAGACCATATTGTCTGGAGCAATAAAACGAATAAAATATAAATCAAGTCACGCCTGGGTCCAAAAATAGAACTTGCACCTTTGTTCAGCTTTTCAATCTAATCAAATTTAATTTAATTATGGGCGCTGTCTCACAAAGTCTGTCGGTTACAGTAAAGTTCATAAAAATCACAAGGTCCATGTAATGAATCATAGCTCACTTCACATAACCAAAACAGACCCAAAAAGACATACTCGCATGTCCAACGGATTGACGGCTTCTGGTCGTTAATTGAATCTATAAAAGCTACTTCCATCCAGGAGAAAACTTCTCATCTAGAATCAACAAACAACTTAAGCGTCTCCTCACCACAATGTACGCAACCTGGTTTGCTTACGCCTTCATTTTTGTATAATATTTCAATGATCTGTCAATAAAAGTGATTCACGTCCCATCTATGGCAGATAGGGAGACCTACTTTTCTTGATTGAAGTGCGTGCCGCTTCACGACGGTGACGGTGTATAAGGCAGCGTACAATATTTGTATACTGGCCTGATCGTATCTGTCAATGTGTAACGGTATCTGTCAATGTCATTGATAGAAGTGACATTTATAAAACTGATTCGAATCGAATGGTGCAATTGGACACACCCACAATTGCATTGCTAATGTTAGTTTTGTTTGATTTGACATTTATTTTGCTTTGGTATTCATTGAAATGTTTCCTCTTTCCTATTAGCTATTTGTTTTCCGTTGCAAAAGTACTCGTACTCGTAAATACCATTAAAGAAGTAATCCGTCAATGATACTTCAATAAAAAAAAATAAGGAAACGCTTGCAGCATCTTCTTTTCCCCAAGTTGGACAATTAAGACTGTACGTGTTGGGAAAAATCATCATATTCCGTTGCCACATTGAATGATGAGAGATTGCCGGTTAGCTTTGGTGGTCTGTTGAAATCTTATTTTTGTTATGCACTTGTGATGGGTATGAGTACGCAGCAAATATACTTTCACTGTGTGAATTGTACTTCTGGCTTTCTAATATTCGTAGTTTTAAAACTATTTGTTGAAGGCTTATTGTAGATTGATTTTCTATTGCGCGAGTTTTAAAATACGCATCGAGGAAATGAAGATCGCATAATGCTACCTAATGGAGTTTGCTAACCTTTTGCATAATAATAATCATCATGGACCGCATCTTTATGTTATTTTCTTTCAAATGCAGATACTCGTATCTACTTAGATGCGTCCACCATAAGATTCCGGATACAAAAGGGAATTCGTATTTGATGAGTAATTAAAAAACGTGAGCTTTTGTACGACCTTAATTTGAACTTTCCAAAATCGTTTGCAAGTCAGTGGCGAAATTAAAACATGTCTCTGTAGTTGTTTTTTTTTTTTTTTTGCGGTAGTTAAGACGAGGTTTAATGATTTTACGGTACTGCGATGAGATGACATTTTCCCATGGCAAGTGTCATTAGCCTTTGTGTACGGAGAGAAGATAATGTCAATTTGGTGGCCTAGTCGCTGGGGTTAGGTCTGTTTGCTTGTGTCGCGCTTACGAATAGATTAACGACTCTAGTAATGGGAGTCGTTTATTGTAAAATCGCGATAACTGAAGTAGGTAATGACATTGTTTATGTGCGCTGTCAAATGGTGACTTTAGAGATTGTACCTAGAAGGTGGCTAATTCTAGTGACCCAATGACATTTTTAGACATTTCATGTTGATACTGTTAGGCAGCTTGACGGATTTGGTGAAGTCATTAACCTTTTACTGTTTATTGATTGATACTGAAAGGAAGCTGTATGGCTCTTCATTTCATCTTGTTTGCACTTGGTTTAACGTTGTGAAATTCAATGACACGTACTAAAAGATAGTTTGACAAATGTAAATCACAAATGTCAATAAAGGTTTGTGCGATCTTATGACTTTTATTTGTTTATCTTTTGAATGGTTGTGCGACGATGATGGGTCAGTTGGAATATTAAAAAAATCTATGGACAACGATATCAACCCCATCTCATCACAGCGAGTGACAGTTTGCATTTCTATCAAGTTTAATGATAAATATCAATATAAACGAAGAAATGTTGTACAAACATTAAACTAATTTTTGACAAAGGTAAAGCTCTACTGGTGAGTTTTTGATGATAACAGTGGAGTCATAGGGCCGCTTTTAAAAGGGATGCCATTGCTTGCCGAAAGGACAGTGAGTTATTTGCCTTGGTGTCCGTGTTAACCTTTACCATTGTAAATGTCCAAAAAAATTCCCTGCTCCTTTTGCAATAGCCATATTGAGAAGGACCGAGTGCTTTTGGGTGCGTATTCCACAATAGGGTAACCTACCAAATGGTGAAATTTCGACAAATTGGGAAAATAAGATGTGATGCCTTAGGATACCTACATTTGCACTGATAACCAGTCACTCATATGCCTGTTCGATATAGGCAGCCACGAAGACCTGATTTCATCTACGAGAGACGATAAAACTGGCAACAACATCCAAGAAGAAACTGGACTAGCTTTTAAAACGCTTGCACCTTGTAAAATCCAGGGAAATTCCTTTAATACAAAAGATACATTTGACAAGACCCAGTATTACACTGTAAATGTTAAATAGCATATTTTAGTTTCTACCTAGTTGCCCTCCATTTAATGTCGGATGAAGTATCATATCCTATAAATATATTACATACAGATTAAATTTGCACAACAAGTCATAAATCAGCATCCATCGCATGAAAGTCCTGAAAACAATATACAAATTCGGGTTTCCAAGAAAACTGATAATAAAAACATCGTGGTGTTCTGTGGCGTCTTTTATTCGGTTCTGGAAGACTACTGAAAGACTCTGTCTTTAAAAAGGTTATCCAACTGCAGGGTTTAATAATACTCGTATAAGAGATCTTCTGTAGAATCCTGATTTTGACGGTTACCAGGCTTCCATACAATTTGTATTGTAGGTCTGTAGAATAAGACGCAATAGCTGTCTACATCCAGCCAAATGAAGGAAAAACGCCGTTCAAGCTAAGTGAGTCTTTGAACTCCAACACAGAGTTTCGTAAAGCAAAGAGCCCGAATTTATTTTTCAAAAATTGAAAACGGGATGCCTGACTTGGCGAATTGGTGGCATATTATTGCATATACATTGTGGCGGTGTCTATCTGGCGATGCGCAGTGCTATATTCGTAACTCTGACTACACACCAATTGTGCTTATTGTACCTCCTCGTGGTAGCAACTGGAGACTGGTTTTGTAAATCCGGACATGAATAAGTAAACTGTTCTCCAACCTTCCTAAGGTAAGTGTGCGACAGAGGAACTCATGCGATGTAATCA
Organism: Volucella bombylans; assembly: GCA_949129095.1. Taxonomy (NCBI): domain Eukaryota; kingdom Metazoa; phylum Arthropoda; class Insecta; order Diptera; family Syrphidae; genus Volucella; species Volucella bombylans. Next base: position 138,919,655 of record OX422143.1, read on the forward strand.
ACCGCGATAGGGTCAGTAAGGTCAGGCCTAGTCAAGGTTTTGAAACAGAATAATTTTGCTCAAGGAACTATCGAGGCCTCCAATTTGGGCTTAAAACCGTACTATTGTGAAGCAAGCAAGAACCCCAAGCAAGGACGGATTCACTCTTCAGTAGACCAAGTGTAGACGAACAATTAGAGGAGGCCTCAGTCTACTAAAAGTCAGAATAAAAAATTAGAACAAATGCAACGTCTATTTGGTTGCAGTTCTGTTGTAAACTGCAGGCCTACGAACTTTCCGCACGTAAGCGAAAGAAAAAATCGCCAAAATCAGCGCTAACACTGGGACATAGGAAACAGACGACGCTATGGAAGAAAGTTTCTTTAAGCTCCTTGACAAGACTTATTAGTCTTAGCATATGTTAAAATCGTTTTAGGTGATATAAGGCCAAAATTTAAAAACGGGACATCATTGATAGTAAGGTCGAAAAGCATTGCCCACACGGTACCATACCTAGAGATGACTAGACTTTGGTGCGAGCCAGATTATAACTATATGACACGATTTTCTGATCTCAATATTCACAAAGGAACTTCGGAGTGACAAAGATTAGGAGAAAAAGACAATGACATGAGAAGCACGCGATTGTAGATGTGGAGAGGTCAGTCATAACACCTTGATCAAAAATTTATTCAGAAAATTACAAATACAAGTTTATTCATCTAAATCTATATTGTCCCCTTCAAAGTAATCCCCATTGACTGCAACACACTTATGCCGGGCTTGATCCAATCCTCGAAACATTTTTTATATTCGGTTTTCGGTATGTCCATCAGTGCTTCCTGCGATTTTTCCATTACTTCCTCTCGGCTGCTGAAACGTGGTCCCCGTAGTGGTTTTTTAACTCGATTTAACGGAAAGAAGTCACAGGGAGCCAAGTCAGGTGAATTCGGTGGCTGTTGAATGGTATTTGTTGCATTTTTCGTCAAAAAATTACGAATAATGATGGCACTGTGCGGCGGTGCGTTATCATGGTGCAAAATCCACGAGTTTTCTGCCTACAATGCTGGCCTCTTTCGGCGAATTGCTTCACGCAAACGTCTCATAACGCCCAAATAATACTCTTTGTTTACTGTCTGGCCTTCTGGCAAAATTTCATGATGCAGTACACCGTTGTAATCCATGAAAACCGTGAGCATTGTCTTCTTTTTTTTGACTGAAAACGACGTGGTTTTTTTGGTCTCGCCTCATTTGGTGAACTTGCCTGATGTCTGAATTGCGTGTCGTACTCATAAACCCAAGTCTCGTCTCCAGTAGTGATCCTTTTGATGAATATGGGATCGGATTCAGCTTCGCAAATCATCTCTTTTGCGACGTCAACACTGCCTCTTTTTTGCATGAAATTGAGGTCTTTTGGCACCAACTTTGCTGCTACACGACGGAAACCCAAATCATTAACCAAAATGTCTTGGACGGATCCATAGGCAATGTCCAAGTCCTCGGCTATCTATCTGATGGTTAATTTGCTTTTATTGACTAACATTTCTTTTGCTCCATCAATGTTTTCGTCGGTTTTCGATGTCGATGGTCTGTCACTGCGTTCATCATCTTCGATTGACTCACGACCACTTTTGAACCGCTTGTGCCACTGGTAAACCACCGTTTTCTTTAGAGAATCGTTGCCGAAACACTTTGCTAACATTTCCAACATTCGCGCACCATTAAATCCGTTTCTTACGCAAAATTTAATACAAGTTCGTTGTTGCAAATTTAAATTCATTTCTAAAATTGTAAAAAATCGCCAAAATCCAGAGATAGATGTACTCTTAGCTACGTAACTTTTGCAAATGTCAAGCTATGACGCTAAGATTTAGAGGGAATGTCAACAACAGATTTACCAACTTAACAACAAAAAAAACAGTTTAACCAAAAGGTAAAAAGGAAACTATGTTTGTATAGGTAGGATGAGCAAGCAAACTTAGTAATTGAATCACAATCGTGCTGGGAATTTGAAATAATTATTTCCGCACACTGTTGAATGGCGGGGACGCCTCATATTTAACTGTTAGGTGGAGGGCGGGGTAAAGACTATACACCACATGCCTGATAAATGAATCGTTCGTCCGATCTACAAGAATGAAAACAGCTAAACTGCTCTAAATAAAGAGGTATTAGCCAACTGAACACCGCATACCAGAACTTGACTGCCTTATTGAGTGTATAAACGACAAATACCATGAGTTAATAATCTACAAATCTGACTGCCCCCTTTTGCAGTTCGGTTTTAGGCTGGATAAGTCCACAATAATTGATCAAATAACAAAAAATAGAAAGTCGAGGACGTCCAGATCGAAGACACCAGGCCGGCATCGCCACTAACTCTCATAATGAGACATCGTCAGAAATTAAATGAAGTGTTACACTTGTCAATCACTGTTTATTTGCCTTAAAAGTCAACTGAGTAATGGAGTCCTGTCAAGAAACGCTAGGGAGAATTTATATAAGACGCTCATTATCTCAGTTCTACTCTATGATGCAGAAGCTTGGATGTTGAGGAATGAGGAGTGCGGTTGTTTTGGACGCACGATTCTTACAGATAATTCAATTTCCACTTGTGAGGGTAGAGCAAACGCCATTCTGCAAAGCTGCCAGATTGATCTATTGTGCCAATTTCTTCCATTAGTTGTTTAATATTTTCAGGAATTGACCCTTCCCAGCGAGATCGCCTTCACATCCTCTTCATGGAGAACGGAATCAATTTAGAAATGTTGCTCGTCTATGTGCCAACGCTGCAAAGTTGGCGATGTTTCACAAAAAAAAACCTACATGCGCTAGTGTAAATGATTCCCAATCTGTAAATATGTCTGTTACAAGGAAAGACTCACTTTAGTGAACCACACACTAATCTTATTTGTTTCCTATCTACAATAAGGGCTAATTCGGCTCTATTACTACTATATGATCATTCCAGGATGTAACTATGAATAGTCTTACTCGATGTTTTATTTGCTGTATTCTGAACTTTGTGAGTCTCTTTACCTTGAATACCTCTACCGCATGCAATTTAGCTTAATCTCGGACCCTAAACGCTTCTACCAGTTTGTAAATACCAAAAGAAAGTCAGACGGCTACCCATCTACACTCAAATTTCTTAGTGAATCTTCTGCCGACCCAAAAACCATTGCAAATTTCTTTGCCTGCCATTTAAACAAAACCAAGAAAAAAAGAAAACAGCTGAACTATCCTGAGACGTCAACCATCTCGCTAAATATCACAACATCTTTGGTATCTGAAAATATTACTAAATTTAAAGATGATTTTTCATCCGGCCCTGATGGCCTTCCAGATATTGTAATAAAAAAGTGTGTAACCCATTTCGGTTCTCCTCCTATTTAACTTGTCTGAAGGAATCTTATACCATGCCTATTCATAAAAAAGGAAGTAAGGCCGAGGTGGATAAATATAGGCCGATAGCAAAACTCTCTTGCATATCCAAACTTTTCGAAAGCATAGTTTATTAACAACTGCTTCCGTACTGCAGGCCAACCCCGTGCTATCTGCACAAATCAGCACGGTTTCATGAAATATAAATCAACGACCACTAACCTAACAGAGTTCGTCTCTTGGACGCTTCCTGCCTTAGAAGACGGTGATGAAGTCGATTCAATTTCCACAGATTTCAGCAAGGCATTCGGTAAAATTTCTCATAAACTTAACATGTTTAAACTAAAAAAACTTGGCTTTTCCCCTCATTTTGTGGCATGGACCTATTTATAAGCAACATCTGGTGACCCTCAGAGTAGTCAACTTGGACCTATGATCTTTATCCTAACAACTAAATATGTAAATCTCATTTTAACGAGAATTTCCAAAGTCATTTCATTGCCTACTGATTCCCATTGCCTGCAAGATGACTTGAATAAGTTTCCGCATGGTGTAAGCATAGCCTATTCCCTCAAATGTCTACCTCCCCCTCCAAGAAACTACTTCATCTGCGATGAGCCTATTCCTTCCACTACCCAAGTACGGGATCTAGGAATAATTTGTGACAGAAAATTGAATTTCGACTCACATATTGACAGCATTATAAATAAAGCTAACTCTGCACTTGACTTTATCAAACGCTGGTCAAAAGAATTTTCCAACCCCTTACAGTACAAAGTCCCTGTACATTACTATTGTAAGGCTTCATCTCGAATATTGCAGCCAAGTTTGGTCACCCTATAAACTAATCCACATTCAAAGAATTGAAGCAGTCCAACGCAGGTTTATCCGTTTCGCAATTCGCGGTCTACCTTGGGCCGATCCATATGGATTACCCCCCTATGAGAAGAGGCTAAAACTAATTACGAGTAGCATGGATACCCTTAAAAAAATTTTTATCCACCAGCTATTGACTCGAAATATCGACTGCCAGCGAATAACGCAAAATATTTCATTCACCCCCAATCCCCGTAATCAAAGAGCTGTCACACTCTTCCTGATCCGAACTCATCGCACCATCTACGGTCATTTTGAACCCATATCTAGAATGTTGCGTATAACGAACAACTACGCCGAAGTCTTTGACCTAAATAGCAGCAAATACGAAATAAAAAATGCACTGCTCACCATTTCTCCTCGCCCCATTAGGTTAAGAATATCTTTGTTAGTTTTTAAGCCTAGCTTTAACTTTTTGCTTGTTAATAAGCTTAATAAAGTTGTCTGGGGTAGACCCGGGCCAATAAGTACGAGAGTACGAGAAGCTATATAGTGCTACTCCCATGTCTTGGAGTGCATACAACTTCCAATACGGGAGTTAGTTCCCCCCGAAAGTTGCTAGCAGCCTTATTATCGTTCAGCCATATAGGATTTGTGTTCCATTCCTCCCTTGTTGGAGAGTATTGGTCTAGAGTTTGAGATTTGGGAAAGGTGCCTTCTATCCTTAGTTTTCCCAGATGGGTTCCCATGAGGTTTGAGCAATGTAATTTGAGCGCTTGAGGTCCCTGATGGAACTGGGGTAAACAGGATATATCAGGAGGATATTACAACGAGTTATACGAGCTGTAAGGGACCTGGTCAGAAAAGAGCATTTTATTTCTCTGAGATGGGTAGGGCATGTAGAGCTCCTTCGGTCCGGAGAATCTTCGCTTCATACCCATACAGGAGAGGAGGCCCTCATATGTACTCGTATTAGGTGCTGAGCACAAGTGGAATGGATCTAAAGAATATTAGAGTGTGAAACTGAAGGTAGTTGTCCAAGAACCGTGCTACTCGAGTTGCGCTACTTGACTAGCGAACGGAAAAATTAAATAGATATTCGTACAATTACAAATTTGCTTTTTTATTTGGCCTCGTCAGTTCCTTCATGCTCCAGCGTCCCATAAAATTTCCAATTTGCTAAAAAATTCAATTCCACTCTATAGCCATCAAGGTCGAGACTTTGTTATTCAAATATCGAAATCTTCTGCTCTTCGAGTAAAGACATCCTCGCTACTCACATTTAAATGATTATCACACTGCTCTCTCCGTACAGTTGTTTGTTCCGAACAAATTCGTCACCCGCATTAGTGCGGGTTATCACCTTGTGTGGACCTTCCCAGTCCTGTTGCAATTTTGGTGATTTGCCATTCTTACGCTGAGGACTATACAACCAGACCAGATCTCCTTCGTTGAAGCCGGAAGATTTCGTCTTGATGTCGTACCTAATCTTCATTCGGCTGCTCGCTAGCTTCATCTTTTCTCTGGTATGTACATGCAATTTACGAATTCTGCTGCGCAAGTCATCCACGTAGTACCTCTTTGGGCTTCGTAGGTGGGGATCCGAATTTTGCTTGACTTGGCAACCGAACTGTTTGATCGAATGAGATCTCGGATGGTGTGTGTCCTGTTGAACTATGGACAGCGTTTCGGTAGGCCATTAAGAAGAGGGGTATGTGTCGATCCCAATCTCGCTGGCAGTTGTTGACGACCTTAGATAGATGCTCATTCAAGGTCCGATTGAATCGGACATCAGATTGTGGGTGTAGTGGCGTTGTCCTTATCTTCCTTATTCCCAAATATTGGCACACTTCCTTGAAGGCTTTTGATTCAAAGTTTCGCCCTTGATCAGAATGTAGTTCCATTGGGACCCCAAATCTTCTCACCCAGTTGTTGACAATCTGTTCGGCTACGGTCTTAGCCTCTTGATTTGGGGTGGCAAACACTTCTGGCTACTTACAGAAATAATCCATGACCACCAGGGTGTATCGGTTACGACTAAAGGTTTCGGGAAACGGCAAAGCGATGTAGATGGCTATTCGTTCGAATGGTGCTCCGACATTGTATTGTTGCATTTGTCCATGTGGCTTTACTTTTGGACCCTTGGTAGCCGCACACCTTATGCACTTTTTGCACTAATTCTCGACATCTTGTTTAGCGCTTAGCCAATAGAAACGTTCCCTTACCTTTTCTAACGTCTTGTGTACTCCTAAATGGCCTCCTGAGATTCCGTCATGTATTTCATGGAGTACTTGGCTGACTCTGAACCGTGGCACTATTAGCTGCATACGAGATATTGTCCCATCTGCACTTTCCCATTTTCTCTTCAGCAATCCATCTTGCACACAAAGCGAGTCCCACTGTGCCCAGTTTGCTTTCAGAGTTTGGCTCCGATCTGGTGTTTGCTGCCAGCTTGGTCTTTCCTCGTGTTCCTTCAAGGCCAATATTGGTTCGATGTCATTGTCTGCTTGTTAAGAGGAAAGGATTTCGTCTATACTCCAACCCTCTATTGGCTCAATCCTCATTATTTGGATAGTGGCCTGTTCTTTCGCTTCTTAACTGTTATAGTGTTACGAGTTTTAGATTTTCGCGGTGCTCCTCAAACGTCTTGCCTATGACGATAACGTCGTCCAAATACACTAGACAGGTTTTCCACGTGAGTCCTTGCAATGTTCGTTCCATTAGTCGCTCGAAGGTGGCCGGAGCGTTGCACATTCCAAACGGTATCACTGGAAACTGCCAAAGACCGTTTCTTGTAGTGAAGGCAGTTTTCTCGCGATCCGTACGATTTATCTCTACCTGCCAATAACCGCTTTTCATGTCAAGAGTTGAAAACCATTTAGCTCCAGAAAGCATGTCCAAAGTTTCATCGATTCTCGGAAGTGGGTAACTGTCCGTTTTAGTGAAATCGTTGAGACGTCGGTAGTCCACACAAAACCTCGTGCTGCCATCTTTTTTCTTCACGAGGACCACTGGAGATGCCCATGGACTTTGCGATTCTTCAATCAGTCCCTCAGTTTTCATCTTCGACACCATTTCGGCGACTTCTGTTTGCTTGGCCAATGGAAGACGTCTTGCAGGTTGACGGATTGATCGAGCGTCTCCGGTGTCAATATGGTGTTGAACAGTATGCGTACGTCCATATTCTCCGTCTTGTGTAGCCTCAACATGCTCGATACATCATGCAACTTGGCCTTCAGGGTATTAAATTGTATGAAGATACCAGAGAAAAGATGAAGCTAGCGAGCAGCCGCATGAATATTAGGCACGACATCAAGGTGAAATCTTTCGGCTTCAACGAAGGAGATCTGGACTGGTTGTATAATCCTTACCGTAAGAAAGGCAAATCACCAAAACTACAACAAGACTGGGAAGGTCTGATAACCATTGTGTGATAATCATTTAAATGTGAGCAGCGACATCTAGATTTACATAGTAGAATAACAAAGTCTCGACCACTGATGACTACGAATTTTCTAGCAAATTGGAAATTTTATGGGACGCTGGATGGCGAAGTATGTCATTCGAGTATAAATACCAGCAAATCAGTTCATCAATGGTAGGGATTTTGTTATTCAAGTGTCGAAATCTTCTGCTCTTCGAGTATCGACATCATCTGTTATGCAAATCTAGATGTCGCTGCTCACATTTAAATGGTTATCACAATACTTTTTAAATATTGAAGGCAATTGGATAGCAATCCGGGGGTCTTCATTACTTGTTTTCGAGCAGATGGGTCGTTAATAAAGTGACTGCTTCGTCATTAGGGAATAATCGCCGTTGCAACAACTAGGGGTTACCCTAGTTTCATGTTAGATGTCATAAAAAAGGGGAAGAAAATAGCCTTTTTTAATATGCTTTCGCAACTCCGGCGGAATGTATCGTAGGGAAGTGCCACTATTCTAGCGCTTTAGATACCATACTTAGATATAAGCCCAGAAGTTCTTTCTTCTGGTCGGCGGGAAATATCTTTCTTGATACTGAAATAAATTATTTGGATGTTTTACCCTTGAGGAGACCTAGTGGCAACCTGAGTTCCTCCGCACAGAGAATATCAACGGCTGAATCAAGGCTGGGTAGCATCTAATCACAAAATGCTACTGGTTACTGGGTCTCAAAAAAGGAGTGATACTTAGCCGACTGCTGACTCGTGTAGTTCTTTCTTGGATTGCTCAACCAATTTAAAGGTTGTTAGGTTGTTGACACAAGATCGTTACTGACGCCTAAATACCCATGCTGCTGGGAATGGATAGTCTAGAAAATCCTACAATATCCTGAATGAAAAAATACTCGCATAAGCCCAGTACGACAAGGAATACACTGGACCGATCTCAATGTCTGTCGGCTATGAATAATAGTAGTTATTTTTATGTTATATTACGGAGTTATCTTTCCATTCCGCTGAAGTAGTGAGATTGAAGGTGAAGCCTTTTGTTTTTTATTTATTTAGGTCAAGCTTTCATATAACCTTAGGCAATAGTTTAAGGGGCTTACTGCGATCGTACTGTGAAGTCAATTAGTAGACTAATTCTGTATATACCCAATGTAGAACTCTAGTCAGAAGTTTCCGGAGTACGTTAAGTGCTGCAATTGTCTGTATATCCATTCTTGGAATTCTGCCTAATGGAGCGAAGTAAACCAGTTCCAACTGGTACCTTTTGCCAAAAGTCCTAAGAAGAAAGCTACACATGCGGGTACGGTACTGCTGTTCAAGATTTAATTGTCGGTTGAGTTTTTGGTCTACGATGACACCAAAGAGGATAGAGCGCTTAAAGCTCTGTGATTTGATTGTTTAGTCCAAGTTTAGTCCAGAACCCTAAGTACTGAGAGACTAGGCTCTCATACAAAGTACCAAGCTGCCTGCACACTCACCTTCCTTGATGCAATATCTGTTGAAATCATATAAGATTTAGGTGATGACTATGAGTCAAAACATTTCCAGCATCTTGAGCAGAAGAGGGAATTAAACCAAGCTGACGTTTTTTGGCTGTTTTCCAGGGAAATAAGTGCTCATTTTTAGTGATATTCCCGTAGTGATCAGTGGGGCTATGTTTTGGACAGAATCTTCAAATTAGTCAAGTAAAATTCTGTGTTAACCAGAACTGAGAATTTGGGATGAAGAAAAATTGAGCATGTCCTTAGAAATGCTATTGCGACTGAGCATGAAACGTTCATCAGAGCGAAGGTAAAGAAGTCGTGACTAACCCGAGATTGGCAGAAATTAAAATTAGAAAATGTAACACCTCTGATTTGTGAAACGGTATGAGGGTACCAAAGATTGCCTTTGAGGCTTGTAAGCAAGATCCTTTCTTGATTAAGCAGTGAATGCTGACTCTTGACCTAGTTGGATAACGACCTCAAATAAATCTCAGTGCATTATACTACAAATCGAAAAGCCTGCCTCTAAATGCCTGTAAAAGCCACTCAACGCCACTTTTGTACCGGCAAACACATTTTTCCATTTTTGCATTCAGCTGACCCAATTCACTTATCTACGTGCCTTACCGACAGAAGACATTAATCTCCCTAGCCAATTAGAAAATATACTTTGTTGAAGTTGGAGAATAATTTATAAAAGTTGTTCTTCAGGCTGTCACAATTTGTCAAAATCTCACACTCAGACACTAACAAATGATTGCACCATTACAGTAGTACACCAAAACCAAGACCAACCAAACCAAATAGTGGATTTATTAGATACACCTTAGCACTGACAGTTTCTGTGGCTTTCATGTTTTATACAATGTGATTGCGGCAATTTGCATCTACCATTCGTCATCTGTGCCGCTGCTGCTGCTTCTGCTGTTGTAGCATTGCAGCATTACACTGCACATCTGTGGGCAACTTTCTCAATCCTCATCACGAAGCTTTCTGCGAATTAGTTCGCAGTATCGCAGGGTGCACACGAGACATCTGTTCGCTGGCACCTTCTTCAGAGGTACGAGTAGACCTCTTTAAGAGAGATCTTTGCCTCGAGTTTCCATTTTTCAGTTACACTCCATCGATTGTAGATTCGTTCGAGTCTGTCGTTTTCTGTGTTGGACAATTTTTCTTTAATAGATTTTCTGATTGTAATCTCTTTTTCTTTGTTTTGTTTATAGAAAAAATCAGAAAAAATGTCATCATCCGAGAAGGGAGCGAAGAGCAATGGCACAAACCACAACAATAACGTCATCAGTCGGGACAACAATAACATTTGTGGCAAGCACTCGAATGGAAAGACAAATTGGAACACGAAGGTAAGTTCATGGTGAATGGGAATTCTTCTTCTTTTTTCTTGAACATTTTAACATTGTCTATCTATAAGTATGTTGATGGTAAACGTACAAGGGGTAGGAGGGCACTCACTGATTGATTAATCTTCAGTGGCAGTGTATTCTCATAGAAACAAACAGAAATAAATAGAAAAAGAGAATCACCATCACGTTGAGATGGTAATTTACATGGCATGGGACGTGCTTCTAATGATGACAGTTCCTGGATAGGTAGTTCCCATATGTTCGAACATACTTTCCATACTTTCGAATTTCGGAATTTTACGACTGCAGGATCTTTAACAATGAGGTTTTGGATAGTATCTCGAAATCAGAAGCTTTCCTTAACAATTACAAACATTATGGCTCAAATTTCTTGGCTGTACGGGAATTTCTATACCGGAAATCGAAGGCCTAATTTAACTAGTTGGTAAAACTCAAAGAAATTCGATGCCTTTTGGGCGGTTCTATAGTCCATAATGGGCCTGGTCCACAACCAAGAGTTCTCTTCATTTAGTACGGTCTTGAGAAAATCGGCTGAAATGGCGTTTTACTTGGGCGAGCGGATACAATACGATGACGGATACGATAACGCATCGGCTTGGAATCGTGGTATTCATCCGCTCAATATATCTAGGCCATTTAAATATATGGATTCCGACCCTTCTGATAAAGTTAACTTCACTGTATACTCTCTGCAGTTCGTTCTTGTAATCTCTTCCTCAAACTTAATTTACGCAAACAGGACCAAGCCTCATTCCAAGAATCCGAGGGACAAGGACTTGTTTAGTATTTTATTCCTTCTTTAAGAAAAGGGCTTATTTTTCATCGACCTCTTAGTCCAAAAAACAGCGATTGGCAAGAGTAATATTTTACTTATTCTTCAGACATTTTCCATCGGATCGGAGACTGAATTAGCCAATCCAAGACATTGAGGTCATCTTCCCTTTCGAAGCCCTGACAGATACGACTATGATGGTTTTGGTGTCGTACTGTTGAAGCCAATCCTGGTTTCGACGTCTGAACAGCATTTCATTGGATGCCAACAACCCTGTTTTGTATAGTTCAATCATTTTTTAAGCATCGATATTCCCGGTGTAGTTCACCAATTTTCCGAATCCTGGTGCACAGAAACACCCTTAAACATGCAATTTTTCTCCCTGTTGCACACTTCATTTGACATCAGTTTCATCATCCACACAAGTCTCAAGGGATTGCTAAAAATAAATAAAGCTTTGCCGGTCCAGTCCATATCTTTGAAAACAGGACCCTTCTGAAATATTGTTGAAATGTGTTTTTCCGTTTACCAAGGCTTGGCCGAAATGGCTCTGCAATTAAAATCGTTTTATAAAATTTGTCTTGCTTTCTACTTTTTTCTCTGGCTTTTGGAGAGGCTTTGCTACAGCTGTAATGGATAATTTTGATTCCCGTGGATGGGCAACAATGAACAGCTTCAAACCTAACCTTATATCGGGCATTCATTACGGATTACGTTCCGTAGGGATCATTCTTACAGAAACCAAATATTACGAGCAGCAAGCTTCTAGCAGCTTTAATCGCGTAATATTGCCGAATTATATTTTTGATATCCTTTGTTTTGGGTGGTTTATTACAGACTTTCATGGAAAAAAAGTGATTGTCTCCTGCACCGGCGTATGAATTTGGCAGGGCAGCCAAATGCTGCCAAATCCCACGTTTTTTTCAAGATTTGACAGTAAATACCAGACCTTACACAACACTGATAAGGACCTACCGGATTGTTGATGTCACTTTAGTTGGCACAGTTTACAAGATCCCGAATATCATTTTTGTAGTAGCACCTATCCATGGCCTCGATTGAGCGCTTCTCTGCTTTATTTGCTCTTTCTGGAAAGCCGACCTTTTTCAGTCAGGGTATGTACGGCGAGATTATATCCCGCCGCTGAATCGGTTACACTGAAATCATTTCCAGAGCTGGTGTCATGCAGAATATGTTTTTCATGATACTCGACTTAAAGAGCTGATGTGCACTGGCGCATGGGTGCGTCCATTCCGATCTCTTCTTTAGCAAGGCTTTGATGGTCTTTATCGATACTATCTCAATGGATGTAAGGTTTTGTCTAGTCAGCTGCACGATTTCCTTCCTTTCGATCAAACGAAAGTCCCCATTTTGCCAAGGAGCCTTAGTTCTTGGGATGAACCCTTGGTGTTATATAGGAATGTGTTATCCTTATGTGTTATTAGCTTAAACAGTTGGATAGACTTATGGGTACTAAAAGGCCCGAGGGATTAATCTTTTTGGATGAAGACCTCGTTTACTTTTACAAGGATTCTTAATTCAGTGAATCGGCCCTGATCTTCCATTAGCTTAGGTGAAGGATTGCATAAGTCTACTACAGCGATTTGTTAACCGGTTACGTAGAGAATCTGGCTTTTCTGCAGATGCTGGATAAGGAAAGGTTGCCTAGGTTATGGGTTGTGTGCTGGGTTGATTTGTGTGTCTGAGTCCGTTAGGGATCAGAGTGGGAAGCGAGACGCTATCAATAGACTTCTTTGTTAGTCTTGTGGGAATTGCCCTAACGCTGGGTATTTGCTTCGTGTTGTCTGCCGTTTGTTCGTGCTTATCTTTGATGTGCTTCGTACGTACGTACGCTTGCTTCCCCATATCTGTAAAGAATTCAGTCTCAAGGAATCTTTGTGCGTATCGCTGGGAAACACTTGTTAGTGCCTCCACAGTTTTCGTGGAGCTATCTTTTGTTATGTTGTCGTTCGATACATTCCGATTGCTGTCACCTAGTTGAAGAGAGGCTCGAAATCATTTTCAAATACAAGTCAAATATGTACGTATAAGTAGGAGGCTGACAGCCAAATCGTCGGTTTTAGTGGTTGTCCAGTCTCAATCCTGTCTGTCTTTGGATAAGTAGAAGTTCCTCGTATCGTGTTTCAAGTTGAGTTTTGTTAATCGGTTGTTGATTATTAGTTTTTGCGGTCAGTTCTTCCATCAGAATATGTATTTTTGAAAATATGGGGCAGGTGCTTCCAACAAAACTGGTAATGCTGGTATCGTCTGCAGAAAAAGCATGAAGAGTAGACTTGTTCTGCAGTAATCCTGGTTCCTGCAGACACAAGTGCCTATGTACCCGCTTGCGTTTCGTCTCCGTCAGTTCGTCCCATCTTTTGATCTATAGTTTTTTAATTGTGGTCATGTAGTTTGATATTTCTTTTCATCTGAAAGAGAATGAGAATCCAAAATGATTGGAATCGACCGCGGAGCAACTACTACCATGCTCTCCATATCATATCAGTGTTATTTCTTCCTGGCTTTCTCCGTCCTATGCCCAAAGATTCGAAGTTAGATATTGATGTCACTTTTGCTAACGAAGCTGCAGTTAGGGAGTTTAGCTTTAGGTGGCTGGTTAGACTAGGTATGAGAGATCACAACTAGATTAAACTAGATTCAAGTTGGGATCACTCGTGAATCAAATTTCTATTAATTGCACCTTTCCAGCTACAACTTGTCATTCCGCTAACTTAACAATTGCCAACAAAAGTTCATCGACTCATAAACCAACAGACTGACAATCGCAGAAAAACAAATCGAAAATTTTCACATAATTTTTGATTGTCACACACTCCTCATCGTGGGTAATTGACTTATGTTCAAATGTTATGTCAAAAAATTAAGCTGTCAAACGAAAACAAAACAGACATTGACATCAACTGTCAACAAATCAGTTTGTTTTTATTTTTCGTAATACAATCCAAGAAACTGTTGTGTATCAACAAATGAGCAGAAAATGTACACGAGTATCTTGAAAAGTCATAAACCACAAATTGCACAATACTTGTACCATACCATGAAACAAATAAAAAGATAACATCTCTGCAAACTTGCATCATTCAGGCTCATCTGACCTCGAAGATTTTCTCATTTGATTGATGAAACAGAGATGTCACATCTTAATTAAAAATTTTGAAATGTCGCTCATTTGAGATGACACTTAAGTGTTGAAATATTTTATAAAACTCACTCAAGTTACATATGAATTACTTGTAGCATCGTACAACAAACATTGTGTTCAGTCTTTCGAAACAGAAAAAGAAGTTTGAGTCCAATGGAATTCCACAATTCATGTCGTAGTTCTAGTTAACATACTTTAAGTGAAAGAATTATGTCGTAGACCTACTTGTGATTCCCAGTACCACAAACTGTGGTACCACAGCTACTGGGCGAGGAGAAACCGACGAACTCTAAGCGGAAAAAATACCCTAAAACAGGTAGAACACACTAAACTACGTGGCCAGTTGAAGAATTGAAGACAGTGTTGACGGTTCGGTTGGTAGGCATTATGAATACATGCTTCAGCATGCTGGTGATCATTGGATAACAATGCTCACGTGCATTAGAAATGGGACGGAGTTTTAGTTCTCCATGCTAACATTATGGGCTCGGTGTTTGTCATGTAAACATGAATTCTTGGAGAGAGGTAAAGCAAACTATTTGTCATAGTACGACGATGGCAAAACTAAATCGTTCCCAGTCCCTGGAAAACCGTGGCGATAATTTGCATTCTGAATGGGATTCGTTGTAAAAGTTGGCACCTTTAGGTAACGGTGTTGGGACTTGGCTGGTTATTGCTACTTCATCAATCAGAGTAGTAATTAGGAGTAGAGAAACTCCAATGTCAAAAAATTTAGGGTGCGCAAGGTATCTGTAACGTATTGCTGACCTTTCCCATTAAAATTGAACGAAACACAGTTACTGCATTCAATCGATTTCCAACGATTTCAATATATAAAAAACCAGGTCAGCCTTTAGTCTATACTCGTAAAATGGTGTCAAAATTTAGTATGGGTTTGGAGGATCAATCCACTATATTGGCATTGTTAGGCTCACAATGACATCAACGTCGAACAGGCACATGAAATGTATCTATCTTGTAATGAATACCTAAGGTCTCGGGTTGCTTGTGGAGTACTGGGGTGAATACGATTTGAAGTTACAGGCTGAGAAGATCAACTCTAAATTGTTGCAGGAATATGCGTTAAATCTACGAGTACACTAGCAGAATGCAACTCTCTTATAGTCATGGTACCGTCTGAGATACTCATAGGAATATGGAAAACATTTTCATGGTAACATCAGGAGGTGGGAATTGATCTGGATCACCACCTCTAGGTGATAAAGTTGCTTCACTGCCGAAGTATAAAGACATAAACAGTTGGAGATGTTAGTGAGCGATGCGACATGAGGAGTATTTCCGAAGGATTTTAACGAATTATGACAACAAGTAGGTACACTGCTTGAAACATCTAGGATTTAGTTTATTTGCGGGCTTTTAGAGGTGCGAAGAACCTATACGTTCCACGCATAAGATGTTCTGATAAACTAATAATCCACCATCCAATGAAGGTGCTCAGTACAGAAGAGCGTACTTGGGTACATGACTTTGGACGTTCGAGAATGTAAAGGTTTGGATGAAGTCCAACCCGAAATATTCAAGTTTCTATGTTAAGAGATAGTAGAGTGGCTCTTTTATCATAATAAGATGATTAAATAAAAAAATAAAAACCTTACTACTTTCCAGAACGGTGGTGGAATTTTTTTTTTCTGTCGAAACAGAGCTCTCAGACAAAGAACTACTCTTTGTGTGCTCCTTTTAATGGAATCTTTCAGTCTTTTGAAGAAAGACGAGTAAACGTATCCATGAAAAAGTGCCTACAGTACCAGCAACCACCAACGTCGAGTACCTGCAGCCTGATGCCCGTCACAACAACAGTAAGCAACTTGCAGTCGTCCCTGTTGAGGGACAGCACAGAGGCCGCTGACTTCTTATAGATGTCGGAAAGCATTTGTTTGGAGTCAAGCCACCTGCAGTTGTGCTCATATGATACTCAACTGCCAATGGAAGTCTTAACCGAGGATACAAGCAGACCTAACACAGGATCGGGACCTGAAAAACTCTCCTCTGAGTCTTGCCCTGCAAGTTCATCGGCGATTTCATTTCCCGTGATCCCATTGTGACCAGATACCCCGACAAGACTTAGTGAATTCAGCCTTCCGACTGCGTTCAGTGATGTCTTGCATTCTCGAAATAGCTTGGGAGTCATAGGAGGGTCCAGTATGGCTCTAAGCGCTGCTTGATTGTCGCTGCAGATGCAAATGATTCGACCACTCCGCCAGTTCTTCACAATATAATTCGCTGGCATCGGGATTGCCTATATCTCTGCTTGGAAGACAGTCGGAAGCTTTCCTAGCGAGGAATGAAATCGAACGTTGTCGACATCCAGAAAGACATCAACGCTGCATCCTATATCGGTTTTGGAGCCATCCGTGGAGACCCGACTGCATTCCTTTCCTGGCTCAGATTCTGGTCGAAGCCTGTGTTGGGTACAGGGAAAGAGTGGATATATCACACTGCAGAAGTTTTGTCAGCTTGTAATCTTAGTGTGAATATAGAATATTAGAGGAACTGAAGTCAATATGGGTTTTCAGGACTAGACTGGGCTTAGAAATAAAGATGTTGATGGTTGATTCCTTAACAGATCAAGCGGCTAGCTCACTCATGGAATGGGCAAAATAAAATGACAAAACTGTGACTCCTAAATACTAAATTTGTTGGCAGCTACAGTCTAATGAAAGAAGCCTTAAAATTTCCTCATGTTTTGTACGTATAAGGGGTAAATTTTTAAATATAAGCCTGGTAAGCACTAATGCTCCTGCTAAAAAAGACCAAGTTTTCAAAGAATGTATGAGTGGTGCCCTAAGTTTGGAGTAAAAATTGTTTTAGGTTATCTGAACGTCAAAACAGAAAAGGAGAATTGTCCAAAAGAATAGTTTACTCGAAACCATGCCTGGTAAAGCGTTTAGAATATTAAGCTTAGCTGCGGAATATCACTTTCACCAGCATACGGTTTACGGACCTCAATATTTAAATATTCCTAGTGTCGAACAAAACCCCTGGCCATTGCTCTGTTGCAGCTAAGGTACGTTAACTTATATCTGAGATGCAACAACAACGTGCGAGAATTCTAAGTTGAACGGGTCCAATAGCCAACAACTACGTACCAATATTTTTGCCGATCACTTATTTCTAAACCTCTTGAAAAGTCCTATGTATTCTATTACATATATCAAGTATTGAGGCCAGTAGCATCTCTGCCATAAAGTCCTCAAAAAAGAGAAGCCGGAGCGAATGTATTGGGTTTTACTCGACCATCTTCATGAGATCAATCACTTACAGCAAAACAGCTCGGCTGCAAAGCGGTGCTGAACAGAAGAACACCTATTTTCCCAGAAAGAGATAGGTACTCTAAAAATGTTTAACCAAAAGATAAAAATAAGGTATCAACGCAACAAAAACTGAGCAGTGACCTGTAGAGATGGACAAGGAAGGAAAAGTCACAGTCAGTGCTAAACGGGAAACTCATTTTTGCAGACTGTTAAATGGAGACGATTACCCGAATCCCGTTGTCGAATGAAAAATGCAATGGTTCAACCTGACACTGCGTTCAAAAGCTTGTCTTCTGTGTTTTGTAAATGAGCGATTCCATTTATCAACGCTCTGATTTGCCCTCATTAAGGTCCGGAAATTTCACAATTGTGTAAATATTTGGATTAGGATAGATCCTGGAGGATTAATATTCATCATTAACTTATCGGTTTTAAGGCCGCATATTGCAGGATCTATAAAGATACATTTGCATGTTATCCAAAGCTACTTGATGGAGAACAACTGCTAGTCTGTAAAAATTAGAAGCATTTTCATGGAGATTTCTAATACTTATTTTAATTTTACGAGCGGGCATCAGAGTCACTATTTCTCCAAATTCTTTGAAACGATTTACAAATGCTTTTAAATGTCAAAATGCGGCGAGCTATCCTTTGTTCGCTTGAAAGTTTTCAAATAGAAACAGCAAAAATGGATTTAGCTGTGAACGCGAGCAAAATCAAGTATATGTTGCCAATGAAAAAGCGACCAACAACATAGGGGAATCGGACAGAACGTCGCGGTAGGTAGCTTCCACATGAAGGTACTCGTATTTTGATGACTGCTCTGAGACAGGTTTGCATCAGTTGCCTGAGATCGGTATGATATCTACAGCGAATCGATATGAACAAGAGATAAGCCAGTAGAGGAAGATCTGGCCTTATGTGACAAGCAAAAGTAGAAGGAGACCTCAACTTGCTTGTTCACCTTCGAGAGTGTCGACTCAAAAAATAGCAAACGAATAAGCTCTTCAGAGGTTCTCGAAATCTCGGCTTCTACAGCTTTTACTGTTGCTAGTTTTAACACCGAGCTACTTAGTCGATATATACATATATATTTACACTTAATCTACACAATTTTAAACTAAGACCGTCGTAATTCCGCCTATTAATGATCTAACTCCTTTATGTACTATGTTGCCGGAACTAGCACTACATTATCGACAAGTTCTAAGATGAAACGTCATGATTTGTTGGGAATAAATCATTCAAGGAGATGTCTGAGAATAGAACCCTGCAGATACCCATTATGTATCTTCAATTATCTCTTCTGAACTGATTTCCCATATTTTGTGTTATCTTTTCACATTTACATATTTCATTCATTTTAGTTCTACTCGTAGCTCCCTCCAAATTTCCATGTTACTGCCGAAATTTTCACAACTTTGACGAATACTCCACCCACAAACCATAATCCTAGTTAAGTGCATAACTTACGAGCTTAACCCAATAATCTGATCGCTAATTTGAATTTAAATTACAAAATTCGTTTGCAACCGCAGGTTACCACATAAAAACCAAACCAAAATCCAACGCAACCCTAACTTAATCTCGCGGTGGCTTATGAGGCGCCATAAGTCACCGCCATTTTTATTGATTTTCATGCATCACTGCCATCAAGTTGGAATCGTATCCAATTCAGGCACACCTTTGTCAAGAGAAATAAAAATGTCAAAAGCTGTCCTCATCAGTTCAAGCGACACTCCGGCTTTAATAAGCCAAAAAAAATGTCATCCATAAACTTCATTAGATGTCAATTAGGTGTTTGATTTACGAGTCACTACATCCAACTTTCATTACTTGTCACACATCGCACTGACATCGTTCAAGGGGAAAGTACTCTGACGTTTGAAACGTCATCAATAGCATTGACCTCGTGCTAATCACGCTCGCAAAATCATTCCGAATCGGAACCATGTTTAAAGGCAAAAGTTGAGGAAAGAAAAAGTACCTATCTTTTGCTCTGTGTACTCGTAAACTTTTAGGAGAGATTAATTAGCGGTGATTTTACGTGAAATCATTTTTATTTTTAATATTTGATTTTTTTGTGATGGATTATGTTTTGGCTTTGAACACGTCCAGTCATTGGCGGTAATTGGAGTAGAGAGTTATGTACGCGTAAAATAGATGGTGCTGCTTCTGTTTGGTGGTAAAGGAAATTGGGAGCACTTTATGTAATTTGATTACGCAGCAATACTACCTTTAGGAAAACACTTAAGATCGGGTCTAGATGTACAGTAAAAACGAAAAATTAAATACAATTGATTATATTCAGTCCGATGTTAAGTAGAAGCAACATGCTAAGCAGCAATCACTTACATGGCAAATAACCTTGTTAAGAGCCAAGCATGCCACATGGTGGTTAGGTTGGTCTACCTTTGCTTTGTTAGTGTTTTTCTTTTTTTGGTTGAAAATTATTTAATTGTTTGAATTGCTAAATGGAGTGGCGATATGGTGAAGATTGATTTTCAGTTTACGGACTTGAAAGTGCTTTTACGAAATAAATTAATGTAGCATGCATAATGCAGACTTTATGTATAGTAGGCGGATTTCTTCCTTGTTGTTGGTGTACGTTGGCCTAAGCTTAAGACGTTGACCTGTTGAAGCGAATGCACTTGCTTTGTATGCAAATGTTTTGAATAAGCAATTTGTTTGTGTTGTTTTCTTAAAGGTTTTAAGCGCTGTTTGAAAAAACTGCATGGTTGTGGAGCATTTCTGAACTAAAACCGTTTAAGAAATTTGATAGTCGATATGCACTATTAGCGAAGTAGGTCAAAGCGTTACACGGCCATGTACTACGTGTTTAGTTGTCAACAATTTTTTTTCTAATCCATTTATCAGCTTTATGAGACTATCACTGATCACTACTGAAAAAAGTGAATGTTGATCTCAAACTGAATAAGATGAGGCCCAGGAAAGCACTGCTGTGAAGGAGACAATTGTACAAATTAGTCAGATAATGCAGGGAATACCTGAGCTAAAGTCTAGTCATTGGCATGAGGATGTGGTCACATCATAGTACTGTCAAACAATAAGTAGCTGACCCCACTGAAGGCCAATTTCAACCACTTAAGCTTCAACATGCTGTTGTCTGATGATTAGTGAGTAAAAACAAATGAAACAGCCAGCGGAAGCGGTCCAAGAAAAAATCATGGAAGCACTGGACGGGTGTACAGCCAGAAGAGGGGACTTCAAAAATGAAATCAGATCACTTTTATCGTTTTGGAAATATCTTGGTTTTTGGCTTCCCGGACTCAGTTAGAAAGGATTTCAATATCTCAACAACTCATTTTCTTTATTTGCTGCCATATATTGGAGAGTAAAAAGGTAAACAAACAAGACAATGGATTAACACCTAGTGCAAGTAACATACGTACCTCTTGAGATAGCATCTTCTTATACGTAGTTTTCCTGTCCGCAGGCATTCTAGGAGTAGATAACTCATTTACTCATATAAACGGGTTTCCAATAGGGACTTGACAACTTTGAATTTAATTTGTGAACACGCTCTTTCACTAATCATCGAACTGTCACTGTCAATTTATTCAGTAAACTCTACACTTTCATCATGGTAAAGTACACTAACGAGCAACGTTTGCAAATTAAAAATATTTTTTACCGAAATTCGGAGTCGGTGACTGCAACTTTAAGAGCGTTAACTCCAATTTTCGGTCGTAATTCTCGCACTATTAGACAGGCAATAACAAGTTTAGTGCACATATTTAAGTCTACATATTCGTTGTGTGATGTTGCCGTGTCAGTGAGACAACGGGTTGGTCGAAGTGTCGAAAATATCGCTGCCATTCAGGCGTCCGTAGCAAACGATCTAAATCAGTCAATTCCACTTCGTTCTCAAGAATTGGGCATCGCTCAGACCACATTATGGCGTATTTTGCGTAAGGATTTTGGTTTACACCCATACAAGATCAAGCTGACTCAAGAATTGAAGCCGGTGGACCATTTGAAGGGACGTACGTTCTCCGATTGGGTTCTGGAGAAGATGCGCCAAGATGATGAATTTCATCGCAAAATCATCATTTTTGGCCCAAGAGGTTCGTCAATAAGCAAAATATGCGTTATTGGTCGGGTGAAAATCCACATGTGTTTCATGAATCACCACTTCATCCACAAAAAATAACTGTTTGGTGCGGTTTGCATGCCGGCGGCGTTATCGCGCCATGATCACCGATTATTTTTGGCCCGTATTGGAAGATATGGACTTGGACGATATGTGGTTTCAACAGGATGGTGCCACAAGCCACACAGCACATGCTACAATCGATTTATTGAAGAGTAGTATGGTGAGTGTGTTATCTCAAGAAATGGGCCAGTCGATTGGCCGCCTCGTTCGTGCGATTTAACGCCGCTTGACTATTTTCTGTGGGGCTACGTTAAGTCATTGGTTTATGCCAATACGCCGACGACATTGGAAAAGCTCAGAGCCAACATTGAACGCGAAATGTGTGGCCGAGTCGTTGAGAATTGGGTCCAACGAATTGACCGCTGCAAAGGTGCCCGGGGTGGCCATATGAACGAAGTCGAGTTCCATTCATAAATGTTTTGATTGTACTTCAAGGCGATAATAAAGTTTTTGAAATATCTCAAATGGTTTGCGTTTTAGTTTAAAAAAAGTTGTCAAGTCCTTATTGGAAAACCCTATACTAACATATAGTCGAATGAGGTACAATCTTCAGGAAAAGTCTTATCGTATTTAAATTGAGAGGGGAACTTTTGAATTTAAATTTCATCCCACATCAACCCGAACTTCCAATTTTGTGCAGTCTCGTAATCAGAGAGCGAAAGGGGACGTCTTACATTTCCTAGGAGAATGCCCAAAGGAGTTTCGCAAAAGATATTTCAGATCCGAGGTCCTATCTGCTGGCAAAGTAATTAATATTTTTAACGAACAGCAAGGCTGGAATGTTTTAAAATCTAAAATCTATAGGCGGTCTCGTTCATTTGCCCGTGTCTTCGGCGTTGCACTTCTTCTACTACTTGCCGCTTGATTACGGGTTGTGACTGTCACGGTTCCTGTTCTGGTTTGCGATACAATGTCTCTACTGCTGACGCACGCCTCCAACTATGGCTTATTCGCCTCTGTTCATAGACTAACTAGAGATGTCGTTGTTGCAAGCTTGCCATTCTGCTCTTCACCGCCATTTTTGTATCATGCTTCCACCAATAAATATCGCGTACAAGGTGCTGTGTGAACCCCTGAAACCATCTTTCAAAAACAACTGAGATACTCGTACATCCCTGCAAAAATGTTGAATAAATCGTGATTCCACTGTCAAAAATCTGTTTATTTACCAAACTGAACCGCTAAACCCTGGCGAAAAAACCGCCAAATTTGTTTTATTCCACCGCAAACTTATTAATCAGTTAATTTGCACCCCTCTTGACACGAAGATTACTCGTATGAGTTAAGCCAAACTGGTGTAATCTAAATAACATTAATCAAACAGTGTTATCGCGAAACGAACCCAACTGAATCTATTAGATACTGGTGTGTCTGGTACTGGTTACATACGATACTCATATCAGCATGTTTTATCTGACCATTGAACTTACATTTCCACCCCTAGTTGCCACAGAAGCCATTCATCCGCACGAGTGTATAACGTCTGTCTGATGACTCACCCTTATTCCAAAAACGAAACTACCATCTAAATGAACAGACATGGAAGAACTTTTCAAACTTAAGACAACCCCCCTCGCAGCGCTCCAGTGGCGCAATTGGTTAGCGCACGGTACTTATAATCAGTAGCTTGTGTGTTGAGAAATGCCGGGGTTGTGAGTTCGAGCCTCACCTGGAGCAGCGTTGTTTTTTTTTTTTTTTTTTTTTCTCTTCAAGAACCAACAACGGATTGGTGTACATTACACTCATTTGTATCTGAGTTAACACCAGCATTTTAGTCGCGAGAATTTTTTATTTATTTTTTCTATTTCCAAATAATCTAGTGTTTAGCCTTAGTTACGAATATGTATCTTCAGCTGAATCTCTGCATTGACAGTGACTTACTTAAGGTAAAAGTGCCCCACCTGGTAATGTTTTATCCGTACTTTCGAACGCTTTCTCTGCCCTTTGAAGATTTTGATTAGAATGAATGTTTTTGAAACTGCCAGTCACTTCATTGCACTGCACTATCTCCGCCGCCGGATTAATTATGAGAACTTGAGCACTTTTTTTTCTGTTCTTTTACGGCCCAATTAAGAGCTCGAGCACTGGTATAGAGGTTCGAAGCGAAGCGGTTATACTCGTAATTACACAGTTGGACTCGTTTTCTTAATTGTTTTTGTTGCTGATGTTTTTAGTACACACCATCAGCTAACACCAACAACTACAATAATAATAAATTTCTTGAGGAGTGAGCTAATTTTCACATTTGACGCGCACAAATGGTGCAGATGCTTAAGCGGTAGGTACCGAGTATCTGTCGGTAGAATCACTATCGTTAGTGTTGAGGCTGAAGATACTAAAATTGTGTTAAATGTTGATTAAATCGTTGTACCTATCGTGGTGGTATCTACACTGCGGTACATCGGTGTTACGACGAAGATACGTAGTTGGATACTGTTATACCATTATGAGCTTTAGCTACACATTCAATGGAATGGAAAAGTTCTAAGACTTGTGAGATACTCGAATGAGTAATGGGTAACTGGAGTCAAGAGCATGATCGAATACTTGCTTGAATTGAAATGCTGTGTTCCGCATTATTCAGCTGTGATTTCATGTTCTGGTTGAGAGGTGCGAAGTAGAGTTAGAGGTGAACTGGTGAATATTCTGACTGCACATGGTGTTTTATAAGAATACGTCTTATAAATGAGCGTTAAGGTGAGAAACTGCTAAGGCAAAGCTGGGATTAGAGTAATGTGTGAGAATAAAGACTTTTTCTGTAAAAAAGAAACTCTCTTGTTCTGATATTGCCTATTCGTCGTCATTCTAAAGTCTAACAATAGCCATAGATGCTGTAGGATTTGAATTCCGAATCGGATGCGATGTCTTGACCTTGGCGAAGAACACGTTTAAAGAAGGAGCTTAGTAAAATCTATCGTAGCGGATACTCTCCAGAGCTTGAATGGCGTTTTTATCAAATATTTGAATTGACGTGCCCTGCCAGGAAAAATCCCTGAACATCATGTGTTCAATGGTAATATGCGACTAAGTTAGAAAATTACGAGTCTTCCTAAGACGTTACTAATGACTTTTGTGCGACGGCTAATTCGGACTTTGAAGAGTGAAGCCTATTGGCAACCAGTGCTCATAGGGGGCAAATCAGCTACATGGGAAACATTCAGAAGATCTGATGGCACCTTTACCGAGTCGGAAGAGAGACTATCAGCCAAATGCTTGAGACTTACTTCCCAGATAACCTGATTTGATCCATCTCTTATTACCGGAACTTTAAGTGAGCTAACTAATATGACCCCCTGCAGCTTCGGGTGTGGTGAAGGATGCTTTCATAATTAGATGGCGCTACAGTTCGGACTGGCCTTGTCATAAACAAATAAACCACGGGCTTCAGTTTTGCATTCCAAGATGGTTCAGGTCAACTTCCATCCATATGGCAAGATCTTCTTCTACTGCGTTCTTTCGAGAAGGAATCGAAGATTCTTCGGTCTGGAGCGGTAACATTCCTTCGTTCTATATCTCCCGTCTATACCATCTATACCAGGAATTGCCAAGTGCAACTATTGCTTTCGTTTCTGATGAAGAGTCAAAGCTATATGCATCGTGACGTTATGTTCGATTTGTCTATAGTGTGCTCCCCTGTTATTGACAGGATATATGTACTTGTACTTGGTTTTGCCCTCATTCACAACTTTTTGTCGCTTCTGTTTCAATATTTGCAAAAGCACCAGTTATAGCTCTCTGCGTCCTGACCACTCATTGTCATTGCATCATTGTCACCAGGGTATGTAGGTAGCTGCATAGAATTATTCCTTTGGTGTTGGCTAGTGAGTTCTAAAAAAATTGCCCAAGTATGATGTTAGCGAGGTCATATAACAGCGCATCAGCTTGTCTATACAGATTGCTCACCGACCAAATCTTTGAAATAACTTGGTATAAACGGTGTTTCTTTAAGAGGTTCAAACTTTTGAGTTTAAATATTTTCGACCTCTTTTTCGAGCAATTGGGAGCGTATATCGCGTATTACTTAATGTTTTGTTCCAAAGAGTCAATCGGCATAAACTAGTGAATTGATCTAGCCCCTTGGTAGCTAATTGATGAGTCCATCTCTTGAAATTACTCAGGCGGGTTTTGAACCAAGATCTTTATGCAGCATTTTCCAGATAGTGGATGAACAAAGGCCACGTTGGTGCGAACTTCGACACAACACAAGCCTCCACAGCCGCGATATTTTCTTCTGAACGCACTGTTTTCGTTCTTACAGGTGTGTGAGTACTCAATAAATTTGGTGCGACATTTTTCAATAATTCAACAAAGAGCTCGTCCAGATGGTGGTCTATACTATAAGTCAGTCGATTTTGGAAATAAGTTTCATCGATTTGAAATCGATGAAATGGCAAACTGTACCGAAAATAAATTAAGCTTAGCAGTTCAATTTGACAGCTGACTTGATCCCTATTGAAAAGTCTGACACAGACGGTGTGATGACTGAGGAGTCAATTAAATTTGCTGATATGTACTTTAAGTCGTTTGACATTGCTCCCATATTTCCAGTCGTGCTACCAGAAGGTAAAGATTAGCGGTTTGCAACTCTGAAGGTAAACTTCACATTGCGTTGGCGAATAGGATTCGATTTTATACTAAAAAGGGCCAAGGACGACTCCTCATTCACTAAGAGCTTCGGACCTATCAGCCTTATTTCCCTATCCCTGAACAGCACGGGGAGATCGGTTGAGCTTCATGTGCGCCAAACCGAGTGACGACAATGCAACTTTTAGCCGCATGTATATATTGTCGTCATTGCTATGGAGCATATTGGTCGACAACTGGTCCGTCAGTTGCAGACTTCTTACCTTTCTGTTTTTTTTTTTAAATTAGCGCGCGCTTAAGGGGTTAAGGTATTCTTAAAATGTTTGTACACAGCCCGGGCAGAGGAAAGTTAGGGAGGAATGAAAGAGAGGTACCGATGAACGTTGGTTTTAAATGTTTGGAGATCATAATGACTACGAAATAAAGAGCTACACAGGATTAGGAAAGAATCACGATATTTCAATGTGCGCTCGAAAGAGGGTTTGACGGTAAAATGAAGAGCATTCATAGCGAGACGTATGTTACGGTGAAAGGTTAGAAGGGGCCGAATGCTACTGAAATTTCAATGGAGCATTGGTAGTGAAAATACCGATAAAACAAGGGGAGACAGGAGATATTTCGTCAGTGTTCGAGGTTATAAATTGCCTGGGTGATATTAGCATCACCTATGAGTCTTATCGCACGATTTTTAATCCTATCTAGCAGATGCTGAACGGTTTTAGGAGCACCTGACCAGATGTGTGCATTGTACTCCAATTTTGGGCGGATGAATGCCTTATATATTGAGGCCAGATCAAAGTGGGAAAAGTATTTCTTACATGGTTTGAGGAAACCTAGGAATTTCGCAGCATTTTTGGCGACATCGAATATTCCAAAGTACATACCGAGAATGGAAAGTTTTTCAGGTGCTATTCATGGATAATGGCTGGGTGTTTGGATTTCGCTTTAACGACAGCTGACAGCATTGTGTTTTGGAAGCATTCTATCCTATTCTATTAGTGGTTCCCCAATTATTAATGCTGTTAATATCGGAATTTAATGATTTTAATATACGCTGGCGTTCCCGTTCTATAGCCGAAGAGGAGGGACGCAAGTCCGGGAACGAATATATTGGATTAGAAGTAGCAGATAAGAGATCAATAATGAAGAGAAAAAAAAGAGTGTCGGAGCATAATCCATTGAAGAGGGGATTCATCGATCCCATATGCACGCATTTTCGACAAAAGAGCCTGATGCCAAACTCTGTCAAATGCCTTGGAGACATCAAGTGCAACTATTTTACTTTCACCAGATTGAAGCACTCTTTGGCATGCCATGCCATTCGGTGAGACATGCCATCAAATAAACAGTGAGAAGTGTTCGCGTTTCGAGACGGTTTATCAGCGTTTCCATTGTTTACCCAAAATCCATCTTAATAAAATGGGCATTGCCCATCCGTTTCTGCCTTGATGACATCGAAACAGCTCAACATGCTTGAGTATAAGCCCTGCCAGTGCCCGACTCATACTTAAGCAGTTGCATCAAAGCTTCATATGACGACGTAATGTTACTTTTTCTTGGTATAGTACGGACCCCGTAGATACTTTACAACAGAGGTGATTACACATATTTCAACGAACGACTCAGGAAATTTATTTAAACACATGGAGGAGTGCAATGAACTGGTTCTTAGTCTGACTGCTCTGCACTAAGTCTTTGAACACCATATGTGATCATTTGGTTCGATGGCGCCAAAGTTGATTATACTGTGTAAATACGAGGTCGATGTCCCAACTATCTTTAGGAAGACTGAATCAGGAGGACCAATTTGAATTTTCACCGGTGGCTCTTACGCCAATAAAAGCTAAGATGGAGATATCTTTGACGAAAAGAACATCACACTCAACGATTTGATAAGAAAATAACATCAGTTTTCCAACCGGAGATTAGGTAATCCCTGCGACTGTCCTTTATAATGATAAGGAATAAGTGGTAAGAACAGACTATTTGCGTAGTGACAATTTCGGTTTGCTGAAGGCCTTGAGATTTATAATGCAACTAGACAAGTACAGTGCAGGTTCTTCTCGCGTTTATTCCAAAAATACGCCGCCTATATCCGTATCGCAAATGTCAAGACCCAGGAAAAGAGACTATGCGTTACGCAGGTTTTAATTCAGAATTTCCACTAAATGTTCTCGTTTGTCCATAAAAAAAACGTATGCGTGGGAAGGCTAAGGATGCGGGTAGTCCTTATATTGCATAGTGCATGCTGGTTGCGTCCCTGATATTTTCTTCTGATGACAGAGGCAACGATGCGAGATGATTCGGTGATGACTACCTTGTGCCACTAAGCTTTCTCTCTTTAAACTCGAGTTTGCGTGTCCCTCATCCTCCTGGTTCGAATTCTCACTGACAACCTTGTTCAATTTCGTCATATTAATTCACGCCTCGGAACAAACAACACCACTGGCGATAAGAGCAGCCCACTGCATGATGGAACACTTTTGAAGTTCTTCTAGACTTGGCTCCATATTGGCGACACTTATCGAAAGAACTGTCTCAGATTCTGTCTGCAGCAGCTCGTGAAATTTTCGACAGCCTCCTATCTCCTTGCGGTGCCACCTGTTTTAAACATAACCGACAGAGATGTTAACCTTTCATTGTTTTCCAAAGTTGTTTTGTTGAAGAATTGTTAAGCATAGTGCAGTGTACTTGTTTCTTGGTTGAGGTGGAAAATTTGGCGGTGGAATTGTGACAAATTTAGTGTAGGCTGTGAAGCACGGTTTGCCTGCTGGTCAACAGTTTACACACCAACTCCTCGAACAAAATTTGTTGATTTACTCGTAAAACGATAATTTTTGGGGTGGTTGACGAGCAACAAGGCCGCCTCGTGCAACATTCGAGGTGTATGGTGCCCTCCGGAACAGAATATGCAAAATTTCTTGAAATTTCTTTGAAATTCGCTGTGAATAGCGACCAATCGTCTGATGAGATGAGTCTGATGCATCCGTAGTTTGGCTCTCTTCTGACTGGTGACGATCTGAATTCAATGAAAAGCATTTTTGTGCTATGTTGGTGGTTTGGATGTTAGTTTGCTTCCTTAAACGCTGGCTCTCTCTCTTCACTTATAGCAAGCAAAAGAGCACCACTTACTTGCTGCAACATCGCCTTCATATTCTGGGACCGACTCTGGGCGGCTGCTGTCTTTTCGGCTGTGGCAGGACAAGGCAACGTCAGTTCAAGGTTTTCATCAGGCCCGCAGGTCCGTCCTTTATTGGGTACACTTCCATTATGTTTCGGAGGTGCCATTGACTCCTGAGATAAGCAGAATAACATACTAAAATTAGGTCAAGTGGCTTAAGTGGTGGGGTCGAAGTGTGCCACTTTATCCGCTTAGTTAACATTGGCAAATAAATATGAACATTTATCTCATATCCATAAAATTGCCTGCAGTTTCTAATTGAACAATCACCACCGTTGAAAAAGATGACGAAGGTATCGGGTTAATATGTCTTCATTTCTACATCTTCCTCGCAGCCAAACTAATTGAGGGGCAACCTATCCGGCAACAAATCATTTGAATTGCGCAGATTTTTAAACTTGTTTGAACATCCTGACTCAATTAGCTTTGAAATCAACCCGTAGCACATACATTCCCATTCACGACTGCAGTGCGAATTAATTTTCTTTTCATTCAACCAAGAATATGCACTTGATGTCTCTCAGCCAATTAAAGTATCTGTATCTTTTCACTCTTACAAGTGGTCCACTCATCGCATTTCTCATTTCGATTTCATATTTTTACTTTCACTTGCCATCGCTATTATGATATTACGATATTATCCCGCCGTCACTCACTCGTCTACCTGTCATAGTATGCAAATGGTTCAATAATTATAGATTATATTATCATACTTTGCATACTACGCCTCTGGTATCTATGAATGGCCAAAGCTACTGGTAGAAACACACATTTGCTTATTGAATACAGAAGAAATCACTCACTCATTATGAGCGAATTATGAAAGAGCTCAGAGATTTATGAAGCATCTGCCTTAAGCCTTAGCCAGCGGAAAGTACACAGAAATTAAAGGGGGTTTCCGCGAAGCTGATTTAAATAATTAACGGCCTTGCAGTTCATTTTTAATTTTTATGTTTTGTAATTTTTTTTTATCACTTGCGTAAGATTTATAACTTTGCAGACAGAGAGCAAACAAAAATGTATCTTATACGGAAATGAGCGGTGTCCGTCTGCATAATGTAGGGTACTCAAAGAAAGCGACGTTTATTCGCAGGTACCGCTAGAGCAATCTCATATAATAATGTGATTTATGGCCTGTGAATGAGCGGAACAAATGCTATTCTTCAATAGAGTTATGAGCACTGGGTATCAATGAAACTCCAGTCTTAAGCCATTGCGCGAGTTTGATGCAATTAAATTCATGATTAAAGAGTTAACAAATAATTGGATCGCTTATATCGTTTATTAGACAAAATTTGCTGCGTATTGTACGCTTAGGGTAGGCATTGAGCAAAGTCGTCTATCTACACATCAATTGTGCTTACGAGAGTTTTAAGACCTCGCGGTAGGCGCCACGTGCTGGTCTCGTCCAACCGGCTTGACTTCTCAAGTCAAGGTTGATCAGGAGAAAATAGCTATATTAATATGTATAACTATACGAGTATATAACACTATACAGTGCTGTCAGATGACTGACCCCTTATATGCGCCACTTTAACGTATTTGGAGCTGAAGACAATAAACATTTTTCAGGACTAGTCAGAATGTTGAAACAGAAATGGTGGGGGATGACTCTTTAGTGGATTTTGAAAAGGTCCTGGCCCTCCAGGTTGGTCATTGGTAATACGTGTTCAGTTAGCACATGGTTTTCTTATCCCAATATTTACAAAGAAACATGGCGGTCACCAGAACATATGCCAGTCAATCAAATTGATCATGCCGTGATCGCCGCACTTCTTCAGAACTATGGATATAGGATACTCAGACAATCCGAGTGGCAAATACTGACTCTTACGTCTGCAGATATCTCCATAACAAGAGATAAATATTGTGAAGAGACTTTCAGCAATTGCAACAAACCCCTAGAACCGTTGCATCAATCTTAAGAAGCAGTCAAAAATGCCGAAACCACCCGCACGAAACCCATGGCTTGATGAAGAGTGCAAGCAACCAAGCACATGTACGAGTATGTATCCAAACAAGTCGCATATAAAAACGAGACCCGTTCGTACTATTTATGAGCAAAGGAGTTTCTGCGCAGGAAACCAGAGAGATCATGAAAAACGAGCGATCGAGGAAATGGAGACGAAAGAACGTGTCAAGCCTACGGGATCCGAACAGCAACCTGTAGTGATGAGCAGGGAATTTTAACGTATGTTTCGGGTGCCCCACTGTTCTGCTTGCTTGGGTAAGTAGATTCCACTGCATAGTGTACTTCTTCGCGTTGTAGGGTTTTTTTTTTTTGGTTACGCCAATGGATGTGATAATCTTCATAGATGCGGTAGCCCGTGCCACCAACATGCACGATTCGCAACACCCGAATGTTCGATGCCAGGAGTGCGCCTACGTACTAATCCACACCCCTACCACTCTCCCCGCGGGACTGCCGTTAGGTATTACTTCGCGGGGCTGGTTAGCAATTATGCTCTATTCTACGAGGCCGCCTTTTGAGCTCTTCTTAGGGCTTCTGCTCTTCGCAGCGCGTACTGTACGCGCACTATAAATGAGCAGATCTCCATCCACTTGTCCTCTGACTAATGAGATTGTCTGGACTTGTCACATTTACCCTTTCTTCTGCAAAGCGTCTGCAGTAGAACACTGCATGCAACGCATCCTCTTTCTCATTTTGGCATTCTGGGCACTGGGGCGAACTATCGTGTCCAAATCTGTGGAGGTATTTCCGGTAACCGCCGTGCCCAGACAGGAACTGTGTGATATGGTAGTTACGAGTACAGTTCCTCCATGATCTCTTTGTCCATGTTTCTATGATGGGAATAAGCTTGTACGTCCACCTACCTTTTGTGGAGCGGTCCCACCTGGTTTGCCACAGCATTGCGGATGCTGCCTTTTCTTCTTCCTTAACCCTCTTTGCCTCTTGCCGGTTCGATGATCGCCTAAGGTACACCCTCTTCATCTCATCCGCGAGGATGTCTATTGGGATCATTCCAGCTAAAACGCAGGCTGCATCATAGGAGATTGTACAGAATCCACTGATCACTCTGATTGAGCCTGTCAGCTGATACTAACTCTCTCCTACACTCATTTGTCACCAGCGCACCCGCCCATATAGGAGCAGCGTATAGAAGTACCGAGCTGACCACTCTGGTCAGCAAGATCCTTCGGGTGTATCCAGGTCCGCCGATGTTCGGTAGCATTCGGGCGAGTGCCGCCTGCATCAGCGATGCTTTCTTGGTAGCGTACTCGACGTGGGCTTTAAAGCGCAGCCGATTGTCGATCATGACTCCAAGGTACCTTAAGGATTCTTTGGATCTAATTGTCTGGTTTCCGACGCGGAAGTTCGCGTATTCCGTCGCCTTGCGACTGGTTATTAGGACAGCTTCAGTCTTGTGTGCAGCTACTTCCAGACCCGTAGACTCCAGCCATTCCACCTCGTGGATGTGCTTGGCTACTGTAACTACTGCTATGTCGTCAACGAAGCCAATAACATTGACTCCCTCAGGTAGGGTTAGTCGCAGAACTCCGTCGTACATAATATTCCATAGGAGAGGTCCAAGGACCGACTCTTGCGGGACTCCCGCGGAAACACTGTAGTGCTTAGCACCATCGTCCGTATGGTACTTTAACCTCCTGTTATTGAAGTAGTCCGTGACTATCCTCAGGAGGTAGTATGGTGTATCCATCCTGGCCAAGGATCTCCTAATAAACGACCAGTTCGCCGAGTTAACGTCGAGCGTTACTACTGCGCAGTATCTTTTTGTCCCCCATTTCCATTTTTTCCCTTGTATTGCTTCAGTTGCTGTATCTACTACCGCCTTTATTGCATCGATGGTAGAACGAGATTTTCTGAAGCCGTACTGGTGATCTGACAGCTCTCCGTTTTCCTCCGCCACCGCCAGCAGTCTGTTGTATATAATACGCTCTAGGATCTTACCTAGAGTATCAAGCAGACATATTGGGCGATACGATGATGGTTCTCCGGGTGGCTTATTGCCCTTTCGAAGCAGCACTAGGTGTTGCAGCTTCCATGGCGTAGGGAATATCCCCTCCTCTAGACCCCTTTGCATCGTCGCTAAGAAGATGTCCGGTCTCGTCTTAATAGCCATCTTTAATGCCTTATTCGGGATGCCATCTGGTCCAGGTGCTTTGGTGTCTCCAATTTTTTTGCAAGCAGCAAAAAGTTCTTCCGACGTTATGGCAGGGATATCTTCCATATTGGTCTCCCTTGTAATGGTGACCATAATAGTTGGTCTATTCGGGAATAGATGCTCTACTATAGTCCTTAGCATTACAGGGCAGGTTAGTTGTGGGGATCTGTTGCCTTTGAGCTTCTTCATCACCACCCTATACGCTAAGCCCCAGGGGTCTAGGTTAGCCTCGTCGCAGAGCTGTCTAAAACTCCTTGACTTACCCTCTTTAATGGCACTTTCCAGTTTCCGTCTCGCCAGTTTAGACTTGTAGACACTTGTAGACACTTCGCTCTGAGCTGTTTAATCTCGTCGGTCCACCAGTAGCAAGGCTCGCCTCTTTTACTGACAGATCTTCTGGGCATTGATGCGTCGCACGCTGCGGTGATGGTCTGGATTAGCTGATGAGAAAGGGCTTCAGCCGATCCACTGTTCATTGTAGCGCTGGTGTTTAGCATTTCCTTGAACATATCTTTATAGATAGCCTGGTGATCACTATGGGTATATTCTTCACTGACTCGCCATTTGGTTTTCCGCAGGAGTGAGTTGCTCATGTATGTGATGTCGATGATTGACCCTCTGCCTGCCTTTCGCGTTGTAGGGTGTGTCCAATCCATTGATATTTTCTCCTTCGTATAGTAATGTCTATAAGTTCTTGGCCCCATCACTGATAAAGCTATGCATTGAAGATACAATTGAACCCAAAAGTCCTCAAGATGATTCTTAGACATTTATGTACGAAGGTTTGCAGATTGCATGTGGTAATGTTGTCCGTCTTCCAAGTACTGCACCCATAAAGCAGTAACGATTCTATGTTGGAGCGGAATAGTCGCAGCTTCGTTCATATAGTGAAAACATAGCTTTTTTTCAGATTTTCGGTAGCATTCCGAACGCAGCTTTGGCCTTCCCGAGTCTGCTGCACACATCCAGTTCGGTACCACCCCGGTTAGCCGAGACCACACTTCCTAAATATAGAAACGTGTCAACTTTCTCGACGTCCTGCCCAGCAATGTTAAGTTGAGCGCGGGTGTTGAAAGTGCTTTAATTTTGGCTGTGTTTATTTTGAGTCCCGCTTTGTTCGCCTCAGCTTCCGTCAATGCTGCACCGAGTACATCGCTGATAACCACAAAAAACAGTATTAGTGACAGTATACATCCGTGACGTACTCCACTTTGGACTTCAAAATCCTCAGACATCTTACCACTTACCACCCTCGTATGTAGCTTTAATAATAGCTATGAGTTTTCCTAGCATGCCTCTCCTGCGTAAGGCCTAACATATAACATTTCAATTCAAACTGTCGAAAGCTTTCTCAAAGTCGATAAAGGGTAAATATAGTGAAGATCTGTACTCAATGCATTGCTCAATAATAAGCCGTAAGGTGTTTATGTGGTCGATGCAGGAGGACTCAGCGCCAAAAGCCTGCCTGTTCGACGTCGGCAGTTGAATCTAAATGTTCTCTGAATCGTTCCAGAATTATTGTAGCCATTATTTTGGCTACGACTGGAAGAACGCATATACCTCTCGAATTTCCACACTCCATCAGGTTTCCATTTTTTTTCTATAGCTTGATGATCATCCCTCTTTTCCGATCTCTGAGCGGATGTTACAGATCAGCCGATGGATTTGGCGCCGCTTGGTATAATCCGGTAGGGATGCCATCAATACCCATCGCCTTGTTTTTCTTGGGGGACCTGATTGCTGCTATTATTTCGGTTTCATTGGAAAGTCCGATGCGAATTCGAGAATTTTTTGTCTCGGAAAACTCATTCGAATTCAAGATCATAGCGCCATCGTCTAAGTGGTTTAAGACCGTAGCAAAATGTTCTCTCAATCCAGTGTTGTTGTTCCTCATCCAAAATCAGTAGATTACCATCTATACTCTTTACTGGATGTTATTTGGAGTTCCGACCACCAGTGAGCTCCTTGGTTATTTTGTAGACAGCGCTACTGCCGCACCTACTTGCTGGCTTGCTGACGCTTGTCACATCCTACACTACGCTGCACTTCCTTGTGTACACGATATTGGAGTTCTAGCTCGGTTCTCTCCACTGCTGAGACGTCTGCATTCCGAGCTTTGATTGCTGTACGCTCAACGATCCGTCTCCGGGTTCCAGCAGAAAGTTATGTGCTGTGACTAGGTGGTTGCTATTGTGCGTTGTGCTGCTGATTGCTTCTGCTTCTAAGGCAAGGTGGACCGCACTTGCGGATCCCTGGGCCTGACGGTATTGAACCTGGTTGTTTTGAGCAAGCTTGAGCGGTTGCTGTTGACAGGTACAGTACGAAGGCGTACATGAGTTAACATTAGATGGTGATCGTGTTCTTGTCCAATGCCTGCTCCCGTCTGTTTCGGACGTCTAGAAGACAGTTTCTAAAGCAATGACTGATCGCAATGTGATCTATCTGGTTGGACGTTCGCTGCCTGTCAGTTGAGACAAAGCTGATGCTGCGGCAGGTGTTATGCTTAAACAGCGTACCTCCAATGACTAGGCGGTTGGTATTGCAGAAGTCCACAAACCACTACCTTCGTCATTCCGTTCTGCAAGAACGTGAACTCCCATCACGCGTTTAAGCATAGTGTTATCGCTATCTATCTTGGGATTGAAATCCTCCATCACCACTACGATGTCCCCATTAGGCGTTTAATGGTGGGCGGCGCCTAATTAGCTGTAAAAATCATCCTTTTCATCCTCAGCCGTGTATGATGGTGACTTTTCTTATTCTACTCTGGAATCTAGTCGTCAATACCCGGTCACTGTGAGGTTTCCAGGATATGAGGCTTCTTCGCTCAGCTGAAGATAGCATCAATCCAACTCCAAATCTCCGCGAACTTCCAGCTAACTTGCCAGAGTAAAGTATGATAGTACTTTTTGTTGGGGACTGGTATTCCCTAGGAACGAACCATCTTATCGTCTGAACTCGCGTTCCAGTAGGAGGAATCTGGTGTTATGTGGAGTGAGTCGAGGAGGGTCATTATGTTCCAGAATCTAATCGCGTACCCAAGGCGTTTGCTGCCGATTCGTATCAGTTATTCTTTTTACGGTTATGGCTCGCTGGGTCATATACCAACAACCCTTATCATGTTTTGTAGCGCAGGAAACTCGCCATTCGTCCTCATCTAGTTCACAATTTTCGAAGAAATTCGTAGATGGCACCATGAGAATGTGGGAGTAGGACTTACTAACAGAGCTGCTAGGTTGTCGACTCTGAGCGGATCCGCACACATCTTGAGATGCTGCTCCTACTAGGCCTTTGTTAATCATTCGCCAGCTAACTATAGAGGCATCGGTCTCCCTAACAGAAG
Organism: Volucella bombylans; assembly: GCA_949129095.1. NCBI lineage: Eukaryota > Metazoa > Arthropoda > Insecta > Diptera > Syrphidae > Volucella > Volucella bombylans. The sequence continues at coordinate 138,956,770 of OX422143.1, forward strand.
GAATCTTACAGAGTTATGTTAGGGCCTTACAGTCATGTTCATTTTTTACTTACTGATAAAACTTCCGAGTGTAATTATTCTGATAGCACCTCTCTAAGGAGTTGATCGAGCGTCTCGTCCACCCATTTTTTCTGATAGTAGAGCCCGTAGACCCCTCTTATTCGTTTTTGCAGGGCCGCTGTGTATATCTACTAGTTTTCTAGATTGCTTTTGTTTTGCGTTCTTGGCTACAACAAGATTATGGCCCGAGTCAATGTTTTTTTTTTTAGCCTAGCTTGACATCAAAATCACCATAGCCGATAGTCACGTTATATTTAAGGCATTGCTCGTCAAGCGTTCGGTTTCATGGCTGAAGCTCAAGTCTTGTTTCCTACGTCTTCCTCTGACGTCGAATACGCATCCGAATAGAACCTGCGACCGCTCTCCTTGTCACGCCATTTGTCTGTAGCAGTCTTCATAGTAGGTATCACACTTTTTCATACTGTTTCTGTTTGGTCTATCCCATCACACTTCTCGGATGGCGGTTATGCCTGCTTCGTAGCACCCTAGAATCTCCTCTAGTTCACTCGCTTATTCTTCATATTTCCAAACAATTTCAAAATTTTGATTGAAAAACAGTCAATTTTCTAAGGAGCCATGTCTATCTAGTCCAACTTATCCTACCGGTGTGGAACTGCATTACGTTCACGAAATGCTGCCAGATAGTTCAAATTCCGTTCGCCCATGTAGCGAGATATGTTGTGTGAGAAATGCAGAGTTGGCGTTGGAAAAACTCGTAGAGCTAGCTTTGATAGCAATAGGAACAAAGGCGAAGTTGGAACCAACAGTTTAGGGAGTAAAATTTTGCGCCAAGAACTTACTGACTTGAAAGCTGACCTCAACATTCACCAATACATCTTCAAGGAGTTGTTGAAATGAACATGTGGTATGTGGAGCAGTTGGAGGAGGAACAGAAGTACCTGATTGAAGTTGGCGATTCAGATAACGCTTGTGTTCTGTCCGGTATGCCGCAATGTAGAGTTTCTTTTAACGTCAAGTTGCTTGCGACAATCGGAATGTATTTAGTTAGCATAAAGTCCAGTAGGGCCAATTGTTAGATATCTTTGTGGCTGAGAACTCAGGTAACCAGAATCGCGACTATTTTTTTACTTTGTCCTGAGATCGTTCTTCCTATTCCATATCGTTGTTTATTTGTTGTTTATTCGTAAGTTTCTGCTCAGTTGCGATCAACAAATTAAAAGAAATAGTTATTCGGCGACATTTCCGAAGATCGTTGTCCTTTAATCGTTTCTGAGGATCGTCAATGTGAGTCCATCATTATCCGAAGCCACATAGCTGGTTCGGCACATTTTTATATCTCTTCCATATAGGGTTGATGGCGTAGGCCAGTATTATGCTACTGGCCGAGCATGCTCTTGACATTTTGGCCTGCATGAGTAACGATTTGTGACAACCTGGGCATTCAGGTGTCCCACCAAAATAGCGATATCACAGTCTGGTGCGGTGATGTTGATGGGGCTCAGACGATCAGAGTTTGTCATCAAGTTCGTCTGAATCTGTTTGAATAAGTGTTTCTGCCATAATGCTGTGAGGAAAATATTCTTTTAAAATACTCAACCGGCATCGCATTCATGCTTCCACAGACAGTGCATTCACTTGCGGCTGTTCATATTGTAGAAAAAGTTAAAAGTTCATTTCAGATATGAAAATGAGTATTCTCCTCAATAATCTCTCAAGCAACAGTAAACAGATTGTTTGCTTAAGTAAAGGTAAATTGTTTCCTGTTAACTGACTTCTCGTACAAGGTGCAATGTAAACGTTTGTCTTCAACAAATTCTACCTCCCGCTAAGTGATCTCAAAACAATTGCCAGGTACTTGTTCCAGATCCATTAATCGAATCGCAACAGGCACACCTTTTATCGAGAACACACGTACACGTATGCTAATCGTCATCAAATTCCATGAAGTTCGACGTAGTTAGCTACACCCATTCGGATGGAATTCCATTTTAAGTTGGACTCCATTGTCCCAGTGTAGTCTTCCCATTCCACCTTTCATGTTATCTGAGACATTATACCACTCTATGACGCCATTCTCCCCCTGGGGTGTTAACGTCATAAAGCACGAAGGAGGTATATAAAGTAGAAACTAAGAAGATCAAAGCCATCTACCGTGGCCGCTGCACCTTACCGGCATGGTGCATCCAAACAATGCAAATGCTATTCCGAACAATAATGCTCGTACAAATTGTACAAGTGCGCCAGTGCACTTTGCTACCATCGATGATTGTGGTCATGTGAAAGACTAAACTTATATAAGTCCATGGCTTGGTGTTGGGTTCTCTCCTGTGTCTCGGACTCCAGGTCTCACTCAGGTGGTGTTACCTGTTTTTTGCCTGGTATTCTTCCACTTTATTCACGTTCGTTCCGTTGGCAAGTGGTAACAGAATTAGAATCAGAATCTGAATCAGAGACAGAGACAGAGGCAGAGTCAGAAACAGATTCAGTATCAGTATCAGTACCTGAAACAGCTAGAGCTGCAAGCAAGGTCAACAAGTGGTATACTCGTACGATCGATGGAATCTGAGGTGTTGAAGTTGATTCACTGCTCTTGGACTTAAGGAATTTAGGTGTATCGGTTCTGGAAGCAGCCAATGGAGTGACATTGGTTCTGTCAGGCGTTGACGTGCTACAACGCCTTCTGACCTTCGGCGAAAAAAGTGAGCTAATTTGCGACAGAGAAAAGCCTTTAGTTCGCCTAGTTAGCCTTGAACTGTGTGGGGTTGGTCAGATGTGACATATTGATTGATTGGCGAGTGGTACTTTCGCTAAGTACTCGTGAGGTGCTTATACTTGCCATTGTTTGTAGTTGGTTGTTTACCAGAAGTCAAGTAGGTTTCACGTGTAAAGCTTAACTTATGGCCTGGCTTCGAGAGGATGAATGGTCGTTAAACAGCACCATGATGTGATTGAGTGGCCATTTGTCACGACCATTACCGACTTAGGTTTTCTTTCTTTGCAATGTAATATTCGTAAGTATGTAAAGATTTCTGGGTGGCGTAGATAGGTATTAAGTGAAATAACTTCAGAAAGTGGTTGTAGATTCTCTTTGACAGGAACTATTTACTCAACGAATGAATACCTGTGCCAGAGAATAGGGTAATTTAAATAAGTAACGTTAAGTCGTCCAAAAACTGCAGGCTTTGAAGATTATCGTTATAAAGATGCTCCTTGCGTTAATGGTTCCACGCAGCCACCTTAATAGATACATTTGGATTAAAATCCGAAGCTCCTGGCGTTCAATTTGGTTTGAACTCTTTCAAGACCAGCATATCCCCACAAGCCGATATTCAAAATTGTAGTACTTGGGAGTGCGCAGTCTATATTGGAGCCTTCTGCTAATACTTGTAGCAACTTGTACAAATATAGAATTCCATTTTCCAAGACCAATTATTGGGATTGTGGGTGCTCTACGATTAGGGTAGGCTCTGCGCGGCGTCAACCTAGTTTTAATCATGCAATCATGACTACACATAAGCACTACTTTTTTTTATTTAATTTTCGAAGGATGAATCTCTAAAGACGACACCGAGTATCTGTGTGAGATTCCCACCTAACCCAGCCTCCGAATTGAAACATTATCGCAATCTTAACACCGAGGAGCAGCTCTTAGGCTTGACTTCGTGTACACAGAGGTAGATTTTATCTAGAAAATATGGGCTTATTTGTCAGGTGCTTATCTCCTGTTGTGTTTTTTTTTTCTAAGATCTGCGATAGTGGATGTGGAATCTAGTAGTCCGTACTACTAGCAAGAAAGCCCTCCCCAGAGAAGGATTAACAGACTACTCAGAGAGGACTTTAAAAGATCCAAGGAAATTTTTCATGAAGGCAAAACAATTTGGGCAATCAACTCTCTTCAACACTTCAAAGCCCCTGGTGAGGATGAAATATTCCCAGCTTCACTACAAAATAACATCCCGCAACTGCTACCTGTTCTAGTTAACTTATTCAGGGCTTGATACGAGTGGGGATACTTTCCAAAAAAAATGGAAGGAGGTTGCTGTGAAATATATACCTAAGGTAGGTAGATTGTCTGAACTACCAAAATCATACAGACCAATCAGACTCACTTCCTTTTTCGTCAAAACTATGAAGAGACGGGACACTTCAAATGAACCCCCTTCACAAGAATCAATATGCCTACCATCCTGGACAATCAACCACATACGCTCTACAAAATCTTACCACAAGGATTGAAAAATGTGGGATTGCAAACGAAATATTTGGAAAGAAAAAGAAATAAGAAAAATGTATCAGTGTTAGTATCAAGTGTCAGTTTGATCAGCTGTTTGTTAAACTTCTCTCAATTTTCTCTCGCTCATTTTGGATAATTTCATATAAACACCAGTATTTCTACGGGAATTGAACCAATGCGGATTGACTAAATGCACATTGAGCTGTCATATAAACTGGGTAATAGAAGGAGTATTTGACATCACAGAATTCTCCTCGATATACAGGGTGCCCCAGTTTAGGTTTTCGTACTGATAGCTGAAGATTGCTGAAGTTATGACGAACAAAAAGTTGTATTGCAGGGGTTGTCTATTTTCACACCCCTCCAAGTTATAGACCGTTAAAGTGAGGAATCTCTGATTTCGAGGTAAAACTTCTTAAAAGGCCGTATCTTTTTAACGGATTCAGCTTAAGAAACCGTTGTGCACATTTTTGAAATAGAATTTCAGTGTGCATAAAATACTGAAATTTCGTCGAGTTCGATGAACGTCAGCCAAAATTATGGCATTTTAAAGCTAACATTTCGAAAAATCATTGGACCAATTTCATTAGAAAAATGCGTTTATCTCGAAATTTTCAACTTTTAGGTTAACTTTTTTTATCAAAACTTTTATCTTCTCTTCATTATCTACAATTTTTATGCAAGACTTTTCCACCTACGAACGATGGAAATTATTGCAAACCACTATTTTATTCAGGCAAATCGGTCACAAAATAACAAGTGTGTTCAAATAAAAAACAAATTGACTAAAAGCTGTCAGTTGGAGACTCAAGTAAATCAAAGTTGGAGAATTAAGCCAACAGTAAATTTTCCGCTATTTTGTGGAATGTTTTTGTTTGATTCGGTGACAATTTTTAAAATGTGCCGATGTTACTTTATTTACTGGTTAAAGCCCAGTACTGTGTTCGATTCCACGTGAAATTTCCCGAAAAACTCCGTATAAAAAAAACTGCTCGTGAAATAACTGTCAAAATTTCCAAATATTTCCGCCAAAGTACGAGTAGTACTCTGTTCCCTCTCATGAAATATTATCAACGTGAGTCTGAGCAGTCGCCTGCAACATTTTTTCACGCCAATTTAAATGCCTGTGCCATTTAAATGTACGTGGAAAGTGACAGATAAAAGAAAAACGTCAAAGCCTTTTTCTTTTTTCTTCTTTCCAGCAAATACGGATGTACTCTTTTACGATGTTGTGCAATGCCTGCAGCTTGTAAAATTATTTGGGTAATCTGCCCAGCTCCCAGGCAAATGGCACCTCGTAAAAGCTTATCCATTTATTTGTGTATTCTCTTTATTCTTTGTATTTTTTTACTTATTATATTTTTAATGTTCTGAAAAGACAGAATTAGCGTACCCAGAAATACCAAAAAGAAAATCTATATTCAGATATCAGATGTCAGATGTACTTTTCTATTCCGCTGACTTTTCCGAACAACATTTATTTTTGAAACGTCATATTCCACGACTGAAAAATGTATCTTGCCAGTGGATTTTCATGTGAATGAAGAGTACTAGCCTAAGAGTGAACGAGTAAAGTGTTTTGCATATGTTTAAGAAAATAATGTTTTCGATTCGCGAATACGCCGATATAATTTTCGCTTACGGTTTCTGTAATGGGGATGCAGGGTTAGCTAGATTAGAGTACCAACGGCGATATCCTCCCCTTCTAGGCCAACTTTTATCAATGCTTTTCACCGCCTTTCAACCGTCGGCTCAGCATAAGGGTTAAGAAGAGAAACATAACAGCAGCAGAAGAGGAAGAAAGAATTTTAAATGCTGTAAGAGTGCAGCCATCTATTAGCAGCAGAAGGCTTGCAGCACAGTTACAAACTCCAAGAACTACAGTCTATAGAGTTCTTCAAGCCAACCGCGTTTACCCCTTTCATTCTACGCCAGTAGAGGAACTTTTGCCAGGGGACTTCCAAAAAAGTATTGAATTTTGCCAATGGCTGCTGCATCATTAAGATGAGAATGAGCAGTTTATTCAAAAAATTTTATGGACTGACGAAGCCCAGTTTACGAGAGTGGGAATCACCAACCGACGAAATTCCCACTATTGGACAGTGTCTAATCCTCACTTAATATGAACATCATCTTCTCAAAGGTAAAGATTCAGTTGAAATGCAGTTGAAATGTTTTTCTTAACTGTATACCATTTTACAGAAGGTTTAGCGTGAATATCTGGGCCGGGTATTGGGTAGTACTTTAATCGGCCCATTCATACTTCTAAATTCAACATTCTATTTAGAATTTTTTAGAAACCAGTTGCCGGAACTCCAGGAAAATGCTCCTGCTCAGAGACAAAGAATGGCTTTCCAACACTATGGAGCTCCTTGCCATTGTAGCAATAATGTAACTTCGTTTTTATATCAAAAATTTACTGGACAATGGTACTTTTCCTTGGCTACCTAGATCTCTTGACCTAACGCCAATGAATTTTTTTTCTGAGGAGCCATAAAAGAAAGGTTTAATTTGACCGAGATTTCAAGTCAGGAAGAGCTCCAAGAGAGAATAAATACAGTGGCAGTGGAGCTAAGAGGCATTTTACCAAACATTAATTTGCAGTCTAAAATCATCAAACGCGCTAGAACGTGCATCTAAAGGCACGGGCAACATTTTGAAAATTTACTATAAAAGCCTTTCGAAATCTTAAAGCGTGACGGTCCTTTTTAGGGCCACAAAAACTATTTAAAGAGATACTCGTATTAAATTTATTTTGTGACCCATTTGCCTGAATAAAATAGTGGTTTGCAATAACTTCCGTTGTTCGTAGGTGGAAAAGTCTTGCGTAAAAATCGTAGATAATGAAGAGAAGACAAAAGTTCTGATAAAAAAAGTTAACCTAAAAGTTGAAAATTTCGAGATAAACGCATTTTTCTAATGAAATTGGTCCAATGATTTTTCGAAATGTTAGCTTTAAAATGCCATAATTTTGGCTGGCGTTCATCAAATTCGACGAAATTTCAGTATTTTATGCACACTGAAATTCTCTTTCAAAAATATGCACAATGATTTCTTAAGCAGAATGCGTTAGAAAGCTAGGGCCTTTTAAGAAGTTTCACCTCGAAATCAGAGGTTCCTCACTTTAACAGCCTATAACCGTGCAATACAATTTTTTGTTCGCCAGATAAAACAGTATAAACCTCATTAGGCAGTAATAAGGTCAATGTGATAGCTACAAAAGGATGCCCAAAATGAGGAGTACTCTCACCTCTACTATGGTCCATCGTAGTTATTATTCTCAGCAATGATGGCTTCTATGTCCAAGGACTGATTGGGTAAGTATAGAGAAGTTGTAAATATATTTAAAGGGTTTTCCAATAGAGACTTGACAACTTTGAATTTAATTTGTGAACGCACTCTTTCACTGTCACTGTCAATTTATTCAGTAAACTCAACATTTTGATCATGGTAAAGTACACGAACGAGCAACGTCTGCAAATTATAAAAATTTTCTACCGAAATTCGGAGTCGGTAACTGCAATTTTCGGTCGGAATTTTCGCCCTAGTAGACAGGCAATAACAAGTTTAGTGCAAAGATTTGAGTCTACATATTCGTTGTGTGATGTTGCCGTGTCAGTGAGTCTGGCGTCCGTAGCAAACGATCCAAATCAGTCAATTCCACGGCGTTCTCAAGAATTGGGCATCGCTCAGACCACATTATGGCGTATTTTGCGTAAGGATCTTGGTTTACACCCATACAAGATCAAGCTGACTCAAGAATTGAAGCCGATGGACCATTTGAAGCGACGTACGTTCTCCGATTGTGTTCTGGAGAAGATGCGCCAAGATGATGAATTTCATCGCAAAATCATCTTCAGTGACGAAGCTCATTTTTGGCTCAATGGGTTCGTCAATAAGTAAAATATGCCTTATTGGTCGGGTGAAAATCCACACCTGCTTCATGAATCACCACTTCATCCACAAAAAAAAACTGTTTGGTGCGGTTTGCATGTCGGCGGCGTTATTGGGCCATATTTTTTCGTCGACGACAACGATCGTCACGTTACTGTGAATGGTCAGCGTTATCGCGCCATGATCACCGATTATTTTTGGCCCGAATTGGAAGATATGGACTTAGACGACATGTGGTTTCAACAGGATGGTGCCACAAGCCACACAGCACACGCTACATTCGATTTATTGAAGACTAAGTATGGTGAGCGTGTTATCTCAAGAAATGGGCCGTCTTAAGTCTACATTAAGTCATTGGTTTATGCCAACACGCCGACGACGTTGGAGACTCAGAGTCAACATTGAACACAAAATAACAGCCGTTTCGGGCGAAATGTGTGGCCGAGTCGTTGGGGTCCAACGAATCGACCGCTGCTAACATGCCCGCGGTGGCCATATGAACGAAGTCGAGTTCCGTTCATAAATGTTTTGATTGTACTTCAAGTCGATAATAAAGTTTTTGAAATATCTCAAATGGTTTGCGTTTTATTTAAAAAAAACGTTGGCAAGTCCTTATTGGAAAACACTATATATACCTGGATACCCAATAAGTCACCTGCGATAATATTGTTAACTTAGATAGGGTGATAGAAAATATTAATAAGGCACTAACAATGGCGTTCGAGAAAGCTTGCGCGGCTAACAGAACACCTAGAAGGGCTCAACCAAAATGGTGGAATAGGAATAGGTTTAATAAGGAAAGAGGTCAAGAAACTCTATAATAGGGCGAAGCTTTTCAGAAGCGACACTACATGGAATGAGTACTACGAATGTAAGAAACAATTCAAGTACTTAGTTAGAAAGTCGAAAAGGGCTTCATGGCGCGGTAACACACGAAGTTTCGAGGTTACGCAAAATGCTTTCAAGGGAAGCGAGCATTCCTAGCTACCTCAGGAAAAGTGGCAGAACTTGGGCTGAAAGTAGCCAAGAGTATCAGGCGACCCTTGCATGCTACAGCACAGTGAGATCATTGATTTCTCTCTCTCCGAGGAGGAAATATGTGTTCTTATTAGTAGGAACAAATTACGATGGTAATTCAGTCCCTTAAGCCGTACAAATCTCCTGGTCTGGATGGTATTCTACCGATATTCTGCTACAGAAAACACCGGAAGTAGCAATCGAAAAAATTATGGAAATTCTTAGACACAGTCTAAAAATAGGATACATACGAATAGCTTGGAGGGAAGTTAAGGTGGTTTTTATACATAAAGCTGGCAAACAGAGGCATAGAACAGTAAAAGATTTCAGACCAATAAGTCTGTCATCATTTATGCTTAAAACCCTGCAGCTTAGTACAATGGGTATAAATGCCACGGCGGTGGTCATAATAGTGCAGGGAAAATACGTAAATATTTTAAGCGACATTATGGAGGTTGCCCTGAAGATGATCAGCACTTGGGCAAAAAACTGTGGTCTCAAGGCCAACCCTTCCAAAACGGAACTGGTTCTTTTTACCAGAAAGTAAAAGATACCGCAATTCAAACTAACAGAACTCAACGGAGTGGAACTGTCCCTTTCGGACAGCCTGAAGTATCTGGGTGTGATAACACTGCTCGATTTACAGATCAAAAAAACTTGCTGCCAACAGTGCGATAAGACTCACTAATCTGGGTTACTTCAAGAGCAGTAGTTTCGGACATGGCAAGGTCCTAACGGAGCTACCGCAAGGCAATCCAATTCTAACGGATGAAATTCCTTCCCTGGTCGATTTCGACTTCCCGTACGATACAATATAATTTATCCGGAGATGGAGGACTGGGAAAAAAATACAATAATTTAGTCGAATGAAATTGCAATTTTCACAGATGGCTCAAAAACAAAGGAAGAAACAATTTCTGGTATCTGCTCAGAAGACCCAGAACTAAGAGTGTGTATAAGACTACCGTACGCAAGCAGTGTCTTCCAAACTATCCGAAAGAGATATCGCTATCTACATCGATAGCCAGGTCGCACTCAAGGCAATGGTATCAACCAAAATCAACTCTGATACAGTCAGGGCTGTCGCACAGTGCTTAAGGCACTATGCAGTCAGAACCAGGTGAGACTGTTTTGGGTGCCAGGACACTGCGGTATTAAAGGAAATGAACAAGCGGACGAGCTTGTAAAAACAAGGAGGGCTACTCGACAATAGTGAGGTTGATAACATCAAATCACCTCTTGGCATAGTGAGGGGCACTATCGAAAAAAACATTACAAAGACAACCTAAGGTTGTCAAGTCTTGAAGGACACAGAGCATCCAAGGCTTTTTGGCCGTTCCTTGACGGCAAATGTCTAGAAAGTTAATAAAATTAAACAGGGATAAACTTAGGACAGTAATAGGAATCCTGACAGGACATTGTTTCTTGCGGCAGCACGCAAAGAGACTCAAATTGTCAGATACGGATATCTGCAGATTCCGCGGTGATCTGCAAGCTGTTTAGAACATAACACACATACTGTGTGAAGACGAGGCAATATCGCGTAGTCGAAAGAAATACTTTTTCGAAAACCTAGAGGAAATAGACGGCATGAACTTCAAAGTTCATCTTGGCTTTTACAAGAAAATTGGGTGTTACACCAGGGCAATTGTTTAGGTTTTTATCATTTGAAAACAAACCCAACTTGTTCCACAGGGATCGCGATGGGCCCGTTTTGGTGCCTAGTGTCTGTGTGATGGCATATCCATTATACCCTTGTTTAACCTAACCTAAACTATGTCCAAGGATATGCAGACGACATTGCTATCCTAATCGGAGGTAAATTCAAAGACACAATCTCGAATGGAAGAAGGCGAGGAAGACCCAGAAATGCCACACTCTTCGGTGAAAGAATAGACTTCTCAACGGAAGTCAAATACGAGTATCTAGGAATCACACTGGATGAAAAATTTACGTGGAACCCTCATCCTTCTAAGGAACCCTATTGACAATGCCAGGACCTCACTATAGACCAGCAGAAGTTTAGTCTGCAAAATTGGGGACTTAATTACAAAATGACACTGTGGATGTACACGGCAGTAACGAGACCTATCATCACGTATGCAGCCGCCAACACAGGCTAAACTCAACAAAATACAGAGACTAGCCTGTGTTTGTGCAACTGGTGCAATGAAAACACCACTTCATCTATAACTCATGAAAGAAGCAATGGTAAATGCTGGTGGGCATGTCATCGCTGAAGATGAATCAAATTTAAAACTAGCTCATACTGCAATCCTTCACGAATTCAGGAAAAACGAACTACTTGGAATGCACATAATAGATAAATGTCTACCCTAATATAACTTTTGCCACAACTTTACGGTTACATTTCTAGACCGTCTTAACTGGGAACAGAAAAAAACAACATAGAAATGAAGGGGTCAGGCTGAAATCCCTGCAATAGAGCTTTGTATTCGAGAGAATCTCCGACAGCAGAGCAGCCCTACTTGCAATTAACGCCTTTGAAATAAAATCAAAACTTGCCTGGGATTGCCTTCAGCACCTACAATTACTGGCCACCACAAACAAAGTCCATCTGATTTCGGTGCCAGGGTATAATGGTGCCAGGAAAAGGATCAGCATCTCAATTCATGATGTCAAGACCATTCTGTCTTGGGCTATCAATAAACACCATAAAAGGAAGTATTAAAATCTGGCTAGAGGAAAAGAAGATTCATTTCTGGAGGGAAACCGAAGGAAACAGGCAAACAGACAAAATTTTATGGCAAGCAATTGCCACAAGAAAACAAAACAACTACTACAACTAAGTAGAGGTCAGATTCGAGTGATCACAGGTTTTCTCACAGGGCACTACCATGTGAAAAAACACCTGATGACCATGGGCATAGCATCATACAATACATGCAGATTGTGCAACGAAGATGTGAAAACAGCAGAACACACACTATGTGACTGCAATAGTTTAACCAAAACACGTCAACGTAAATTCTACCTCGAAGCGGCGGACCTAGCTGCCAGCTCACCTAAACACTTAGCCGCTTTTCTCACAAATTGGAACATGTAAGCTGTAAGTGGAGGACATCACATTAGGCCCATCTGTGGCTGCAGTGGTTTGGGATTCATTATACCACCTCCCACAACAATCTCACCTAATCCAATCTAATGACATCTGTGTACTCCTCTACCATTCTCCCCGTGGGGCTGCCATCAGACAGTATATCGCGGAGCTGGTTAGCAATTACACAGTATACCCCAAACCGCCTCTTGGGCTATTCTATAGGTTGCAAGTCTTCGCAGCTCGTTCTCCAAAAGCATTATGATGAAGCAAATCTCCTGTCGACCTCTAATCCTGCCATGTAATCCACACGGTTTTTTTCCAGATCTGGTAGGTTTGTCCTGTCTGCTGTAGCTTCCGTGACCGGACAGTGACTATGTAAGGTAGTAGTTACAGGTCAACTTGTCTTCGTAGTGTATGATTCGATGATAATAATCGGCTTGTGGGCCAACCTGACTTTCGGGGAGTTGTCCTACCTAGATTGTTAAATTAATTCCGATGTTGGCGTTTTCTTATTTTTCGCCATTTCGACCAGCTGTCGGTTCGAGGGTATCCTACCGTGTACACTGTGCATTACATTCCCGAGGATGTCCACGGGACATCACACAGATTGTTGGAATGCCGCTGAATATCATGGGTGTGCCTGGCTACAGTAATATCTGCGATGTCGTATGCGAATCCGATCCCGCTCATTTTTTCGGGAATGGAGAGGACCTATCCAGGCGATAATGCTGTAGTATTCAGCGCGATCATCATTGTGAAACATTAGCCTCCTGTTGCTGAAGTAGCATAAGCCTATTTTCACCAGTTGGTACGGTGTATCGATTGTGGCCAAGGAGATCTTAAACGTACTTATGATCTGACAAAGCTGAATTTTCCCCCACTACCGAAAGAAACCTGCTATACTCGTATATGATGCATTCCAGGATCTTTCTGAGGGGATACAAGCAGACAAAGTTGCGCTTAGAAGTATACTTCCAGCACTAAATGTTAGAGTTTCCTTGGTGTGGGGAAGATCACTTGTCAATCTCACTTTTGTCTTGCTTGAGTAGCGGTTTATTCGGTCGCTCATAGCTGACTGACATAGGTCGTCAGTCAAATTTTTTTTAAATTTCGCAACTATACAGTCATTTATTCTACTTTCATCACCTGATTCGAACATATAAGTGACCAATTCGGATGAATTCAGCCCTCTTGTTTTGCACCGGGTTATCCAAAGTTCCTGGATGAGGGCGATGTCGATGTCTTCTATCGTCATAAGATACACAAAGCTGGCGCTAGACGCCTTACAATGGCGACGATTTATTTATACTATCTTCAGCATGGCGGTTCTTTTTCGTACGTAGGGCGACAGTGATAGGTCCAATCTGTCCTTCGGTATGTGGGACTAGGAATGTTCAACCGTCCTTTATTTACTTTGGCATCCACAATTTCTTTCTTTGCGACAAAATACACATTTCTGCTTTTTACAATTGAGCTTTTGTGTTACCGAGGAACTTTCTCAGCCATTTAATTTTTTTTAATGTCAGTTGTGCGGGATATTTCCAGCCTCTTTCGTGATAGCGTCATTAACACTGTCTAAAATTCTTATTTCTAACATCCGTGATTGGTCGTCCGAAGGCTTCCGTTCTGGATTACCAAAGTCGACTATTGTAATACGGAAGATTGCGCTGGCCTCAGCTGAGTTCTTTTTCTGTTTTTTTGGCATCTCTGCCTGTCATGCTGGAGGTTGTGTCGCTTAACCGTCCTCTTTTCGAGTTACCAGCTACCAGCCCACATTTTGACGGATCCTTGACTGTGGTGGTTGATGCTTTCATGGCAACACGCGCCGCCAGAGTAGGAGGTTTTTGCCTTTTTTTTACCCTCAGCAGCTATAGCCCTGCTGACCACCCTATTCCGCTTTCTATACGCGTACACGAGCCCTACCTAGCATAGTCGCTGCCTTTTCCTTTAACAAGCTACGGTCGCGATTCCTAAAACGTCTGAGCAATCTCCTCGCGTTGGAACGTTGTTTGAGAGGATTTGAGTTGGGTTCCTTTCCTACCTTGGTCGATCTTGTGGGGTTCGAGGAGACCTTGGAGGTTCCCGTTAACTTCTTTTCGTCCTTATCCTTTTGCGTTTTCTCCGAAGAGTTACGAACAATTGGGACACTCGCCCTTGGGGCTGGAGTTTTGAAAGCGTCTGATTTATCCACTTCACTTTGTTTTGTTTCCTGGGTGCTTTCTGCTGCCTTGCTCGCTTTCTTAGAGCTATGAGCAATAGGCTCATTCATTCTAGAATCCAACATGATGAAACTCAAAATACCATGACCGTGGGTAGTTATTTCCTTTGTGGTGCTTTTTTCTGCTAGAGTCCTCTTCGTAGAGTCGTAGAGGTACGAGCAATAGGCTCGTTCACCCTAGAATTGAACGTCGAACAACAAGAAGCGCCGGAATTTTCGGCGTCAGCTTCTGTCAGCGGGTCTTTTGAGGACACACGTTGCTGTGATCCCAATGGCTATCTCTCACCCGCGACTTCTGGATTCTTCTGAGGAGCGTCTAATAGGCTCTTCTCTAAGTCCATATCTTTTCGGAAGTAATAGTCACGCTGCAGATGTTCAAGCTATTCACTCTCTTATTCCGAATGGATTCAGCCGACGATGTGAAGAATTTAGTCCTCTCCGAGAAGTAGCAGCTCCATATCGATGTCTATTGTTCCGAAACTTCTCTCATTCGAAAATATTTTCTTCGGTGGCAGATTCCTGACTAGGGGGTATGCCCCTCGACCACCCGGACATTGTTTGAATCGCTTAGAGTAACGTTAGTGGTGCCCGACTCAATTGCTCTCGTCTTTGTTGTCGTTATTGTTGCTTTTATTTTTAAATTAGTTTTCTTCATGTTTTGGTTCAACCAGTACTCAGTCCCTGTATACAGGAAAGGGGAATTGAATTAAAATTATATGTCCCCAGGTGTCTAAAGGTATGCGCTAGCGACTAAGCTCTCCCTCAGCCATGCAGGCCTCGCCGCGCACTTCGTTAGTCTTCGTCCCCTCCCCGTTAACCTTAATAACTTCAGTTTAGCCCTTCGGTTCGCTTACTTACTTAAGCTATTTCACCAAGTCAAGGTGGGTGATCAGGAAAGAGAGCAGAAGTAGCTTCAATTAGCCTTCCGTTGAAGGAGTTAGATGCGTATTACCATCTTATGATGGTAACACTCAATGAGGACAACTACTCTAAAATATCACAATAGACAGTTACATCTTCGAGGTAGTAAGGATCCACCTTGATTTTGCAGTTTATTCGAGCAATACTATCAGCGCATGCTGTGTTTCGAGGTAGCTTCGGGTCTGCTTCGAGAAGAGAAGGCAGCAGAAATGGAAGGAAACCTTAATTAACTTGTAGTCTGCAACTGAAAATGGCTGGTTTGACACAAGTTGGACAGCCTTATTATTTTTGGCTCAGATCCATTACTTAACTAGTAAGTCTTGTGGTGCTCATTTGTGGTGCAATTATTGTGTTTCCTGGTGACATTCTGTCCCATCGATGGGACATCCTTCTTCATGTTTCCTCTAAGGCTATGAGATCAATTCTCTGGACAGTGAAAGTGCAACGGAAACATCTTTAGTCCTACGTGGCTTTGAAAACTAGGTCTCTCAGCACATGTTTGGGGATAATGGCTTAACAGTTTTGTGTCTGATGCATGGTCGAATTCCTCCGGATAAATTCACTCAAAGTCTAGATTAAATCGCTGCAGTGCTCCACTTTTTGACATCAAGTAAAGGTATAACCTTCCTGGATGATTCTTAGAGCCTCAATGTCCATCGAACTCACTATACCAGGTGTTTTCCATTCTTATTGTACTATTGCTATTTTCTTTCCAGGTGATTCCCGCTAATACAACAGCCCACACAAATGGACATGCACCACAGAAGACTTTTCACAACACACGATGCACACGACATCACAAGCCACATACACACCATGGACATCGCAAGACAGAATCCGTCCTGTCAACAGATTCAGATATTCGATTTACGCGGCGGAAAATCGGCGATAGTCAGAAGTGCGGATGCGTGGTTATTACAGGATTTCTAGTCGCTCTGCTCATCGCTGGAGTGTTTGTTTACGTTGGCTGTAGGTAGCGGCGTTATTTCCGTAGATGCTTTTTCTGAATCCCTTTCACTTTCAGATACCTACTTTCGTCCAGATCCCCTGCCTGATAGGACGTTTCGAGGAAGATTCCGAGTGGTAAATGACAAATGGTCCATGGACTTAGCAGATCAGACATCAACAAGGTTTCAACACAAATCGAGAGATTTCAGAGAACGGATCAATTTATTGCTGAGGAGATCTGATTTGAGGGAATCCTTTGAAGGAACAGAAATTTTGGCTCTAGATGGGTAAAGATTTTCCATGTCTCACATGCTTCGAAATTCAATTGAAAAATTTTCTGTAGAACCGACGACACGAATGACATCCTCGTCCATTTCAACGTGATTTTCGATCCATACGTAGGGCTCGTGTCAACTGCAGACTTATTGGCTATCTTTGCCGAGGAAATTACGGCTCAAAACCGACGATACTTTTCCAATATGACAATAGATCCCGAAAGTCTAGCTATCAAAGAGGTCACGGGGCTTATTGAGGAACCAGTTATGGCGTCTTCACCTCTAGGCCAGGAAGATGAACTACCAGCCATAATCACTACAACTCCACGGCCTCCAAGACGATGTGAACCACTGAGATTGAACTATTGCCGTGGAATCGGATACAACTACACCACATATCCAAATCTCCTTGGACACAAATCTTACGAGGAGGTCGAAGCTGATGTAATAGCCTTCAGAGAGATGGTTGACGCTGAATGCTTCCGAGAAGCCTTCGATTTTGTGTGTCGTCTTTTGCAACCTCCTTGTATCTCGCATGGAGTTTTGGAACCAACTCCCGGAGTTATGTGCCGCGAGTACTGCCAAACTTTCATGAAGGGCTGTGGCAGTCGAGTGCTGCACAGGTTCAAAAGATTCTTTGACTGTGAAGTGTTTCCGGAGTCAACTGGGATACAGTCATGTCGTCATAAGCCAAGATGCTCAGAGGACCTACAAAGCAACGCACAGTCGCCGAGGCTTTGTGATGGAATTGCCGACTGTCCAGATTTGTCAGATGAGCGTACGTGTACTTTTTGTCCTGCTAATTCATTATACTGCGGACGTGGCAGGGCTTGTATATCAAAGAAGGCGCGATGTGATGGGAAAGCTGACTGCCCAGATGGGTCAGATGAGAAGGATTGTCGTAAGTAGACATGACTGGTTCATTAGTGGTTCAGTTCAAATACGCTTTCCTGTCTATTCCAGTGTCGATAGCTCCATTAGCAGCGGACTTGATCAAACCGGAACCTCTGGTTCCGTTCCAACCTAGATTCCATTCGGAAGGCTTTGCTGTGTTTTCAGAGAAAGGAACCGTAGGCAAACTATGTGCTGAAGGTCTAGATGGTAGTGAAAAGGAAATTGTGCGACAAACTGTGGCGGAGTCCTTGTGCAAGTCACTTGGATATGAGTAAGTTGGACAGTGAATTTGGTTCATCACATGTTGATTTCTGTTTTCCTTTATAGGTCTGTCCGCTTCTACGAAATTCGAAATGACACCGAACGACTTAAGGACTACGTTCGAGTTCTGGATCCCCATGCTCCAGAAATTTCCTTTGTCCGAACGGCCTGTTTTAATAGAAGAGTCCTCTACGTCAGTTGCATGGATCTGCAGTGCGGTGTTCAATCGGTCTTATCACCAAAACACACATCTTTACCAAAAATGTCATCACCTGGAGATTGGCCATGGCTGGTGGCACTATACAGAGAGGATACTCACGTTTGTGATGGCACTTTGGTAAGATTTTATACCTCGTAGGGTGGATTGGTGACTAATTACATTTGCTTTGCAGGTATCGAAAGACTGGGTTCTTACCACCGAATCATGCTTCCAAGGACAACCGCGGGCAACGTGGATGGCAATATTCGGTTCCGTCCGACTAACATCTAACGCCCCATGGACGCAGCGTCGACGCGTTATCGGCTTGATTAAAAGTCCCGTCGAAGGATCAACGGCTGCATTGATCCGCCTTGAAAATCCAGTTGTGTTTTCAGACTTTGTTCGTCCAATTTGCCTGCCCGATGAGCTGGACCGTAAACAAAGGCCAGAGTATCAAAAGCGGACATTTTCTCCACAAGCTGAGAAACTAGAAAGTGACAGACATAATTTACGCGACACTTCGGCCAAGGTACAGCAAATCCCACAGGAAACCCATCAGTTCTTCGTGGCTCCATCTCTGGAGAAACCGGTTTTGAGTACAGATTTACCCGATGTTGATAATGTGGAAGCAGCTGCTTCAAGAATGCCACGAGCGGAACCACTAACCCAGTTCGAATCGTATCCTTTACCTGAGAATGTGCCTCAAATGGAGTACTATGCCCAGAAGGCTCGTTCTTTAATCCCACAGCCGTTGAGGGTGAACTATGTGACAACGAGTACAACACCAAAGCCGGTTGAGCAGACGCCATGGACAAATTGTAATACTCTCGGTTGGTCTAGACAAAGGGACCATCTGCAGAGGGTGCAACTAAAGATCGGTGATATGGCAGCGTGTGAGAACGTCTCTATTGCGACGGTGAATAGCATGTGCACCGAAGCGACGTTCCAAAAGCATGATTGTACGGTAAGTAAATAATTATTTTTCAAATTTTCCTTAGTATACTCCTAGGCAAAGTATTACATTTATTTATTACTGATATTATTGCCTACGTTTAGGAGACCAGTGAGGTTTAAGTTCGTATATAAATGTACGCACCTTCTATAGAGTTCGCTTCTCCGAAATTGTTTTAAGACCTTCTTAAGTATCTTCAGATCACTGCTGACTCTAATTAGGAAATCTTTCCATGTATGCGATGCACGTCCACAATCGAACGTTGTAGCAATGAATGCGGCAAATGCCGCATTAGAGAAGTCAGTAGAGACAGCTCTTATCCCTGTCCTTGTAATAGTCTCCTTAATAGCACTTGTGGTTAAATATTTTGTTGGATCTTTAGTGTTCCGTATGCTCGAATTTTGCCACAGATTCAGCCCAAAGACTATAGGAACTGAAGAAGGTGACACTATTTTTAAATAGCAGCACTATAATGTGACAGCGGATGAATTCCCCAGATGGAATCAACGGCGAAGTGAAATCCCGGAATAAAGTAAATAAGACCTTATCCGGTATCTCTCACATATTTGGAGCTCAGGCCGGTAAAAATTTCCGAGACTAAGTCAGTTCGCAATTAGATGGTGACGGGTGAGCCCTTATGGGCCAATGGCAGTGCTCACATCCCCGAACGGGGATGCTCGGTCTAACCGAGCTCCCGTCCCAGGGTTATCTATAATGGAATTGGCCTTTCAAGTTGAGGCTTGTGCACGGCCATGGAAAAAAATCCAGTTACGGAGCAGCAAAAAGCCTCGGATAGAACGGATGTACTGCTGACGACCCCTGCAATCGAAACAGGAACAAATGGCTTTAGATCTGCACTTGGATTGTTGTGGGAAGGGCCCGACAAAAAAAGGATGAAAAACTGCGACATCTACTACGGCGGTTGTTTGCATGTAGATTTGTTTTTAGAAGAAGACTTAGGCAAGAAGTCTTGAGTTTGCGGCAAGTTAACGAGCGTCTCGTAATAATCAATAGCATTGCGCACGCTTCACAGATGAGAAAGATGACGACACCAAAGTTAGCTTCTGCGAGCTCTTGTACAAGATTTACGAGCAGTGCAGTCGCTATGACAATCAAATTGTTCTGGCGATTTTAATGCAAATCTAGGATGAGAGGGCATCTTCGGTAGTACTATCGGAAACCATAGCCTGCACGACACCACCTCCAATAACGGATTCAGACCTTGCGGAGGGGTGAAACATTGTCGTAGATAGCTTACCGTTTCAACATCTCGATATTCATAAGGGGACTTTGAGAACTCCTGATCAATCAGCTGTCAACCAGATTGATGACATTGCGACTGACGTATAAGGGATGTCCGAACGTTCCGATGAGCCAACATCGACTCACACCATAACCTTGTTGTAGCCAAGGTACGGTTGCGGATATACCGAACATCGAAAAGGCAAGCTGATATTGTGAGGAAGCTAATCCTAAGAGGTCCTATACCGCCAGCATCAACCATCGAAGACCAGTGGCAACATTGCGAAAAAGGCTTCAGAGATCCGCCTCTGATCTACTGGGCTTCACTCGCCCACCACAACGACGAAACTCCTGGTTTGATGACGAGTGCTGGCAAACACGTGCAGCTAAGCAAGATGCATACAAAGCGTTGCTGCATAAAACGACTAGAACTGCTAATGAGCTCTACAAGCAGAAGAGGAGAGTCGAATACAGCCTTCTCAGGAGGATAAAGAAGGAGCACCAGAACCGCGCACTCGACGAAATTGAGAGATGCTACTCCAGGAATGGAATTTGGAAGTTTTGCCAAAAGGTACAAAAAAGATCGTGGAAAAAACTCAAGAAGTCCAAATCGATATCCAACATCTTTTCATCGATTCCAAGGCCGCATATAACAGCATTTATAGTGACGAGCTATATAGAGCCATTTCTAGTTTTGGCACCCCCCCCCAAACTCGTCCGTTTGTACAGAATGAAGATGGAAAACGCTCGCTGATCCGTCAAGGTCGGCAACGATTTAACCGAGACCTTTGATATTAAATAAGCGTTTAGACAAGGTGAGGCGCTGTCATGTGACTTCCGAGTATTGTGCGGAACTCACAAGTAAACACTGAAGGCGTAATCTTTCAAAAGTCTGTACAACTACTAGCGTACGCCGATGATATCGACATAATTGCGAGAACACAGCGGGTTGACACCGGTGCGTTCGCTAGTATTGAAATGGAAGCTGAAAAAATGGGGTACACGACATCGAAGAATTAGATAGAACGCCACAGTCGACAGCTATTATTTCGAGGTAGTAAGGAACTAGCTTGGTTCTGCTATGAATTCTGCCAACAACTCACCCCTGCAGGAATAAAACGAAGAATCACTCTTGCCAATTTCTGCTTCTTTGGGCTAAGCCTATTCCGAAAAACTAAGGAGACTTTATATAAGACCTTTGTCATCCCAGTCCTACTTGAATAATGGACCCTATCATAATTGGATGAAGATATCCTCAGTCGTTTCGAGAGAAAAATCCTTCGAAAAACACTCGGTCCCGTTTATCCTTGACGGGCTTTGGGGGAAAAGATTCAATGACGAACTATACAAGCTATACAGCGACATCGTCCTAGTCAGAAAACTGCACATCAATCGCCTGAGATAGCTAGGACATGTAGAGCGAATACCAGTGCTTCGGCCCGCAGAGTCTTGGAAGTAGGTGGCGCGCACAAGTCGAATGGGACCTCAACCAACTTGAAGTGCGCAACAGGTGGCGGTGTTGCCATTTATTATAAAACGTGTTTCACAGGGTAAATTTTAGATGCTGCAATAGGATCCGACGTTGATTTTGATTGATAGCTTAGAAAATTTTTTCCAATCGAACGGTGATTTCAATACGAATCTTCTAGTTAACAACAGTTTATCCCACAATTTTCAGTAAAATTGTGCAGTTACTGGCGTGGAGATAGTTCACAAAACGTTAGCGACTCATTTCAAACAAAGCTTTACAGAGAATACGCATGCCAGGTATTCCTTGATGTACGCTCTAGTCCATGGAATCTGTGCTGGGGGGCTTTAACAGCTGATGCAAAGGTTTTTTTTTTCAGCTCCTGCTGCCTTAAATAGTTCGGTGGTTAGGCCGTTCGGACCGGCAGCCTTGTTCGACTTCATTTTAGATATTGCTATCCTCACTTCAATTTGGTCGGCTGAACGGAATTCTTGACTTGCATCGCCAATATTGAATGGTTCGCTCTGCTGACAGCGGAATTTGTGTCGTCTTCGCTTAGCAGTCTGCAGAAATGGTTTTTCCATATCCTCAGCCCCGATTACCTTTTGGTAAAACTTCCGAACATTATTCCTGGAGTAGGTGGAGTAGAGAGGTGCTCTATTTCCTCGTGAAACCCAGCACGATGGCTTCTCGGCATCTAAGCCACTGAGGGATAAGCAATTGGCAGGCAGCTTGCTGCGATTGCAACCATTCAACGATAAATCTCCTCATAATATTTACCCGTTGTTTTGGCGTCTGAGATATCCATAGGCGTACCTTGGCTGCAACTAGGTAGTGGTCCGAGTCCGAATAGTCCGGATATCGGACTTGAGGAGTGCCTTACGTCGATTGCAACATGATCAACCTGGTTGACGGTTTGCTGATCAGGTATCTGCAATATTGAGGTGAAAAAACCGTGTGTTTGCTGTAGTAAAGTTACGTTCCACAGTGAAATCGATTAGCCTAAGTACGTTTCCAGATGTGGTGTCCTGTAGGCTATGTCTTCCGATTGTGCTACCAAAGATGTCATCCTTTCCAATGTTGGCATTAAAGTCGACTAGAACGATTTTAACGTCATACATCGGACACTGCTCGTAGGTTTTGTCAAAGAGGTCGTAGATCCTTTCTTTGGTATCATCGTCCTTCTCTTCTGTTGGGCCCTGAGCGCATATAAGGCTGATGGTAGCGAATTTACCTTTGATACGAATTGTAATAAGGCATTTACTCAAGTATCTAAAGCTCAAGATTTCTTTACTAAGTCTGCCGCTTACAACAAATCCGCATCCAAATAGACGCTGCTTACGTTCCTTATAGCTATCACCGTAGTAAACATCACAGTTTTTCATCCTTCTTTTGCCCGGCCCATCCCACCGCACTTCCTGGATGGTGATGCTAATTGCTTTATAGTAGTCTAGGGCGTCCGCTAATTGTCTGGCTTCATGCGGCCTATTCAGGGTCTGAACGACACAATCGTTGAGTACTCTGACGAGGTCAAATATCTGGGACTAATTCTGGATAAAAGGCTCAAATGGAACTCTTACTTAAACAACAAAATATGTAAAGCAACCAAAGCTTTGTGGACCCGCCGTCGCATGGGGGAGCTCTCCAAAGATCACTAACTGAATTTACACAATGATGGTCAGGTCTGGCATAACATATTCTTCTATAGTATTGTGGACTAAAGCCAAGCAAAAGACCGCTATTTTAAAGCTCAAAACAGTGCAGCATCTTGCATCTCTGGGTATTTCCGCAGCGTTTCGGACCTGTCCCACAACTGCTATAATAAGACTAACGCCCTTACACTTATATTGTATATTAACAAAGTGGCACTGCGCAGCTCAGCAAGTCTGGTACAAATCAGAGAGTTAAGCCTTAGCGATCACGATCACTCTGAAATACCGGAACTTGATATGTAACAGACCGCCTTCAAAAAACTTTATGTTCCGATAAAGGATTTTCCACGGAGATTCCCAACAAAACAGCAAGCCAAATTGACATAAATTGGTATACGGATGGTTCTAAAAGGAATCGGGAGTGGGAGCTGGTATATACGGACCAAACAAGAATATCATCTCAACAATGGGACTAAGTCCCAGTGTATTTCAGGCAGAACCCCACGCCATTCAAGGATACACCAATCATATCTAATGGGTGATATTTTTGCTGTTTGGTTTTTCAGCGTTTTATTTTTGAGAGCTCACATGCGTCAAAGTCAAACATGCTCAGTTAGCATTGCCATTTCATCATGGAAAGACATCCGAACAACGCTTACAAATTATTGAATTTTATTATCAAAATTCGTGCTCTTTGAAAAATGTTTTTCGCGCACGTCGACCATTTTATGGTCGTCATAATCGACCTACTGACCAAGTAATTCAAGCCATAGTGACAAAATTTTGCACCACTTTCACGCTATTGAACATCAAGCCACCTACCCGGATGCGTAGAGTGTGTACAGAGGAGAATATTGCTGCTGTATCTGCCAATGTTAATGAAGACCGTGATTTGTCCATTCGTCGGCCTTCTCAGCAATTGGGAATTGTGTTATTTGTTATTGTTACTTGGAGGAAGATCCGAATTTTTATTGAAAAATTGCCTTCGAAGCTGATTTCTGGTTGAATGGGCTTATTAATAAATAAAACTGCCGTATTTACTCCGATGAGCAATTTCAATGCACCCGGAAAAATGCACTATTTGGTGCGGTTTATGGTCAGGCGGAATCATTTTTTCGAAGATGACCGTGAGAACAACGTTACCGTCAATGTCACCCGCTATCGTTCAATGATTTCGAACTCTTTTATGCTCAAAATGTCGAAATGTGGTTCCAGCAAGACGGCGCTACGTGCCACATAGCACGCGCAACGATGGACCAATTGAGAAATGAGTTCGGTGAGCAATTTATCTCTCGTTTTGGAACGGTGATTTGACGCCTTTAGACTATTTTTTATAAGCATACGTCAAATCACTTGTCTATGAGGATAAACCAGCATCAATTGCAGCCTTGAAAGACAACATTACACGTGTTACTAGCGAGATACCAGCCAATATGCTCGAAAAAGTGATTCAAAATTATATTCTCCGTATGGAACACTTAAAACGTAGCCGTGATCAACATTTAAATGACATAATCTTTAAAAAGTAAATTGCTAGCATAGATTTATCAACAGAAATAAAAGTTTTATACACTTTTGCATTACACCTCTAGTATCAAAGGCGCAAACATCCATATATTCACGGACAGTCAAGGAGTTATAAATGCCCTTAGCTCGCATATTATTGACTCCAAATCGGTCATGTACTGCTTCAAAACCCACCAAAAACTTTGCTCTAGGAAAAATACCAAACTATGGTGGGTGCATGGTCATGAGGGCATTGATGTGAATGAAAAGGCTCTAAGCCTTTAGTTGCCTTTAAGGGAGCTGAACCCATATGCTGTATCCCTAAATCAGCTATTAATAGCTGGGATCAACAGGCCGAACGAGCCATCCTGCCCTTCAATAAATATGTCAATTGATGTCTAAATCTAAGTCGAAATGATATTAAAAACTTAGTAGGTTAACTCACAGGACATCACGGTTTAAGATATCACTTCAACAAAATGAAACTAATCGACTCTCCAGAGTGACGACTTTGTCTGGAAGAAAACGAAACATCTGAACACATTTTATGTGAATGTCCAGCCCTCAACGGAATTAGACGGAATATTTTCTTCATGGAACAATTCGACACCAATGAATTAATGAATTCCTCTGTTGGTAATGTTGTCAATTTCATTCTACTAACCTAACTACAGTTTTGACAAAGCGGTACAAAAGATCTTTTAGGTCAAAGTGCCTAAATTGGAAAGTCAGAAAATTAAAAAATAAAACACAAAGATGGTGAGAAAACTTTTTGTTAACATAATTGTAATTTATTTTTTTTATTAGTGCAGTTATTAAAATTAAATATGATTAAAAATAATTATTATTAATAAAATATTCACATCTCACATCTAATTTTTTTTTTATTTAAAAACTACTATCTAGGTATTTTTTTTTGCTTCTTAGGTCCAATATGTACATAAATTCTTAATTTTAAATTATTTTTCGTTTTTACGTTTTTTTTGTTAAAATTGTATAGCTCGTCGGGCAGATTTGCGAATTGCATTAGTTTTTACTTTTCTGATATTTGATTTTTCTGTTGAATCCATTAAGTATTTTGGATCCTTGTGTGGAAATGTTTGGACTTTTCCGCCACATAACTTTTCAGTGTTTGGTCTAGATAAAGGTTCTTGTTTGATCCATCTAAGGATATCTAAAGGTTTGCCATAGTCCACGTCTATGTAAAAAATTAATTCTGAATGCGGGAATACCGACAGGAAATAGTCAAATGTGTGCTCCACGAATTTGTAACCGAATTCATTGGAAACATGGATCAGGTCCTTGAATCCATTAGGAATTGTGAATGTTTCCGCGACTTTAAGGGAGAAAAATTGGGATTGAGTTATAAGAACCTTATTGAAGAATAGTTACTTACCAATTTCGATGACATCATTGTATCTAGAATTTGCAGGACAGCATATGTGTTTCAATTGTCCTTTGTGAATTATCTTCAAAGTCCTTGTATTTGTGTCAGCCATATTTCTAAGTTATGTTCAATTACAATCGAATATAAATCAGCCTTTACTACTGTCAAGATGGTGAGTGCTCAAAGAGTTGTTGACAAATGCGTCTGTAACAAGGACACCATTGTGATTTATATGTCACATCCTTGAAAAATATTACCAACACCCATGCATTCATACAACTATGCGTGTGTGTTATTCATCAAAACAAGATCGTAAAATGCATCATCATAGCTCAAAAATAAAAACAAGTAGTTTATCTAAATTAATTTACTTTTTTTTGTGTTCTTTTAGGTCTTTGTTTTGTCATCCTCGCAGATTGTAATGATGTTATTATGATCAGAAAGTGATTAGCACGGCTTTGTTTGTTTACTGTCGCTTTGCTAGGTTCATGGATATCTTTGTTTGTTGCCACATAACTTGCAAACCACGTAATGGATTGCGATTCCGTTCTCACTATTGCTGATGTCAGGTAGTGTTTTGAGATAGAAAACTTAACAATGTTCATAAAAGTTGGATAAATTTCCGAACCTTTCTACAGGATGCTCTTATTCATCAATTAGGCCGAGAGTTTGCTGATGTCGTGATGTAGTTGCATTTGAGTGATTCACTTATTTTCCGTTCGGTCACTTTTGCGAAACTCGGCGGGGAACTGAGCCTCTATTGTTTTACGAAGTTCAGCTCGAAGTTCTCTTACTATCAGGTTTTTAATGTGTAGACTTTTT
Organism: Volucella bombylans; assembly: GCA_949129095.1. Taxonomy (NCBI): domain Eukaryota; kingdom Metazoa; phylum Arthropoda; class Insecta; order Diptera; family Syrphidae; genus Volucella; species Volucella bombylans. The sequence goes on from OX422143.1 coordinate 138,983,742, forward strand.
ATTAGATCACGTTTTGTTACACCCGGTGACATTCATAACACTTTCACCTCCGTTGCTGACATGGTACCTTTACACTTCTCGTACAGCACACTGTGCCGGGCTGGTAAAACTAATTTTTGAGTTTAACTATTTGCAGGGACGTGATTTTTCTTAATCATTATCGTTAGTTACTTACTAAAGTGGTACTATAATCCGTGATATCCAGTTAACGTGGTCTTTAGATTTCTGTCTCCAGTTATGCACTCCAAGATCTCCATTTACCTAATGCTTAGTCTTCTACTACGTCTTCACTATGGGTAGGAATCGAAGATTCTTCGGGCTGTAGCGTTTATATTAACTCGCTCTATATGTACTAGCGGTCTCAGGCGAGTGATGCGCACTTTTTGTACAACTCACAGATTTCGCTGATATATTTTCTACTCAAATGTTAAAACAAAAAAAACTTGCGTTCAGAACAGCCAAGCATCTCATCATTCGCTTTCACCATAGAGCGGGATTTGGATGATTTGTATCTTATATGTATAGAGTCTTCTTAGGGTTTCTGACATGATCTTAATATATACATACTTAGTTGCCTTTTTAGGCCAACGAAATCTGGTTTCTGATGAAGTGTCGTAAAAGTTATTAGCAGATTTGAGATTGAGACAACTCTTAACTACGTCAAAGTAAAAGCTTGCCGTTTCTGTTTTAATATCTGCAAAACACTAATAATAGCTCCCTGTGTTCTGCCAATGATATCAGTGTCATCAGGTTATTTTAAGTAGTTCCATAAAATGTTGGAATATTATGCCCCTGGCTTTGGCTTGCGAGAATTTTCTCAAGTATGATGCCAAGAGAGTCGCATGACAGCGCAACACCTTGCCTTAATCCTGTTTTAACATCAAAAGTCTCGGTGAGATTGTTTCTTACTTTAAGGCCTTTACAATATGACGACCTTGTCCTTGTTAAAGACTAAAAGACTATTGTTTACCTTAAATCATTAAGATTTTACGTGACCAGATAGTTAGCCCCACGCACAAACCCCAGCTTTGAGGACCTAGGTAAGCAGCTTTGGAAGTCTGAAAGCTGCGGTTCTGCAATAAAGGGTTCATTAGGTGTAATTTCTATATCAACACCTGGACTAGTCATGAAAAATCCTTGTCGAACTCAACTCAAAATATCAACCAATTCATCCACCGTACGTCCTCCCTCTGAGGTTAAGTCGTTCCTGACAAGATAATATAGATTATGCAAGACCAGTACTTGAAACCGGTAAAAAAAGGTCGCCCTCCAGTGATTACTCATGCGATCAACTCTGGTAATTTTATTGAACAAATTCGCGAGCCTTTTAAATCCATTAGGTATTTCTGATTGTCGGCTCATTCTTTCTGTTTCGTCGCTAAATTCGGCTTCCATAAATTTTCGCGTTTTTTTCCTCGACAACAGATGGAATGGGACAGCTTGAAAATGTTTCGTTAAGTAACTCGGTAAGGTAATCTATCCACGTTAGCAAGCTTTCCAGCTTGTCTTCAATATACAAGGTACGGCGAGATAACTTCTTTTATTAAAAAATTAAACATTTAAAGTTGTGTTTCACATAGTTTTAAAAATCATATCGCGTAAGTGACGTCCCCCCATTGTCGATGCACTGGTTGAACCGAATTCTGCTGTTTCTTATCACTCTCTCCAACATATGTTTTTTTTTAAAAGCCTGTGGGCAGTTGGTATAGACACGGAATGTCAAACACCCCCACAAACAGAAGTAACAAGGGCTCAAAAAATATCGCATTCCTTCTTCCACTGAGTTTTGCGTTCCAACCATTCAATGTCAGCCTTTGTATTCAAAGTTGGATTACCCGACGTGTCCGTTTATATCTGCACCGTTGAAAAGTGTTTCCTTCCTCAATATTATATTTTAAGCTTACTGAAGTCACGCCAAAATATTTATTTTTCAGATTACTCATACGTGGGGTATGTAGCTGCTAAAAATGGTTCAAGTTTCAAGTTTTATTTTCATCGGTGGCTGATTTTTGACACGTGTGCGATAGTTCAGCTAATTTGGTACATTCCATAACAAACCTTTTTCTATGCCTTCGTTCACAGCTCAGCGAATTGCGAATGAGCTGACTGAGAACAAATTATTTTTAATACATTTAAAGACAGGCAAATGACAATTTTACTATTACAAAAGCACAGAGCTCAATATTTATCTGATTAATAGAAAAGTAAAACTCAAATTCAACTAGTTTTTGTAAAGAAGTCAACGATTCGCTTATTTCTCCGCGAATAAGCGAATGCTCTTTGCGAACTGTCAAATTGTATTTGCATTCCACAAATGTGGAACCTAATCTAAAATCGCCCCACCGAAACATTTAACCTCAAAATTCTCCTTTTTTCCATTTGTTTGTAAATTCAAGAGCGGGATCCCTTTCCGACATTTCGCCACTCTCTCCCTTTGTTGTGCAGAAAATGTTAGTTGGTGCGAAAGCACCTAGAAGAAGTCAATTGTCGGGGCACTGGTAAACCAGCTAATTCTTTAATATTGTGGCACAATGTAAAAAAAACTCGGAAAAGTTATATATTTCAATCGCAGGAATATTTAAAAAAATTTTTTAAATAATTAAATAAACACTCAAGAGGGTGTGACTACTCTTAAAATGCCGGAGCATGTGTTAAATTTTTTCGAAAATTGAATAGAGAGAGAAGACAGATGTTTGGGCTCAGTGGTTATTTTGCTCCATGGGCGGCATCGAACATTTAATGAGGAGACAAAATAATTAGTCTTATAGGCCTTGTTGTATTCTAGGTAATCTAGGTATTGAAACGGGAACGCTTGCTAACGGGGAACAACATATTTCGTGTATTAAGCGTTACGTAAAGATAAATTCCCGCGCGGTACTATTCTCTTGATTGCCGTGCATGAAGAAGAAACGGCAGATTTTACGGAACCTGAAGTTAGCGTGAGTGAGAAGTTGGGCCAGATCACATACCCTAATCGGAATTCTTAGATTTAAATGGCTCAGAATAGAGAGCCGAGTAATGCAAACTTTTTGTTCTATTGTATAAAGTCAGGGGTGGTTGGGTGCTGTAGAAATAGGGTTGCTACTGAGAGGTGTCATTGTATCGATACAGTGTTCCTACACATTGTGGTTATTTTACCTCGAAAAGGTAACAATTGGGTACTGGTCGATGTCCATTCGGACTCGACTTGTCAAACTTATAAGCGCGAGTGCTGTCCAGCAGACAAAAATAGCAGCACTATAAACGGGATAGTTAATGAATTCCCCAGATGGAATCAAAGGTGAAATAAAATTCCGGAACAAAACAAATGAGACTTTAACTGGGCTACTCCGACATATTTGGAGTTCAGGCCGGTAGGGATTTCCGAGACTAAGTCAGGGTCTTGGCAAAGACATGGTGGCGGATGAACCCTTAATGGGTCAATGGCAGCGCTTACATCCCTGAATGGATTACTGGCTTCAGTCTAACCGACCCCTCCTCCTAGGTATTATATTGGAACTGGCATTCCTGGTTGGCGGTTGTGCCACCGGGGTAACTAACTGCGCGGCCATTGAAAAAATATGAGTTACGAAGCAACAACAAGCTTTGAATACGGACGGATCTCCTGTTGACAACCGCTGCAAACGTAACAAGGACAATGAATTTTGGATCTGTGGAATGTTAAGTCCCTTAACACGTTTACGCACGTAACATGTATACACGTCTTCGTCGGCTCATTCGGTGGTACATGACGTACATACACGTCATTTAAAAATATCCTTTTTTCAGCAAGACGTGTATACATGTCATAAATCACATTGAACTTAAAGGAAACCTAATTTTATACGCACCAGTAGCAGTTCTTCTTCTGATTTTAGCAATATTACGGCTGTTTGGGTTTGATGGGACATGAACGATCATGCTTGAAAAATTTAACAAAAGTACAATAGTTTTTGAAATATTGAAAATGCACCACCGCAAGTCATAGAAAAAAAAATACCGTGCGCGAACGTGTTAATAGGCCACGTGCAGTCGAACAACTATAGGAGGCCCTGGACTGCTGCAAAGCAGGTGTTACCTCCAACCAACAAATGCGATGGGATGGGCTGGACAGAAAGACGATGAAAAAATGCGACATTTACTACGTGATTGTTATCGCACCCATTTGGATGTGGATTTATTGCTAGAGGCACACTTACGAAAGAAGTCTTGAGTTTCCAACAGTAACAGTATTAAGGCTAAATTTTTCAACATTTCGCACGCCGCATAGAGGAGAAAGATGACGACACCAAAGATGGCTTCTACGAGACATCTATGACATTAAAATTGTCCTCGACGACCTTAATATAAAGCTGAAAAGGGAAGCTTTTTTTGACGGTTCTGTCGGAAACCATAGCCTGTGCGACACCACTTCCGATAATGGATTCAGGCTATCAATTGAGCCCCAAATTGATACACATCATATATTCATCGATTTTAAGGCCGCGTATAGAGACGAGCTATACAGAGCAATGTCTAGTTTTGGTATCCCTGCCAAACGATAGAGAATGTACGCTACTCCATTAAGTTCGATAAAGAACTCACCGAGACCTTTGATGTCAAAAAACGATTTAGACAAGGCAATGCGCTTTCATGCGATTGCTTTAACATCATTCTTGAAAGAATAGTCTTTCAAAAGTCCGACCAATTACTCGCATACGCTTATAATATTGACATAATTGTAGGAAAGCAGTGTAATGTCAGCAGCGCTTTCTCAATTATTGAGATGAAAGGGATGAACAGGGCAAGATCAAGTATATGCTGTCAACCAGGAAGGACACCCAATACCTATATCTCGTACAGAACGTCACCTTTAACAGATATAACTTTGAGGTAGTTAAGGACTTTGCCTACCTAGACGAACGATACCAGCGTTGAGATCAAACGAAGAATAACTCTTGCCAATTGCTGCTTCTTTAGACTAAGAAGGCAATTGACTAGCAAAGCCCTCTTTCGAACAACAAATGTGCACCTAAATAAGACCTTAATAATTGCGGTATGGACTTTATCAAATATGGATGAGGATGCTCTTGGCTGCTTTGATAGGAAAATACTTCAGGTGATTTTCGCGTCTGCATAGACGGTGAGCTGAGGAAGAGATACAACAACGAACTTTACGAACTGTACAGCGACATCGACTTAGCCAGAAGAGTAAAGGTCCAACGACTGAGATGGCTGGGTCACGTAGAGCGGAGGTACACCAATGCTCTGCTTCGAAAGTTTTCGTATCCGCCCTCGAAAGACAGTGCAGTAGAGGAAGGCCGTAACTCATGTGGAAGGGAACCTCAACCAACTTAACCAAAATCGAGCTGGCTGGAGACGCTCGTTGGTTGAGTCCCAAGTCCACCCCGGACTGTAGGGCCACCTTAAGTAAGCAAGTAGAAGGGCAAAGACAACACGAGAAATTGCAATAACTACCGATCGGTCAAACTAATGTCGAATACTATGAAAATATAAACTGCATGACATCCAGTGCGGCTTTGTGGGACGAAGTCGACAAGCGACTTGATTAATAATGATGGAGAATTCGCAGAGATCTTATATGGACGGCGTTTAGGTCTTAAAAAAACCCGATATATTTAATAGAGGTACGCGAAGTGATCGATGATATACATATGTACATAAAAAAGAAAAGAAAGTGAAATACACAGCGGGAATAACTAGCAAATTCGAGGAGGCCTGAATGACATCTCTCAAGGGTGTCAAATCGTTCGATTTCGGTGGCCAATTGACTCCCCTGTTTTGCAAAATAATACGTCCAGGGAACCAGAATTATCATTGCATTGGATGTGTGGCACATGCCTACACCAAACAATGACTCTTTGCTGATAGACCGGTTACTCGACAATTTGTCTTGGATTTTCGCCGAGCCAAATGCTATAATTTTTCTTATTAACGTATCCGCTGGGATGAAAATGGGTCTCGTCACTGAAGATGATTTTTTTTTTCGAGAAATCCTCATCAAGATGTGTTAGCACGTGCATCCAATCGAAAAACGTACAGCGCTGGAAGTGATCTAGAAGCTTAAATTCTTGCTTCTACTGAGTTTTGTAAACATCTTACACAATTCGATGTAATGTGGTTTTTGAGAGGTTTAATTCCTGTGCATGATGACGAGTCGATGTGCTTGGACTCTCAACCACACGTTCATGTATGGTAGGGGTTGGATACGATATCCCCTTTTCCATAATCCCCTGTGCCAAAATCCCCCGTTTCTATATTTTTATGTTTTCATTTCTGGTGCCAGAATGAGTTGAAGAGACGCCCATAGTGTGAAATCCTTGTAACTGTAACCCTCAACTGTCCGGCAGGCGCCTAAAGCGAGTCTGGCGTATTTCAAGTTTGGGGTGGGTGACTCGTTTCGCTCGGTAACAGGATTTCGCCCTTTTCTCCGAAGGGTCGCTCCGCCAAGGGTATGTCAAAAACTGTCAGGCAGGCGCCTATAAGCGAGTCGTCTATGGGGTGGGTGGCTCACTTCGATCACTTTGCACTTTCTGGTGCTTTTTCCACATCTGTCTGGCCTAATTTCCGTAATTTCTGGCATATTTTCCAAACAAAAATCTGGCGTAATTTCTTCCGGAGTAATTTCCGGGAGCTGTTTTTTTTATATAATATATTATAATACGTACATATGTACACACACATAAACCTGAATTAATAAATACGTATAAAACAACAAAACAAGAAATTTTTTTCATAACATCAAATCACATTTTCTAAAAGAAAAGGGATTTCAATTTTGAAAACAGGGGATTTCGGATCGAGGGATTATGGGCAAATGTGTGATTTAAAAACAGGGGAGATTCGGGGTGCTACCGTATGTTAGCGGTTACCAACTAAGTTTCTCGGAATTTATGCGCCCCATCCAAAATTTGATCACATTTTTTTAGCACAACCATCTTCATAATTTTAAGATGTTCTGCCGCCAGGTATCTGTAGATAAATACGAGATACCGTCACTATTTGTTTTTCAAGAAAACTCCAACATTTCTCCTTCTTCATTTGCTCTACCTTAGGGTTCCGGAAACTTGGTTTTATTTCCGAAACCCATTGTCCTTACCATACGAATACCAGCGAGACTGTTCTTGTAAGAACCAATCATTGCGAGGAACAAAAACATAATTTCCAATAATAATAAGTTACATAATTTATTAAAAACTAAATGTCGTGTTCAAATATCTTAATTACAACTTAAACTATTCTTCTTTATAAGTAAAAAGAATTTCTCCCTCTTAAATGTTTGAACTCAATGTTTATGTACAAAACTGAAATGACAATATAACCATGGTAATAAGTAATAAATTAAAGTCTCCGTTTTTCAAATCCGTATTGACTGTCTGGAAGAAGACTTCTTTACAACTGCAGACGTCGATTTAAGTAAGTCATAATCAATTCTGGATCGTTTGTGTTGATTACGCTCCGACGGCTCACTCTCTGGCAGAGATCCAATGAAACAATTCTGCCTTGTAACCGGAACTCCAACGTCCTCCTCATCACGGCTTTTACGTTTATTACTTAGACTCGTGAACGGTTTCCGACTCTCATTGCGAAGATTGTCCAGTAATCCACTGTAGTCCACGCGTATGTAGAAAATAATTTCCGAATTCGGAAACAGCAGGTTGAAGTACTCGAAAGTGTCCTTGGAGAAGATGTATCTTGATTCGTTTGAAATTTGAATAAAATCCTTGAAATCATCAGGAATGTCAAAACGTTCTACAGCTGAAGGGAAAACAAATCATAAGATTCTCATAAAGAAGGTATAGGCAGAGGGGTAACTCACCAGTCTCCAGAATATCTTCGTATTTGGTATCTGTTGCACAGGAAATATACTCCAATCTTCCACTGTACACCATCTTTATCGTCCTGCTGCTTTGTCGTTCTATCATATTCACTGCTGGTTTATCCACAAAAAAAAACAAAGAATTTCCGCTCAGATGTTTGTCGTCCGCAACCTAATCACAAATGTATCTAGGACACGATGAGCTGGTTCTTTTATACCATCCAGGAAAATTAACACTGGTGCCAAAAAAAAAAACAAAAAAAAACTCACTAGACTCGAGTCCTTGTAAAATCCAAAAACAACCGTAGGGCGACGACGATAAGGATGACACCCCTTGAGTTAAAATGCTCTTTCTTTGTTGTTGTTGTATCACTGATTCTCCCTTTTCCTTATTGAAAGATTGAATTTGTTTCCACACGGCACACACTCGGTGCGTCGATTTATGAAAAAGTGTCTGCCGAAATTCTTCGTACGACTATCTTCACTCAGTCACTACAGCGTCACGCACTATCTGCTTTGAGTGCTAGTTCCACCAAAAATGTGAAAGCACTCCGAATGTGTTTGCAAGGCTGACACTGACTGAGGGGTTACTATTTTCATGTTCAGACAAGTCCAACTGAATCGACCGTTGGTGCTGGATTTTGTTGTTGTGCTTTGACGTTGTTGCATTAATTGCCTCATCAGCTGTGCTCTGTTTCTGTTAAATGGCAAACTGCAAACGAGTAAATTTCTATTGGGTCGTGAGCCAATTAATGGGGGTCGCTGTAGTGGTTGGTATGTGAGAATACGTTTTGAGTGGATTCATAAAAAAATGAGTCATGTGGCGAAAAAAGTTGCGAGATCGTTGGAAGTATACATGTACCTGACTGGCGCTTGATGATCGCGGTTTAGTTTTGAAATAGCATAAAAGGCGAGGGTGGGATCGGAATCGAGTTGTTGATCGTGTCAGTAGTGGCGTCTGCCAGTCTCCTAGCCTGCTAATGATGAGGTCATCTGAGTACAAGTTTAAACAGGTTGCTAGAATTCTTTGAAATTTTGTATAGAGCTTGGAAATTGTAAATAAAGTTGAACGGGCGTACTGATTGACACGTTCGATTTTGCACGATTATTTCTAAAAATTGCTGCTATATCTGCGATATGTAGCTGTATCTGTATGCATCAATGGGTTGGGATTGAGACCAGAAATATTGTTTGTTGAGGAATAGGAAATGTAGGCAGGTACCTACATATACGCATTGTTTTCAGTAAATTGAACGCTAAAAACCCCGATTACCTCTGAAAGATGTCAGCTGGTGTTCAAGGTGCCCAGTACCTAAATAAAGGACCAGGAGCATTGAAAGTGGCAGGTTCATGTGTATACGTACATACATACATAAGTATGTAAGAAGGTAGGCCGACGTGTGCCTTGTGACGGGGAGTCACTGCATCTAATAGTATTGCTAATTGCTTCTGGGAACTAATCGTCGGGTTTTAGCCATCTATTTGAATCTCAAGTGTTTCCTTAACTCATATTTGCTCCGTAGCTTCCAAGAGTCCTTTTTTTTCTTGAAAGGGGAAGGGCATACCTACACACAGCAGATGATGGATAGACTAAATCTCTCGTCTACTGCAGAAGTCTTTGTGGAACATATCCAGCCGTTCAGCGTGAATGGCGATGGCACAATACTCTGTGATGAAACCAGATATGACTAGCACATCCCAGCGATTTACTTCTTTTTTTTCTAGAATATGTGATCTGTTCTTGCTATATGTCTTCATTCTCAATGCTTGTACTGACTGTGCTGAGTGAAACTTTGACGGAGAGGATGACCTGTGAATTTTTCAGAGCCGACCCCTCTCTTAACAGCTCATCAGCTTTCGCGTTACTTGGGATACCCTTGTGTCAATACTGGCCTTCGATATCCTTTTCTAGGACGCTCTTGAAGGATCGTATAATTCTTAATTCGATTGTCGCGGTGACCAGAGCTTAACAGCTGCCTACGAAGATAGCAGTTGACCTCCCCACGATATCATATTTAATGAATGTATATTATATCATTTCAAAAGGAGCTATAATTCCTAAGATTTCCCAGTGGACTGCAGCGTACTCATCTAAGACTGGTTTAGAAACATCGTTGTAATAAAATCCTACGATGTGATTTGTCTATTCTTGTGACGGACTCTAGGAGTGTTTCCTGTCTTGGAATTATATGATCGGTTTTTGACAAATTTGCTACAGCCAGAGGAGACAGAGATAAAGAAAGAAAGTATTAATGCATGATCGTAGTTTTCCAGGTGACTATAGGATTCCCTCCAGCTTTAAAGTGGTTTTGATCGTCGAATCACTGCAGCATAGATTTAACTGATTGAAGCTGAGCATGGTTGCAATGCCTCTGCTGGATTCTGAAATTCTGATGTACCCTGTAATCTATTGTAGATTGCGATGAGGTATTGCTGGTAGTAGCAAACAGGATGTCACCATAGGTCTCATAATGTTTCTATAAAGGCAATGCTCTACAGACGGTTTGAACATAATGCTGAAAATCTTTTTTGCAAGAATAGAAAATCACTTACATACATACTTAACGGGCTCCTGACCCGTGAAGAGTCTCTTCGAATACGCTTGTTCTTACTGTCTTGAACAAGTGCTCAGGCATCTGGGATAGCTTGATTCTTGAAACGGAGGCTTTGGTTCGAAGATTCGTCTTCATTCGGCGAAGAATTTTTCACTCGAAAGTGCTCAATATCAGCTCTGTTTTTCTGCTGCAATTCGTCTTCCGAGTTAGCATTTTTGAACCCATTTATTTCATCAAACCGAAGTAGCAGTGGTTTTCTAGGATAAATCTTCGTCAAATGTCCAGCCGGCCAGAAGTCGCACTGGCACTGTTGGCTTGAAACATCAACACAATGCGTTGAATAGGATCTTATATGCAACATTAAGGTTGGATGTCCTCTGATACTAGTCGCCTGTTGTTCAGCTTTTCAATACCTAGCCCACCTCTCCTACGCTGGAAGAGGGGATGGATTCTATCCCTTCCTCTTCCTGATGCCAATTAAGTGCTAGAAGTGCTGCTCAAAAACATCTACTCATGCTATTCCCTGCTTTTCTCTTACTCTTCTTCCGCTGTTCTTGGCATTTTCTTTTAATTTTGGATGCACACATCTCATACCAAGAGCTCTTTTTAGGTAGTGGCTAATAGGTAGTGGTCTCCGCTGCATTTTTGATAATGTCATCACACTGTTGGAGTTTCTGAAAGGTGAATGTACAGCGGAGGTAAGGCGCCTTTGGTCGGCTCTAACTCCAGTCGTGATAATGTTGAATTTCCTTTTCTGGGCAATTTACAGATGAGTAGTCGAGCTCTGCATTCAACAAGAAAGTCGTTCCGAGTATCCCGAAATGTAACAGAGCGTGATTTTGTACTAAGCCATCTTGCTGAGAGATGCACGGCAGTCTCTAACCATTCTCAAATTTATGGGGTTCGAAATGGGGTACGCAAAGGTCCATAGAGAATGCGACAGTGTTTCGGTTGTCATAGAGTCGTCTGTGAAGATGGAAAGATGGAAAGACTTCGCATTGTCTCCATTTGTTTTTCTCTAGGATCAGGTGGTTAGAGTCGACGTTGACTTATTAAGAAAGGCTACGCGTTGTCTTTATTTGTTTCTCTCTAGGATTAGGTGGCTAGAGCCGACGTTGACTTATTAAGAAAGACTTCGCATTGTCTCCATTTGTTTTTCTCTAGGATCAGGTGGTTAGAGTCGACGTTGACTTATTAAGAAAGGCTACGCGTTGTCTTTATTTGTTTCTCTCTAGGATTAGGTGGTTAGAGTCGACGTTGACTTATTGAGAAAGTCTTCGCGTAGTCTTTATTTGTGTTTCCCAAGGATCAGGAGGCTAGAATTGGCGTAAAAGTCACATTTAGATAATTGAAGGTTCGCTGAGTGAGGCCGCGATATACCGTAGATAGACTGGCATGATCTGCATTTACTTCTTTTCATTCCTGAGTATGCCTTAGGCTTAAGGCAGAGTTAATTTCAATCTGCAAGCCGAGAGAGTGGGAAATGGAACAAAATTCGAAGAGGTTCTTAACACACCTGCTATGCATATGCAGGCAGCTATTTTTTTTTTCGAAAAGATTTGCGTTAGTTCATTTTTCCAATTCGTCTTACTAAAAGGCTTTACCATAAGTTAGAATTGGTCTCAAGACCGTGTCTAGGTCCAATGCATGGTTTTGGGTTGTAGACTTTAGCTTAGGCTAAAGGACTCTTTACACGAGTATATGTTGCTGTCCAAAATGCGGCAGCCTAGATACCTGTCAAAGGGCTGCCATTCAACTTGAGTGGAAGGATGTCGGGTATCTCGATTCTTCCTATGAAGAGGACCAACTTTGTTTTGGCCGAATTTACTCTAAATCATAGTAACGTATCTGAGAGGATCCTGGTTCCTCTAATTTGGTAAGCAGCTTATTGAACACAAGGTTCCATAATAGAGGAGAGAGTATATCCCCTCGTGGCCGTCTCTATTAGGGTTACGTGTTGTCAGCACCGTCTTTTTTTTCATATTCTATAGGATCAATTTACTAATCAATTTTTTTGTCTTCCTTTTCATACAGCAAGAAGAATTCTCTGGTGCTCCTGTGCAATGTATAATACCAGGAACAAGTCAATGGGCATTAGTTGGCATCTCATCATGGAGAATAGCCTGTGGTCCAACCGGCGTAGAGAGACCACGAATGTATGACAAGATAACATCAAATGCGGCCTGGATAAGGGACACCATCAATTCGGGATAGTTCCCAAACATCAAAATTCGCTCTTTGTACATTTTTGAAATAAGTACTTGCATACATTTTTAGAAAGAAAAAAAATAAGGAATTTTTATGAATGTAGTTACTAGCATTTAATACTGTTATTTTCAATTTGAATGAATGTGAATGTATGTAGATTACGTAAGATTTAAAACTAACCTAGAGATACTCCAAAAGTGATTGCAAAAATTCACTGATTAAGTTATTGAAACGAACTAAATAAATAAAATTGATTTTTTATTTTACGAGTAATATCAAAATGAATGTATGTGCTGCCATTAAAGGATAATCATTTACGAAAAAGAGCTAAAATTAAGTTAAAAAAATAAAATAAATAAAATAATAAAAAATAACGTTAATTCCTTATTTATGCATTCGATGGAAAGGTAATAGTGTTTTTTCTTTTAGTATTAAATTCTGTTTATATTGTTAAATTTTATTTAAGTATGTAAAGTTGTAATTTTTTTTTAATATAAAAAAAGAAAATTACCTGCATAAGTGTAATATATATTTTTTTAAAGTAAAAGTAATAAAAACTGATTTCGTTTCCAATTTAAACGGCTTTTTTTAATTTTTTGAGACCCAGTTTTCACTTTTTTCTGGGAAGATTTCTCCAATATGGGGATGAGATAAACCAATTGCCTTTAGCTGGAGTATAGCGAACCAACTTATATGATACTACGAGTAGCTCATAGGCGCTACTTCGTTCGCGTTGGTATAGTGAATAATTAATAAAAGGTCTCTGAGGGTTGGCCGACATGGAAGCGGGTGTTGACAATATGCTTTTAATGAACAAGATTTGTAGTGGATGGCCGTGGTGCAAGTGGTTAGTGTATTGGCTTGACGGACAACGAATAAATACCTGTAGCAGCAGACATTAATCCAATTGAGGCAGTTGATTGATGATGACAACTTCTTTGTGATAGATGATCAGCAGGACAAGGTAGAGGTTATAGGAGCAACTTTCCAGGAAGTGTACAAGGCGAATGACATCATTGGTCCGAAACACGATCTGGAATATCGATTCCTTGTGCACAATTTCTACCTTCGAAATGAAATAGTGAACTGGCGATTCGAGAGCTCGGGTTTCACCCAGTTCAGTGACGAGAATATGGCAAATAATATCATCGCCGATCAGAGGGTATTACCCCCGTTCATTTCGAAGGAGGCGCTCCAAATGATTAGAAGTAAGAAGTCAATGGGAACCGATGAAATACCAAACATTGTACTTCGGCATCTCCCACTATAAGAGGTGGACATTTATACCACCTTGTTTAATACTGCAATGAATAATGCCCACTATTCAGCGCATTGGAAAAGTGCGGTGGTACACCCCATTCGCAAAAAGGATAAAGGCACTTCTAACCCGGCGAATCTCCGGTCGATTAGTCTTATTCCAAACATCAGTAAGGTTTTCGAAAAAGTGGTCAATAGATTCCTGACAAAAATATAGTTCCGGATAATCAAATCGGTTTAAAGGCGGTGCAGATGTCATTCTTGCCGCGTTTAAACTAGTTTCTTATATCCAATGGAAGAAAGGCAAGAACCAGTACTCTGGTGTTTGCCTGATTGACTTGGAAAAATCCTTAGATCCTGTATGGTTAGAAGATGGAAGGTCCAAAGATATAAGTCATTACCTAATATACTTTTGCAAAGTGACAAATTAGCGATACTGTTAATCTTCCACGTTGCTCGAACAGCTGCGCACAAGCGACTCAGGACGCATTCGGAGGTCTAAGCCGAGCTTATTTTGCATCTGCCACTACAGCATGTTGACGGTCATGGCGGAAGCAGAGAGTGACGAAGAATTGGGGTCGTTTGAACTGTAAAGGGAAGTCAAAAGGAGTGAGCAAAATTCCCGGGATGAAAACATCTTCTCCACGGCCACATCCGGTTGGATGACGTTCCTTAGCAGTTTTCTGACGCGGAGTCTGGTTCCATTGCATAGTTTCGTTCATTTCATCTGCCCGCATTCCTCTAGGAACAACGGGGACTATCTCCAGAGAAATCTACAGAGAATAATAATGTGACGGCAACCATCACTCTACTGCCATTACGAATGTTCAACCGATCAACCGATTTTTTGCGTGGCATTTTGCATTTGTCCCAAACGATAAAAACGCAGGCTCTGATAAAATATGCTTTATGGCTATCGGGGCTTTCACTAATGTCTAAATTGAGTGGAATCTTAAAACAAGAATGTGCCGTTTTGCCACCTGGCAGTGGCCGCGCTACCCGATGACGCCACAGCCAAAGCGAATTTGCCTTCACTTTGCACTTTTTTAAGTAGGAAACTCAAAGCTTTTCCAGTGCTTCCTGGGGCATCAAAAAAAAAATCATAATAATTTCTTCATAAATCTACCGCTGCTCGGCAGTTAATTGTTGTTCGCCGGAACATAACTCCTCCCCGCTGCGTACTCTCGATTAGTTGGCATATTGTGGAGTTGGCAATAAGAACACCAACAATACCGTGAATAATTGGCGCTACCTGAATCCACTTTAAGTAACACAGGCCTCTGCAAAGGTTTCTTCCCAGTGTTGGTCCTTATCCAGCAAGTGGCAGTTTCACATGCCGCTTGGTAAGTAGGGTATTCAACGCCATCAACACCCCTTAGACCAACGAACGACGTTGGGCCGTGCAATGTATGGAGAAATAAGTGGAGGTAGAAGTACTCGCTGATACTTGGATGTATTGAATGAACGTGATCAAAGATATTTTGTGTAGAAAGACTGGGATGAGCGGGCACTCGAGTCCCACGTATTCTACTCCTCTTCCCTTATCAAAAGTGTAGTAAGCCCGTACTCTTCATGTAGCAGAGTTCTTGCGAGCTTGTTCTCCCGATTGTGAGAGTGGTATTCCATGGGCTTTCCACACGATCGTATATATTCGAGGCATCAAAATGCAGCCGCTCTCCAAATAAAACATTGGAGAACGCGACCTGGGTTACATATTTACAAAGATATTTTATAGCCTCAATGCTGCCACAGTATTCAACTTTGAAACGCGTAAGTGTTTTCAGAGCATGTTGAAGGAGGCACCACCCATTATTTGTCCAACACCACGTTTGACGACCAAATATCTTTTTCTTAGTGAGAAGATCCATAAGTTTTTTAACCTTCAAGGCGATCGTGAAATACCTGCCCTACGAAAAGCTTATTTGATGAATGCATCTTCCCACTTTGGAGCGTATCCCTGATCGTCAGTTCCGAAGCAAACAGCCTTCGATATCCAAAATGTGTTCAGCATATTCCTTGACGTCCCATTAGTTTTCAATGGAATGTGGCATGAAATCAAAATTCGAACAGGTTTTGCCTAATAGACGCATTCTTGACAAACACTTGCTGCGTGTTAACAGGAAGCATTGAGTAGTGAGCGGCGTCAAGATGGCGATGATCATTGCTAAACGCATTAAAGCCACCTACTGGTACTGGTCTCATCCAATAGCAACACCTTTATATAAGAAGAACATTCTGCGGATAAGTTCGCATTATTGGGTATACGATGGATTCAAGAGTTAACATGACGACTTGAACTACTACATCGTATTTGGGGCTAGTGTTAAAAAAGTTTTGAGGGCTAGTCAACGGCAGCTTTCATATCCCCGAAGTAGGAATATTCAGCACTTTTTGCTCAATAGATACCGGAAAAGGCCTGGCTTTCCAGGTTGTGGGTTGTGTGTGGGATTGAATCTTCACCACGGAATTTTTATTTTAAGCAATCACGACAGAAACTGAGTTCCAATCAAACATCTTCATTCAATCTGAAGAATGTTTCATAACAATATGCTTCGAATGCAACTATGTGTTCATTTTTGAAAAAGCAAGAAACGATAAGTCTCTTCTGGATTTGTCCCACTCCAGAAAGGGCAATTTTGCTTGTTCGCAAGCCCATTAATCCACAAGAGCCTAATCCGCGAACGCATGGTCTTGAGTGGAACCTTATACGTATGGGACCGAATATTACCCGAAGATCTTTTCTCTCGAAGCGTGGACGCTTCTGCACCGAAAAACACGATCAATATATTGCATAAGGTCATTTTGGTTGCCCGAGAGAAGGCGTTATTACCCAATTGCCTTCTAAGTTAAGGATGCAGTGATTAGCAAGAATGATTCTTCGTATTATTCCCCCGCTGGACTCGTTGTCGGGGTTGATAGCGGAGCCAAGGTAGATGAAGTCACTTATTACGTCGAAATTGTAGATTGCCATCGTGACGGATTGTCTTAGGCATCGATGTTGTGTGCCTCTCTTTGTTGACACCGTATACTAGGTTATGTTACTTTGCTTATCCTTCGAGGACCGCTAAACCCATCTTTGCCACTTCTACTTCAATAGTCGCAAACGGTCCATTTCTATTTTGTCAATGTCAACGCATATGCGAGTCGTAACAAGCCGCCCAAACTTCTGCCAACCGCGTACTTCCATTAAGTCCTGAGGATCAGTGACATCGATACCAATAAGCCATCAGAAATGCTTTAACTGCTGCGCTGGATTTCACCCGTCTACCCCTACAAAACCTGTGGCCTGACGATTAATGCCAATAGGTGTATGTAACGCACCAGCAAACATATAGAGCGGCGCTACAAAGAGCTTACGAGCCGCTCTACGTAAGCTCCACGAATGAAAAGGGATAGCGGAAGGAAGAAAACAATAGCAGGAGAAAGCTCGAAATCGAGGAAATTGAGACATTTTCAGCAGAAAAACGTTCGCAAATTGTATCAGAAGGTAATAAGGGCAACAAGGAACAAACGGAAGAGTTAGTGTTCAGGCAGAATGAACGTCAACGGTAATGGTAAACAATCCTGTCCACTCGACCTCGATGAACCGAGAATCGTTATATTCAAATTTAAGCCCAACAAGACGAAAAATTCTGACAGCCTTCTTGCCGGGCTGTCTAAAGCGACGGGAGATGACTTTGTGAAGAGCATATACCTCATCTCTGAAATATGGTCCAAACCTTAGCATTGTATGCCCGATCCTGAAAGAAGGAGACCCTTTAGTCTAACTAACTACAGATGCACCAGTGTTCTCAACATCGCATATAACATCTTCTGTTCGTATTACTTGGCTTTTGCCAAGAAACAGAATGGTCCTAATTCTTGTGGTTTAGTCCTGAAAAGCTCATTATCGACCTGATTTTTACATTGCGGCACATCTAGGAAAAGATCCTCGGATTCAAAATCCACACTTGCCACAAATTTGTCGATTTTAAAGTTGTCTATGACAGCGTATATCGAAAAAAAATTATATGAAGCCATATCCGACTTTGGCGTTCCTGCTAATCTTGTTCGGTTTTACAGATAGCAATGAAGAAAACTCGCTGCTCCGTGAGGCTCGCTAATGATTTCACCAAGACTTTTGATGTCAAAAAAGGCTTTCGACGAGACAATCCATCGTCATGCGGTTTCCTTAACATCGTAGCATTGAGAATATTTAGCGAAACTTTCAAGCCACCACAAGAGGTGAAATCTTTCAAAAGTCTGAAGCTCTCTCGAGCAGCCAAAATAGGACTTTATAAAATATTGATCCCAATTTTCCTCTACGGCGCAGCCGCATGGACTTTATTAAAAAAAGGATGAAGTGCTTGGCCCTTTCGAGGGAAAAGTGCTTCGATTAAACTATGGGCCCGTCTGGGTCGACGTGGAATTGAAGAGGAGATTTTACAAAGAACTGTAAGGGCTAGATCCAGCTAAATGTGTTAGAATCTATCGACTTAAATTTGTTGGACATCACCGCTCTAGTTCAGAAAGTCTTCGAATCCGAAACTGGAGTTAGCTAGCAAATAATAGGGGTGGCAAGGTATTGAGGGACTGAGACCTAGATCCACCACGGACTGTACTACTACTTAAGTACAATATGTAAGTAACTGTCTTTCGAAAATGAAATTGGGGAACTGCAAGCGCCTCCTTGAGTCCTGTACTAGTGTGTGATGGATGGATGGAATGGAAAGCATGTGCTGTTCTATATTTAACATGGAAATCTTACTTCATTGACAGACGCTGTCCAGATTCACCCAGATAAATACATCTAATTTTCAGTGTCAACAAAGGCGAGTTGTTGCCAATTTCTGCTTCTAAATATCACGATGAAATAAAGTACACTCCACAATTTTTTTTTTTTTTTTTTGAAAACTTTAATTTTTATTAAAGCGAAATGAAATTATGAAAAAACAAAAAAGATTCTAAAGTCATTTAAAAAATAAAACAATAGTAAAATTTGAATTAAACAATTGATTGCAACTTCTGTAAGTCTAGGCTGCAACACGCAACATATCATATCCGGATTCAGAAGCATTCTTTCGATATTGTACTCTATCGGCGATGCAATTTGTTTCCGATTTGTAAAAGTCCCAGACTACCGGTACAATTTTGAAAGCAGTACTAAAATAAAATTTAGAAACAAATAGAAAAATATGCAATTTTACATCAAAAATCACTTACAAGGTCGACGTTTGTGGCAATGTATCTTTTCCGTTTTCATATGCTTTCAAAAGATTATCATGAGCATCTTTGAGTTCATTGTAATCCACTGGTGCTCCACATTCACAGATTCTACTTCGAATTTTCGCAAAAACTGGTTCCTCAGCCCAGAAATTTGAAATTTGGGTCGGATCTAACTCAATGGCATCTCCAAAAAGACGAATCTGTAAAATGGATTGAAATCATATCAAGGGATGGTTAGAGAAAGCATGAGATTAGATGGATGAGATTAGAGAAAGCACTGAGCGGAACCAAAATGCTGTGCTGTAACTATGACTTTAGATCAATTGTGCGTGTATTGCCTCCTCTTCCGTTCTATGAGCAAAACATCGGCTTCTACGGAAGAAACAGCATGCGAAATGTTAAAAGGAACAAGCCAAGAACTCTTGACATGATCAAGGAAATTTAGTAGTACAGTCATGGTCCGTACCGAGGGTATAGACAACCGATTCTGCAAACTACAATATTTGACAGGAGGAGTACCCAAATTGCGTTGTGCGGCAGAACGAATCATGCAACGTGAGCGATTAAAGCCATGATTCCGATATGCCCGACCAAAGAGAAGTATACATTTAGAGGACAGAGAACACGCTCTCTATATTAAGGAGACTTTTGGCGTCAAACAAGTGTTAAGACAGTGTGATGCGCTGTCATGTGAGTTCATTAACACAAAACTTTAGGAAGTTGAGCGAAATTTACAAGCCAGATGTAAAGCTTTCCAAGAGCCTGCCTAACTACGTGCATACGACGAAAACACGAAGCGAGTTCTCACTGGAACAGAAACGGCGAAAATGAATGTAGATATGGAAAGCGAAATCTGTGATTGCCTCATCGAAGAAACGTACAGATCATCACTGTACACATCGAGTTACAATTTCGAGGCTGTTAGAAATTTTGTCTACAACTTTGTATGAGCTCTTAACCCTGATAATGGTGCCTCACTTGCTGGTTTCGTGCTGTAAAAATAGGGTAGGCACTGAAAAGTGTCAACCTGGCGATACTCAGTGTTGTAGTTGTTTCCACATATCAGCTATGCTTATTTTACAACCATCGGACTCGACTTACTCAATTTATAAGTGCAAGTGCTGAGCAGCAGACGAAAATAGCAGTACTATGATAGAAACGGGACAGCGGATGTATAGCCCAGATACAGTCAACGGTGAAGTAAAATTCCGGAAGACCTATATGAGATCTATCCTGGATACTTCGATATATTTTGAGCTCAAGCCTGTAAGGATTTCCGAGAATAAGTCTAAGCCCTTAATAGACCAACGGCAGCGCCAACATCTCCGAATTGATTACTGGTTTCGGTCTAACCGACCCCTCGTCCTAGGAGCATCTACAATGGAACTGGTTCTTCAGGTTGGGGGTTGTGCCGCCGGAGTAACTACACGGTTATATAAAAAAACAGATGTAGTTATTAAGCAACAATAAGAAACGGATACGGACGGATCTACTGTTGAGAACCCCTAAAAACGAAAGAAGGACAACGAACTTCGGATCTGCACGTGGAACATTAGCTCCCTTAATAGACCACGTGCAGCCTAATGCTCCTGAGCAGACGTTAGCGACATCCAAGAGATGCGATGCGATGGGCCGAACAAAAAGAGGATGAAAACCTGCAACATCTAATATGGCCATTGTTATCGACGGCAGATTCAGCGCCTATTTGGATGCCAATATTAGCCTTATATGAGCGCACGTCCCCATAGAGCAGAAAGATGAGGACACTAGAAAAAACGTCTACGAGCTCTTGGACAAGACTTATGAGCAGTGCCCCAGTTATGACATTCTTTGACAATTGTCCTCGAGAATTTAGTGCAAAGCTAGGAAGAGAGGACATCTTTGATAGTACTGTCGGAAAGAATACCCTGCACGGCCACCACCCCCTATAACAGCAGGGGTGAATCATTGTCGTAGCCAGCACTGATCAATCAATCATCAACCAGATTGACCACATTCCGATCGAAGAACGACACTCCCCTAATTTTTCAGATGTCCGAACGTTCCGAGGGGCCAACATCAACTCGGATCATTATCTTACTGTAGCAAAGGTACAGTTGCGGATATTCCGAACGTTGTAAAGGCAATCTAATACTGTGAGGAAGTTCGACGTCGGACGGCTACGATAGAAATGCCGCGTCTGATGTGCTGGGTTTCACTTGGGCATCACAACGAAACCCCTGGTTTGATGACGAGTTCGGTCAAGCATATGCGGCTAAGCAAGATGCATATAAAGTGCCGCTGCACAGAAGGACTAGAGGAGAGACGAACACTGGCTTCTCAGGAGCAAAAAGAAGGAGCGGTCAAGGAAATTGAGATTCCAGGAGTGAGATTCGGAAGTTTTACCAAAAGATAAAAAAATCATCCCAGGGACAGAAACTCCGAACCGAAGCATGTAGAGACGAAGGAGACATACTCTTATACTATGTCACAATCAATGCTAAGGATTTGGAAAGACCATTTCTGTAGACTGTATAACGACGATAATGAGCCAAATACCGCTGCAAGGCAGAATGAACCTTTCAACTTGGACGATGTAGACCAACAAATCCGTCCACCCGACCTGGATGAAGTAAAGAGCCATATTTGAACTTATGTCCAACAAAGCAGCTGAAGCGGACGGCCTGGCTGCCGAGCTCTTCAAAGCGGCAGGCGATGACTTGGTAAGGGGCATACACCAACTCATCTATAAAACATGGTCGGACGAAAGTACGCCCGATGAATGGAACCTCAGCATTGTTTGTCAGATCCGTAAGAAAGGAGAACCTCTAAACTACCCCAACTACAGAGAGATCAGTCTTCTTAACATCGCCTACAAGACCCTATTTGCCGTATTGTGTAAAATATTGAAGCCGTTCGTCAACAACCTGATTGGTCCATGTCAGTGTGGCTTTAGGCCAGAAAAGTCTACCATCGACTAAATATTCACACTTGCAAAATACCTATGACCTCCAAATCGATACACACCACCTATTCATCGATTTTAAGGCCGCGTATGACAGCATCTATAGCGACGAGCTAAACAGAGAAATGTCTAATTTTGGCATTCCTGCCAGAATTGTCCGTTTATGTAGGATGACGATTTAGAATGAGCGCTGCTCCATTAAGGTCGGTAAAGAACGCACCTCATCGAGACTTTGCTGTCAAAAAAGGGTTTGGACAAGGCGATGCGCTGTCATGCGACTTCTTTAACATCATTCTTGAAAGAATAGTGCAAAACTCACACGCCAACATAAGGACAATTTATGATATCGACATAATCCGATGAAAGCAGCGTGAGGCCTGTGGCGCTTGCGCGAGCATTGAAAATGGCGAAAATGGGTTTAACGCTCACTGAGGGCAATACCAAGTAAATGCTGTCAATAACAAAGGACACCCAACCCCGACGTCTCAGACAGAACGTCATGCTCGACAACACCACCGCTGAGATCAAACGAAGAATAACTCTTGCCAATCGTTGCTGCGCTAAGAAGGCAATTGACTGTCAAAGTCCTCTCTCGAACAACAAAAATGACCCTATATATGACCTTAATTATCCCAGTCTTGGTCTATAGCGCAGAGGCATGGACTTTATCAAAAATGGATAATGGTGCTCTTCGGTCCTGTTTGCATAGACGGTGAGTGGAGGAGGAGATACAACGACGAACTGTATGGTGGATGTGCAGCGATATCAACTTAAAAGAATGAAGGTCCAACGACTGAGGTGGCTGAGTCATTTAGAGCAGATGGACACCAGTGCTCCGGTCCGAAAAGTCTTCAAATCTGCCCCCGAGAGAGTAGAGAAATCAATCAACTTAGCGTGCGAAATTGGAGGTAGCTAGCTGAAAACCGAGCTGGCTGTAAACGCTTGTTGGTTGAGGCCCAGGTCCACCCCGGACTGTAGTGTAACCTTAAGTAAGTATCTAAGGTGTTTGGAAAACTTATCTCCAAACAAATAATAGCCCACTTATCTTCGAATCGCCTCCTTACTCCTTTGAAATCTGGGTTCAAAACCAAACATAATTACCCTTCGGCCATGATTAACATCATTGATAGACGGCTTGTGACAATATTTTTCCTACTTGACTTTTCGAAGGTCTTCGATAAAGCTCACTATAACACACTGTGCTGGAAGCTCTGAAACATTTTCACCGATCGAGCATGTTTAACTTATTAGAAATTATCTCTCCAATAGAAGTACATTTTTAGAGCTCATAATAATAATGCAAGGTGTACATCAGGGATCAATTCTCGGACCTATCCTATTCTGTGCTTTCATAAATGTCTTACCGTCTACGATGTTCAGCTTTATCTCACTCATCCCAGGAGGAAGTTTGAGGAGTTCGAATTAAAATTAAATGAAGATTTGTCTCTGATCCATAACTGGTCTGTGGTAAACGGGCTATTGCTTAGCCCTGCTAAATCAAAAGTTGTCTCCATCTGCCACCGCAATCTGGACGTTCAAGACTAAGCCAGACCTTTGACTTTCTATATTAAGAACTGTTAGAGTCACTTACCAGCCTCGGTTTTGTTATAACAAATAATTCATCTGGATACAATCACACTATCCGCGGATACAATCATATCTCCGCCTCATTCCAAAATTCTACTAAAATGCACTCTGAAGCAATATCTAAATGTTCGAAATTGCAAAATATAAGAAACTAACAAAATACAGTACAATTTGCGCGATCCCAAAGAACAAAGAACATTTTACAACTCGTATTTTTGTACTGGAATTCGTCACGCATATTTTTAGTTCGCTCTATTAGACTTTGGAATCCACTCTGCCAACGCGTCAGAGGAATATCAAATGTCGCAAACTTCAAAAATGCAGCCCTCTCACACTTGTCTCTTGATTTGCGTAGATACTTTGCGTCCGGTGAGTGTTTCGCAGTCCTAAACATGAACATATCAGTATGGGTACATACCTGCCAAAAGGATTTACTTCCTTCCCAGTCGATTGTGCCCAGATTGAAACTAACTGAGACTCGTGGATCCTTCACTAAATTCTCGTATTTTCGAGAATTTCTTTCAGTTACAAATGTGACGTGTTTATCCGTTAGACCACGGTAGACCACAATTCGATTTAGGACACCATATTCTCTGAAATGCAAAGATTTTAAGAACTTAGCCTCTCCTCAATTTTAACTTACTTGTCAAGTGTTGCAATACTTAGTGGGACGAAAGACTGATTCTGTTTGAACGCATCCACAAGATCTAAAAAAAGTTCAACTGGATTCGCTGGTGCATTATTGATACAAGCAAGTTTCGATATTGCCTGCAAAATTTAGAAAATCAACATTACGATAAGTGTAATACGAGTAGATTTGCAATTTTCTTTTTCGATATTTTCCTACCTCCATTCTGGAACGAGACCTCTGTTCAAGGCGGCTGCTGAAATGAGATTGGCGAACACATTTGAATAGCCGTTGAAATAAAAAATACATTCTACATCAGAACTGTGAGGTTGCAAGATGATAACTTGCACCCCAGCAGACTTAAATTTGTGGTTTTGCTTTTACGCCATTCCGTGTGCTTTAAGTACGAGTATATGGTATTTGGTTACTTATACACTGCGTATAAGAGATATGAGTTATGGAGTGAACGTTTCGGTTTTATCTTATATGGGCGCATTTTGTGGGTTCTATTCAGGGTTATTTGTGTAACTACATACACGCCGAGATTGCCAACAACCAGCATTCAGGCATTCTGAATAGATACAAGTTAAGATATCTACTCGTAATTCTGTAAATCGTAAAGCATAATAGCCATGTAGTACTATGGGACCAGAAAAACTGCACTCGTGGTTTTTGATATCTTGTTTGACCCCACTGTATTAGGAGAGCGATCTGACAGACCGACATCTTGTCTTGTGCCAAATAAAGTCTGAGCAATTAGATTTGGGCATTTTTCTAATCAAAATTTAGCTCGAAACTGCCCCTAGGATTCGGTACTACTGTGATTCCAGGAAGATGGAACTTATCATGTCCTGCGATACTACTGTTCTCAGAATAGTACTCGTAAAGGTAGGTAATAATTAACATATTTCACCAGTTTCTGGATGTTGATTCGAATCTAAATTATGTCAAGAGATTTGAGAAGCGAGTACCAGAAGTTGCTCTTTGTGAGGAACTCTCTTATGAAGATATGAAATATGTACGAACGATTTTCTATCTCCAGAAATATTGAATCCTACTCATACATATGTATGTTTAAGAGAATGTCAAAAGCAAGTCTATAAGAATTATATTCGGCGCCAAAAGATCAATAGAGATAACAAAAAATTCCATCCCCTTTAAAAGGGTAGCCCAGTCGAACATGATGACACATAACATTGTGGAGCACATCAAAGGTTTTCCGTTTTTCCACTGTGGGTAAATTGCAATAATTCAAAACAACATCATTAAGTGTGACCTTTTCACTGAACACGTCATAATAACGACGTTTTATGAATCATTATGTCATTGATTAGTGCACAGTACAATAGATATGTATTACGTCATTATTTGTTTTGATCCCATTTGTTGTCGTTGCTCTCTCTTGTTTGAGTTAATAATTTTGCGACTTGGGTTTTTACCTGGGACTTTGAATAGTCACCGTGGATTACTAAGAAGCAGATAAAAGTGTGACATACAGAGCCGGCAAAAGGCTATGACAAAAGAAGATAATACTGATGATAATATCAAAGGATGGGTTTTTGATGCCCTGGGGAGTTTAGGTAAACAGGGTTTTAAATTAGACATCAGAAAGGCGGTATTTGCATCGCTACACGTAAAAAAGCAAATTTTCCCATTTTTTTTGTTTTCCTTTTAGGACGATGCCCTTGTCCCTACGTTTTCAAAGTTTTTTTTTTTTTGATTTGTCCAAAACAGGCTTCCGCCTCGCCTATGACCTCCTCAATGTTCTTCGCCAAATGGGGCCGTGAATCCTGTCAATTTCTTAACGAATCGGTTCAATAATTGACCGTAGTACATATTGCCCCGTGGTTCATTTCTTCATAAAGTCGATGAGGATTATTTACTTCAAATTCCAAAAAATCGTAGTCATCGGACCGTTATTGTTTTGATTGTCACTTGCTTCTGGCGTGTAGTAAAGGATTTATGGACGGTGACAACTTGACGTAAAAAAACTGCAGATATCGCTTAGAGAGCGGATACTGTTACCGCTTATTTTCCTCTGTGATCAATCGCGGTACCATTCGGACCGATTGTTTCCTCATTTATGATATAAAATGTTGATTGCTGTTCCATACGATACGCATATGGCCTCAGCTACTACGCGCACTCTCTCTCACGACTTGCTCAGCAATCACGTCTGTCGAGCTTACGGCTATGTTTAATTTCTTGAATCAATATCTTACGATAGTTAAGAGTAGCATTCTACCTTGCTTTTATTTCTTCGCACATTTTCCATCCAAAAATAAAATACTATACATGAACCTCTATTGCTTTTTGGGCCGGATTTTCCAACGAATTTCGTTGAACATGGCAATCGCAGCTGATTTGTTCAGCTTGAAACTCGTCCACTGTCGGTATCATCGCAATTTCCTTGATGGTTAACAACAGAGCCTTAGTATTGCAATTTTTCGCATTGCGTCTCCTTCTGCATAGTGATCAGGTGTTCAACAGAAAAACATGGACAACACTAAAAAGCTACTAGCAGTACCTTGGTATACTCGAACTCTAACTTCAAATTCTTCGGTTATTCTCGCAGTGCACTTAAATTTTGTTTCAACGCCATCGATATGTACGATGTACCCTTTTTACGAGTATATATCGGGTACATTTGAGATCTCAGCGCTGTGTTAATAAGATCTCTGGCAACTCTATCAAATGGTTTTCCAAATCGATGAAGGCAACATGCAGATGTTTCAAAGCGACACTATGTTTCTCACCCATAAAGGGATCATCTCGTAAGGATGTATCGGGTTTTCCAATGAGAACTTGTCAACTTTTTTTTTAAATAAAACGCAAACCATTTGAGATATTTCAAAAACTTTATTATCGGCTTGAATTACAATCGAAACATTTATAAATGGAACTCGACTTCGTTCATATGGCCACCGCGGGCACGTTTGCAGCGGTCGATTCGTTGGACCCAATTTTCAACGA
This sequence comes from Volucella bombylans, assembly GCA_949129095.1. Classification (NCBI taxonomy): domain Eukaryota; kingdom Metazoa; phylum Arthropoda; class Insecta; order Diptera; family Syrphidae; genus Volucella; species Volucella bombylans. The sequence continues at coordinate 139,010,897 of OX422143.1, forward strand.
CTCGGCCACACATTTCGGCCGAAACGGCCGCTATTTCGCGTTCAATGTTGGCTCTGAGCTCTACCAACGTCGTCGGCGTGTTGGCATAAACCAATGACTTAACGTAGCCCCACAGAAAATAGTCAAGCGGCGTTAAATCGCACGAACGAGGCGGCCAATCGACTGACCTATGTCTTGAGATAACACGCTCACCATGGGTGTAAACCAAGATCCTTACGCAAAATACGCCATAATATGATCTGAGCGATGCCCAATTCTTGAGAACGCCGTGGAATTGACTAATCTGGATCGTTTGCTACGGACGCCTGAACGGCAGCGATATTTTCGACACTACGACCAACCCGTTGGCAACATCACACAACGAATACGTAGACTCAAATTTTTACACTGAACTTGTTGTTGCCTGTCTATAGGGCGAGAATTACGACCGAAAATTGGAGTTAATGCTCTTAAAGTTGCAGTCACCGACTCCGAACTTCGGTAGAACATTTTTATAATTTGCAAACGCTGCTCGTTAGTGTACTTTACCATGATGAAAATGTTGAGTTTACTGAATAAATTGACAGTGACAGTTTGATGATTAGTGAAAGAGTGCGTTCACATTTTAAATTCAAAGTTGTCAAGTCCCTATTGGAAAACCCTTTAGTTGCAGTTTCCACTTTTACGTACTACCCAGTAATGGATTGCCGGTATAAGTTTGGATGTTCATCTGCATTTCGTTATATCTCAGCGACCTTGGTACATAACTAATGACGCCGTCTTTTCTTCAATTTTGATCCTCGTGATTCCATTGGCATCGTTTTGGCTTAAGGCTCTTCTGTTATATTTCCTCAACATTTCATTTGTAATAATGTCAACGGGAACCATTCCAACTATAACAAAGGCGGACTTGTCTGATATGGTTGGAAAGCCGCTGATTGTCAATAGCGCGCAGAGCCTGTATGTTGACGATAGTTTCCTTTTGGTCTCCGTCGTCCTCAATGCCTATGCCCAGATTGGAGTGGCATACAAGAGAACTGATGTGATAACTCTGGAAACTAGGATCCTTTTTGTGTATCTAGGTCCACCAATGTTAGACAGTATGCACGAAAAAGCTCCCTGCATGCTTTCTTGGTTAAATAGTCCACATGTGTTTTGAACCGTACAGCATTACTCCAAGATGTTTAACCCCTTCTTTGGAGCTGATTATTTGGTTATTATCCGGACAATTGTTGCGTTTTTAGCGGATTCAACTGTACGAATCTACAGTCACGACTGCAATGTCATTGGCGATTCCAATTACCATCATCCACCTAGGCAACACAAATCGTAGGACTCGGTCGTACATGATGTTCCACAATGATTGCCCTAAGACCGATTCCTGTGAAACTCCGGCAGTAGTAGACGTTGTAGTATTTTTCACCTTCATCTGTATTATACAATATCTCAACTTCCTGCTGTTGAAATAGCTTGTCACTATAGGCAGCAAGTAATCTTCTATACACAGCGAGTGATTTTTAACATCCAGCGTTGCTACTGCACAGTATTTGTGCCGTAGAGCCATCTTTTCGCTTTGATGATGCCAATAGGCACACATATAGTGTCCTCGAGGATTTTTTCCTTTTGGAAGCAGGACCAAATGTTGTACATATTTCCCATTTTTCGGGAAACGTTTCTGGTTCTGGTCTCTTTTTAATATCCACTTTTATTGTCCGATGCCGTCGGGTCCGGGCGCCTTGTTGTCGTCTATCTTCTTGCATGCCTGGACCACCTCTTCTTGGGTAATTAGTGGAATGTCCACTGCACTGACTAGTTTCTTATGATATTGCACATAGTAGCTGGTATTTTGAGGAAAAGATCCTCTACTACGTTTTTCAGCATTTTTGGACATGGTTTTGGAGCGTCCTCTAGCCCTTTCGGCCTCCTCCCAGAGGCGTTTAAGGCACGCGGTTTTGTTTTAATTGATGGCTCTATTTAAATTGCGTCTTGCCAGCTTAAAAGTATACAGGTATTGTTGGAAGCCTGGCCTCCTTCTTGAACGCTGGATCTTGCGTCGGTCTAATAGGGATCTTGCCCGAAGTGTCTTTATTTCCTCGTTCCACCAGTAAAACCGTGGTGCGCCTGACTAGTTCTGAAAGACCATTATGCTGAAAGACCATATAGCTGAAAATACTCGTACTTCGAAGTGTTGACGAAGCCATTTATTCAGCAACGGGAATTCATCCACCGTAGGTCCTCCTTCTGCGGTTAAGTCATTTATGACCGGGCATTATAGGGTCTTTTATAAGTCAAAACCTGTTGGACGAGAGTAGTACTCGGTGGCTACCACGAGCCTTTGAAATAAGTACGAATGATAGTAGCAGTACTAAGCATTTCTAGGTTGACTCTGTAATCGTAATCGTAAAACACCTTGCCACCATCATATTTCTAAAACTTTACACCGCTTCTTTTGTCAACATATAATGGCACTGACTTCTATATATTTTAATAATATTGCCTTGTCCAATGTTTAGAATTCACTGCAATATTTTAATAGTATGCGTCATTTGCTTCACCAATGAGTAGTTGTTACAATTTCTCGTGTCGCTTTTGCCACTATACAGTGGAACAAGAAAGTTATCCCTGCACTCGCTTGGAATTTGATAACTCTTATCCTTATTGGAGCTGGCCTCTTGAAACACCGAACAGAGTTTTTGCGCTACGCTAACACTTTTCTTCGAAGTTGTTCCACATACTTTGCGTCCTTAGTTCTTACTCTTGGTTAGGGGCATTTGCAGCCCCTAACGTACAGGCTGGCGTTTTCTTGTTTGAGATGTGCCAATGAAAATTGCTCCATCTTCCTCGAGATCAATCATCAAGTAACCCGGTGGAGTTATGTATACATTCACTTACATGATTTCGTATTCATATATGTACTCGTAAGTACTATACTCCCTCCATCCACGTAGCTCTGATCAACCATTAAGTCACCTTTTACGACAAGAAGGAGGACTAACTGTATTCTACTAGCCATTTCAACTAGCTTACAACTTTACGATTGAACGAAACATCACAAGTAAAACACATTTGGATTTCAATGGTAGTCAAGCGTATTATTAAACACAAGGGTCGACACCCTTGCTCGTACCTCTACGCGGTGAATCCTAGTACATTTGTCTGAAGGTAGGGTACAATAGAGGACATTGAGAACGAATGTGTCCGAAAAGTGAGACGATGGATGGCAGCAGTCGGGTTAGAGCTAGCCGTACATAAAAAGAGACACAATCACCACCAGGATAGGCGATCGAAATATAATGTCAAACCCGGTGATCAGATACCTAGGTGTGATGATCGACACTAGGCTCGTTTACAAGGAACACCTTGAAAGAACGTGCGGCAAAATTGCTCGGGTGAGTACTGCCTTATCCATAATAATAACAAATATCGCACGAGCCAGACCACAAAGGATACTAATTCTGACAAGGATGTGGACTTCAACATATATGCAGCATCAATATGGGCCTGAGCAGTGAAAATTAAATCTTATATGCTGTGCTTATCGGACGGTGTCAGACGATGCTAAAGGGTTTTCCAATATGGAGTTGACAACTATTAATTTGATTTGTGAACGCACTCTTTCACTAATCATCAAACTGTCACTGTCAATTTATTCAGTAAACTCAATATTTTCGTCATGGTAAAGTACTCGAACGAGCAACGTCTGCAAATTACAAAAATTTTCTACCGAAATTCGGAGTGGGTGACTGCAACTTTAAGAGCGTTAACTCCAATTTTCGTTCGCAATTCTCGCCCTAGTATACAGGCAATAATAAGTTTAGTGCAAACATTTGAGTCTACATATTCGTTGTGTGAAGTTGCCGTGTCAGTGAGACAACGGGTTGGTCGAAGTGTCGAAAATATCGCTCCCGTCCGTAGCAAACGATCCAGATTAGTCAATTCCACGGCGTTCTCAAGAATTGGGCATCGCTCAGACCACATTATGGCGTATTTTGCGTAAGGATTTTGGTTTACACCCATACAAGATCAAGCTGACTCAAGAATTGAAGGCGATGGACCATTTGCAGCGACGTACGTTCTCCGATTGGGTTATGGAGAAGATGAGCCAAGATGATGAATTTCATCGCAAAATTATCTTCAGCGACGAAGCTCATTTTTGGCTCAATGGGTTCGTCAATAAGTAAAATATGCGTTATTGGTCGGGTGAAAATCAACATGTGCTTCATGAATCACCACTTCACCCACAAAAAAAAACTGTTTGGTGCGGTTTCCATGCCGGCGGCGTTATTGGGCCATAATTCTTCGTCGACGATAACGATCGTCACGTTACTGTGAATGGTCAGCGTTATCGCGCCATGATCACCGATTATTTTTGGCCCGAATTGGAGGATATGGACTTGGACGACATGTGGTTTCAACAGGATGATGCCACAAGCCACACAGTACACGCTACAATCGATTTATTGAAGAGTAAGTATGGTGAGCGTGTTATCTCAAGAAATGGGCCAGTCGATTGGCCGCCTCGTTCGTGCGATTTAATGCCGCTTGATTATTTTCTGTGGGACGTTGGAAGAGCTCAGAGCAAACATTGAACGCGAAATAGCAGCCGTTTCGGCCGAAATGTGTGGCCGAGTCGTTAAAAATTGGGTAACTAATCGACCGCTGCAAACGTGCCCGCGGTGGTCATATGACCGAAGTCGAGTTCCATTCATAAATGTTTTGATTGTACTTCAAGCCGATAATAAAGTTCTTAAAATATCTCAAATAGTATGCGTTTTATTTAAAAAAAAAAGTCAAGTCAAGTCCTTATTGGAAAACCCTATATATGTGTTATTGCACCAGCGGATATGTTGGATGGCAAACTACATAGGATCTATGCTGTTAAAATCCTAGAACCCCTAGCTACTTGGCAAGCTGAAAGAAAGACAGCGAAGCATGATACCATGGCAGGAGAGATGAAATCAGTCGTCAAAAGAAAGTTGGACCCATCGACTTATACCCGATATCCGAAAATGGACGAACCGACACCACAGAAAAGTGGATTTATATCTCCGCCGGCTCCTAACCAGACATGGTTGCTTCCGAGTTTATCTGAATAGATTAGGGCTTGATGAATATCCTATTTGTTTAAACTGCGGAGAGGCCAGAGATGATGCAAAACGCGTATTTTTCCAGAGTCCATGAAAGAAAGAATTGGAAAAATACTAACTGACCCCTGAAGCTATGACTTACGGTGGTTCCGTGAGCTGTAAGACAAGGTTTAGTGGGTCAGAAGTTTCACATAGGCACCTTCACAGTATGCAATCATCATGATTCCCCCTTCGAACAAAAAAAAAACCCCTCCGGTATGACTGCAGATAAATGTGTAACAGAGATCTCACTTTAGAGTTACTTCCACGCACAGGAACAAAGGTAGCTACATGATTTTGTCCGGACATTTAAGTAGACAATGGTGCAAGAACCCTGAAATGAGTCAACGGTGGCTCTCATAACCTCTACGAGGCTAGTGGCATCGAATCATTTAGCCCGACCCTTCGTCCAGCGGTTCAATCAAGGACCAGAACCTCTAGGTTAGGGTTCACGCGTGGGCGTAACTTTCCCATCGTGAGAATAGAAAAATAGTTCAGAGACAACCACAGCCTCGGTTATGGATGGATATAATGTTGACGACCTTAACACATGTTTTAATGTGCTGTTCTACGTTGACTGCTACAAAGAAGGAAAATGGCGCTGATTTAGATATGAATTTGCTATTTAGATTTTAGCAAAAAGTCTTAAGCCTGTAAGCGAACGCGTAATGATACAATACGCATCAAGGCCAGATTTGAAAATATATATAAGCACAAGCACGAAGGCATCAAAAATGAATTCTATAACCTCCTGGACGCCCATCGTAAAACGCAGCCTGCATCCGATAATAGATTCAGGTTTTCAGAATTACAAACGGGGTGTAACATTTTAGTCGTCGACATGCGATTCCCATATCTCAACTCCTATAAAGGTACCTGACCATCCCCTGATCAATCAAACGTCATCCAGATTGATCATATTGCGATCAACGTCGGATACGCTGGATAATTGATGTCCGAACTTTCCAAGGAGCATTATCATTATACGAATGCGGATATTAACGGTACAATTGGGTCAAATATTGGCAGTTATAACGACGAGGTGGTCAAGGACTTCGTGCAGAAATAACAACAGCGCAGAAATCAGAAGCAGAATTACGCCAATCGTTGTTTCTTTGAATTTAGAAGGCAATTATGTAATAACGCCCTTCCCCGTTAAACCAAACTGGCTTCATATAAGTTCCTTATGATCCCGCGGTTGCTCTATACGACAAGTCGCAAGCCGACAAAGAAACACTTAGCCGTTTTAAGAAAAAGATACTGCGCCTGATTTTTGGTGCTATTTGCATTGACGGGGGTTGAACAACAAACTGTATGGGTTCTACAGCGACAACCGTCTAATCAGGCAGCTGGCGAGAGATCGAGATAGCTGAAGAGGCTTGTTGATTGATGTTCAGGTTTACCCCGTAACGTAGCGCCACTCAAGTAAGAAATTAAAACACATTTAGCAAACAATTAGCGTCTACTGAATTTTTAGTTTTTGACATGTGGAAGATGTATTTGTCTATTGCGGACCAGTAAGACATTACCAATTCTAATGGCCCCCAATCCCCAACAATCTTTTAAAATCAGACAAAAGACCAAAAGGCCCAAATCAGCCTTACCGAATTTGCTTATTCAAGAATTGTTTTTAAACGTCTTACCTATTCATATAATAAAAAGTAAAAGGAAGTCCTTTCATTAGGTAGTTAAAGGCACCACAATAAGTACTCGTATCATAAAAACAACACAAACAAAGGATCAAAACAAACAGTGTCATAAAAGAGGAGAAAAATGTAATCAGCACGATCTGTTGTTTGGCTTTTCATTTTTGTTTTGGTGTAACCGATCACAACAAGGACACGTTTTATGACTTTGTTTTGATCACTTGAACTTTTAGTTTTGTTATAAATTGTGCGGTTCGCAATCTTCTTCACACAGTTGCGAATCACAACTTGCAGAGTGAGCACATTACTGAGAGTAAACAGGATTTTCATATTAAATTTTGAATTGACTTGTAAAAGGATAATAAAAACCAGCATTTAAGGATCGGCAAAGTAAAAAAAAAAATGGCACAGGAACAAACGAGGATTTTAAAAGTTATCTACGGGACCCAAGTGGCACATATAACTTGTACATCGGATGCTGAATACGAGGACATTCTTGAAGTGGGTAAGTCATCGCATCTACTACATTTACTTTTGATACTCGTACATATTTTTGAACTTTTATTTTTTATTTTTTAATTTTATAGTTATTCAAGGGTTTGCGATTCCTGAAGTTTTGAAGGACTTGGTTCGAATCTCCAATGAGTTTGGGTATATCTTTGAGAAGCACACTTTCGAGAACTTTGTCACATCGTTCATGAAAACTGAGCTTGTCTTGCACATCCTAGTGGATAAAAATATGTTATTGGAAACGCTACAACAGAAACGTCGGATTCCATTTGACATTGTGTCTAGCAGCAAGCGAAAAATGTGTGATGCAGGCAAAATTGCTCCGGTCTCGAAGAAAAGTTGCCCTGCACAGACATCAAGGAGCAATCACGATTTGAGTCCACACAACAGATCAGGAGTAGAGAAACAAAACATTGCCGTTAAAGTGTCCAAGCAAAATTGCTTTATAAGACCACCGGACAGAAAGAAGAACTATAGTGTTCCAGTAACGAAACAGGATTGCTTTATTGAAACTCCGGACAGAGTTAAAGACCGCATTCTTGAAACGACAGAGGGTACCATCACAAAATCACCACTTAAGAAAAACTATCTTAGCGTACCGGTAACGAAGCAGGATTGCTTTATTAAATCATCGCCGGGTACTGGGAATTTAGGCGTTTCAAAGGGAAAGCAGAACCACTGCATCAAATCGCCAAGAAGGGATATGTACTTAAGCGTTCCAGTAACAAAGCAGGATTGCTTTATCGAATTACCGCATAAGAGAAAGAAACTTAGCGCTCCAGTAGCAAAGCAGAGTGGCTTCATAAAATCACCGGCCAGAACTAATGACCTAAGCGTCCTAGTAACGAAGCAAAACTGTTTCATAGAATCATCTAAATATACTAGGCACCTTCCCATTGCTGTAACGAAGCAAGATGGTGTTATCGAGCTACCGACAAAGAACAAATACAATAGCGTTTCAGTTACGAACCATAGTGCTCCAGCGACAAAGCAGAATTGCTTCATAAATTCACCGACCAGGAATAAGGATCTAGGCTTCGCTGTAACGAAGCAAAACTGTTTCATAGAATCGCCCAACAAGACTAAGAAGCCCACCGTTGCTGTAACGAAGCAAGATGGTGTTATTGAATTGTCGACAAAGGACAAGTACAATAGCGTCCCAGTAATGAAACAGAATTGCTTTATTGAAACTCCGGGCAGAGTTCAAGACTGCGTTCCTCAAAAGATGGAGGGTACCTTCATAAAATCACCACTTAAGAGAAACTACCTTAGCGTTCCAGTTACAAAGCAGAATTGCTTTATTAAATCACCGCCAAAGTACTCGTACAAGGAGTATGACGCCTTAGTAACCAAGCAGGATTACATTGAATTGCCGAAAGGGAATAGGAAATTAAGTGTTCCATTGATGAAGCAGGATTGCTTTATCGATCCACCGCATAAGGAAAACAAACATAATGCTGGAGCGAAGAAGAATTGCGTCGCAGTAACGAAGAAAAATGATTTCATCGAATCATCCAAAAGGACTAGGAAGTCCAGCGCTCTAGTTACAAAAAAGGATTGCTTCATGAGCTCTCTGTGTAAGAAAAAGGATTATAGTGCTCCACTAATCGAGCAAGAATGCATAAAAAAATCACCGCCTAACGGGAAGTACTATAGCGTTCCAGTGACAAAGCAGGATTGCTTCATCGGATCATTTCCCAAAAATGAGGCCTTTGCTGGCCCGGTTTCGGAACAAAACCGCTTTATTGGACCATCGCCAAGGGAGACCAAAGACAAGAATTACAGCGTCCCTGTAACAAAGCAGAATTGCTTCATCGGATCATTTCCCAAAAATGAGGTCTTTGCTGTCCCGGTTTCGAAACAAAACCGCCTTATTGGACCATCGCCAAGGGAGACCAAAGACAAGAATTACAGCGTCCCTGTAACAAAGCAGAATTGCTTCATCGGATCATTTCCCAAAAATGAGGCCTTTGCTGTCCCGGTTTCGAAACAAAACCGCTTTATTGGACCATCGCCAAGGGATACAGACATCAGCAGTTCAAAGGCTAACAGAAGTCGACCATTTAAAGCGTTTTCCAGACTTCGTCAATTAAAAGCACTGTTGGCAAGACGTCGAATCTTTCCAAGATCCTCTGCCATAATCAAACTAGCAAGACGAGTAATTTGTTCGTAAATACTTAATAAAATTTTAAGTTTTTGTTTTTCAATGTAATTAATTAATTTTTATTGCTTTTAACCAATATTTATGTTTCATAAAAAAATAAATTGTTTCTGTCTTATATATTTAAATTTTTTTTTGTTTTCTGGTTTTGGTAAATTTGTGTTGTAATTTTATGTCAGCGGTTTTCAGATTCTTTGGAGACGGGGCTCCAGGGCTTGTGTAAGGTTAAAAAGCCTATGTGCAGCTTCAGACTAAGCGATTCTATACGTGTTTATTCGACCATGTCAGGGTCAGTACACCGAAGATAAACATTCTACCAGAGCTGAATCATGGGTGTCGATTGCTAATCGTACATCGAATTGGAGAACCAACCCAGGGCGATTTTGGACTAAGTCAGCTCTTGGGATATTAAAAACTTGACCTCTCGGTCAATGACCGAAAACTTCCTTCAGACAACTACGCTACAAACTACAGCAACGAACCCAGTAGAGAGAATGTCGTCATGACTGCAGATCAATGTCAATTTCATCGACACCAAGAAGCCATTGAAAATTCCGGAACCGATGTAATGGGTTTCATCCGACCACGGAATACCTAGTTTGATGAGGAATGCAAGCAAGCAGATATAGTGACGCTAGAGAAAAGTACGAGAGCGGCTTGTGCGCTCTAGGAGTAAAATAGGAGAGAAATCCGAGCGATTGACGAAATGAAGATGTGCTACTCTGGTACCAAAAGGTATCGGTATAAACGTATCAATCCAAACCCGAACAGAAACCTATAGTGAAGTAAGAGCCGCTGCTGATGACATGAAAAAAAATCAATTTGCGTGAAACCGTTAGTGCCGGAAATTCCAAAGTTTCAAAAGAGCGAACGGCGTCTCTCCTGTACCACTATGAAGTAGGACAAGTATTGATTGATCTGTGGTTTTGCGAGCTGGAACTGTAAAGTAAAGCACGGTCTGGAACATCAATACCTTATTTGACAACGGAAAAGACGGTCGTCAAAATTATAAATCACTACAACCAAAGCGGGAGTTCATGCAGTACAACTTGGACATCCTAAGAGTAAGCTAAATTAGGCAGCATGAAATCCTTCGAAACTGAAAAAGCTTTCTTTTCTAACCTAGAAAACCAATGACCACAACTTGTAAATATGGGGTAGGGCCTTAAGTCCTGTTCACTTTATGGTGATTGGGCATTAAAAACCATTATCCTGTAGCACGCTTCACGAAAATACGCGAATGAGGATGACAGGGACGATGTCTATAGCAAATTTAGTGATCATAACACGAAGATTGGGAACGATACCACCACGTTCAAATATGTAATGGGATCGCCAAATATGTAATGGGACCATCTGCAATAAATGCCTCGCTCCTGAGACAAACGAAAACCTCTCGAATGCTGTGAAAATATGATCATCTGGGGGGGGAACACCATTATCCATAGAAGGCTAAGTAGCTATATCACAAGACAGCAGATACCTAAAGATGGATCGATAAACTCATTGAACTCAAAACACGGATTGCAGCGATGTCAGCAGAACCTCATGAAGAGAAAGTAAGTGCAAAGTAGTGTAAGACGAGACAAGCGTAACTACATCATCGCACTAGCCACCAATGCTGAAAAAGCAGCAAATATGTAAGTGCGAAAGCAGGACCTATTATATTAATAAGAAACACACTAGTGGTCAGAATTGCAAACCAAATCTAATAAAATGTGTAGACCGAAATCTGAGGACTTCGGGTGAGCAACAACCTGTCCGATGACAGGTACACTTTCCAACAGAGTATCTAGTTATCATAATTAGACAACAGCGATTTGGACCCAAGCTGATTCAGCGCACGAAATCGATAAGGGACTCTTTTAAACTGGATCCTTTTGCATCGACCACACCAAAATTTTGCGGATCGTCATTCAACAATGCATCGAACACAGACCTCAGCTACATTTCTTGATCATCGATTTCGCGAGGGCCTTGCCTCGCTTCGTCACTCGAAAAGTGACTTACATCGCCACAAGAACGGTGGAAGCCTTCATACATAGATATCTTCGCAACATTTAAAAGATTTTCTGGCCCAATTGTATATCGAACGACCAACAACACCTGTTAACAAGCTCAGAACCAAAAGACGTCAAAATATGCAAGAACAAGTGGCAGTGTACATTTACGTTGCGAATACATTTAAATTGTGACGCCCGACATGCAATCCCAATCAAGTAGACAAGTTGAACGCGGTAGGCAGACATGAAGGGGGACAGCCGAAAAGAAGACCAAATTTACAAAATCGAAGAAAAATCAACAACGAAACCCAATATGCTTACCAAAACATAGCGTTAACCCGAAGTACAGACGCACACAATTTTCTGCCAAGTTTCATATTATGCATTCTATTCAATTTTTATTTTACTATACCAAACGGAATCTATCGCAAATTTAAAAAAAAGAAGAAATATTCACAAATTTCACACCTAGATGTCAGCACATCTGTCATAAGTCGAACTGTCAAAAATAGAATCGAATTATTTGGCACTCTCTCGGTTGAGCTTTAACACTTTGACAGTTGTCGGTGGTGGAAGAGAGGAAAACTTTCGTTTGGAAAAAAGGAACACTTTTTTTCCAAACAATATTCACGGAAAATCGCCGATTTTTCGAAAAATGTAATCACAAACTTAGTTACGTCAGTACAGTGATAGTTAAATTGCCGAAAAATCACCCGAAACACGACACCATGGCTTCGATTTTGGACATGAGAACCGCGACCCCGAGTAGCTTCGATTACTGGTCCCGGGAAATTACAAATTTCTTCACACCGCTGAAGTACTTATTGGAAAATGCTAAATTTGAAGTGTTTTTGAAGGATGTGAACCTGAATTACCTGCTGAATACAGTGTTTTGGATATTTGTGATGTTTACCGTTGGTTTTTGGGGATTCTATCACCTGTTTCTGGTGAGTTTTACGTATAGTACGCGGTGCGGGTATTTTTGTCGAAGAATTTTTTCACCTATTTTTATTTATTTTTCTGTTGAGCATAATTACTGAGAGTGAATATGTGGAGGTACTGCACCGTGGATAATGTCAAAAGCAGCTGTTGCTGGCTGTCAGAAGATTGGTTCAGAGAGTGTGAGATATTTTATTTTTCGGGATTCGACAGTAGGTGGCGGTTTTGTGTTGGCCGTTGGTATAGTTGGATGAAACCCGGAAATGGCTGGTAAACTGATTTTCAAATTCATTTTCATAACAATGCCTCATTTGGTTTGGGAACAATTCATAGGCACACAGTGTAATGATGGTTTTGAAATTTTCGCGTAAAATGCGAAGGCTCGAAGATGAAGAGTGCGATGGCCACTAACGACGACTACTTCTAGCTGCTGGCTAAAGCAGATGCGTCCACTGCCCTTTGAAAGCTCGCGAAACCTCTTGATATGATCAAGTCAGCTCATAATCATGAATGATTACCACATGCGATAAGAAATAGACTCTGCACGACAAGCGACACTGTTTTACTCAGTGGTTATATCGACAAAAGCATCACCTCAAGTTGGAGCTCAACGAAAAAATTGCAATGGCCATCTGCTTCGGCTTATATATAGTTTCCACTAATTTATGTCCCGGTAAAGCTGACAGTCCTCATTTTAAAGTATTGTGTGGAGCAAATGGTCAAAAATAAAGCACACCTAAAAATGTCTTACAGTAAAGAATGACTTTTCTATTTGAGATAGAGTCATTTGGGAGAAGGCGGGCGTTGTTCAACATATATGAAGAATCAACTGCTGTTACATTTAAGATCATTGCCGTTGCAACACTTCCAAGATTTGTGCTCTAATGTTTTCAGCTGTATGACTAACAAAAAGTTCTTGAACACAGAAAGCATTTATCTTTATTTGAATTTATTAGATGACTTACTTGCATAACTCTACAGTGAACCTGAGCCTCAACTAACAAGCTAGATCGTTAGTTACTTGCATTCAGCTGCGCACTCTAAGCCGTTTAAGGTCGCCTTCTCTTGTGCTCGCTACCTAAGGCGAGTTTTTGTTTTTTTTTTACTGCGTTACCCTTTGGGCTGGATTTGAAGACTGCAGGGAGGAGCTTTGGTGTCCATTCGCTCTACATGTTGTAGCCATCTCAGGCGACTGATGCGCAGTTTTCTGACTATCTCGATGTAGCCTCACTCCTCGTATAGCTTGTCGTTGAATCTCGTTGAATTTTTCTCTCAGAACGACCGAAGATTTCTTCATCCGCTTTCGATAGAGTCCATGCTTCAATCAGTTCCGCAAAATATTTTCAAGTATTATTTAAGGAAGTCACATGACAGCGCGCCACGTTAACCATAACCTTTTTTGACATCAAAGGTCTCATTCAAGTCGTTATCAAGGCAGCAGCGAGCCTTCTCAATCGTCATTTTGCACAGGCTCTATATAATTTGTCTCTAAATATGCTGCCATATTCGGCCTTAAGATCGATGAAAAGAATGTGGGTATCGACTTCGACTTGTTGAGTTTTTTCCAGGATCTGCCGCAGTGTGATGATTTGGTCGATTTTGGACTTTCCTGGTCTGAAACCGCGCTGACAGGGGCCAATTAGAGTGCTGAGAAAGGGTTTCAGACATTCGCTCTATATAGCAGATCTTGTACGCAATTTTGAGGAGACTTATATGTAACTCTATAGTTGATGCATGTGGTGGGTTCTCTCTTTTTGTGGATCAAGCGAACGAAGGTGAGATTGCATGCATCAGGCATACGCTACGCTCTTCTGTGCTTCGTCGCCATAACACAATCGGCAGAAGAAGCTTTTCCACATTCTTACCACCGACTGTGACTCTATTACAAGGTTTCCTTCTTCATCTCTACAGATTTCTGTAAGGGTCTTGTTGCCTTGACACATTCTTTTTACCTGTTCCTTCAATTTCCGTACGTTATTCCTGGAATCCAAACTCTCTTTTTCTTCTTCTTGAGCAACCGAGGTTCTTCTCGTCTCTTTTACTCGTAGAGCTTACTAGCGGCTCTTTTCTTACGTTGCTGCGCTGCTTCATACGCCTCTTGTTTAGCTGCATGTGCTTGCCGGTACTCTTCATCAAACCAGGGATTCCTTGTTGGTGGTCATGTGAAACCCATCACATCACTTTCGATGTCTCTGATGGCACTTGATACTTGATGCATAAGAGTTGCTGAGAAATTTCGGTGCATGAGTTCGGCAAAGATTCTTGCGGTCTCTTGCGATTGCAACTTTCCTACGTTATACCTTCTCACAGGAGTTCTCTCTTGTGGCGGTTAGGAGATCCGCATTCGTATCTTGGCTGTAACAAAGTTCGGACTGTAAGGGTGCGGACGTCTAGAATAGTGCCTCCACTACGTATTGCCTCACGTATATCGCAATGTGATCGATTGAGAGTTTGATGATCCGGAGACCACCATGTCCCCGTATGTACGAGTATATTGAGATGAGGAAACCGTATGCTATAGTAATATTTCGCCCCGCTGCAAAGGCAATAAGCCTATGTCCGTTGTCAGACGTGGTAGCGTGTCGTTATGCTTGTCAACTGTCCTACCAAAGATGTCCTCATTTCCTATTCCGGCATTAAACATTCTTTGGGGGTGTCGTCTTTGTCTTAGGTAGGCTTACAAGCGAATATTAGGCTTATGTTAGCAAATTTAGTCTTGATGGAAATTGTTAAAAAACACTCGATCACGAGTAGGAAGCTCAAAACTTTTTACCTAAGTCGGCCGCGTATGGCAAATCCGCAATCGAATAAGAACTGTTTCTTTTCCATATAGCAATCACAACAGTATACATATGAACGTCACAGTTTTGTGGCGGTGATATCTGCATGATAGCAGTCAAGGGCCTCTGCTAATTACTCGGCTGCACGTAGGCTGTTAAGGATTCGAACATTCTATGTGCAGATCCGAAGGTCGTTGTGCTTTAAACGTTTGCTAGGGTCGTCAACAGTAAATCTGTTATTATTCGAGGTTTTTAGTTGGTTCGTCACATTTTTTTGAATTCTTCCGTATTGGGTTGTGAGTCTTATGACTTCATATGCCAGTATTGTGCTACTGTTCGAGCATGACCTTGCCATTTTTGCTTGCATAAGTAAATCCTTACCAGCACTGGGTAATACGCCAAGCACTACGCTACGAATTTGATTGTTGTGAAGGTGGCACAATCCAAAGTTTTAGGACAGTCAGTAGGTTTCCCGATCAATCGCGCGCAGATACCTAACATCTAGATGGCTGCTTCGAATCATACAGGTCTTTTACCGGCTTGAAAACCCTTGAAGTTCCATCCTTGTATCATTGAGGTTGCTTAGTTTAGAGGTCCTCCGTTAATTTTCCATACAAGAAGGCAGCTTTCACATTAAATTGTCTTACGAGTAACTTCATTGCCCTTTTCGTTGCCAATGATAAAATGAAACGAATGTGTCTGGAAGTCTCCTCGTAATTAATATATGTATTTCTGGTGGAAATCACGCACCATCAACCGCAGCCAGTTGCCATGTCAAAGTTGGCTGAGCTCCCCTTTTACTTTCACTTCGTTTCCATGCGTTCAGGTTAATCCAGCAGTCTCAGTACCAACTGTGGTTCTGTTCAAGCCTTACATCTGTGGCATTTTCGTTTTATTTTCGCATATTATATTCGTCGTTGCTGGCGATAGCTTTTAGGTCACCAGAGCTTAGCATGTTTGGAAACAATATATTTCAAAAGCCTTCAAGAAATTAACAAAATATAAAAATTCTCCCTCTTGCAGGTCTTTTTCAAATCGCCCAATGTCAAGTTCTACAAACGCAAACAATTTGCACGCTCTATTTGGAATATTGCCTTCTATGCAGCATCCACAGTTTTTCTCTACTTCTACAATGAATATATGATCTCACCGCAACTGGTCAAAAATGCTGGCCGACTCTTTCCCACCTATGAAAATACTATTTTCTATAAATCACAATCCTGTGAGAAGTTTCAACTCTACTCATTGTTTATTATAACGTTTTACCTCCATGGGGCTATGCTGGACACGAAGGAATCTGATTACTCTGAGGCTGCGTCAAAGACGTTGTTTGCTTTGGCTCTGGTTGCTATCAATGGATACAAGTAAGTGAAAATCGTTCCTTTTAAAACACTTAAATAAATCGTAGTTCCATTTCTAGGTTCGAGAACTATTTCGTTGGATTGAACCTGAATTTGGGTGTTTACAATATTATCACTGAGTGCTTGTTCCTTTTGGCTTTACAGAATTCCCATCGAAATCGATTGGTGTATCAGGTGTTTCTTGGAATGCGAATTGCTTCATGGTAGGAAAGACACACAAACACCACTGCATAAAGAGTACATAAAACGAATAACCGAGTGATTTTGTTCAAAGGTCTCATGTATTCATCAGTCTTTTGCCCTTTAAGTATCTTGTCCCAACGTTGTTTGCGAAGAATTTCAAGGTTCTCCTCAACATTGTCATATGGCTGTGGTATGGGCTGTCCATTTGGAATTCACCTGTTTTGCAGTACTTCTATCATCAAATCTATCACAGTTCTCCAATTGATTGCTCTGGCGAAGGATCAGCTGCTAAGTTAGTTTAGAAATTAATTTTGTAAATCTGTATCTAATGATGATTCCTTTAAGGTGTATTCTTTTGAAAGATTCAAACGAGCATCGTCACTTCAAAGCGCTGAAGAAGGCCTACTACGAGGTGAAGCTGGCCCATGAAAAACTAACCGCCGGTGGTGGAGTCTCTGGACCTACCACAGAGAATTCCTCAGCTAAAACCTTTCAGGCTATAAAATGTACACAAATGATAATTCACCAACAAACATCTGACAATATTCTTCCTCTCTTTTAGGTATAATGACACTAAAACGAAAACTAAAACGTATTCGTGAAGGACGTGAAGAAACCACATACGACGGCGAAGATTTGAGCCCAGATACTTCGATCGAATCTGAATAAAACGAGAAGCTATGAAGCAGAAGACTGCTTAACTTATTTATTTCTTATCTTTCAAGTTATATATATATATATATTTAGAAGAGAAAAAAAAACTATTTACTTTGTGATATCCTAGGAAAGAATTTTAGTGCATCTCTTATGTATCTTTCGTTTGCCACTCCCTACTTACTCGTAAGACTTTTGATCATGAGAAAATAATGATTAAATCTCAACCTTTTGATTCCTAACTACCATTTAGTAGAAATTACAATTAGTCCTTAAGTTATTCTTACTTCCTAGCACCATAAAAGACACGCAGATTGTTTTGATGTTTTAATTTGTTGATGGAGACCACCTGTATCTAGATTTTGTTTTGTGTTCATTTTAATTTTTTTGTTTTTTTACATTTTTTGAATTATGTAATGTCCTTTTTGAAAATTTATGTGTGAGGATGTAGTTATGGATTTAATTAAATATACACGTGCAAGATTATACTATTGTTGAAAGTTAAATTGTAAGAAAAAGAGTTTTACTAGTCGAAAGGGGGTTCGAATCGTGCAGAAAACAATGCCACAATTCGTCCACCTATTGATTGGGGAATTATTTTTTATAAACTTCTTCTTTTGTAAACTGTTAAAATATGTAACGTGTTTAATTACATCTAGTGCAACATATTTGTTTCGCCGTTAGCAGATATCCCTGCTCACCATCAATATATTTCGGCGATTAAATCTCGATATACTGGGAGATTTATGTTAAATGGCGATGACGATCAACATTTCGTTGTCAGGCGAAACCATTCAACCTAGGCGATAATGGACAAGAATTTCCTCTACCTGACATCGACAAACTGACCATAGCCATATCCAAATTTATGTAAGTCTAACGAGGCTTCCGGTACTAATGGACTAGCTATCGAGCTGTTCAAAGCGGTTTGATCTCTAAAATATAGTCGGACGAAATCATGCCATACTTCAATGGAACTTCAGCATTATATGCCCGACTCTCTAGGCTACGCCAACTATACAGCCATCAGTCTCCTCAATACGGCCTATAAGATTCTGCCGTACGATGTAATAACCTAAAACCTTTGTAAATCAAATGATTGACCACCTACGAGGGGCGTTCAACATATTCTCGGTATCAGGGTGAAGCTGTGGTTGTATATATAAAAGTCTATTTATCAAGTAATACTATTATTTTAGTGCATTCATGTAAAATTTCATATAAATGTGATTATTAATTCGCGTTTTATCTCTAGTTAAACAGAATCATAATGGCAACTGAGACGATGATGGTGAAAATTTAGCATCGCGCTGTAATTAAATTTCTCACTAAGCAAGGAAAAAGTCAAAAAACTATTCATGAAGAGATAGTGGCTGTTTACCAGGGTTTACCTTCATTATCAAATGTGCAACAGTGGTCAAGTGAGTTCAAGAGAGGCAAGGAGAGCATTGAAGACGACCCCGCTCCGGCGCCCCGGCTACTGCTTGTACGGGAGAAAGCATCAAAGAAGTCGAAAAACTTGTTCTTGAGGATGCCCGAATAAAGGTGAAAATGATGGCAGAGATCACCAAGCTTTCAATTGGTACCATTCACACCATTCTTCATGACCATCTTAACCTTTCAAAGGTCAGTGCAAGGTGGGTGCCACGAATGCTCACAGCGCCTCAGAAAAAAGTGAGAATCGCATGCTGTAGAGAGCTTTTGAAGATGTGTAGTGAGAACGCGGACGGTGTTATGGATCGAATTGTTACTGGGGACGAAACATTGGTCCACCACTATGACCCTGAACGCAAACAAGAGTCCATGCAGTGGCATAAAAAAGGAACAGACCAACCGAAGAAGTTCAAAGTCACTCCGTCTGCCGGGAAGCTCATGGCCACAGTTTTTTGGGACTCAAAGGGAATCTTGCTCATTGAGTACAAAAAAAAGGTGAAACCATCAACGCCACATCGTACGCTTCCACTTTGCATAATTTGCGGGAGGAAATTAAAAAGAAAAGACGGGGTAAACTCGCAGCGGGTGTGTTGCTTCTTCATGACAACGCTCCTGTTCACACGGCGCGAGTTTCCAAGGCTGCTGCGCGAGATTGTGGTTTCGAAGAAATCCAACACCCACCCTATAGTCCAGACCTTGCCCCTAGTGATTATTTCCTGTTTCCGGATTTGAAAAAATGTCTTCGTGGAAAAAGATTTTCGGATGATGAAAACTCAAGTCGGCAATAAATGGGTATTTTGCAGAGAAAGAGGAAATTTATTTTTTTGAGGGTTTAAAAAAGCTTATCTCAAGATGTAACAAATGCATTGATGTTAGTGGAGATTATATTGAAAAATAAAAACAATTTAAATTGAATTCGCATTTTCCTTCATATCGATACCGAGAATATATTGAACGCCCCTCGTATTTGTCAAGATTATGTCCAGGTTTAGCATCCCTGGTAAACTTGTCTGCCTTGCTGCTCCATGAAGTTCAGTTAAGGTCTGGAACATGTGATTTCTTCAACATCACGCGAAACTAGCAAGTCAGAAACAGAGCCACAATCTTTCAAAAGGCTGCAACTACTTTCTTTTTCTGTCGGAATAGAGAATTCAGACAAAGAACTAGTCGTTCCATTTACTCAGTTTTTCGTAGAAAAATGAGTAAGCGTTTTAGTGGTGAAGTGGCCAGTAGCGAACACGATACGCTCACAGAAATAGCGCTCCGGGGTGTTGTCATCACTCTATCAGCAAGCGTTGCAGGATGTTGTGGCATTTATACGTAGCGCACTTTGGTGTTTAGAAAAACTTAGTACTCCGTTACGACGGCAGTTACTAGTCTACAGTCTATCTTTTTGAAGGAAAGCCGCTGACCTCTTAGAGACGTCGGAAGGCGTCGGAAGTTTAATCTGGTTACTTTTGGACCAGGTTCCAAAGAGAGCGTGTAGACTTTAAGCATACAGAATACAGAAGACTATAATGAATATCAAGGAGAGGGAGATTCATGCTACCGAGACAGACCGTTATTCAGTGTGGTAACAGCAGCAGTGAGATTCGGTTATAAGGACCAGAAGTGGATGATGGCTAATGCGAGTACCGCGAGTAGAATAACTTCCATATTTTTCAACAGTTTAACGATAAGTCAGGACGTGGTGTGTCTCCTTTTTGCTCGAGACCCAGGCCTGAAAGAATAAGAATAAATCCGAATTTTTTTTATAGCGCGCGCTCAAGGGATTCTTGGTATTCTTTAAATGTTTGCACACAGCACGGCCAACGGAAACTTAGGGAGGAAGAAAAGAGAGACACCGATGTACATTGGTCTTAAATGTTCGCAAGTTGTAACAAGTAGGAAATAGACAACTCGGTAGGGAATTCTATGTCCGAGTTGTAGGGCTTAGGAACGAATCACGATATTTCACAGTACGTCCGAGAGTGAGCTTGAGGGTATGCTGATGAGCATTCATAGCGATACCGGTGTTACGGTTGAATGTTTGAAGGAATGCTACTACCGATTTCAAGTACCACTGGTGGTGGTAATAGCGATAGAACAAAGTGAGACAAGTTTTACCCAAACGGTTTTAAACCTATCTAGCAGGAGCAAATATGTTTTAGGAGCACCTGACCAGATGTGGGCATTGTACTCCAATTTTGGGCGGATGAAAGCCTCATATATTGATGCCTGATCAGAGGGGGTGAAATATTTCTTACATCGGTTGTCATTCATTCCAACGCAGGTTGTCATTGACACATATACCGAGAATGGAAAGGTGTTCGGTTTCAACGATTCAAGTGCAATTCATGGATAATGACTGGGTGTTTTTCGTGATTTCGCTTAAGCATTAAGTTCCACTCTGTTGGTGGTTCCCCATTTAGTAATGCTGCTTATATCTGAATTTAATGAGCCTTGTTCGTTCTGTTCTTCAGCCGAAAAGAAGGGACGTGAGTCCCGGAACGCATATAAAGCACAGAGAATACTGTCGTATGCACAGGAATATATTGGAATAAAAGTAGTAGACAAGAGATCATCGATAAAAATTAAAAATAATTTCGGAGACAAAACGAAGCACTGAGGCACACCAGCGTTTATGCTGTGGATATCAGACTTGAAACCATCCAAGGCAACTCGAATTGAACCTTCCGATAGGTGGTTTCCAAAAATACATCAAAGTAGAGATTCATCGATTTTCGATAAATACCTTGGAAATATCAAATGCAACTATTTGGTTCTCTGTAAATTGATATCAAATCACCAGTGAACCTGTTGCTATGAAAACCGTACTGTGAATTCAATACCGTCATTGAGAAGTTTTCGTGTTTCGAGATATTTCATGAGCTGCCGGTTTATCAGCGTTTCCATGACATAAGTGAGATAAAATAAGAAGATTCGTCTTTTTTAGGGACGGGCTGGACAAATATTGTTTTCAATATTTTAATTTTGGTGGGGCGAACGCCCCCATTTATTCGGCTTAATACAAGCTATAACTTACAAATTAAACTTAAACTAAAACTTAAAACTAAGGTTGGTTGGAGTGGTGAAGGAGAACGGATTTGAGGTAGGGAGTGGTGCGATGGAAGTCAAAGACGGTAGGGTTTGAGTTGATTTGACGTAGCATACGGTAGATTGGTTCGTTCGCGCCATAGGAGGTGTAGTGGGTTGGTAGATAGAAGAGTCGAGGGGTTAGTGTTGAGGAAAATGGAGTTGTGAAGGGACGCGCATTCAACGTGACCTGAAAGGAGTCGATGAATGAAGAGAAAGTCTGCTGCATCTCTGCGATCTTCAAGGGTGTTTAAGTTGATAAGTTTGAAACGATTTTGATAGGGGGGCAGATTAAAAGGATCGTCCCAGGGCATGCCTCGAAGAGCAAATCGAAGAAAACGGCGCTGAATGCCTTCAATTCTCGAGATAGGAACACGATGATATGGGGACCATACTTGACTGGCGTACTCTAGGAGGGGGCGAACAAAGGTAATATAGTCACGTATGGGTTGGTGAATTGTTTGGACCACCGTTTTACAAAACCTAGTGCAGAGTTGGCTTTGAGGATTATCTCATCCATATGTAAACGGAAGTTGAGCTCGCTATCACACAAAATGCCGAGGTCACGAAGAGATTGTACGGAGGAGATAGGTTGGTTATGGAGAAGATAGAGTCGGGGAGGAGATTGGTTCCGCTTATGTGAGAAGGTGATGGATTGGTATTTGGCGATGTTAAGTTCCAAAGAATTTTTGAGGCACCAGATCGAAAAACTATCAAGATCTTGTTGAAGGAGGAAAGAGTCATGGGGAGAGGAAATGGTTTTGAAAAATTTGGTATCGTCGGCGTAAAGGGAGACAGTCGAGTGTTTGATGATCATATCGAGATCATTTATGGTTAATATAAAAATAAGGGGACGGAGATGACTGCCTTGTGGAACTCCAGAGGTGGCCAAAAATTGAGCGGAGTGGGCTGACCTAAAACGAACACTGTAAGAACGGTTTTCTAGGTAAGAGGATATCCATTTCAACAGTATGGGTTCAAAGCCGAGGGCAAACAATTTAAAGATGATTAACCGATGAGAGATTTTATCGAAGGCTTTGCTAAAATCGGTTGCAACTACATCGACTTCATTGCCATTCTATAGGGCAGAGAGGGCAAAGGATACGAATTCAACGAGATTTGTGGTGGTTGACCTACCCTTTAGGAAGCCATGTTGTCTAGGGGAAATAAGTGATTTGCATTGGAAGCTTAGAGCTTCATACAAAATACTTTCGAAGAGTTTGGGTATATGGGAGAGTTTAGCGAAGGGACGATAGTTGGTTATTTCATTCTTTGTTCCTTTCTTGTGAATCGGGGATATGAAGGAGGATTTCCAAGCCTGAGGAAATTCTCCTTGTGAAAGGGATAGACGGAAGAGATTAGAAAGGGCAAGGGAAGGAGAGGAAGAACATTTTTTAAGAACTATGGCAGGGAGGCCATCTGGGCCGGGTGTGAATTCGTCATTGAGTTGGTGTAATTTATATTCGATATAAGACTGGTCAAAAATATGAGAGAGAAGTGGGCCATTGGAGAAGTTCAAAAGGTAACTAAAATAGGATGGATCTGGTACAAAGGAGTCGTTGGTGAAGGATTGTTTAAAAAAGGTGGCAAATAGGTTGGCAATGGTGAGTGGATCGGTTGATGACCTGTTGTTGAAAGAGAGGGAAGGAGGGTAACCATCGGACTTTCTTTTGTAGTTAAATATGCTCGGAAAGAGACCTAAAGCTTAGGTTTGATAAAAAAGATTACGCAGGGACTTTGCCATCGTGGGAGAACACCTCTTCAGAAGAAGGTGAGATACACGAACTGGACCAGCGGAATTGTGTATATTTAGATCTTTAAGTACTTTTGCTAATACCCGAGTGCGAAAGTAGATTCGTTGGGTTTAGGTTAGGATCGGACAAAAAATGTTGAGGTTACATTCGTCGTGCAAACATTTGTCCATTTTAAAAGATCAGATGGTGTAGATATACTCTGTATCCAATCCTCGGCTGCTGTTTTAAACAGTTCGGCAGTTTAGCCATCCAACAGCTTTATTGGACTTGTGTTTTGAGATTGCTACCCAGGACGTAGGTGTCATGTGCGAGTATTTTGAAACGACCATTTTCGAAATCGACGTCAGGTAACTTTATTTCGACTTCAAATTAGTCGTCAAGCTAAATTCGATCGACTTGCTAGTAAGTAGAGTCCGACCGAAGGTGAAGTTTTTGGCCGAAGCCGAAGCCGAATCTAATGGAGATTATATTTCAAAATGCTAAATAATAATAAAATATAATGATCAGTTTGATAAAATTGATCAGTAGATATTTTCTTTTTTATTAATTTATTTTACAAAGACAGAAACAGCAAAATAGCCAGTAAAATATTGCAGTAGACTCTTTTAAATAACACATAAACGGAACAATCAAATGGAATGCTTAGCAAAGAATATATAACCAGTAAAAAAAAATCCAAAAGCCTAGGTAGAATTAATAATCAAAATTAAATAACTTAATATAATATGCAAGAAACAAAAGTTTTTGTACATTTTCTCCCTGTAAATTAGCTCTCCGATCAGAATAAATTTGTCCAGCAGCACTGAATAATTGCTCACTCGCTACACTAGTAGGAGGAGCTGATAAATATTTGTTAGCTACTTCTTTCAAGTAGGTATAAGGACTTGAGTCCCAATAATTAAAAATATCAGCATTCCTTGTAGCTACCAGAAACGAAATAAACATGAAATGTGTTGCTCGAAATCTCCTCCTAAACACGGTGTGTATGTTTAAATTTTGCGGAAAAATGGTTCGGCTTTGGCAAAATCTTCGGCCTTTTCTTGCCGAAGGCGAATGTTCGGTCGGACTCTACTTGTAAGTTTCTTTTACTTATCCGACAACAAAATACTTTTAAAGGTTTGTGACTTGGTGTAAAAATGGTTTTTCCAATGCAATTCAACCTGTTGGCTGTTAGATGGCGCTAACATAGGTTGAAGGTATATGGACCGATTCGATTTTGAAACGACTTCCAATTTTGCTAGGTAC
This sequence comes from Volucella bombylans, assembly GCA_949129095.1. Classification (NCBI taxonomy): domain Eukaryota; kingdom Metazoa; phylum Arthropoda; class Insecta; order Diptera; family Syrphidae; genus Volucella; species Volucella bombylans. Next base: position 139,035,747 of record OX422143.1, read on the forward strand.
GATTTCAAGTCAGCAGTTAACTTCAGGTGGATGAAAATGTTGTTTGCCTTTGTACAGGCTGAATGGTTCGTTATTAAAATTAAAACAAAATCAGCGAACTTCATTCTTCTGGTAGCACTTCTCTAATGCCTCGATTGAGCATTTCCCGTGCTCTTTCGTTCCCTCTCGTTCTTTTCTGCATCGTCATCGTCATCCAGGAATTTCTTTGTTGGGACGGGTTGAAACCAGGTAAATCAGGGGCGGCGTCTCTGATTGCTCTTTGGGACTGATGCCATCGGTCTTTCGCGTTCGATGCTGGTGGCAACGGACTCCTCAAGTGGTTAAGGAAAACTCGATCGAAAAAGGCCCTGTCGGTGATTGTAGCCGTTTGACGTTAAACTTCCACGCTATGGTTCACTGGTTTTAGGCTGTTACGAATATCCGCACCCGTATCTTGGCTACAAGTTAGCTGTTTGGACATCCAAAACACTAGTGGAGTGCCTTGCGTCTGTCGCAATATGGCAATCGCCAAGGACGATTTTCACGTCATACTTAGGGCATTGCTCGTATATTTTGTCGAGTCTTTGGTAAGGTAACGACCTTCTGCTCTGTCGGGGCGTGGGCATTTATGGGGCTTATGTTGGCGAATTCAGCCTGCATGCAAATTGTCTTCAGTCGTTCGCTTACGTGTCTGAAGCTCAAGACTTGTTTTCTAAGTTTTCCTCTGACGACGAGTCTGCATCCGAGTAAATACTGCTAGTGCTGTCTTTGTTGCGTCGGTAGTTTGTAGGTAGGGTAGGGTAGGTAAGAGTGGCTGTTGGAAATACCAACCCACTTAGGCCTGTTGGCCCATTGTGATACCACGTGGATCTATGATCCTCTTATTAATGGAACTAGTTTGAGCCTATGATGAAGTGTATGGGAATGTTTACGTCTATATTTTTTAGATCGTCGTTGTAGAAGAGGCCCCAAAGTGAAGCTTTCTTCTCTGGGAGAGAGCTGGACATGTACAGAGTAGGCGGAAGATTGTCTCCTTCTCTTCCTCGTCCATGCAACTTCTATAGAAATCATTTGTAAAAACGCCAAGCCTTCTTACTTACGTGCTTGCCTATGAGGCAGTGTCCAGCGATGACACCTATGACGGTGCTGAGTTCAGATCCAGCTTTGGCCAGATCTGTTTGGTTGCTAGACATGTTTGTCGAACAGTCCACCTAATGTCTGTTCTTTTATTGGCATCCAACTTTAATATTAGTTTGCGCGTAGCAATTGGTATATCTATGCTACCCGTTTCCGGTAAAATACTCGTAGGTAGAGTGGTTCCAATTTTTGCAAGTTCATCGGCTGTATAGTTTCCTGGAATGTCTCTGTGTCCCGGCACCCAACAAAGGTGAAGATTGAACTGCTCTGCCATCTCCATAAGAGATGATCGGCATTCAAGGGCGGTTTTAGAATTTAATGAAACCGAGTCCAGGGACTTGATAGCGGCCTGACTATCCGACAAGATGCGGATATCCTTTGTAGATATCACGTTTTTCTTCAGTCAGGAGAGAGCTTTTTTCATTGCCAAAATTTTTGCCTGGAACACGCTATTGTTCCGTATAGTGATTTGGAAGACGGGAAGAGAGGCTCGGATTTAGCTTATCTGAGAAAACACCGCCACCAACTCCGCTATCAGTTTTAGATCCATCGGTGTAGAGATAGATTGACTTGTCCTCAATGAAAGCATCTACCTCCCAGAAGGATCTATGAAAATCTTTGTCAAACCAAAGTTCAGGTATGGTGTAATCGATGTTCTCTGTGAGGATTCCTAAGTAGTACATGAAGAATATAAGCGTGGCCAAATGCATTGTTTGTCCACTATGTAGTCGCTTTAAGGCGAATAGTTGCAATCGCAGCAACATGATGATAAAGATATCGAGGGGTGTCAAGTGGAACTGAATATCCTGTGCCGCGGAGGGAGTAGAACGTAGGGCTCCGCTTATGCATAGACATGCTTGTTCTTTGGACTCTGCATAGTTTGCTGCAGTTAACTGCATTTTCTAAGGCCGTCCACCAGACAACAACCCAGTAGGTGAGTATCGATCTTATGACCGAGATGTATATCCAGTGGGTTATGCGAGGTTTAAGGCCCTTTTATTTAAAATGGCTTTTTTGCAACTTTAGCTTTATTGACTCTTTCTTGAATGTTAGAATTTCAGTTTAGTTTCCTGTCAAAACTAAGACCCAGACATTTTGCTGTATCGGAAATGACTAAACTGGTACCGTTTATTGAGGGAGGATCTATGATTGCAATTTTATATTTCCTGGAAAAGAGGACAAGATCAGTTTTATCAGCACACCGCCTTGCGGCGTACCTCTGCTGACACATCTTTTAGCAGAAGTCTCACACAGTTTGGAGTTGATTATCCTGCTTTTTAGTATAAGACTGATCAACTCCCCAAGTGAGTCATCTACCTGCAGAGTTGACAGCGCAGTCGTGATTGCGGATGTGTTGAAGTTGTATTTAACAACTACGAGTATGTCTCTTTATATTGTAGGGATCGTTCGATGTGGCTAGTTACTGAATGCAGAGCCATTTCCACTGACTTTACTTTACATTAGGCATGTTGGGCCATTGACAGAAGTCTTGGATTAAGTTTAGCTCGTATATGGATATCAATCAGTCGTTCTAGAGTTTTCAGAAGGAAATATGATAGACTTACAGGTCTGAGGTCCTTTAGGACAATATGAGAACATTTTTCGGCTTTGGGAATGAAAATTACATTGACTTCTCTCCATGACAGTGGATATATGACAGACATAATATAGTCTGTAATCGGTAGTCTGTAACATTCTGCATAGTAGATATCATTGTTCTTCATCCTCTTTTTGTCCATTGCATAACATCGCACTTCTTAAAAGGCGACTATGAGTGCTTTGTAGCAGTCGAGGATGTCTATTTTTGTTCGTCTTTTACTGGTCCGAAGTTCGTTGTCCTTTAATCGTTTGCCAGGCCGTCAACAGTGATTTAGTTATTATCGGTGGCTATTGCTGATTCTTATCTTATCTCTTCTGTATAGCACTGGAAGCCCAATGATGGCGTAGGCTAGTATAATGTTACAGGTCGAGGATGCACTTGACATTTTAGCCAGCATGAGTAAAAGTTTGCTCATACTGTTATGGAGTACCACAAATGGTCTTGCGCTGCTGGGTGTTGCTGCTTAAATGAACACCAGCAAAACGCTCATTGTGCTTCCACCCGTTTGCGTTGTGGCGATGATGGACTCAGCGAACATCACCAAAATTTCGTTAAATTTAACTAAAGTTTGGCTTGTTCGTTGAGTCATTATTCATCGACGACTGCGTGCCGGAAAAGGGAGCAAATGAGTGAGTAAAACTATGAATAATTTCTTAGATAATAAACCCATCGTGATTTAATCAGATTCGTTTTGTTGTTTTGCTCAGTAAAAGAAATATATGTAGAAGATCGGAGTCGTCGGTAAAGAATCATTTGTCGCCAACTGGTCGCTGCCGTACCAGAAGAAAAAAACATTTTGTTATTATTCAGCGTCTTTTAACTTGATCGCCATCTTGTTCTGACTCTGGGTCAATGCAAGTTATAGAACCTTAACCTGGTAAAAGGCAGCGTCGTTCATGGGACGACCGAAAAAATATAAGGCTGTTGTGTTTCAGGTATACCATATTCTCTAAGTGGGCGGAAGACCTTCAAGTAAGTAATAAAACACATCCCTTTTAAAATCATCAGTGAAACGTTTCATTTTTTATTGATTTCCTTGTGTATTTGTTTTTTGTTTTTCTGTTTTCTTTTAATCATATGACTTATATAGTAGACTTTATGTTATTTCCTGTTTTAATGCTTTTGTGTGTTTGGTTTCTTTTGAAATATATAATAATATCCTTAGAATGTAGGGTATATTTTCTTTCTGAAACTTATTGTAGATTTTTTTCTTTTAAATTTACATAGGTACTTACAACAACTTGTTTCATTAAATATACATTTATAATGAGTGTATATATATTTACCTAAATTTTCTTTTCTTGTTTTGTTTTGTTTTGTTTTATAAATAAAATTACATGCTTATGTTAAGTGTTTTGTTTTCGTTTTTACTAAATAGATTTATATTTTTGTTTTTGTTTTTTTGAACGAAACCCCAATAAAGTTTAAGTGAAGTGTTTTTGTCCCCTTAAATAGTTTTCTTATTTTTTATTTCAGTATCCTACAAGATCTATGTAGAAATTCAATTTTTCCTAAAACAATATCGAATTGCTTTTTTGATTTTTGTGTTTTTACATGAACTTCATAAAAAAAAAGTCAACAAAACAAAATTTACCTTTTCATATTTAAATTCTAATGATATATTTTGTTTTTATTTAATAATTTTGTGTTTTATATTTTATTGTATATAACTAACATTTTATTTTTATTTCTAGACTATATGAGGGAACTAATATCATTTAGATTTATGTTTTTATGTATTTTTAACAACTGGTCCGTTCCAGGATGATACAAAAGGACAAATTATGAAGGGAATATTTAAAAATAAAAAATAATATAATATTAATCATTCTACTACACATAAAAAATATTTTATTTAAAAATTTTCCAACATTTCGTTATAAATTTCCTCCAATTAATTTGCTTTTAGTTTGTTAACATGAATATAAATTTTCTTTACGATTTTAATAGTTGTGTTGTTGTTAAATTGTATTTTAATTTTTTCTTCTATAAATCTTGGTCAATTCGATTAACCACTCTATCACATAAGATTCCGTTGTTTATAATTTTTTATTTATTTATTTATTTTTTATTTTTTTTCCAAGTAGTAGCATTTGTTTTTTTGTTTTTGAAAGATGTTTCGTTTTATTTTTTGTATTTTGTTATAAAAAATTTACGGAATTTTTAATATAAAAAAGGAGTTCCATTGTGTTTTAGGTTTTTGGTTTTTAATTTTTTTTTCTTTTTTTGAAAAGTACAATTGAAATATAAAAAGGACTAGTAAAAACTTATGATTCTTAAAGAGAAAACCTGGAAAAAGTGTTTTAATGCATTAAATTTAGTTGTAGTTGTAGTTTTAATTTAAATGTTAAATTTTTCGATTTTACATTAATCAATTAAATTTTCTTTTGAAAGATGAAAGATACTCGTATTTAATTGTATTTTAGATTTTTGGTTTTTTGTTTTTGTCTAATAAGTAAGAACCGGTTGTGGTTTCGGGCTTAGATTAGAAGATTTAGAACTCATTGCTTTAAGTTGTTTTGTTTTGTTTTTTTTTCAAATAATTTTTATTTTATACAGAGCTTAAGTTACTAGATATAGAGTTTATGTTTACGTACAGGATGTAGTAGTGGAATAAGGAGGCGCGATTATATTTAATGAAAGTTGAGCAAACGAGTGAAATTTAGTGCTTTCTTTGTGCGCTTATTTATTGTATGTTGTGGGGCTATTTACACGGAGGGTTGTAACTAAGGATATGGAATGAGACGGTATGAAAATAAATAGTGATAGAACAGGGTAAGGCAGGAGACATTTTGTCGGTGTTCGAAGATGTCAAATGATTGTACAAAATAGGCATCACCTATGAGTTTTATCGCACGGTTTCGAATCTTATTTAACAAGAGCAAGGCGATCTTAGGAGCACCTAATCAGATGTGATCATTTAACTGGAATTATACACATATTGAGATCTGATCAGAGTGTAGTATTTCTTACATCGCTTGGGGACCCCATATTTCGCAGCATTTTAAACGACATTGTACATTGATGCACATACCGAGAATGGAAGGTTTTTCGGTTTCGATGAAGCAATTGCCTTTCATGGTGTTAGAGATTAACATGAGAAGTGAAGTGCATAAGTATGTGACAAAGGCAACGAGCGGCCTACGCAGCGCATATATGTAAGCATAGAGCATACAAGCCACCCTAGCACGTCAATCAAACACAACAGTATCATCGGAGCAAGATGAATTCGAGAAAATCACATAGCGGTGCCATCGAGTGCAAATAGACAGATTACCTACTTGCGCATTGTCTTTACGTGCAGAGCAACGGCGCCTCCAAGAAATCATCCTTCGGCCAGCAGATGTCTTTGGGTACGAGCGCAACAACAAACACATCCACCCTTATCAACAACGGCGCCGACGATCGAGTCGAAACCCAATTTATCGACATGCAAATGCAAGTTCGCACGCCACACTCTTTTTCATAGTGTCGCGATGAGCGGTACTTGCGACCGAAAACAATGTCAGCGAGATTCAGTGGCAAGGTTACCAACAATTTTGGTTGTGCTGTGACGATGATGACGACGAGGATGATGGATTCTGGTTTCTATGACATGGGAATAGCGGAATTTTCTACCGATAAAGAAGACACAGGCCACCTGGAGCAACAAACAAAAGAGCAATGCCAAAGCAAAAACAAACAACATGGACTACAAGGCGTTGTGCGATATCAGCAACTGGAATTCTTTTTAGCTTTGTCGTACCTTTCGTACCGAGTAGACGTGCATACAGTCCACAATAAATAATAAAGTTTTCCATTGAAATAATCTGTGCATTTGTTTTTTTTTTTTATTTTATCTTCGAACTTTTTCGTTCTGTGAGCTATCCGAACACATGGTATTTAAATTTCGCTTTGACGTGATCAGTCAGCATTGTGTTTTGGAATCGTTAAATTCTACTCTGTTGGAAGTTCCCATTTGGTAATCGGAGCTTAATAAGCTTAACAGACGCTGACGTTCTCGTCCCACATCCGAATAGTACTTAAAATCGAGAAAGAATTTGAAAAACAAGAGAGTACTGAAGCTGGTTTCAATCGACCAGCACCAAGAAAATCACTGGTTTCATGAAAAATGCTGTAAAGCATATTCATCCAAATAGCATATACATATGCATCCGAAGCGTACAAAGTTGCGCTACAACGAAGGACGGGAACAATTCAGCATCGCTTGCGTGATCTACATTACAGGAGATCCGCTCAACTGCGCTAATTATAGAGCCAGAAAACTCCGCAATCGATCAAATTTTCACACTCTGGCAGATCCTGGAAAAAATTCAAAAAGTCCAAATCGATACCCAACATATTTTCATCAATTTTAAGGCAAGACGCCATTTATAGAGACGAGGTACATGTGTAGGTTCATGTCTAGTTTTGAAATCCCAGCCAAACTCGTCCATCAATGTCGGGAATGACCTTTAATGTCAAAAAAGATTTAAGAAAAGGTGACGCGCTTTTATGTAAGTTCTTTAATATCATAATTGGAAGATTGCACGGAGCTCACAGGTCATGAATGGAGGCACATAAATGGCATAACTCAGCGGCTGTCATCGTTGCGTTCGCTAGTATTGAAGGGGAAGCTGTCAAAATGGGTTTAGCAATAAACAAGGGCAAAGCTAAGTACATATCATATGTATGTATATACTGCAAACAAGTAGGGGTACACACATCGACAAATTGGACGGGGTCTCACAGTAGACAGTTAGAACTTTGAGATAGTAAGGGACTTTGTCAACATTATCTCTGCCATAAATTCTGCCAACAATTGCTCAGCATAAATAAAATGAAGAATCACTCTTGCTAATCGCTGTTTCTTTGGTCTAAGAAGACAGTAGGAAGGGTCTGCCCGGAAAAACTAAGGAGACTCTATATAAAAGCATGGTCAGCCCTTGGTCCTACTTTACGGCGTTAAAGCATGGACTCTATCGAAAGCGGATGAAGATATCCTCAGTTGATTCGAGAGAAAAATGCAACGAGATTCAACGTCTAAGTCGTCTAAGACGGCTAGGATATGTAGAGCGACTGGACACCAATGCTCCGGTTGCAGAATTTTCGTAAGGAAGTAAAGGAAGACCTAGTCGAGCTAACTGGAGAGACTTGATTGTTCAGGCCCAAGTCCTCCCCTAACTTTAGCACCATCTCAGCATGCAGTTAAGTAACTGTCGTCATCGGAGAAATATACTGGATTAGAAGTGACAGATAAGTAATCATTAATACAAACTAAGAAGAGCATCGGGGACAGAACGAAGCCCTTGAACATTTCGAAAGTGATTAGAAAGTGCACGCATTTTCGATAAAAGAGTCAGATGCTAAACTCTGTGAAATGCCTTAAGTGCAACTATCTTGCTTTCGCCAGATAGATGTATGCTTTCGTTTCATTTTTCCGTGAGACATGCCATCAAATTACCAGTGGACCTGTTTCTATGAAAACTACACATAGAAAAGTTGTTGCGTTTCGAGACATTTCATGAACTGGCGGTTTATCAAGAAGGGACGTAAGTGCAATGGGTCTGTAGGAGGAGAAAGAAGAAGATTCGCCTTTTTTAGGGACAGGCTGCAGATTGGCCATGTCCAAATAGGTGACAATTGGTATGTCGCTATAAATGAGCGTTGGGATGGAGGATGAGACCGAATTTCTGATTTTTTTAAAAGAACGACCAACAATTTTTACTATCTTTGGGACATTGTAGTATTTTTGACTCAGTTTTTGGTCTGACGTTGCATTCATTCTTGGCTCGTTTGAACTTTTATCGGTTTTCGTCCTCTCTCGGGTTGGTCTTGGAAGACCGAAAAAAACATTTCTCTAACCCAGACAGTTTCTTTACAGCTCGAATCATACCAGCCCTTTTCTTTTCCTTTAATACTCTTCATCCGATGAGGGATAAAGGATCTGATTCTAAAGAGATTAGTGCCTGGGATCACGTCGTTGTCGAGGAAACATAACCAGGATATGTCAACCTAGTCAAGAAGTTGCAGAAGTAAGCAACTTGACGTATTTTCAGATTCTCCAACATTTTATATGCCCAAGAAAGTGTGAGAATTGTACTGATTCGATTAGGACAGTACAAGTACTTTAACTTACTTTCAACGATACCTGTTGAAACATTTTAAGCGTACCTGAACCCTTTGAGCGCGCGCTAATTAAAAAAAAAAAAAAACCTAACAAGTTGATCTTTTGATGCTCTTTACTATATGCGGGCCGAACCACGATCTGGGGAGAATCAAGTCCAATGCAGAGGTGGCGATTCGAGAATTCAGAGTTCACTAAATTCGATGACGAAAATATAACAAAGAAGATTGGACCTGGATCCTCAAATCACTGTGAAGTAAAAAATCCGTGAGAACTGATGGTATACCAAACATTGTGTGTCTACATCTAGGAGCTGTGGACATAAACACCACCGCGTTTTCCCATTATCCATCGCATTGGAAGACAACGGTGGTGTTTCCCATTCCCAGAAGCTATTAAGATACACCTTCAATCCAAGGAATAGGTATTCGAAAAGTTGGTCAATAGAGTCCTAATTAATCAGGTTGAGGACAGAAATATATTTCCGGTTAATTAATTCGGTTTCAAGGTACGGCATTAAATCCCACAAACTGCGCCTAAACTGGTTTCTGATATCGAATGGAACAAAAGCAAGAATCAATGCACGGATGCCTGCCTGGTTGATTTGGAAAAGGCATTCGATACTGTATGATTAGAGGGATTACTCCTCAAGCTGACCAGGCTAGGCATAAGTAAATAACTGCTGTACATTCTTCTTAATATGCCCATCATACACATACACACAGATCGTTAATAGATTTTGCAACATGACTTTGATAAGATTTAACGATATTGCGCTGGCTGGAAGTTAAAGTCAACTTTCAGAAGTTGCGACTTCTTTTCAGGAATTTCTATCTGACTTTAAGGATATTTCTTTCCGCCGAGAAATTGTTCTTTCTTATCAGCACTTCCAACGCTATTAACATGAAGAAAGCATTCAGTAAGCAGATTAAGATTATTACTTTACTATTTTAAGTGCTGTCTCTCTTTGACGGTTGTTCAGAAAACGTTGGATTTATTTCCATGTCCTTTGCCTTTGCGACGTTGAAGACTGCCAGACAATGAAACCAAATAATAAAACAATTGACAATCGACTTGTACATCTATTTGCGAGATACTCAATCCATCAATTAAACTTAATTGCATTCTCGTTTCGGAATAATCTCAAATATAAACAGGGATAGCCTGTGCTAGTTCTCTAATTACAGTTAACCAAAATGCCCAAAATGCGCCACTCCCCCGAATTGAGGCAGCGCATTAGTAATGCATATCAGTGAAACATTTCCGCTTATTCATTCGACCTAGACAGCGAGCCTGTGGCCTTGATACCAACTCATTCATTTTGTGAATTAATTAATTTCATCGCCCCCGTCCACGAATACGCATAAATGCGAGTATAGCATACCTTAGTATACCCGTAACCTCAAAGAACAACGAGAATAACAGCAACAGTAGAGAAACACAAACACTGTAAAAATAATGAATAAATCCTGTGGTCTTCCGCTAATAGCATGGCACATCGCATAAAACCTCGAGCGCAGCAATTTATGCGAGGGACGACAATGTGAACGAGAATCATAACGCACGCGAGTCACAATCGGTGCGATGATGACGACGATAACGACGACGACGATGATGATGTCCCTTCGTTCATGTATGGGTGTCCATGCATATAGTTGTCCTTCGGTTTCTACTATCACTCCCACTATTACTCCCTAAATTATGTGTCATGATAGGCAGGGAATCCATATCACCCATTCTTCGTATTCCGTATGTGAGGACTTGCGTTGAATGCGAAGATTGGGAGAACTATGAGGACTATGATGACTGTGAGAAGTCCCCACGGTTGATGTTGAGGTTGACTTTAGGATTTATGCACGATGGATTTGGTCAGATTATGATGTGTACGAGGTTAGAATTTACGAATTCAGGAATGGAAGTTATACAGTTGCAGTAGTTTGGTGTCTTTCTGCCTGTCCAATAGTAACCCACGAACGGGTTTTGCGGAATAGAGAACACTAAACAGCGTGCACCGAGAGAACAGAGAATACATACCTAGTTAAAACGGTCAACTTTACGAATGTGATTTTGGATTTTATTCGTGAAGGACATGACAAAGAGTCGACCAATTCGATCCATTAGTCAATGTTAGTTGCCCAAAATCCGAAATTCAGCAATTGTCCTGCAATAAAACGAAATGGCTCAGCTGGTGGAATTCTCTAATTGAAAATAAAAGCCATGCATAGATTAATTTGTATAACATCGCAGAGTTGTTGGAAATGGTTAGATATCCGTGCCATTGACAAACCGCTGGATAATGGAAAATCTTTTATACACATATTGAAGCCAGGGAATTTGAATTATTAGCAATTTAAGGAAGTCTGTCGTTAGAGTAACCGGCTTTTGGTTGTGAGCAATTATCTTTTTAGATATTTTTACCTTCCCTGGGAGAGTTGATTTTTTATTCAATGTGTCAACGAAGTAAAATTAGTTGAAGAAGGAATATTAGTTTAAATGCTCTGTGTGGCAGAATTTTTCCCCATTGCACTTGTTTTACACGCAGTTTGCAACTACAGTGCAACCTGCAAAGTTGACCACCCTTGTAAGTTGGCCACCTGCCGAAGTTGACCAATATTTAGCTGCACCAAGAAAAGCACATACAAATGTGTTCCCCAACACCTTTGTATGTTGTCCACCTGCCTATCTTGAAACTTGGCGACAAATGTTCGCGTTTTATCTCATTTTCCACACAAAATAACCTGCGAAAGTTGTCCGAAATCGTATATTCAATTCTTCTGCTGGCTGCATAGTCGTGTATTCATTTTTCTGCATGTACATACATATTCGACTGACAGTTAAACGAATGGTTCGAAAACATACATACTTATGTACAGTGTGTAGCGGTAAAATAACGAGAGGTTGATTCATGTTTCAACGCGTTGCATATGCACGTAAAGACAATCCAATTTTTTAGTCTGTGAGCTTCAGAAGTTAAAGTGCGCGTGATTTTAGTGTAAAGCAAGCGAGAAAAAGGAGTGATTTTGAGGATTGAACTTATGTAAGAGAAACATTAGATCTGAGTGCATAGAAATTGTTAATTATGGAAATCATATTTTTAGATTTAAAAATGCCACCGAGGAAATCTTTAACTGAGCTTTCTTTAAGTAAGAAAGCAGAAGTTTTACAAGAAATAGAAAGAGGCACATCACAAAGGACTTTGGCCGACAAATTCGGTATCTCTAAATCAACTGTTGCTAACATTAAGGCCCAAAAGAGACAAATTTTAGATACATTAGGAACTAATGTATCAGATGAAAGGAGACGAAAGCTAAGAAGGACTCTTTTCGAAGACGTAAATCTTGGAGTTCTTTCTTTTTTCACGAAATGCAGATCAAAAAACATCCCCGTGAGTGGTCCTTTGCTGCAAGAAAAAGCAAAGCAATTAGCGGATAAGCTCAAAATTGAAAACTTTCATGCGAGCAATGGGTGGCTGGAATCTTTCCGGAAAAGGAATAATATTCAATTTCGGGTATTATGTGGTGAAAGTGCTAATGTGGACCATGATGCTGCAACCACTTGGAAAATGAAGTTGCCTCAACTTTTAAAAGACTTTCCACCAGAAGACCAGTTTAACGCAGATGAAACAGGAGTTTTTTACCGCCAACTTCCAACAAAAAGTCTTGTTGCTAAAGGCGATAAATGTAAAAGTGGAAAAATGGCGAAAGAAAGGCTTAGTGTTCTTTTTTGCTGTAGTGCCACAGGTGAAAAATTAAAGCCCCTTTTTATTGGAAATGCTGCCATGCCAAGAGTTTTTCGCCAAAACAAAATCGATCTTAATAATTTTATGGTCACGTGGGCACACAATAAAAAAGCATGGATGACAACCGTAATTTTTAATGATTGGCTTTCTTCTGTCAATCGGCAAATGAAGCTGCAAAAAAGGCGAATAATTATCCTGGTGGACAATGCAACAAGCCACACTATATCGATGGAATATTCAAATGTTGTCGTTAAGCATTTGGCGCCAAATTTCACATCAGAAATTCAGCCATTGGACCAGGGTATCATCCAAAACGTGAAAACCAGATACAGATCTAAAATGCTCCTTTCTCTACTGGCAAAAATTGATGAATGCGAGTCTGGGTCTGAATTTTCTAAGTCAGTAAACGTATTGGACGGGATAAGATGGATTGTGTCTGCCTGGAATGAGGTCGAAACATCTACAATCGCGACATGCTTTCATCGTGCAGGATTTCCAGTCGATGCCAACACATCCGAAGGACCCTCGGACGAGCTTCAAATTGCGGAAACCATCGCAAGCTTGCCTGAAAACATTAGAACGGAATTGGTATCGGCAAATGAGATAATGAAAGTGGATGAAGGCATTGTTGTACACGAGATTCTGGGTCATTCACAAGCCGAAATAATGCAACAAGTTCTAGAAGAATTCCAAACTGATCCATGCGATATAAGTGAGGAATCTGGAGAAGATGAAGATGTGGACCATCAACCTCTAACAGCGAATGATGCCCTAAATAATATAAATCAGCTGCTTCTATATGTGTCTTCGAACCAACCGAATCTGGTGTCAGAAGTTCTTCACATAAAAACCAAAATCGAACAACACAAAGGAAAATGTAAAATCATTAAGCAGAAAACTTTAAATACATATTTTAAATCCTAATAAATTAACACATATGTATGCATGTACAACACTGGTCTTTAATTTTTATTCGAAAAAAAACCCACACCCTTATAAGTAGGCCACCTGTTTAAGTTGGCCAAAAATTCCTGCACGGCAGGTGCCCAACTTAACCAGGTTTTACTGTACTTTCTTAAATGCATTTGTTTCTTTAAAAATCGGAATTCATATGGCAAAGGAAGATTGTTTTTATTAAATTCTATGTTTTTCTATGTTTGTTTGTAACCCCATAACTTTAAGGTGGGTGATCCGATTTTACTAATTCTGATGCTAAACTATTACTTAACATTCTGCAGATGGTTTTGAGTATGACATAAGTACAAAAAAGAATTTTTGATTGATAATCCTAAAAAAGTGAAAAGCGGATATTTTAGATTCAAATCAGGTGGCAAATGAGCACTTGCAGTGCAATTCAGGACATAAATTCAAAGCCATACAACAAAACAAATCGACTAGGTCAAGCCTGCCAAATTTGAGGTGAGGAGAATTTAAGTAAACGTATGAAGAAGTATGACCTTTCGGTTTTTGAACGACATGTTAAGACCATTAATAGACCATCAATAGCTGAACAATTAGGCAAGGGCCCAAATCGCCTGAATGTATTGGTTTATAAAAAGCGGAACGGGGAACATACATCGGTCGACATATACAAATTTGTTTGGATATTTTTCAATAAGATAGCTTGTAGTCGGTTAGATAGTGATGCTTCTACTTAACTGCAAAACGACTGGGTTTCTAAGCAAAAAAACTGAGAACCCAATAGCCTACGATGGACAGCACTCCTTGTCAGACTTTTTTGAGTGCATGACGGTACTTTCAAAAAATTGCTTCCAGTTTAAGTTTAAGACATTCTATGTCACATAGATCAAAGCGGAAGCGATGCAATGTTCAATTCAACGGGCCGTTATCAATATTTATGAAGGGATCATTAGAACTAGTAAAAGACAGGCATTGTTGAAGATGGTCGCCCTTCTTTCACCTCTCTCCGTCTCCTAAACCGTATAGAATATATTGTGATAGCCCCTTAAATGTGAACAGCGCCTTCTATATTTGAAGAGTAGACGACTAATCTAAGGCGCAATTAATGGAATTTCTATGACAGCTGGTAGCGAACATTTTGGCAAAATGGAAAGAAGTATGGACAGCTGGCTTGTACAGAAGGTTCTCCACGGGGGGAGTATAAATACCAGTATCAGTGGAATTCGATAAAGTGGTTTGAGTAAAAGATAAAGTAAAGTAAAAGTGGTTGATAAAATGGATTGAATTGTAAATTGTAATTGGATTGAATAAAGCGATTGTGTTGAAGGAAATAAGTTCTATCTTTGAACCCACACAAATATTTTACAACATAAAACCAAGCTACTGCTCTTTGATGAAATGCTGATTGGATAGTAAATATTATATCACAAATTGGTACAGCCAAGCATCGTATTGAAAGACTGCCACATATGCGGCATACATCTTATTTTGAAAAAAAAAAACCAAAACGGTTAAATCAATTTCCGCAAGATATAATATCATTGCAATGCCACGGCTACTAATAGTTATAAAGCGCCGATGTGTTTTCGTTTTCTATGCACCTTGGGTTCAGCTTCGGAAATGCATTACTTCTAAGCTAATATGACAAAAGCTAGACTGGAAAAGATGGACCAATGGACTTCTAAAACATCAAAGAAGAAAAACCGGATTTCTCATCATACGAGTATACAATGACTTCTGTGGGAGGTTCAGAGTCGAGGAAGAAAAGGAGATAATCTTTAATTGAAGAGAACTTCACATGCCCTGCGATAGTGATCTCAGCGATGATTATCTACGGCCGAAATAAACTTATTCTAGGAGCAAAGAATGTGCTTCAGTTGTTCTACCTAAAGGTATGTCGGCGATAAGCTTAACTAACAATTGAAGCTTTGATCGAAGACAGGGTAAGCATGAACCCACGTCCATTCACAATGTATATGGCGCTCTTAATAGTTAGCCAGTGCTTAAGGCGTTGGGTTCCCATTGTACATACTCAAGACTGCAGACTGGTGCAATGCTCCCAAACTCTTGCTAAGTGCCATAAGGTCAGATCTTAGCTGGTACTAAGTCACAGGGGCATTGGATGTAACGAAGCAGCTGGTAATTTGCCCAGAAAAGGTTTACTGAAAGACGAGGATGCTGCATATTCAGCCAAATGGAAAAACAGTTAACATATGTATATCATACTGAATTAGTATTTACAATTACAACAAGAATGTTATAAGAAGGCTTGCCAACTCCTTTTTCGAACGCTGTGGTAGATATCAAATATTAAAAAGTAACCTTTGTCCTGAAAGTGAGGGACTAACAGAGTGATTGCAGTTGTCTGCCACTTAAAAATGAGCATCTGTCTCAAAAGCAAAAGCCTTTTATCAGACATTACGAAAAGCCTATAAAAGTGGTTTCGTCAAATTCGTAAGTAAATTAGAAGAGTTAATAGTTTTATTGGCTTCCGGCATACAAGATTCCAGAGATTGCTGTTTCTATTTCTTTTTCGTAGCAAAGACCTCTTTACTCGTGTGTGTATTCAAAGGAAGCCCTTCCAGTTTCGTAGCCATGGGACATACGCATCGTCTTCGCTTGGAATACATACGACTACTGACTTTACAGGGAGGTTAACAAGTTTGAAAAAAGTTTCAATACTTTTTTCGTTGGATAACGTATGGTTTGGACTATTGAAAACATCAAAGAGATATGTCACTTGAACAGAATGACGTACTCGTATTGTGCCGATTGGGAGAGGTTTTTGTTTTGCCGACGTCCATTGGAAGAGCCGTATTTTTAACGCCTCTTTCTGAAATGATCAATTTACATCCCTCGTGGAACCAGCGTAGAGGATTACTCTACTATGTGATTCGATTACTTTATCTGTTCGCTTTATGTTGGCGCTCTAACCATATTATCGGGAATTTGTCACTCTTCAAATTCATCTCGTAAGGCTATCTTCTCAGTTTCACAATATGGGTACTCTCTGAAACAGGCATGTCCCGAGCCAGATAGAATTTTGTTTGCCCGTGATACCAGTCTTTTGGACTCCGTCTGAGTATTTTCGTTTCTGCAGCAAGTGTGTCCACTGGTAGCTTTGGAGATACGACTAGTATAGTATGATGCGAAACAGTTCGAGACGCACTTGCAACTCTTAGTGCACCAAGTTTTCGATGATATCTGTTCCAGGTGATGTTTAAAACTTAAACAACTGTCTTCTTCTTCTTCAAGATACTTGAGAAATGTGTGGGAAGCAATTTCGTGCCCACCAAATCTATTTTTTTTTTTATAATTTACGAGCGCCTAAGGGGTTAGATACCCTTTTACAGTTGCCCTGGCGCGGGCGTAAATGTAGAAGGAAGAGAAAGGAAAATTGTTTTTGTAGTGGTTTGAAACTCAGGTGAATTTGGTTTCCATATTAGCTCTCCAGAGGTGGGAGTCCAAATAGGACCGAGAGTTTTTTCTTCACTCAGAGTGATTCGAAGGTTATAATTGACACTTGTTTTTTGTACTTGAAAACTCTACAACACCCAAATCTACGTGTCAGTGTTATGCCTTCACATGCTGAATTTTCTGACTGAGTTTCAATTATACAAATGAAAAACTTGTCATGGGTAGGATTCGAAGTTTGACCCTCCGAGTGAGAAGCGATTGCTAGTACCACTACACCACGGCCACCCCAATTGGTATCATTTTGCGAATTTTTCTACTCGCAATAAGCGCTGCTTAAGTTTTATGGTCGGCGAGTTTAAATATGGTGCTAGTTAACCAACAACGTAGAATTTCAGTTCGTTGCTGTGGAGTTGAAGTTCTTCTAATATTTGTGCCATAACCACCACTGCAATGCCATCAGTAAAGACATACAATGGACTAGTTCTTTGTCAGAGAGTTCTGTCCCAACAGAAAAAAAATAAAAAACGGGGCCTAAGGCAGAGCCTTGTGGCACACCGCCAGTAACTTCGAATGCTTTGACTCCATCGTTAGAGTCATAGAGGAGGATTCTATTCGAGAAATAGCTTTTTACCATTTTGTGGAGGAAAGGTAGAGGTATAAATGCAATCAGTGATGAACAATGCTGAATCGAATTTGGGGGGGGGGAGGGGGGGGGGGTTGTAAAAAATAATTGTACAATTGTACCCTGTGTATAGGACAACTTATTTCACCATTGGAACTGCGTCAGAATTATTGGTACAGATGCTGCAAAAGGCCCTCCAAAATATCTTTATAAGAAAGGTACGAGAACTTTTTCTTTAAATCAGTCCAGTAGACGCATTGTGCCGTAGTTGAAGCTTCTAAAAAGATTAGAGAATGAATCAGAGGGATTCGGGAACTAGGATTTAAATCACTATTGGCAACTGATTTGAGGTAATTAGAAATTTTTTCTACCTCCTTGTACATTTGTACAATTCATGATATTATGGACAGTGCAATCAGTTGGGGTCAAACTCTTAACATGAAGGATAAATACCTTGACCAAGGAGATCTTTCTTAAAAGTCTTGCTGTATGAGACCGAAAACTGAATCATGTTGAAGACAACTGAGTTGATTTTGAGAACCTCCAAAGGAAAACTGCTCCGTGGGATATTTGATCATAAAAGACGAAGTAAAAGCAGCTATTAGGTCGACCATATTTAGCAATGAAGAGAGCAAAGCGCGAAACAACTAGCTAGACAACTCGGCGCAATAAACTTCAAACTCTTACCAGAACCGTTAACATAGTTGAAGGAAAGTTGACAGAGACCATCTGAATAGTCCATTAATCGTCATTATATGTAAGCCAAGAAGAGCATGCTAATACAAATTTTGTTGAAGAAGTTGTGGCGGTTCCTAGATGTTTGAGGCGGTCTATAATTTTTAAAGTATAATCGTGGTGGTTTAGAGAATGCAGAATTACCATGAATACCAAGCATATCCTGCTCAAGAAGAATACAGTGTAGGGCTACTCTACACAAGCTTCAGCATACTAACAAGCAGGTTCGTTTGATTGTGCATCTTCAATTCTCACAATGTGCCTATAAAGAAATATCCAATGTCTCAGATACGAATATATCGTCTAACGCTATTCTATGAGTTTATAAGTATTTTGCCCACAAATAGAGTGGAGCTAACACGACCATGTTCGATTTCGCGGGTTGATTTTTAGGGAGGTCGTTAACCCTCTATCGCCCATTTATTCCATGTGCGAATTTTCTTATTTTTATAACGGTTTCGCATGCTTTCAACCATACTTCAAGCGACATTTTGAACAACGTTTCAGTACACTGCGAAATTCTGACTCGTTATATGTGAAAAATCAGTGTGTGAACAATAAAAATTAGTGCTCGTAAAAAAAAATTCTCACAAACAAATAAAATACTTCTAATTATTCGAAAAAGTCGGGAATTTTACAGTAAGTAGATATATTCATGTACTTTCATAATAAGAAAGCAAATAATAAATAAAAATGAAAATGTTGTGATTGAGAAACGGAAAACGAAGCCGGCCTCAGGGCAGCCATAACCGTTTACGCCAACAATTTTTTTACGCCATTTATTATTGTTTGCATCGTTTCGCCTATGGTTTAGATAAAAATGGAGAATAAAAAGCGTTATACAAGTAAACGTTTCAAACTATCCTCAAGCTCGAAATATCGGCTGAAAATGAGCTATGCATTTCGCAAGCCATTAAAGAAATTAATGCAGGCGAAACGAGTGACTGTTTCATTCAAGCCAGCAACCTGTCGGTCAATCTTAGCTCAACTGATGATTTACCTATTACGGATTTATCAACTCTCACTGAAACAGTGGAAGCAACGGAAATAGTTGAAACTATAAAAGCAATTGCATATACATCACAAGCTATAGAAACATTGGAAATTGCAGAACCACCGGAAATCAACGGAATTTTCGAAAATGATATGGCGACGTTAATGAAATGGCTTTTCAAGGTGATTTGCAGCTGACTTCCAGTTTTAAAATGCTGGATACACCGCTGAATCTTTTTAAGTATTTCTTCACGAACAAAATAATTGATATGGTTGTCCAAGAAACAAATAGAGCAGCCTTTCAAACATAAAAAAGCATAAACACAGTTTTCAGCACCGATTCGTCCGAAATTCGTCACTACATCGGTATATTGATGTTCATGTCTGTGTACAGTTATCCGAATTTGGAAAACTATTGGGGTAAAAATGCATCCATGTCGGTTCAAAACACTAGGCCGATGAGAAAATTTAAAACGATAAAAAAATATTTATCATTTCAAGACGAAACGGAGCGGATAAGAAGAGGTGCGTTTCGGATTCGGAAATTGGCGAGTGAATTAAACAGTCCATTTGATTCTATTCCCAAGACATCCCGACTGTGCGTTGACGAACATCGTTTACATCGTTATCGTTTCGAAATTTACAATGGTGAAGGCGATAATTTTGTTTTACCTGGAACACCCGATCTTGGTGCAACTTCGAACGTCGTTGTACGTTTAACGCAATCAATACCGGAGTTCGTGCATCATATTGTCTACTTCGGAAATTTTTATACTTCGGTGCCTTTATTGGTTTATTTGCATTCAAGAGGAATGCCCAATGCGCGCAAACCGAATTCCTAATTGCAAACTTACGCTGGACAAGGATATACAGGATGAATCAAGAGGCTATTCAACCGAATATGTTACTTCCGCGTATGGCGTCGACATTAGCACGGTTTTATGGAAAGATAGCCAGAGCGTGCGATTGGCATCAAGTTACGTTGGCATCGAGTCATTTTCTAAAGCAAATCCAAACAAACAAACAGCAAAGGCAGCTCGTCATGATCGGAAGTAGAAGCAATGCAATGATGTGTTTGTTTTATCATTTTATAAATATGGCGTCAACGAATGCATACATCTTATATCGCCGCATACACTCCGATAAATGCAGTGATTCAAAAAATATTTGTTCTGAAGATGAGAAGTTCCTGAAATAATCAGAATTCAGAATTGCTATGTGCAGGGAAAAACGTAAAGTTGGACGACCATTGTCAGTGCCCCGAGAATCGAGCCCGTCTCAACCGAGTACTTCTGGGATTGGTAAAAAAGCGAAACATCCTGTGGCTGTGACCACATTCCAGTACGTCTGAGTAAAGAAGGTGGCAATAAGAAATGTAAATTGTGCAAAACATCACAAACATAATGTATTTGCCAGATATATGACCTCCATCTATGCTGCTCTTACGCCAAAAACTGTTTTTATGATTACCATTATCGAAAGTAATCCTCTCTTTCATTTTCTATTATTTATTATCTTCCTGTTTTAATAAAAACAATAAAAACGCCCGATAGATTGAACATTTTACTTTTATTAAGCTCTTAAATCAGCATTTATATTTAAACAATAGGTGAAACGATGAAATCAATTATAAGCGGCGGGAGAAAAACAATGAATTAAACGATCATAGCTGCCCTGAGGTAGACTTACCTGTTTTGTACCTGGAGGTCCATCAAAAGAATATTTTCAATTCCTGATTTCAAATTATGATTTCTTAGTCCATTATTTTGCCTCAAAATTGCGGTTTTTCCAAGGTAGCCCATCTAGAGTTTGTAAAGCGATGCATGACAAGCCTCACTATTTCGCAGAAAATATGAGTAACCTTCCATAATGCCACAATTTTTGTTGGGGCTATAGATGAGTACAGGCTGACCTGGGTCGAAATATACCTACTCGTATATTCGTACAGCAACAAGGTAGGGGGGATATATAATATTTAGTCTTGCTATCTTGCAGAATGTATTGCTGGTCATACTATCCGAATGAATATGAGGCCCTACTTACCAGCACACTTTCTAATCAGAGCTCCACAATCCACATCCCTCGAATGGACAGAATTTCAGTACTATGTCAACTCTGGCAGAAAAACTATCTGCTTATGTTGCAACGCCAAATTAAGTGGTGAGATTCTCCGGCAAGGGCTGACACCAAACAATTTGAAGCTGATTCAAGAAAACTGTGTTTGATTCGAAGAATCGGGACACAATCCTTATGTGCGGTCATCCAAGGTAATGAGTTGATTACTTTTAAAGTAATTTCGAAATGATTGCAGGATTTAGTGAAGAATTTAAAAACATCAAACAACCCTCCATCTTCAATGTTCTGACCTAATCCACATCGATAATCGTTACGCTTCTAGCAATTATGATTAAATTTTTCAAAAATCATTTAATTTTTTTAAAAGAAAACCAGGAGACAGGAGAGAACCTTAACAAGGCAAGTGTTTCAACACGCACAACAAAAAGGACTCTAAAACATCGAGACACTAAAACCTCTGTCACTTCAAATTCCAGAGAGAGAGAGCGAAAAAAAAAAAATCAGCAGTAAAGATAGCGCTTCATCGCAAAACACTTGAACACCAAAGCCGGAGAACATCAGAATACCAGAACACCAGACACTGTAATGTCCGGATCCATTAAGCCGCCAAACGATAATGGGGATATGATGGCAGTCATTATCATCAGCTCCAGCCGCGTCGCATTAAGAATTCTTTTAGCTATACCAGTTATAGGCACCACCAACCCTCGATTAAGAAAACCTCGAATACGCTGTAACAGCCTTGTTATATTCGTATTCTCTGCCCAGTCATTGTCATCTGAATCGATATCCCAACCCCCAATGTCGACCTAAATTTCGCACGATATTCCGGCGGCCGTCCAACTTTGTTAGTCTCATCTGTTAGTTAAAATGTGTTAATAAGGCTGAAAGCTCCTTCGGTTCAAGGGCTCACATGCTGGTTTTCGACATAGACGTTCTTTTCCATTAAAATTATCACGCAAAATTTCCCACCGGATGAGGGGGTGTTGAAAAAAAAATAAAAATAAATAAATAAACACTGCATAGCATAGACTTTTTAAGTGTTCCCAATCGAAAGGATAGCTAGAGGGAGATCCAACCAAACGAAAGAAGTGAGTTTTTTGAATCTGTAATCTTTTTGACCAATACCACGGTAGAGGCATTTCCATGAATAACAATAAGGAACACTGATCCTTTACTATCGGGCAAGATAGAATTGTTTTAATGCTGCTCAATAGAATAAGACTCTTTTTCTCTCTACGAGTACGAGTATCTGTTTAGGGGTTCAAGGATAAATACAACAAAGGAGAATTGGCAACAATTTGGATCGAACATTTTGATTGGAGACCAGGTTCTGTCAGTTGGAAAAGGTTTTTTGTTGTTGTTGTTGTTGTTTTGTCTCTCTTGATAGTTGGATAGCAGAAGTGTGACCTGAATCGACGAAGTGTTGTTTGGAATAATATGCTGTGGGAACATATTTTGAGGGTATGTTCGGAGTTGTTGCAGAAAATTGACAAGGATAATGGGGTCATGAATTGAATTGATGAGACAGTAATATCAACAATGTCAATACCAGCCACCTGGAATTGCGGGTTGCAATTAGTGGCCATTAATAGGCAGACACGAAACACCAAAATCTGTAACAGCTAATGAAAGGTTTTCAGAAAATGAGGACGACAGATGGAAATTGTAATCAGCAGATTGGTAGGTCATTGGCGAATGATGCACCCTTTAGAGCTGATACCTCACATAGGTCACAACCTTTTCAGAATAAGTATGGAGACACTTGAAAATGTGGTAGTAAGTCCGGTATACATTCATGATTTTAGGATTCTTTAATTCCTATAGAAGTTAAGCTTCATGGAAGTGGTGTGAGTAGGTATTGGGTAGACGATGACTGGTATCAGCTTGGTGATGACTTGTTGTACCAATTGGATACTGGTTGTTGTTCAGCCGGATGCAATTTGATCAACCTAATAGAACAAGTGCTAACTTAGAGGCAAAAAAGTGGCCCTATTCCCATAAGCGGATTAGAATAAGAAATTCCCAGTTAGAGGCAATTCTGTCCGGTTATTCCAATATAACGTCAAAAGATATGGTTACTATGGATCCCTACTATGACCTTTGGGTATGCTGTTGGAACGTACACACGTTCTTATCTCCAGGTAGTCAAGCGGTATAAGGTAAATCTGATAGTCATCCAGATATACATTATATATTATACGGGAATACTCCTATGCGACATCTATTGAAGCTCTCCTAAAAGGTTGCAAATGTCAGAATGCGGAATGTTGGAACTAATCAACTAAGACAGAAAGTTATTATATATCAGCCGGCCTTTCCTATCATGAACTCTGCATTGCAGTTGATCGGAAAGTATTGACTGCTTAGAACTTGGATTTGACACAGTAGCGCAACAATTAAGTTCGTGATGTAGTGCTTGTTTTACCAGTCCTTATACATGTAGGCTAAAATTTCAAGTGCGAGCGGTCTAGCGTTTCTAGTGTAGGTAGCATGGGTTACCAGCCTATGTTACCGAAAAATGCCAGCTACGGAAACCGACATTACGGATAAGAAATAATCGAATGATGACGACTTATGTCTATTGTACCCGGACTAAGATTGGTTTCGGGGAGCGCAGGACCTTAAAATGCCAGATTCCTCCAATTGAAACGAGAGTTCCTTCGATATAAATTGGACATATTTTGAATGAGTGAAGCAAGATGGTCCGATGGGGAGAGTTACCAAACACTAACGTGTAACACTGTGCTACTTTACTCTGGCAAGCCCGCCGGTAGTCTCGGCAGTCCAGAGTGAGTCTGCTGCTAACAACAGCAGCATGCAGAGGCTTAATCTCTAAAATCTCATCGGCCAGATTCAGGACTAGAGTACGGTGCGTCACTATCACACAGTATTACAGCCCAGCAAATATATCAACTGAGAATTAAAAGGACAATTTCTGCAATCAGTCAAGCGCAGTATTTAACGCAACGCGTAACGTAAATATCGTCATCGTCATCGGGGGACCTTGAATGCAAAGGTAGGCAACGACAATGAAGGGCTCAGACATGTGACCGGGAAGTACGGCCTTGGTGACCGAAATGACAATAGCACCGCAATAAACGCGCTGAAGAACAGCAAGGCGGTAGGACTAGATCGTATTTCCTTTTTTTACTTCGAAGCGCTCCAACAATGCCAGCAGAAATGTTAAATCCTCTTGATGAGGGAGTTTGGGAGGCAGAAAGTTTCCCCGACGAGTGAAAGAAGAAAATGATTGTCAAGCTCCGTAAGACAGGTATAGAGATGCAAATTAGAGAGGCATTTGCCTCCTGAGCGAATAAAGGAACACGCATTGCCGAACAAGCAGATTTCCGTGTCGACCACATCAACACCTTGCTGATCAGTGCTGTGAATACCGGTCACCACTTCACTTGCTGTTCATTGATTTTGAGCATGCATTCGACAGTGCTAACAAGCAGTTTATTTGGCTTGCTTTGCGCAGGAGAGAAACTATTATCAAAGCAACCTATTATGGGTCTAAATGTCAAGTTCTGCATAGAGGAAAGATGCCAGAGAAATTCGAGGTCCAAAGAGGGATCCGACAAGGTTGCATTTTATCGCCGATACTTTTTTTTATTTGTGATTAACGATGTGTTACGGCCAGCCTCCTCTACTGGAAACGGACGAATCAGTTGGACGATTACATCTTAACTCAAACATCTGGACTACACCTGGATCTGAACCAAATAACAGCAAAAGTGGAGAGGGAGGCAATTGTTGTGGGTTTAAACACTAACACTGCCAAAATCAAAATCATCAACTTCATTATTAACTCATTAACTCAAGTTAGCATTGCTTAGTAAATCGGTAGAGAGAGTAGTGAACAGGATATTGTCAACCGAATCGGCAAAGCAAAGTCTGCGTTTGGAATGTGGTCCATAATATGTTTAATCCGTGCTGTTGTATGGGTGCAGCACCTGAAAGGTTACAGCTACTGTCACAAAAATACTACAAACGTTCGTTAATAGGCGCCTACGGAACATCTTAATAGTTTTCGGGCCTAACCGTATCTCTAACTATCATCTTTACCACAGAATGGGTCAGAAACTAATAGGCACAACCATTCAACGCCGGAAGTGGCTGTGGATTGATCATACACTTCGAAAAGGCAATAGTTCCATAGAAAACCACGCGATGCAATGGAATCCATTATTACAAGTCGAGTCGGCGAAGAAATACATGGCGCAGAATAGTTGAGAAGGAGTTACGGTAATTGGAGAGAGTTAAGGCTCATTGCCAGAACTCGTATACGATCTCGCGTAGGCGTAGTTGAGGCCCTACGACCCACAAGGTGAAATAGGACATAAGTAAAAGTAAGTAAGTATACAGACCAAGTATGGTTCCTCAATCTTACTCATAGCTGAACATCGCCAGCGTAAAGGTTGATTGCAGCATGTTTGCAAACTGATTGTAAGTCATTTGTAAAAGCACAGAATAGGATAGGTCCGAGAATTGATCCCTGAGGCACACTTTGTCTTATTATTTTAAGTTCTGAAGATTTCCCTCCAGCGATTTGTCACCTATTGGTCAGATAATTCCTAATAAGTTGAACAGAGGGATCACTGAAACCAAAAAAGTTTTGGAGCTTCCAGCACAGTATATTCGTGTTTTACTTTTTAGTAGGCCTGCGAAGAGCCAAATTGGCAAAGTAATGTCACAAATCCTCTATCAAAGGCATGCCTTATATCGCTTAAGATGTTAACCATGGCCGAAGAGCAACTGTGTTAGGTTCTGAAACCCAATTGGAAAGGGCTAAGGAGGCTATTCGAAGATAAGTGGGCTTTTATTTGTTTAGAGATAAGTTTCTCAAATACCTTAGATAGGCACGGTAATATGCTTATAATAGGCCTATAGACACTAGGTGAAATTGCATTTGATTTCTTGTCAACCGGAATGACTTTAGCGATTTTTCAAGATTGAGGAAACATGGATGCCGTAAAGCAGTGATTGAATATATGAGTCAGGTGGCTAATTATATTTGGCAATAAAAACTTATAGTCGAATTTTATGGCTAGAACTTCTCTGTCGGTAGCAACAATAAAATCACCCCGTTTATAAGTTGGTTTTCAGATCAAAGTCAGTCCTATCGGAGCAACTTCCCTGGAAAGGGTCATTTAGCACATCAGGATTTAGGTCGTCCTGTAGACTGTTAGTATTAGCCTAGTGTAGTGTATTAGTGTAGTAGTTTCGTTTTGTAGTACGGATAACATGGGTTGCATTGTTGCGCGCTTTCTTATAAGCAGCCAAATTAAGGCGGGAGGAATTGTGCTTCCATTTTCTGTAGAGTTTGTTTCTAATTTTAATTTGGATACGTAAACCAAGGACAGCTTTTATTGTGAATACTTACAGTTTTAGTAGGACAGAACAGTGAGAAAAGTCAATGTTGTAAGTGCAGAAGAGAAGATCATGGTCAGAGATGTCATCCAGAGAGAGTTGGTTAAAAAGGAGAGCAGATAAGAGATCAGAAACAATTACAAGGTCAAGCAGGCTGGGGATAGTGTTGTCAGAAAATCAGGTTCGATTGCAGTTATTCACGATATGGAGTCCAAAAGAAGAAACCAAGTCTTTGATTTGGAAAGCACGCAAGTCTTTTTTGAAAAGATCGGCATTGGAGTCGCCAGTCATAATGATGTGTTGATATATAGCGCAAAATTCATAGAGAGAGCACTGAAAAAGGGCTGAGAGGAGCAACTTCTATTCGGGTTATAAGCGCTGGATACTAAACATTTAATGGAGCCGTCAGAAACATATACTTAGGTACTCAATGCCTGTTGCTGGCGCATCAAGAACCTCGCACAACATAAATTGCTACTTCTCCTCCAATCGAGTCAGTTTTGGTTTACACTATTTTGGTAATTTAATGAGACCATACCATAGCTATGTCACAGACAAGTTCAAAATGCTTATCCAGAGGAAAAGAACACCTAGTAGAAGTAAGGGAAAAAAGAGTTAGAAATAGATGAAAGCAGCTTAAGAAGGACGTTGTTCATGAAGGGAAAGAAGTGTATATAAATGGAGAATTAGGCATAACTCTCGCAGATAAAAGAAGTAAAAAAAAAATATTAAGCGTGACAGGACTCAGTGAATTTAGCCTTCCAATTGCATTTTCTCCATTCTAGAACTAACTACGTAGTAGTGAGTGGCAGCTTAGCTGTCGCTTCAGAAGCAGATACTTCTCGTCTCACTCCAATTCTTTACAATATACTTGTAGTTAATTGTTATCAGAATTCCGCAAGTTCTTCTAACGAGTTTTGATATCTAACATCTAACATTGTCGTCATCCAGAAAGGTACCAGCGCCGTATTCTTAATTGACGTTGGAGTCATCCGTGAAGAGCCGACAACATTCCTTTCCTGGCTCGAATTTTTGATCGAAAACGCAGAGAAAGTCGATTTTGTATTTTTGCAGCAACAGTAGTTCTATGACATTACTTCAGATGGCATGCCCATAATACCAGCCCGGTGTGCTAGGGAAAGTCCTATTCAGCTGATGCAGACCGATGCAGTCAGATAAGAGGAGCAATGACTTATTTTCCTAAAAGCTTGTTTTTATCATAGCCATGCAGATTCAAAGGACTCATCTCGGTGATAAAACTTATGCTTTGCCATTACATTGCCAAAAAGAGGTTTTCGACGCGTCAAGTTAAGTCTAATGAAATTTATTAATGGGATACACACAAAATACCCAAACACAAAATCCCCAAGCACAAAATCCCCAAACCTTAAAATCGCCATGTTACGAAAAATGTCCAAATTTAAAATCTCCAAGCATAGAATCCCCATATCTCGAGTACATTGAAGTAATCATATTTGGCGCGCGCCAATCTGAATCCAATCAAAATTGTTTCAGACTTTGAAAAAACAATTTACCTTGCAGCAAAGTCAGATTTCCCCTCTGCACACTTCTAGGGATGTTTGTTTCATTTCGGGGAAATAATCTGAAAGAGGGTACAAAAAGAGAAACTTCAAATTAAATACGGTACTTGCAAGGCATTTAGTTCTGAAGATCGTAATCTTGGTTCAGAGCAAATTACATAAATAAAACAAAAAATTTGCGAACCCGAATTTTGGTCCACTTTTGACAGTTTAACAACATACACTCTCCACCCTCGAGCTAAATTTTGAAACAAAAGCACGCCGTTGAGAAATGCCAAGAAAATAATTCTTTGACAGAAATAGTTCTACCTATTTGATTTGTCCAAATGTTCTTCATTAAAAAAATTCATCATCCATTATCTTGCACAAGAAAAGACTTTTTTTCCTCTTAACCCGAGTAGACAGTTTTTAAAAATAACGAGCTGTCAGAATTTTAACTTCGAAAAATGTACCGACCCATTATTTGGTGAGATAAATATTGACAGATACATTGTGTACAGTTTGAAATGAAAGTTGATTTTTTTTCTCAATCTGCGTACAACTCGCACAAATTGCCGAGACAAATTTTCGCTCGGATAAATTTTGAAGAGATTTTTGTATGGGAGACAAAATTTGTGTCGATCTAGTACGCAGATACTCGTAACATAAAAACTATCACTATTATTTTTTGAAGTTTCGACAATTACAAAATTATTCCCCATATCTCTACGATTGGAGAGATTGTTTTTTCGGATTTTGTCCTTGGAGATTTTATATTTGGAAATTTTGATTTGGAGATTTTGATTTTGGACCTCATGTACCTAACCCATTTATTAACCAGGCACCCAAATATTTAGCTTCTTTGAAAAAAAAAATGGATCAGGCAGACCAGCCAGCTTCCCCCTTCTCGTGAACAGTTGTTCTGTTTGGCAGAAAGCTCATTTCTAGTAAATTAATCGTCTATAACGCCTATAACGCCTAGAACTGCTTGTACTGTAGAGCCCAGTCTGTCAGGAACTTCCGCATTGGTGAGCATGTTGCTTTGAGCTCTTCAATTTAGAGGAAACCACACTGATTGCTTGAACTAAGTTATTAAGTTACTCTCGAATTCTTCCGCGAATTATGTACATACTCGTAATCCATGAACGGCAAGGCTGAATAGCATTAGAATCTGTATTTGGGTCCCATATTCGTATCCCTAAATATAATATCTATAACCTTTAAGAAAAAGATATTAGTAAATTTCGCAAACGAACTGTTAAACATCAATTCTCGCTGAGTAAAGTGTTCCATTTTCGGCTCACTTCTAAAGATATCCTTCGACAACAAACTACTCGAAGAATCACATTAAGTAACATAGATCCGAAAATAATTTATTTAACGTCCTCGTTCAAAGTCACAGATACAATTTTCTAAATCCAAGGTAAGCCAAATGAATAGGAAAAAAAAAAAAAAACTAAGAACTCATCATTAATCATAGAAGAGCACAAAGGACGATAGAGAGACGACAACGAAAACAATGCCGAAAGATGGAGTGAGTGAGTAACTACATACCCATAGAAGCAGAAATATAAAAGTAATTTTTTGGATCTCCTTGTCCTCGAAAACCGACATCCAAGGATAGTCCACAACGATATCAGATGATTTTACTTCATCATACATCAGGTCAAATCGGACAGTTTTATTCTTGAATGCACGGCTTTATCCTATACATACACAGACGGTTGCAAAACCAAAATACATACATATACTTACGAATACCCTCCTTTTGGATTGGGAAAATTGTGGTCGAGAGTCCTGGGAAAATGGTCTTCTTTCTCCACTTCTACCATTTGATTGCAGGCAATCTGGTTCGGATTCTGGTTTAAGTTCTGGTTCTGGTTTTATTTTATGATGCTGGTCGCTGGTCGCTGGTCGTTGAGAATGTCCCTTTTTGCTCCATTTTACTTTAATGTGCGGTTAAATCTGAAGTTAAGTGTAACCAGTTGATGTTGAATAAGTTTAAATGAAACGTACACATAGCTGAAGTTATTTGAATGGATAAGAAGGTGGGTGGACTTACGAGATGGTAATGAAATTATGCTCACTCGTCCATGGAAAATAATCGCATAGGGAAGGTCGGGGATGGATATTGTTTAATTTACATACCTGCAGATGTTTTTCTTTTAACTTTTTTTCCTCACTTAAAAACTAGTCAATTATTTAATTTTATCTACTCATTTACAACAATTTTTGCTTCTTTTTGGTTTTGGTTTGGTTGAGGTTTAACTACAAGGACGTGTGGTGAGGGATGTGTATCACGTACATACATTAAATGCGTTTTGTGTGGTTTTATTTTTTTCTTAAGAAGTTTGATTAGAAATGTTCGGCCTATTCAATTTTATTTAAAATTATGATTTTCTTCAAAATATAAGTTGTATCCAACTGCCACACTAAGTTAAAATCAAAGAAAACAAATAAAATCAGAGATTAGTGTTTGTAATGGCAGTGGTGCTAATATTTCAACCGAAAAGGTACGAGCGGTCTTAATATTTCTAAGTCTATGATACAACCACCTTATGACTTGGTTGAAACCTGTGATCGTGTAGAGTTAAGCCCGCTGATATCAGCTTTATAAAACAAGAAAGACAGATCTGGAGCTCTTCCAAACTCATCGCCATGAGACATAAAAGTGATGGTTTTAGCAGTAAGTTTCAGAAAACAGATCCAGTTTCAGAGCAAGATTTCGGATTCTAAGATTCTAACAGCGATGACGTCGGCAGAGGTTAATTATTGCACTGTGGTGTTAAAGGAAAGTTAAAGATGAATGAAATAGAGGCGCCGATATACGTTGGTTTTGAATGTTTGCAGGTTATAACGACTAGAAAATACAAAGCTAGGAAGCACAAAGATGTAGGATTTGAAATGCCTATTATTTGACAGTTGATGCATACAGGGTTGGTATATAGTGAGAGATGTCATCTATAAATTTGGAAAGTTTACCATGGAACGCTAATCAGTGAAAGAAAAAATACGAATCTTTGAAATTTATTACGAAATAATCACGTTCAATTGCGGCAACGTTGCGAAAAATTCGTGCCAATTTTGCACGTACTCATGTGCCTTTGGAGACGTGTGTGCGGAATCAAAAAATAATCAAAAAATTCCAAGAGACTGGCTCAGTGGAAGATGTGAAGATGCCAAAAGGTGTTCGCTCCGGAGACATTCAATGGGTAATATTGTCACAGTAAAGGAAAGTGTAGAAAACGACCCAAACACCCCAATTCGTCACCGTTCTCCGGAGCTTGACCTCTCCACAGCCACACTGCACCGAATTTTGACGAAAGATTTCGCTCTACATTCGCATAAGGTCTAAAAATTGACGACTACGAGTAGGTTAATAAGCAAAATTGCCGCATCCAGGGAACCGAAAAATGTTTGGTTGGTTTATGGTTCGGAGGTGTCATAAGGTCGTAATTTTTGAAAATCAATGGAGTACGCCACTGAGACATCAGACATCCTCGGGGCTACTTTCAGCAGGTGCTAGTTGCAATACAAGTTACGAAACAATCGAGTTATTGCGCATGCAATTTCCGCTTGGTGACTTAAGGCAGTTAGGCTTCTTTCTTTGGGGCTATGTTAAAAGAAAGGTCTACGCCAACCATCCGCAAACAATTCTAACTCTGAAAGCGAACATTGAAGCTGCCGTTGCCGAGATAGAGCCCAAATTATGTCAAAGAGTGCTTGAAAATTTGGAGAAAAGGTTGAGGGTCTGCAAGCAGAGGCATTGTGTTCCATAAATAATCACCGTGTGTATATTTTAAAAAGCAATAAAAATTTGAGAGATATCTTAATAATTATTCAAAAAACGAATCCTGCACCTCTTGTTGAAACGTTCTTTATTTCTTGCATTTTTGACGACGTCGAATATATGGTCGTTCCAACGTCGGTTTTCATTGACACACATACCGAGAATGCTAAATTTGTCGATTTCCACGATGCATTAGATTAAATTCACTTGCTTGTTGGTTCCCTAATAGAGTTATGCTGTTAATATAGCAATTAAGTGAGCTTGACATAAGCCACCATTTCCGTTCTATTGGGTCCGTGGGTCCGGGAACTAATACGAAAAGCAGAGAGTACAGTAGTCAACAAAATAATATACTGGATTCGATGGAAGTGGCAGACAAGAGATCATTAGTGAATATTAAAAAGAGTGTCGAAGACAGAAAGGAACCCTGCGGCATACCAGAATTTATTCTGTGGATATCTTGGAATCGTCAAAAACAGCTTGAATCTAACTTTCCGAAATGCAATTTCTATTCCCTTGAAAAAGACATATGGTACTTCAAACCCAAAAGCACTCATTTCAAACTCTGCCAAATGCCTTCGAAATGTCAAGGCATCAAGGAATCTGGCTGTCACCGGATTATTGTAGACTTTCGTTACATTTTTCGGTTTGACGTACCATCAAATCACCAGTGCCCCTGTTGCTGAGAAAACCGTACTGTCGGTCATTGAGAAGTTTTCGGGTTTCGAGACATTTCATTAGATGACAGCTTATCAGCGTTTCCCTGATCTTGGAAACAAGGGGCGTAAGTGCAATAGGTCTGTATGGGGAGAGATAAGAAGAATCGGTCTTTTTTTGGGCCGTGCTGGACAAATGCGGTTTCCCGTATAATCGGAAAAAGCCTTAAGGGGTGGGATTGATGACCCAGCGGATTGCTACCACAAGAGTGCGATGGTGGATAGCATTTTCAACTTGCTTCAGTGTAGATGGAGACATAACACAATCTGGAAGTGTTGAGATGACTGAATAGTGTGCAGCAAGCAGATTCACCTTGTCCAAAGAGCTGACAGCTGACAATGGAATGCCATTGTAAATGATCGTAAGGATGGAGGATGAGGTAGAGTTTCGAATGTTTTTAACGAAAGGCCGACATTTTTACTATTGGCTCATTTGAATTTTTTTTCAGTTTCCTCTGTTGAGTTGGTCTTCTAAGACCGTATAAAACTCTTCTGTAACTCTGACCGCCTGTTTACAGTTCTAGTCGAACTACACCTTTCTTTTGGTTTGATAATTTTCATTAAATGAAGAACAAGCGACCTCATGCTAAAGCAGTATTTGTGATCATATCAGCGGCGGTCCTTTTAAGAATTTGTTCTCTAGCTGTGTGATAAGTGTACGAGAAATTATCTGATATGACACAGTGATGCGACTAACCTGGATGGGAGGGTCCCATGGCGGTGTACTTATAAGTATGAAAAATTAAAACTAAGTTCATAGATTTGGCGGCATGACTACTGACCTCTTATATAATGTCTGGCTACGTGGTCTCAAAATGATTGTAGTATCAACAATGAATTGCCAAAAGAAAGAATGGAGCTGTGGTGGATTGATGCTCAGTACTATGGACCTCAGCGTCTAGGTCGGCTGTTGTTGCAATCGATAAGATTTCGACTTAAGTATGTGAGAGCCGGCATTGAAAATGAGCACAGCTGCTGGCATGTGCTGATGTTTCAATAGTTTAAATTCACACAGAGGGTAGAGAGGTCAAAGATGTGCATTGCAGGTATTAAATTGGAAGCAGTCTCATAGTAAACAAGGACAAAACTATATAGATCTCATGAGTGCGGGTTAAGGCCTTTCTGCTGATCGTAAGGAGCGATTTAAAATCCAACATATGGGGTGAACATTAGTTCATTATAATTCAACTTTGAATTTTCGGAGCACAGAAAAGCTCGTTCATAAATATAGGAGAAATGTGCTGTTTATGTGAGCATGGTGGCTGGTTTTCAGCTTTCTGTATACTCGGAATAACGCACTTTTTTGCAAACAGATAACCAACAATTTCCTCCCTCCAAACTGGGCAAAGTACCTGAAGCCATAAACTTAAGTCCAATAAGTCCAATATTGTGTGAGCACTTTTAGCCATTTGCCAACAATCTTATTGGTCCATATTGGTGTGACTTTAGGCCGAAAAATCCATGAAATTTCAAATTTGTATTCTACGACAGATCCTGGAAAAAATACATGGCTTTCCAGTCGATACACTCAACTTTGTTGTCAATTTTAAGGCGAGGTATTATAGCAGCTATAAAGACACAAAGAGATGTCTTATTTTCATACCTCTGCCAAATTCGTCCGACTATGTAGGATGACAATGATCGAGAATGCGCTTTGCTTCATCAAAGTCAATAAAGACTTCAGTGGCATTTTCCATATTAAAAAATGATTTAGGTCAGATGAAAGGTTCTTCTTTGACATCGATCTTAAAAAAATTATGCAGTACTTGCCATCACTAGTGGCATAATCTTGCAAATGCCCGTTTATTTAGTTGCGTGTGCAGCTTAGTGTTAGTAACAGGCTCGAACGTATCATTTCGGAGACAGCGAAGACGGTTCTAGCAGTTCTTGACAGTGAAACAAAGTACCACTCCAGAGAAATAGCTATTAAGCTCTGTACACTACTATTGATAGAGCGTAGGCTCTAGGCCACCAGTCCTAAGGCCAAACGAAGTATAAAACCCTTAAGCCGCTGTTTCTTTAACCGAAAAAGGCAGTTGAGTGGAAAAAGATCCCTTCTTGGATAGAAAAGAGTGATATTGCCTTATATATAAAGGGTGTCCCAAAATTCATGCAAGATTTGAATTTTGCACAGCTGAAAGTTCAGGGTTATTAAAAATGGAAAGCTAGACGAAAGAACAACGCGTTTTCATTGCTGAGCAATATTTTAAAGGCTGATAGCTACAGTTAGTAATTCAAATCTTCAGCGATGAGGCTCATTTCCATCTTGATGGTTTGGTTAATCGTTAAAATTGTCGAATTTTAGGTTCAGAAACAAATCCATCCACAATATGTCACTGTTTGCTGCAGATTTTGGGCTGGAGGCATCATCGGACTATTCTTCTTTGCAAATGCGGCTCGTTATTGCGACATGATAATCCAGTTTTATGTGCCTAAATTGTAAGATATGGATGTGGACGACATGAGGTGTCAACAAGATGGTGCCATATGTTATACAGCTCAAGAAACAGTTCAATTACTGCGTAAATTATTTCCTGGTCGCATATGTTCTCGTTTTGGTGATCTGAGATTTAACGCCGTTGGGGGTTTTTCTTCAGGGTTTTTGAAGTCTAAGGTTTATGCCAACAAACCCACGACCACCAACACCTTGAAAATTTCGACAAAAGAGGGTGTTCATGTATGTGCAAGCAAATCCATGGAGGCCATTTACCCGATATTTTTAAGACGTTTTCAATCCGTTATCAATCCAGTTTTGCTATTGTACTTTGTTCGTATTAGTCGGTCTTGAGACCGAATTTTCGGTCGGTTCCGCCTGCGTCAATATTGAAAGAAGGAATGAAGGAGATATCGGCCTGATCAACAGAATCTGAATGCAATGTCAGCACTGAATTATATAAACACTTGCGCGCTTGCTCGGAGAGTGTTCGAATTTGCTCCAATTGGACGTAGCAGTAGAAGAAGGCATCGACTCAGGTAGCTAGTGCAGGTGGAACAGAACTCCAATCAACTCAGCATCCGTAGCTGCTAGTTACAGTTGAGGGCAGCCGGATTACAATCGGGCTGGCTGGCTAAGATCTACCCCGGAATTTAGCGCTATTCAAAGCATAGTAAGTATCCCTTAAAGTTGGTTGAAAAATTATTGAGTTTATTATGGTTTCTGACTGAAACTAGCTCCTACCACTGAAGCTGCAAGTGAGCCGCTAAATTTAACCCGCCGCAGTTGGTGCGTTGATGTGTCCAAGTCGCCTGACATCGGTAGAATACATCATGAAAACTTTGATTTTTACACATGCAACTCTGAATTTTCACCTCTCGTCTGGAACTGGAATATATGTTGATGTAATCAAGTCCTAAGATTCAATTGCCTTAGTGGCTATTTCAACTGTACACACGTAAATAATTGTGGTACGTACTGTACAAGATGTCAAATGTGTCAAATGAATTTTGTGAGAATAAAGTTATTGTGAATTCGGAACTCAGTAGAGAGAGTGGTGGAACTGCGCAAAATTGCTTTGGGATAATATCCTCTGATACAAAACGCCACCTGAAACAGATAATTCTGCTAGACAGTGCTTCAAATTGTGGTGGACAATATTCGATGGAAAGATGTAAGTGCTGGGTATTTTCATCCGCACTGAGAACTCAACATCTGGCGGGATGCTAACTCGGCCAGAAATATTGGTGATTAAGTGGCTAAACAGAGGTTGCCCGCAGGACGGCATCCTAATTCCATCTCCACCTCTATGGTGCATGCTAATAGCCTCACTGCTTAACTATCGCAATGGTTCTGATATTTACGCTCAGAGATATTCAGATAATTTATCTCGAAATTGCAGACAGCCCTAGAAGAGATCAAGGAAGGGTGCAGTAGAAATGGGCTTTCCGTCAATCTGAGCTTGTTCTTATCAAAAGGAGGATGAAACTGATTGAACTGCTGCATCTAGTACTAAAATATACAGATTTGGGTGTCATTTTATATATCAAAATTCTTTTTTATAAATTATGTTACGTCGAAAACTAAAAAGGCATTTTCATTCCTTTTCGAAAACACATTACTGCTGCCTTTACCAGACTTCAAAGAATGATCCGATTCGTCTGAATTGGCGATCACAGCATACCTGGCTCTATTCTAGACGGACTGATGAATTTCCATCCATCATAGCATGAGCACTCTCAAAGTCGTTGATCTTTGGTACAAATGGCACAGGAATTTTGATGGCCTTGCACGACTGTTTTTGACCGTTGGTTTTGTGGATATGCAGAGCTTCCTGTTCTGTAAGTTCTGTGTCCAGAAATCGTTTTGAAATGCCACAAAAGGAATGTAGTCGGTTCTTACCGATGGCTTTAAAAATGATTTCGAATATGACGCTAGTATCCTCTTAGAAGACGAGTCGGAAGGCTGAATTCACTGAGTCCTGTTTGAATGCCAGGTCAATGAGTTTCTTAAGCCCCAAACTAGCATTGGGACTGCCTGCGTTGTAAGTTAGCGCTTCCATTGTTGTTGGGTTTTTTGTAAGTATAACTTCACAGGATGCCGGCTGATCAAATGAACACTTCCCGACCTATTCGATAGATCAGCAACTTTCGTGTTATCCCGCAGATTCCTTATTGTCGTCGTAACGTACTTCGTGCTAAGTACTTGTGTAAATGTGTACTCGTACATTTGTTGCATCCCATTTTCTCATGAGGGATACACTGTAGGTACTTTTCCACTGACGCATTTACTCATTCTTCTACGGAACATTGAGAAATTCCAGTTTAAGCAACAAATATGAAGTAGACTTGCCAGCAAGAATACGTATAACCTTACAGTTGCAATACAACATCTAGAACTTCGCTTATGTCTTTTTCTGACTCTCACTAGTGAAACCCACAAAATTATGTTAGCTGGCTTTAGGGTGATTGATTGCAGCCAGATCTGCCTTTGACTACCCATGAATGAGGATCATAATTGAGTCAATCGATGAGCCTCATCAAGTATAGCTTGGTCATACTCTTTTATACTCAGAAGAAGGAGTTTTGGGGTGAAAGAATTTCCATGGAGGGATCTATGAACAGGAAGGTTCACTTTTTAAACATAGCATGTGGTAATACCCCTAGCAAATTCCACGTATCAAGAAAGGGTTGACAGTTCGGAAGCAAATCTGATGCCTTCATCAAAGACGGACACAGTCTCAACGATCTTTCGATGTGTCGGGACATTACGGAGCTAACTTTGGTAGAAATAAAATCAAAATTAACGTAACCAAAACCAAACTTTCTGATCAAACCTCAAAAATGTACCAATAGTGTTTTATTTTTTTTTTTTGACATATTTTTGGTTATCCTATCCGTCATACCCGTATATGTGCGAGTATGCATGTAAACAATTTTTTTACCGATCTAGTGTCTGACGAATTTCTTATTACAATTACCATAATAGTTCTCACTAAGTGCTATTTTATTTTACTTTCTGTTTTGCAAATTATTATTATTTTTTAAATATATATCATATGTTTTTGTTGTAGTACATATCTAATAGCAGTTTAGTTGTAAATTTTACAATAAATTCAATTTTTTCTTATGTTAAATACAATACTTATAAATGTAGGTTTTTTTATTTTTTTCTTTTCATTCGTCTTTGTAACAAAAATCTACAATTATCAATATTACTATTATAATGTTGTTTTCTTTTAATTTTCTATTCACATTTTACATTGTGTGGTAGTGGGAATTTAGTTTAACTAATTTTGTTACGGTTGACTTGGTAATATGTAGAAGGTTTGGAACATTCACTGACACAATATTTCGACTCGCTTGGGTTATTGATTAAATTGTCTTTTGAGTGCTTGTGTCAATCAAACTGGTGGATATTGAACGTAATTGACAGTGCATTAGAGTAGGTACTCATGGGCAGAGACTTTGATATAAGTATGACAGCAGTTAATTACGCATTTAGATGGAATTGAAAACGTCTTTGGCATAATATTGATGTCAACAAGATGTCAAACTGGCAATCATTTTCAAATTTATTGAGAGTATTCTTGAGAGAGTTGCTGAGTAGGGAAATACATCGAAATTGTATTTGAGAATAAAATTCTCAAGGGTGGGGATTCTGCTACAGAAAGAACCCGGTTGGGAGTTGGCACACTTGTAACAAACATAGTGTAACTGAAAAAGCGATAGCCTTCCAAACTGCAAAATACATTGATCTTTAAATGAAGTCCACCCTTCAACTGATGAGTATGTTAGGGCTTGGTACCAAAACTGCGTACGCTCATATTTTGGAAAATGATATATGGCGGTATAAGGGATCTGCATGGCAATTCATTTAGAACTGCTGGCTGTTCTATAACGTTCCGATCTGAACGTGAATTGTTCGGAGTTAACAGACCGCGTGGAGAAGAACAACAGGCGGAGATGTTCGTCTACTATAAACCAGACATATAAGAAATGCGATGGGATGGACTGGACAAAAAGAGGACAATAAGCTGTAATATCTATTATGCTATGAAGTCTGCTACAGACAGCCGGACCGACAAGAACAGTGGTCGCAACTTTTATTCGGATGCGGATTCGCTTTAAGAGAAAGGAACAAGTCTTGAGCTTCAGGCATATCAACCAACATCTGACGATGATTCGCAAAAGGGATAGATTTGCCAACATAAGGCCGCCACGCCTCGACTGAGGAGAAGAATGACCTTACCAAAGATTAATTCTACGGGCTCTTCGACAAAATGTACGATCAAAGTACGAAATACTCGTATCACGTGAAAATTGTTCTTGGCGACTTTAATGCTAAGCTAGGCATCTTTTGTAATACCTTCGGAAAGAACAGTCTAGCCGACATCAGCTCCGGAAATTGCCAGCGCTTATTGATTTTGCATTGCGAGAAATACTACTATAGCCAGCCCACGGCTTCCACATCTTGATATCGATAAAGGGACCTGGATGACTACTGATTAGCAAATCGTCAACAAAATTGATCATATCGTGATTGACGTAGAGCACTCCTCCAGTATTGTGGATGTCCAAATGTTCCGAGCAGCTAACATTGACTCGACCATTATTTTGTTGTAGTCCAGATACGAATGTGGATGTCCTTTACAAACCAAAGCCAGCGAAATATCGTGAGCAAATTCAACAATTCAATTGAGAATAGAGGAGACGTTTCAATAGCGAACTGTATGGGCTGTACAGAGATGCCGTTTTTGTCAGAAAAGCTCGGATAACTGTACTTGGGTCGTTAGGTTACTTTAAACGCATCGTCACCAGTGTAGCGGACATGAACATTTTTGACTCCAATCTATATGAACAACACTGTAGATGACGACCTCATCTTATGTGCGTGTATTCATATAAGTGCTACTAGACACAGCTGGAGAAGCATGTTAACTGAGGTTCCGATTCACTCCAGACTGTAGCGCATTCTAAGTAGGTAGTAAGTATATTGTATGACTGCGAAACAACCAAAAACCTCTGATACGAATGATAGCACTGTTGAGGAGGCGCTTGAAAACTCACACAAATTTTGGTATTGCTCATGAAATGCAGGATCCATTAAAATACCACTCTCAGATACTCTAGGCTACTCTAAAGCAGATCTAACTACTACCCAAGAAGTGCGATCGAATCATCTTTTATTCAGAATCATCTGGTACTCCGCCTCTGATGCGGAATCCGTAGTTTGATGAGAATTAGAGCGATTCGTCAGCCTCACAAGCGAAGAAGAAGGACGAAAACTGGCTTTTCAAAAAGAAGAAAAAAGACCACAAGGAGCGCGAGATCGAAGAAATAGAGAGAGTGACAGTTTGTGGTGAGGATATGGAAAAATACTTCTGCAAACTGTTTAACTGTTTCACAGATAGAACGAACCATTCACTTGGACAATATTTCTGTTCGTTCAACTAAAATAAAGTAAAGATAGTCTAAGTGTATCATATCAGGGCTGCCTCCCGAGCTATTTTGGCAGCAGAGCACGACTTGATAAAGATAATATACAAACGCATTTCCAAGATTTGGTTGGAGGAAAGAATTTCTGATGAACAGAACCTCAGCATTCTTCCAAAATGTCCCATCTGTAGCGACATAAGTAGGTCTCCATCCTTTAGATTATTGGCAGAATGCAGCAATCTGCAACTGGTGCATTTGCAGGTATTGGGCTTTCAGAGATGTGTTTACTTGCGTATAAGACGAAAACCAAATGATTGCTCTCAATAAGAAGGAACATACAATGTCACAATAGACAGCTATAACTCTGATAAAATTTGGTTTTGATCAATATCAAGCGAAGCCCTTTTCAACTTTTTGTCTAAGAAGGCAAGAAGGCGAAAACGTTCATAATAATGACAACCTATGCCATCTTGGTCATAAGAAAGTGATTCTTTAACAAGCTTTAACAGGCTTCAGAGGAACAGATTTAATAGCAAATTCCACAGCGACATTAGCCTGGTCAGAAAAATGCGCTCAACTCTCTTGTGATATCAATGGAAGAATACGCTTACCGACATGTATAACAGCAGGTATCTGAACCGCCAACCGAAGTAATTATGTGCTGATCGACGGAGGGCATATACTCGTACATCTAAAATACACACCTGACCACGGGAGTCTTTGGTATGCCACCACTCTCTGAAAATGCCAACGAACATTGGATCAAGGAAGTCGTCACGACAATTTAGAACTCCAGAGCTACAGGCTGTAAAATATTGTAAAGTATGAACATTTTCAAGAAGAACGCACCATTTACCCTGGATAAAGACGACCGACGTCGGCGAAAGTGAAGTGAGGAGAAAAATATTCAAACTCAAATCTAACAAATCCACAGTACTCTTGATAGCTGTAGAAAATGACTTGATGAGGAGCAAGTAACAGTTAAAATCTGGTCGAAATCATTGCCCAAATCTCAGGATTGTCTGTCTAGCCCTCAAGAAAGGAAGTTACCGTAAGTGCTTCAACTACAAGGACATACTCTAAACCTGCTAAACGCGGTATACAAATTATTGATATTGTTTAACATCAACGTCTAAAAGCAATCCTAATGATTGCGTCTACAGAGACAAGCTATACGGTGTCATATCTGGTTTTGGCACTCCTGCCTAACTTATTCAATTGTCCAGGACGCTTTTGAAAACTCCTGCTGTTCTACAATACATATTCATAAGAAACACCATCGAATCTTTTGATGTCAAAAAAGTTCCTACACTGGACGACGACGCACAATCATGCGACTTTTTAAGCAGCTTGCTTCAAAAGAATTTTGTGCATCTTACAAGCCAACTCTGGAAGCACAAAATTTCGAAAATCTTCACAACCCTTCGCATATGCAGGTTATGTTGATATAATCAGGAGAATCCAGCAGGCTATACTCGGATTTGATCAGAAGGTTCTCCAAGCTGGCTAGATCATGTAGAGCACATGGATTTCTGTATTTTGTTCCTAAGCATTTTCGAATCAGGGTCTTGCAATAGGGACGCTCGAAATTTGTTAGCCTATAGCGCCCATGTTTTTAAAGCAAAATTTTCCAAATTTATTACCAAGTGCTCAGTTTTGTATGGCAAATCACTGGACCCGTATAAAATCCATCTGCCATGTGTTCGCTGATTGGACTCTGGAGCAGTTTGGAGTTGATTCAAATTTCGCCAAAAAAAACCATCTTTAGTGACAAGGACCATTTTTGGATGTGTGAACAAGCAAAATTGCCGGATTTGGGATGGTACCAATTACACGAGATATACCAGTACAAAATGCATTCCAAGATAGTCATTGTTTGGTGCGGATTTTGGTCTAATGGAATCATCAGTTCGTACTTCTTCCAAAAGGAAACTGGACATTGCCATAACCATCAACGGCGAGCGCTACAGAATGATGATAACCAACTTCTTGCAGCCTAAACTGGATGATATGGATACCGACGACATGTGGTTCCAATAGGACGGTGCTACGTGCCGTGCAGCACGGGCCACCTTTGTATATTCTGCACTACCGATTTGAGGACATAGTTATCTCGCGCTGCGGCGACTTTATCTGGCCACCGAGAATACGAACGCCGACAAACTGCTGACGGTATGTGTATAGAATACTGATTCCTGATGCTGACTGCGGGGACAAACTGGCGCTGCCCGTGCTACTGTGCACGCTGCCCTGCTCAACGCTCTCAATAGTTCTGATGTTCTTTACTATCTGTTGAATCGTGTCTAGCGACTGTCTGCTCGAAAGAGCAGGCCGCAGTGATCAACGATTGGTGGACTAAAAGTGGTCTTTCCTGGTTCCGCTATAGTTGCATTGATGAATGTCTCACCATTCTTTACATGAGTTGCACATTCACAGACATATTTCGTTTAAAAAGAAGTGGTCTTTGGTACAACACGCACTGGATCTTTGATGACCGTGCGCGCCGACTGTCTTTTGACCCTGGTCTTATGGACATGATATCTGATCATGACATCCGCTGCAGAAGAAATACGAAAACGAATTTTCCTGTGCCGAAGACTGGTTTCGGCCAAAATCTGAGTCAGGAAAGCAATTTAGTCGGGTCTTCTACGGCGCTGGTGCCTTTCTGGAGGACGACAATGTTAGGTTTCACTCCTCATTAGGAAGATTTGCATCTGTCTTCAAAGCCGAAATATACGCAAAACTGATGGCAATGAACTACAATATATTGTGAAGAATCGGTGGAGGAGGCGAAGCATTTGCATCTGTAGCAATAGTTAAGCTCCGCTTAGAACCTCGCTGAACCCTCTTACGACTTCCAAGCTAGTTCGAGAATGCAAGATATCACTGAACGCAGTTGAAAGGCTAAGTTCACTGAGTCTTGTCTGTTTCCCAAGTCTTGCTATGCAAGAATCAGAGGAGAGCTATTCAGGACCCAAACCTACGTTAGGTCTCCCTGCGTCTTCGAATAATGCTTCCATTGACAGTGGGGTTCATATGAGCACATCTGCAGATGGTGTGACTCTCCAGGTTGCCGGTACATCAAGCAACTACTTCCCGACGTCTCTAAGAAGTCAGCCGCTTTCCTGCTGTCCCTGCAGACAGCTTATTGACATCATGACGGGGCACTACACTTAAATCTAATGGGCATAAGTGATACAATATCCTGCGATGATTGCTGTGAAAGTGATGACGACAGCGCGGAGCATTACCTCTGTGAATGTCCGGCTTACGATCGCATCAGGCTGCATGTATTTCGTGCTGACGTGGTGAGTGCTGGTGCTGTAGGACTTGATTATAAGGAGTACAGTGGACTTTTTGTCTGAGTGTTCTGTTCCAACAGATAAA
This sequence comes from Volucella bombylans, assembly GCA_949129095.1. NCBI lineage: Eukaryota > Metazoa > Arthropoda > Insecta > Diptera > Syrphidae > Volucella > Volucella bombylans. Next base: position 139,079,730 of record OX422143.1, read on the forward strand.
AAAGTGTGTAGTATTGAACCAAGAACCTGAGTAACTAACTATCATTGTTAGCCCTAGTTATCAACGAAACACTTCAGAAACTAAAAATGAAAGGAATAAAAGTCACTGCGTACTCGGACGGTGTGGTGCTTAAAGCGATAGGCAAGTGAATTCCGTCAATCAATGAAATTCTGACTTCTGCCATTAAAATTCTCGATGAATGGGTTAAAGTTTGCGGACTAAGAATCAACTAACAACATAAACAAAACCTTCCCTTTCATATAATAAATGAAAGGATAATTTCATAATTTGACTTAACCGCCATAGATCAGAGAGCCTTTCAGCTATCCAGCAGTATGTAATACCTAGGTATCGACTAGATAGTGAACTGAGCTGAAAGTTCAGTGTTGAAGAACGTGCAAAGAAAGCAATGATCGCTTTCTACACCTGCACCTAACCCCAATACTGTCATGTGGTTGTACACGGTTATCGTCAGATGAATTTTAACCCACAGTAGCTTTGTATGGTAACAATTCACAAATACCGTAAAACAAGCAAACTAAAGTTAATGACAAAAGCACAGAGGATTACATGTATTGGCGCAACTCATGCCATGACTTGGTCTCCTGGCAGCGAAAAGTGCTTTAAGATTGAGGTGGAAACAAAACCCTAACGGCCAGACCTCAATTCATTTAAATGACATCTAGGCTGTCACTAAGGCCATCCTTGTAGTCGAGATCAAATCAAAGGTTGAGAAGTGTCAGGCGACGGACATGCAGACGAGTTAGCTCGAAAAGGATCTTCATTTGATAAAGAACTGGCGAAGCACAGAATAAGATCTTCACTCTGCACTCTAAGAATGCTAAGTGGAGCAAGCGAATTAAGCCAAAGCCAATGTTAGGTAGAAAAACCTTCCAACCTGTGGAATTTTAAGACAATTAAACAATTAACTCGAAAGCAGTCTGCTGAATGAATCGATGCAATCGTCGACGACGACCTATTTAGGGTCTGTGGCAACGTGGACTCATGGGAAGATACCATCCACTTTTTTTTGCCGCTGTCCCAGCTTCAGTTTTTTTTTAGGATAAAGACTTTACTACTTTCATGACCTCTCAGAGCTATGTACTTTTTCATTTACATCCCTTTTTAGGTTCGCGGTTGCAATAGGAAGGCTGAGCCGTACTCAATGACCAAGTGAGAACCACCGCGAGACGGAAAGTGAAACTATCTTCAGCTGCAGATACCACATCACCCCTCAAGTCTTCAAACTTAACTTAACTATCATTATTTCAACAGTTACCACAGTCAGTTGAAGTTACAAAGTCATAATGCATTTATTTGTGGAATTTATAAAAAGTGGAGTACCCAGGTCGCAGCCCTGTGGAATGCCAAAAAAACGTGTCTCTTTCTAAACAAAATTGAACTTATCTTTCGAAAATGTCGAGCCATTTCTGTAGTGAAAACTCCTTCACCTTATTCCAAATTCAAATTCCCACGGATTCATATAACAATTTATATTTTTCAAATTGTTGTGTTTCAAATTGAAATGAATTTCTTATTTAAATTTACGAGTACGCTTCGTTTGTTTTCTATGTTTTCTCTATGTTTTTAGTATAAATATAAATGTATAGTAAATTTACTTATTCCCATATTCGTGTGTGGTTTTTATTTTGTTTATCATTCATACTATACATACATACGTACATGCACTAAAAATATTTTTTTCTATATTTTTTATTTCTTCTCGATTAATTTTACTTTTATTTTTAATTATTAACTAATTACCTTCTGTTGTTGTGGGTGTGGGTGTTTTTTTTTTTTTTTTTGTTTTAATTGTTAAATTGTTGTTGGATTTAAAATTTTCTTGATTCACTTAGATAAAATTTATAACACAGGTCTGGCAATGTTCGGTTTAGCTGTTGTCGATGCGATTTCGGACAATTTAATATCGATTGGTACCCGGGTGTCGTACAAGGTTGGGGCTTGCAATATAATCCCAGCTGTTCCAACAATAACAGCTATGGTGAATATCCATAAGAACAAGCGATCCAATACCATGGCAACATACTTCCAGTCTTCTTTCACCTAGAAAAAAAAAAAGGACAAGTTGAGGAATCCGAAACAATATATTATTTGATTAAAGAAAGAATGTCAATGTGGTGGAGAGGAAGTGACAAAAGAAAAGGAAACTGTCGGGCTACGGGTATTGTTATGATAATCATATCATCCTGACGAGCTTAGTCCTTATCGGACTTTAGTACTTTTATTACCAGCCAAGGGCAAGGAAAACTACTGCTACTACTACTACTGTCGCATGTTACAACTTAGAACTTAGGAGTTACGAGTTACGAGACATGGTGCATATTGAAGGTCCTCATTGATTCGTCTTCAATTTACCATGTGAAGGGGGATCAGGATATTGGAAACGAAAAGTGCTATTGACAGATGGGTGGAAAAGGATATGTTCTCGTGAGAAGCGATGAAAGGATATAAATCATCATACTACTACTACACGTTAGATGAGATTTGCAGCATTCGGAAACATCTGCTGACGTTTTTATGATTTGCTGTATGAAAATGTTTTCTCACTTGTCGTCGCCACTCATACACAGACAGGGTGTGTCACAGAAATCGGCATACAGGATACGACTATGGTATTGGAAGAAATTCGATGTTAAGATTTGGGGATTTTATTTTATTCCTTCGGTAGAGTAGGAACTTCACACGTGAATGCGTGAATGGGGTTAAGGATAATATGGCGCTACAGCTGGTTATAGCTGTAAGACCAAATTGATGGAGCGTTTAGCTTGTTGTTGTTGTTTCTGTTAAAAGGGAGGCAAACATAAACGAATTATCGTGAAAACGTTGAGGAAGTTATGTTGACGTGTACGCGTTTTCTTTCATTCGAAATTTTGAGGATTTTAGGCATTTGGTGAAGGATTAACATGCTTTGCACCCAGATGGATTGATGTTGCCTTAGGTGAATGGGTATAATTTGTTTGAAGTGTTAAAGCTATTAGCATAGGTACGTGTGGTAACACCTGTGAAGTGAATTGTCGAGTAGAAGTTTATTTAATAAATTCGCATATTTAACATAAACGCTTCGGATTCAAGAAGCCATCGCTTTGACGGCAGCAAGGGTGGAGGCAATTTTTTAATTATTATTTGTGCTGTGGTTTTAAAGGTTTTTGAAAAGGCGGTGCTTTGCTTGAGTGTACATATAATTTAAATAGTAGTGAAATACAGCAACTTAAAGCTGTCCTTCGCATCCTGACTAAAGCATATTTTAACATTAAACTCCTCCTCAAAGAAGTCTTAGAGCTAACTCTGACGGCCAGATTTTCTCATTAAGAACATGGCTACAAAGCAACATTGGCTACTTCAGATGATCGTTATGACTACCTTAAGTTGTTCTAGATTCAAGTATCAAACAAAAAGAATCAACGATCCATTCTTAGAGAATAATAAAATGTAAAGCATCTAAGCGGGCTCGTGGATTGTGGTTCGTTTAGATCTTAAACAAGAGGGATTTGAATTTGTCTTAATTGCGTATCCAGAGCTGCTAAAATGAACAAAAAAAAAATAGCCGAGGAAACCCAAAGAAAGAAAAGGGCCTAGCCAATGCTTTTAGACTAAAGGATGTCGACAAGTTACTTGATCTGAAGGTTTAATGAAACAAACTGCTTAAATGTAAGCTCTTCGAAATAATGAAAGGGTCCTACTTACTGAAGCAGAGAGAATTGTATGCAGTGAGCATGCATTTTTGGCGGTGGCATCATATGGAGCGAGTGATAAAGGGACCCCAACTAACGTCACAAGCGACAGATTATTCCCTCAAGATGAAAAATTAAGAACGAACTGTAGCCAGCTTCATGGAATTCATTCGAGGGTTTCTACACACAGAGAAAAGGACAATGGTTTAGGACATGCTTCATTTATTAAACTTAAGATAGCATACGAGTACATGCCATGAAGATTAATAAGGCGGTAGCCGAGTCACCAGTGAGTAGCGCGGTATTGTAAAATTAGGTATGGCAATGACCTGGTGATGAGAAGTTCTGTAACTTTGACTTTACATGAACTGTACAAATTGTATTCGTGGTAGCCACCACGTGGAAGCGAACAACTAGGTTGACTTGCCAAACTTATAAACGCATGTCTTAAGCAGAGAAAAAACGCAATAGTATTCTGTCGAAAATGACTAGCCTTCAAAAATTACAGCAAACAAATCCATGAGATTGAATCAACGGCGAGGTCAATATTCAGCATCGCAGATACTTTGTTGTACATATGCTACTGCAACACATTTGGAGTTAAGGTCGTTCAGAATTGGGACTTGGGACTAGTCTTGTGTTGAGATAGTGATGAATATTCACTTTTAATGGGTCCATAGCAGCTCTCATATCTCATGAGCAGGTCACTGCTTTCGAAATATCCAACCACTTTCACCCAAAGGGTCACAGAAATATTCTGAGTATTATGCGTGTGGTTAACTACACGGTTAGCCTGTTGAGAGCCTTGAATAATGACTATGCATGACGAAAGAAGACAACGACACTCGAACCTGCATATGAAACGACATAATCTTGAATAAGCCGTATGCATCCGAAGAAGCAGTAAAAATCCTAAACTCCTGTAATGTTGTGTCACCGCCGCCATCTGCGGCACATAATACTGGTCTGTTACAGATCAAAGAAGGAACAGGCGTTTGGAAGCGATTTTGTTGAAAGGGGCAGACTAAAGAAATATGTCTTGAGCTTGAGTATACTTAATTCATCCATACGCTGATGACTTCCAATTCTACTTATAGCCACCTTTACACGAAATTGACGAGCTAGCTCACGTGATCAATAAAGATCTGGCCAATATCCATCACTGGTCATTGGGTCACTGGGTTGATGACTAAACCATGAGAAATCTCAAACGATCCTAATAGCCTTGGTTTCACCATAAATCGGCACTTGACTACCTACAATCATGTGAGTGTAATAGTAGGTCGAATCTAGGGATATCTTCGAAAACCCCGATAGCAACTAGACGAAGGCTTATTAGAGCGCTTGTGGTACCTCTCATAACCTACTCTGAAAATGTTGACTGTAAACTCACTATCTGAACAAAAACTGCATGTTTCCTTCAATGACGCAGTAGACGAAGATACGGCCATGTTTCTGAACTATCTAGGATCTTATTGGGATGCACGCCTCAACCGTATATAAAGGCCAGAAATTGCATACCACCTTGATCAAATAATAACCACCGTGTGGCGCTCCCATTGTTCCGATTTAAGTTCTGTTTTTCTTTTTTTTTGTTAAGTTGGCAAATCTGTTGTTGACATTTCTTCTAAAGCTAAGAGTACATCTATATTTGTGTGTGTTGGCGATTTTTTAAAATTTTAAAAATGGATTTAAATTTGCAACAACAAACTTGTATTAAATTTTGCGTAAAAACGGATTTAATGGTGCGCGAACGTTGGAAATTTTGGAAAAGTGTTTCGCAACGATTCTCGAAGATGATGAACGCAGTGGCAGATCATCGACATCGAAAACCGACGACAACATTGATGGAGTCAAAAAAATGTTGGTCAATAACCGCAAATTAACCATCAGAGAGATAGCGGAGGACTTGAACATTGTCTATGGATCCGTCCAAGACATTTTGGTTAATGATTTGGGTTTCCATCGTATAGCAGCAAGGTTGGTGGCAAAATACCTCAATTTCATGCAAAACAAGACCGTGCTGACGTGGCAAAATAGATGATTTGCTAGGCTGAAACCGATCCCACATTCATCAAAAGGATCATTACTGGAGACGAGACGTGGGTTTATGAGTAAGACACGCAATCCAGACATCAGGCAAGTGAATGGCGTTCACCAAATGAGCCGAGACCAAAAAAAAAAACGTCGTTTTCAGTCAAAAAAGAAGGCAATGCTCACGGTTTTCATGGATTACAACGGTGTAGTGTATCATGAATTTTTGCCAGAAGGCCAGACAGTAAACAAAGAGTATTATTTGGGCGTTATGAGACGTTTGCGTGAAGCAATTCGCCGAAAGAGACCAGAATTGTGGGCAGAAAACTCGTGGATGATAACGCACCGTCGCACAGTTTCATCATTATTCGTAATTTTTTGACGAAAAAGCATCAAATACCATCCAACAGCCACCGAATTCACCTGATGATGCCTCCCTGTGACTTCTTTCTGTTCAATCGAGTTAAAAAACCACTACGGGGAACGCGTTTCAGCAGCCGAGAGGAAGTAATAGAAAAATCGCAGGAAGCACTGATGGACAAACCGAAAACCGAAAAAGGGAACAATATAGATTTAGATGAATAAATTTGTATTTTTAATTTTCTGAATAAATTCCGGGAAATTTTGATCAAAGTGGCATTTCTATTTAATATAATTAAAACTAAATCTCCATCTCCAATACTCAGTCAGGGTGTTGGAAAAGAGTTTTTGGGGGATGAGCCCTTAATAAGGACCAACGGCAGCATCCAAATCTCCGAAGAGGGTTATTTACTCCGGAATTTATTCCGGCGCCTTTTGTCCTAGGGGTCCCAAAAAGGGCCAGACCCGCAAAAAAGTAATTGTTACGACCAATTGCCTCGGATAAGGACGGATTCACTGTTGGCAATCCTGGAAAACGAATAAAGGACAACGACTTTCGGATCTGCACGTGGAATGTTCGTACCTTGAACACGCCGCTTGCAGCTGAATAATTAGCGGATGCCCCAGACTGCTATAAAGCAGATATCATTGCCATCCAGGAAGTGCGGTGGGATGGGTCGGGCAAAAGAAAGATGAGAAACTGTGATGTTTACTACGGTGATTACTATAAGGAACGTAAGCAGCGTCTATATGGATGCGGATTTGTGTTAAGCGGCAGACTTAGGCAAAAAGTCTTAAGCTTTCGACACGTGAGTGAACGCCTTATAATAATCCGTATCAAAGGTAAATTCGCTAATATCAGCCATATATGCGATCACGCCCCAACAGAGTAAAAGAACGATGCTACCAAAGAAAGCTTCTACGTCCTAGGCTACTATAATGGCAAAATTGGAAAGAAGGACATCTTTGGTAGCACAATTGGAAGACATAGCCTACACGACACCACGTCTGGAAACAGACTTAGGCTAATCGATTTCGCTGCGAGACGTAACGTTACTATATCAAGCACACGCTTTCCTCACCTCAATATTCACAAGGGAACATGGCAGACACCAGATCAGCAAACTGTCGACAAGACTGATCATGTTGCGATCGACGTAAGGCACTCCTTAAGTATTTTAGATGTCCGAACATTCCGAGCGGACAACATAGACTCAGACCACTACCTAGTTGCAGCCAAGGTACGTCTACAGATATCTCAGACGCCACAACGTTGAATGGTTGCAATCGCAACAAGCCACCAGAACCTTTGCCGATCGCGTATCCCTCAACCCCGCGAGAAGTCATTTGCAGCTAGCCATCGGAAATGCCCCAACTGATGTGCTGGGTTTCACCCGCCCACCACCATGAAACCCCTGGTTTGATGAAGAGTGCCGGCATGCACAAGCAGACTACAAAGAGGGAAGAACATCGAATTCTGCGGACAAAAAAGAAAGAGCATGAGAAGTGCGCGATCAAGGAAATAGTAGAGAGGTGCAAGAAATAATGTTCGGAAGTTTTACCAAAAGATAATAAGAACATGTCATGGTAATAAGACCCGAACGGAAACCAGTAGCGATGAACAAGGAAACCTTGTAATTGAGTCACAGTCGGTACTGAGAATATGGAAAAACCATTTCTGCAGCGAAGACGACACAAATTTCGCTTTCAGCAGGGTGAACGATACAAGTCAAGAATTCCGTCTACCTGACTAAAATGAAGTGAGGATAGCAATATCTAAATTGAAGTCGAACAAAGCTGCGGTACGGCCTACTCGCCGAATTGTTGAAGGCAGCAGGAGATGATTTAGTAGAGAGCATACACCAACTTATTTCCAAGATTTGGTCAGATGAATGTATGCCTGATGAATGTAAACTCAGCATCGTTTGCTCGGTTCACAAGAAAAGAGACCCTCTAAACATGGCATATAAGATCTTGTCTACCGTATTGTGCGAGCACCTAAAACCATTTATCAATGACCTGGTCCAATCAGTGCGGTTTTAGGCCTGGTAAGTTCACAATTGACCAAATATTCACACTACCGCAGATCCTGAAGAAAACCCACCATACTCACCACCACCTATTATAATGAGCCATGTTTACTTTTGGCATCCATGCCAAACTCGTCCGCTTGTGCTGCATGACGATGGAGAAAGCCGAGACCTTTGATGTCAAAATGGATTGAGGCAAGACAACGCGCTGTCATGTGACTTCTTTATGAAAGAACTGTGCAAAACTCACAAGCCAAATACAAGAGATACGACCTTCCAAAAGTCTATTCAATTGCTTACATACGCCGACGAGTATAGAAACAGAAGCGGCAAAACGAGCGGTAAACGACGGCAAAATAAGGTATATGCTGTCAAAAAGAAGGGACACCCAACATCGACGAAATGGCCCGAAAGTCACAATCGACAGCTATAACCTTGAGGGAATAAGGGACTTTGTCTACCTCGGCTCTGCTATCACATTTGAAAGCGACATTTCTCCAGAAATCATCCAGAAAAGCAACTGTGTAGTAAGACCCTCTCCCGAACAACCAAGGAACCTCTATATAAGACCCTTATAATCCCAGTCCTACTCTATGGACCTTTTCTAAAGCGGATGAAGAAATCTTAGGTCGTATACGTTGGTCCCGTATAAGTTGACGGGTTCAACTCTACGAGCTGTACAGCGACGTCGACTTGGTCAAAAAATTACGCTTTTTGCATTTGAGATGGTTGTGACATATAGAGCGAATAAACAACAACACTCCAGCCCGCAGAATCTTCGACTCTAATCTGGAGGGACAACGCAGTAGAGGAAGGCCTCGCCTTAGGTGGCGTGATCACGTGGAAGGGGACCTCAACCAACTAGGAGTGCGCAACTGGAGGTAGTTGGCCAAAGACCGCGCTAATTGGTTGAGGTCCACCCCGGACTGTAGCGTCGCCTAAGTAAGTAAAACTAAATCTCCTGAGCAACGTCTAACATTATCTTATCATGATAAGGATTCAAACTCCTCTCGTATTGTAACACCTCTTCCCACAACATCCAAAATAACAACAGTAGGCGACCGTATAGTTTGTCGTTTGATTATCGCGTGATGCGCTGGTATAAAAGGCATTGGCATATGGGAAACGGGGCAGTCAGCATATAGTTCATCAACTGAGAACAACAATAAAAAAAAAAATGTAACCATAACAAGACGGAAGAGGAAATGACATCTGACAACGACGATCAAAGCACAGTGGAAAAACTTGCGCAAAAAATTGTATTCATGAAGGCAACGTTGGAAAAAATTAAGCGGGGAAATGAAAGGAAGAATGTGGCGCCTGCTCCAGAACCAAGAACAAGTAGCACAGAGGGGAAAATGGAATCAAGAACTGTCTACACAGTGAAGGATGTGGCCGAGATGTTTTGTAAGTTTAATCCCAGGAATCCAGCAGGACTATCCTCCACCGCTTATGCAAGAAAAGTTCGAGAAATCAGGGATGTCTACCAGCTAGATGGAAGGCTGGTCATGATGGAGGCGATCAGTGAGATGGAAGGGGCAGCAAAGCTTTAGAGTATTGGAGTTCTTCATCCATCACTAGAAGAATTTCTGTGCGACGTAGTCAACAATTTTCCAACGGAAAATGATATAGTTGATTTACACGAACTTTTGCGTAATAAAAAGCAAATGCCGTATGAGGACACAGAAGAGTTCGTATTTGAGATGAGAGTCTGTGATTACAACAAGGCGTAACGCTAACACAGTCGAAACACGAAGCCAAAATACGTCATTGGTGTATGCGGGAAACTCGACATCAATCGCAATCAGATGCTTTAGGTGTAACCTGACGGGGCATATCGGACGTAATTGTCCCACAACCAGACGGGGCGCAGGGCCAAGTTCAAGTGGAACAATGAAGTGCTGGACAACCGCAGAACAACAAACGGCAGCCGAAGCCAAGTGCTCTAGATGCAATCAAATCGGGCACATAGGCCGCAACTGCACAGCAGGGTGGTGTACAGGGGAACAGAGTCACAGGGGGAACCACCAAGCCGCAAAGACAAGTCAGTTGTGGGTGCATGAGGACGGCAGTGTGTACCATAAAGTGGTGAAAGTGAACGGAGACATGCAATCGATGCTTTCATTGACCTAGGAAGCGACTGCGTATGCAAGAGTCAGTCGCAAACGTCAATAACCTTTGCTACGAGGAGGATACCAGAAAACTGAATGGATTCAGTGGAGGAGGGTGCCGAACATTAGGACGATTGTATGCAGACATTCAAGTAGATACTTTACGAAGCTGGTGTGAAGTGTTAAGTAAATGATAAAAGCCAGCCATACACAATAATCGTCGGGCGGCGCTTGTTGGATCAACCTTAAGTTCGAATCAAGAAGACATACAACGAGCTTAAAATTAGTGATTGTACTGAGGGTAGTGGAAGCAAAACTTTAATCATCACAGACGAATCGGCTAAACAGGAACAGAGCGGCATCTGGATTGACGATATAGACACGGGATAAATCACAAATGAGGAGATGGGGAAAGTAGACGAATTAATACACGCTCGCCGAGATTGTTTAGCGTTAATTTTCAGCGAACTAGGACAGTATAACTGGGGGGAATGTACAATACAACTCAACACAACACATCTAGTGTGCACTGTGCGTGCAGCTTTACCACATACCCTTCGCCAAACGCAGGATAATAGAAGAAAATATCGGCGAAATGTTGCAGCAGGGAGTTACTCAACCTTCAACCTTCAACTTTTGTGCACCGATAGTCCTTACAAAGGAGAAAGATGGCGAGGATAGAATGTGTATCGACTATCGGGCACTGAATAAGGTAACTGAAAAATTCCTGATAGTTCTAAAAGAGTCAGGACTGACTCTCATTATCAAAAAGTGTGCATTCCTGAGAACTAGTATTGAGTTCCTCGGCCATCAACTGGATGGGAGCGGAATAAGACCAACCGAGCAGAAGATAGTGGCTGTTAAGGACTTTTCCAAACCGGAAGATGTGCATCACGTGAGGCAGTTCCTTGACCTTACCGGGTAGTCTCGGAAATGTGTACCGAATTACGCGCAGATAGCAATACCCCTCACCAACTTACTAAAAGAGGACAGGAGGTGGCATTCGAAAAGCTGAACTCAGCGTTAACAAATCCCCTTCTTTTGACATTATACGATGCAGATTGCAATCACGAGTTTCATACCGATGCCTCGACTGTAGGACTTGCATATTGATGTAACGAGGGAAGCGTGATGAAATACTGAGACCGGTGGCATATTTTAGGAAAAAGGTAACGGAGGTGGAAGCGAAATACCACAGCTATGAGGTGGAGGTCCTAGCTGTCGTAGAAAATCTGAACATGTTTCGAATATATCTACTGGGCAAGGTGTTTAAGGTTATAACGGATTCTGACGCAATTGTAGCAACTCAGAACAAAGCATAGATGATACCACGTGTAGTAAGATGATGGCTCAAACTCCAGGAATTTGAGTTCACGACAGTTCTCCAACCAGGGAGGAAAGCAGGATATGTGGATGCCATGAGTCGCCAACCAGTGAAAGAAGAACGGGCGATGGAGGAAACATCCGCCAACGTATTAAACATATGCATTGACGATGACCATGCAATGGCAAGATGAGAAACTGCGCGACATCATTAACCAACTTGAAGCGACAAGGCATAGCAGTGATAGAAAGGAGCTGCATAAGGAATACCAGCTAGAAGGAAAGAGACTTTAAATGCGACGGTAATCAGAGAAAGTGGGTGGTGCGGAAAGGAGTGCGGCGCACATGGACTTCGACAAAACTCTTGAAAGGCTGAGAAGGACGTATTGGTTTCCCAAAATGCGGAGCTTTCTGAAGGGTTATGTCAAGGGATGTGTGGAGTATGTATAAGAGAAAGGGTGAAGCGAGAGAGAGTGCCAATACTTCTTCATACGGTACATTCGGATCATCTTGGACCTTTTATAAATGGAAGAGGAGGAACTAAACACTAGGTAGCATTGGTGGACAACTTCACCAAACACACGATTTTGAAATCGGTAAGGACGGCCAATAGTAAGGGGCTGATAATTGTTCTTAACCAGGTCAGCAAATATTTTGGGATACCCAAGCATTTAATCACCGACAAAATACTGTCGAAATTATGGCATACAGCACATTATGACGGGCGTTAAAACACTACGGGCTAACGGACAAGTTGAGAAGGTCAACAGCTGAGGAGCATTCAATTTAGTTTGAATACGGCGTGGAGCGCAACCACCAGGATGACCCCGCATGAATTAATGTTTGTCTATACACCAAGGCCAATCGCTGGAGACAAGGTACTGCTAGAGCTGGAACAGAATGGATACCGGTATCAAAACGAAATGGTTCAGAAGCGAGACACCGAGACAGCGAGACAGCAAAAGCAGAAAGAACGTTTCAATAAGACTCATAAACGAGCAATTAGGTATGAGATAGATGACTTAGTACTGATAGAACGTGAACCGCAACGTGAACGTGAACAGCAACAGGTTAGTCACGAAAGCTTGATCCAATTTAAAGGGGCACATATATCGTGGCGAAAGTGTTGCCAAATGACCGATATGTCCTGAGGCATATTCCAGCATAGCAGCGGACCCAAAGGAAATTCGAGTCGATAGAAAGTTCGGACAAGATGAAGAGGCGTATGATCCTTTTAGTAATGATAGCCAATCCGAAGGCGAAACAGGTGAAGCTGAACCTGAGAACTTTGGTGTAGAGGTTTCCGATCCAGTGGCTACAAATAGACTCGAGGGCGAGCTTTAAGTCAGAATAGATGAGCTGTAACACCTCTTCCCACAACATAGTTTGTCGTTTGATTATTGCGTGATGCGCTGGTATAAAAGGTATTGGCATATGGGAAACGTGGCAGTCAGCATATAGTCCACCAACTGAGAACAACAACTATTTGATTGGCTTGTCACTATGTTTTTTATTCACACGATTAAACCTTTGGAATTCATTGCCCTTGGCTTTAAATGGTATATCCAACGCTGCTAGATTTAAAGATGCAATTTTCCAATATTTTCCCCATGTTGCCGTTTAAATTCTTTTTGTATTTCCTCAGATTCAGCTTCACTACCGAGGGTAATTTAAAACAAATTACTAAATCAGTAAATTATTTCGTATCTAATGTTATTTTAGGTTCACTATTTTTATTTTGTACTTCAATGAACTGCAATATTTTGAACTAACTTATATGTATAGGGTGATCAGATAGCAATGATAGTTATGTTTCAGCAGTTGTCAAAGTTACCAATGACATCCAGCCGTCAAAATTTTCAGTAAGGTTTGCCATTTCATCGTGCATCGTTTTATGCTCGCCGAAATATATATCATCGAAATTCCGGCTTAGTTGTGAATACGCAATGTGAATTTCGTCGTTAAGCCGGTCATCATAATGGTCACAAATGCACCGTGGAAAAGTTTGAGCGTGAGTACACTCCTTTGGATCTTAAGCCACCAACCAGACAGAGATTGGTGCGAAATGAAGAAAACATAGCCGATCAGCTGAATTGGGCATCGCCAGAGTGTCAACCCGGCTTATTTTACGGTTTAGCTTTGGTACACAGGTATAGAGCGATGTTAACCGAATTTCTGTGGTCAGAGCTTGACAATATCGATATATCCGAGGTGTGGTTCCAACAAGACGGCGCTACATACCATAAAAGTGACACAACGCACGAAGTTGTGAAGGAGAAATCTTATGGCGAGTGTTCATAAATTTTCCGCGGCGATCATGCGATTTGACACCAATCGATTATTTTCTCTGGGGCTACCGTTAAGTTCTTAGTCTACTCTAACAAGCGAACCACTCTGGAAGAGCTCGAGGCCAACATTCGACACGCTATTGCTGGAGTAACGCGGCACATATTGGACCGAGTCATGAAAAATTCGACCGACCGCTTGAAGCATTGCCAGCCAAGCCTAGGCGGCCATTTTAATTATGAGCTATTCCATACATAATGACATGGACGTAGCTTCAAAATATAGCCAGAATAAATTTTATATCTCACACCGTTGTTGACTTATTTAATTTTTGTTTTGTCCTATCGTTCTTCTTAGAAGCGTAGAAGATATGGGTCTGTAATTCCTTGTATAATCATAGTCTCCATTTTGGTGCAATGGGAAAATAATTGCTCTTTTGAAATTACTAGGAAAATCCATGCTAAAAAGATGTGGTCGTCCCCCGAACTTTTCTAACTTTTGAATCCTTGATGACTTGCAGCACTTCAGAAATAGCAAAGGGGCGTCCAGAAATTGAAAAGGTGGCGAAACTTGGATATTAGCTTCCCATTGAATACATTCCAGCTTCCCAAAACTCTTCTGATGCTCTCGATCTATTGATTACCTCAATGATCTGCTCTTCGAAGGACTATTTTTTCTTGTAACAGATTCGCTTGAAATCCTTAATCGTTACATATTAGATGGAGTAGAACACATTTGTGTTGTATTTTCGCAGAAGTCCAAGAGCCGCAAAATATCTCTCTCTTGCTATCAGACATTCAAAATCAAGTCACTTTTGTTTACTTAGAATGTTGCTCCCTGTTGACGCATTCGTTGTAGACTGCTTGATTATTTCTATGAGGTTGGCAATGTTTATGTTATTGGAGTGTTTGATACTTTCAGACTCATAAGTGCTTCGTTTAGATTTCTCTGGAATAGTGCAGTTAGGCTGTCCTCGGGATCAGTTTTGGCAAAAGAGTAAGTGATTGAGTGTTTGATGAGCATTTGTTGTACCTAATACCTGCACCTGACATGTAATCTGAAAATGTCATCATTGCGACCCTAAAGCCAGATATCAGGTGATTCCAATCACCAGAAACAAGACAATAAGGAAAATCCCTGAATCTACAGCTATCACATGACTTCAGCTTTCAGATACACAAACATTCCAGGAGGCTAATATAGACCCGGACAACTACCTAGTGACAGCAACGGTATACGGGGATGAGATACCCCCCACCGATGTGCGACTCCATCTCTACGAAATCATGTACATGTACCCAAACGTTGTCGGTGAATAAAAGGGCGAGGCTGGCTCGTGTCCTTATGAGCAAGATAATAAAAAGGAAAATACAAGAATAAAAAAGAGCACACTATAACTATTTAAGGCAGCAAGATGCATCAACTCGGGTCTAAAATTTGTTCCCAAGTAAGTGTGCTTGATGTTTGGTATCTCAACATCTTTTGCCTGATCCACAAGAAAGGAGATCTTCTAAACTGCGCCAACTAAAGGTATCAGTCAGTCATTAACATCATTGGAAGAACTCAATGTGCTTGCAGGTATGGAATAGAAGCGTCAAAAAATCATCACAATACTTCACTTGACAACTTGAATTTAATTTGTGAACGCACTCTTTCACTGTCACTGTCAATTTATTCAGTAAACTCAACATTTTCATCATGGTAAAGTACACGAACGAGCAACGTCTGCAAATTATAAAAATTTTCTACCGAAATTCGGAGTCGGTGACTGCAACTTTAAGAGCGTTAACTCCAATTTTCGGTGGTAATTCTCGCACTAGTAGACAGGCAATAAAAAGTTTAGTGCAAAAATTTGAGTCTACATATTCGTTGTGTGATATTGTTCAGTGAGACAACAGGTTGGTCGAAGTGTCGAAAATATCGCTGATCCAAATCAGTCAATTCCATGGCGTTCTCAAGAATTGGGCATCGCTCAGACCACATTATGGCTTATTTTGCGTAAGGATCTTGGTTTACACCCATACAAGATCAAGCTGACTCATTGAAGCCGATGGACCATTTGAAGCGACGTACTTTCTCCGACTGGGTTCTGGAGAATATGCGCCAAGATGATGAATTTCATCGCAAAATCATCTTCATTGACGAAGCTAATTTTTGGCTCAATGGTTTGCATGCCGCCGGCCTTATTGGGCCACATTTTTCCGTCGACGACAACGATCGTCACGTTACTGTGAATGGTCAGCGTTATCGCGCCATGATCACGACGATATATTGATCTTAGCAAAGGTGAACAGCAAATATCCTTGCTGTTCGAAACTAATCGAATGATTTTTGATTCGGTTTGTGTGGGGCTTGTAGAGGAAGATATAACGGCGACATATACAAGATATACGGGGATACTGGCTTGTTCAGAAAGTTATTCAACAGTCGCCTGAGATGTGCAGAACATGTAGATCGTATGAATATCAACGCTCTACCCAGAAGAGTGGTGGATTTCTACTCGAAGGAATATCGCAGTAATGGAAGACTTGCATGAATGTGTTGCTCAAAAGTTGAATAGAGATCTGCGCAAAAGATCAACTAGATAGCATTTAGTGAGGGCAGCTAGAGATTCTTTAGCTGCAAGTTTCTCCCGATAGAGTAACGCCAAGAAAAAAAAGGGAGCAACATTTCTTCTAACCAAACAAACAACCAAACAATCTCAACGCAACAATACCATGCCTGCTGTTGCAAGATAGTCTTGTTTTAAAAATTGTATGCTATTGTGACTTAAACTGTAAACGGATCCCCACGCTGAGATCTAAAACTAATTTCGATATTCCTTTTCCTTAGAACAGAAGATCACGACCTCTGTTTAGTGACAGAATAGTCAAACAGTAGAAGACTGAGCTGTATATGTCATACAAATCAGAGCACTAACATGCCAAGGCTTCTCGCCCAATTTACAATTTCAATCCTTCTCTTACACAGCAGGATTATAGAGGCCACAATAATATATATAGAAGAGGAATGACCGTAGCGCGAATTAGAAAGCCTATACGTATGCCGAAGATGGTGTATCTTAACAGACCACTCTGTAAAAGTTCTACAAGCATTTAAGATACCTACCCTTGTGCTTTCCTCCTCCTTTCGCGTTTGATCCGCAATATACGTCACACCATCCATAGCCTTGTGCAATTCAGGACAGGTATGCCACCGATGACGTACCGTAGTGCAAGATCTCCCCGACGCACAACAAGGTGCCTGATTTTGTTGCTGCTGTTGCTGATGATGAAGTCCACTACTGCTGGCGCCACCTGTCCCCACAGATACCGAATGCTGATGTTGTACGGGTTGATATTGCGCCTGAATGCTACAACAAGACTCCGCCAGTGTGGACGTGGTCGCTACAGAATTCACCGTTGTTGTGGATTTTATCACATTTGAGTTACAAAACAGATCGCAGGTTGTCGTCGACTGATGTTGCTGATAGGAGTGCAACGGTGCAGGTGAGAATGTCGCCGACGATGTCGATTGCTGACGATACAAATGATGATGTTGCTGTTGCTGTTGATGATGATGATGCAATGTTGATGTGGATGCAGATTGATGAGGATTATAACTACCCATGCCATTCGTTTGGCATGAGGTCGATGTCATTTGACGAAATCTTGACGGTGTCAATGGATGATCGAGCAGACTGCCACCGGTCTGTTGATATTGACTGTGATGATGGCCGTCGATCAGTGATGATGTCGTCGATGTCTGTTGATTGACAGTCGATATTGTAGATGGATATGGCAGCGCTGTCATCTCGTCCATCAGATTGAAACTTTGTACTCTGTGCTGGAGATGGGGCGATGTACTCCGTGACGTTGTCTTTGGACTGTGATGGAGTCTACCATTGAAAAAGAGAAATTGAAATTATTTTTTTAACTTTGCAAAGGAATTCGATTAGTGTTACTTACTTTGACAAGGCAACTGGTGGCGGCAGCGGTGGTATTTGATCCCTCAATTCCAGTCCATTGCATGTCCGGACCATTAGACGTCTAGATGATTGTCTGTCAATTCGAAATGACAAAATTGTAACAAACGAATTAGATGGAGTGAACAAAAAACACAAAACACAAAAATGGAGCTTGGGGTGAAGTTTTTAAACTTACATCATCTCACTGATTGGATAGAGTGGTCGCCGCATCACCAATATTCGTGGCAACTGATTTATGAACACAGTACGTACCCATGGGGCCATTGTATGAGTTTGTGGCGAACGAAAATGTACATTCAATACGACTACTGTAACGCATATACTGTGGGGTTGATCCAGATCCAGAGTGGGAGATGGTGTTTGTATTTTATATGAAACCATGTTGAGGTTGTGGCCACATCATTCCAGAAATCAGCAGCCCAACGACATACGAATTGGAGTAAAACAAACAAAAAAAAAAAAAAGTGAAGAAAGAGAAACATAGACAGAGTAAGTGAGAGAAAATAAAATAAAATCGAAAAGCATAAATAAATGAGTAGATTGCTTTTCGGTAACAATACCCGTATACTCGTACGAGTATTCGCACGGATACGGGCAGTTTAGTTTATTGGTGATTTCAGTTATTCACTGCTGCGTCGATAACCCACTACTAGTCTAAGTATTATAGTAACTGGAGTATAAACACAGAAATCACTCGATTGATACATCTAGTCATTTTACATGTAGTTAAGGACCAAAGGTCCAGGAATGGGCGGGACGGAAAAATCGAATAATGTTGGCCTGTAGAGTGTTTACCCACAGATGGCGGTTCTTTAATTGAGTTAGTTACAGAACGCACCAGATAGTCAATATTCTGGTCGGCTACCAGCAACGAGGAATGTAGGAATGTAGAAGATGTTCGAAGTCCTGAATTCTGAATTGGAAGCTTAATTTGATATTCCGGATGTTTTTGGGGTGAACAGATACTTATGGATGTGTGGCCATATTTGATGCATTGTTAGCTTTATTCTAACTGACATTGAGAAATTTTATGAGGATTGATGTTAGAAGAGGGATAGGACTACGCGATAATGTTGGTTCTTGCAAAGAGACTGGATATGGATATTGAAATGTTTTCGTGAAACTTATTTGTGAGATATTATTCATATTGACTTCGTTCCAATAAATTATTTTAATATTTCACTGAACGTGATTTGGCTGCAGGATAAACGTATGTAAATGGTAATTTACTTGAATTTAAAAATATCTATGAAAAACTTCATAAGGAAGAGAATGCAGAATGTAATGACAGTTGGAACGACTTGGTTTCATAAATGCTAATGTTTTCACTTCTATTCGATCGGAACAGAGCACTTGGATAAGCAACTAGTCGTATGTTCCTTTCCTAGAATATCTCATTCCTTCGTAAACGCTTGAGTGATAAAGTGCCTAGAGTACCAGCACCCACCACATAAGCCCCAAATACACTCACAGAAGAAGCGCAATGTGGTCACCACTTTCACAAGAAGTGTCGCAGCATGTTGTGTTACTGCATACGAGTAGCTCATTTAGGTTTTATTAAAAGCGTAGGGTTCCGTTTACGATGCCAGTAAGCTGTCTACTGAAAACACTCTGAGAGTGTTCGCGAAGCAATCCAATCCAGCATCCTGGAGAGTCATGCTTTGTGCAGTCATACTCAAAAGAAGCCCAACTGTCAATGAAAGCCCTGAACGAGAATACTCGTATCACTTTTACCACTGAGAAATTTTCTTTTGAGACTTACCTAGCAATTCCATCACCGATTCCATATTTTGTGATTCAATTATGACTTGGGGCCTCAGTATAACTCAGCGAATTCAGTTTTTCGACTGCGCTCGGAGAAGATTTACATTCCCAAACAAGCTTGGGAGTGGCGAGATGGTTCAGCAAAGGTCTACTGACTTATATGCCAATACTTCACCACCACCACCGATTCTTCGGAATGTAGTTCATTGCTGGGCCCCCGCGCAATTATCAAGACTGCGCCCATCAATGACGTAGTCTAATAATAAACGGGGGTAGAGCAATCACTGGTCTTATCGTAAAGATTTTCAGGTTGCCACCACCGAAGGTTGCCACCGATTATCCATAACTATGGTACTATGGGAGTCAGGCCCCCCCGGACTTCGGTCGATAAACAACAAAACACAAGAGACATCCGTAGTTTATTACCATCGGGGTTACGTATACGTATCTCCGATTGATTGACAAAGGCAAATGTTCCTAACAAGGAGTGAAATCTTCATTTGTCGTCCTCCAAAAAAACACCAACACTGCCTCTTAGAGTAATTTTGCATGAAGACCCAACTACATTGCATACCTGGTTCAGATTTTGGCCAAAACAGTTCTTGGGCAACATGTTTTCGCAATTACAGGAGTTCTTGCGTCATTACATAGTTTGGCATATCTATAAGACCAAGGTCAAATGACAGTCTAGGGTAATAGGGTAGTAACTCGAGTCCGTGTTGCCTCTTCATAGCCGGGTAGATCCAAAGGACGCTGACGGAAATCCAGAAATTGTTAAGAGTTTTCGACATAACATCCTTAGGCCTAAAAGTTTATAACACTGAATAAGAATATTCGAAATCGTTTGCCGGATCATGAAGAAATGAGACGCTCTAATCTATGCCAATGAAAAGAATCAGTATCCTCAACATCGCCTGTAAGATCTTCTCTTTGCTATGTAATTGTCTTTCGTCAACCAACTAATTGGTTCTTATCAGCGGGATTCTAAGTCGATATTTGTTAATTTTAAGGCCATCTTTGACACTGTACATTGAGAAAAATTGTCCGAATTCATGAACGGTTTCAGCATTCTTACTAACCTACTTGATGAGCATGAACCTACTGCTCCGTGAGGGTCAGTAATAATTTTTCCAAGCCTTTAATGTCGAAAAAGGCTTCCTACAAGACTATCCACTGTCTTCAACCGTACTTCAGTTGAGGGTATTGTATGAAATTCGTAAGCCAGCACCAGAGGCACAGTCTTTCGAAACGGGGATGATATAAACATTACCGGCAGAATGCAGCGATATCTTTATCAGGCATTTGCAAGTACGAGTATTGAAGTGGAAGCGGTCGAGGGAAAAACGAATACCAGAAAGGACAAACATCATTGCAATCAAAACCATACAACATCACAAAAGACAGGTATAGCTTCGAGGTAATCAAGGACTTTTAATGCCTAGGCTGCGCAGTTAATATAAAGCACGACCACAGCTTATCGATTATTCGAAGAGTAACTCCTACCAATAGCTGTTTGGCCTCAGAAGACAATTGAGTAGCAGAGTGTTCTCTCAGATAACCAAATAGCGCTCCTAAAAACATTGATCATTCCAGTCCTACTCTATGGCGCAGATGTATGGACTCAAAAAAAGATGAAGAGGCGTTCGGTCGTTTTTAGAGAAAAGTGGTTAGAAATGTTCTAGGGCCCTGTCTACATCAGCGAAGAGTAGATTTAACCAAGAATCGTACGGAATGTCAACATCATGGACTTAACTAGAAGAACCAGAAGTCAACGCTTTAGATAGGTGGAACATCTCAGGAACTTTTCGAATCCGTTGCCGACAAAAAAACAGCAAAGGAATGTCCAATGACACATGCGGTCAACCAACTCGGCATATGAAATTGGAAACGCCGCTCGATTTACAGTTCAAAAAACTTGCTGGCAACAGAGCGATACGACTCTCTAATTTTGGTTACTTCAAGAGCAGTAGTTTCGAACGCGGCACGGTCCTAGCGGAGCTACTGCCAGGCAATCCTTCCTTGGTCGACTGCGACATATATTCGGAGAGGGAGGACTGGGAAAAAAATGCAATAAGTCTACCGGACCCAAGCAGTGCCTTCCAATCAGAGGTCCTGGCTGTCTTCAGGGCTGCTGAACTAATGCAGATGAGATCGGTATCCAAAAGAGATATCGCTATCTACATCGGTAGCCAGGTCGCACTTAATGCAATGGAATCGACCAACATTAACTCTGATACAGTCAGGAGTTGTCGCATGGTGCTCAAGGCACTATGCAGTCAGAATCGGGTGAGGCTATCCAGCACAGTCTAATACCAGGACAGCGCGGTATTAAAGGAAATGAACAAGCGGATGAGCTAGCAAGAAGAGGAGAGCTACTCGACAATAACGAGGTTGCCAATATCAAACCATCCCTGTGCACAGTAAGGGGCACTATCGAGGAAAAAATCATAAAGACTGCCAACTTAAGCTGGTCAAGCCTTGAAGGCTCAGGCTCTCTGGCCACTTTTGACGGAAAAAGATCTTGGGAGTTAATACAATTAAAGAGGTTTAGGCTTAGGACAATTATAGGAATCCTGATAGGACACTGTCTCTAGCGGAAACACACAAAAAGACTCAAATTGTCAGATTTCGGATTCGGCTGTGTTCTGCAATCGGTTGAGGACATAATACACATACTGTGTGAATGCGAGACAGTATCGTGTAGTCGAAGAAAATTTTTAGGGAAATACTTTTTCGAAAATCTATAGGGAAACTTCAATGGCCTTCTTGGTTTTGCAAAGAAATTGGATGTTTCACCAGGGAGACTGTTTAGGTCTTTGCTATTTGAAGATAAATTCAAATGGTACCACAGGGATCGCAATGGGCCCGTTTTGGTGCCTTGTGTTTGTGTGATGGCATATCCATATTTTAACCTAACCTAACCTAGGAAATAACAGGAGTGGCTGGAGTAGTATTTTGGTTGAAGTTCACGTGCATTCGTGGCTGAAGAGCCACCTAAGTAAATTAGTACCCACCACCACTGCCTCAACTGATTTTCGTTTCCCATTGGTGTTGAGTATACTAGCGTATATTGCTGTTTAGCCGATTGACTGTCAACACTTCAACAGTCCTTTGTAGCTGGCCTTAATCACGCGTTCGTCTCTAGCAAGCAAGAAGAGCAAAAGAAATTCACGATAAAAAGTTGAACTAAGTTTCCCAGAAGTCTTGATCCATTTACAGATCTGCGGATTACGACCGGTTCCACTTCTGAAGAGCTATTTTTCTGATGTTACCCTCGTAAATTGTTCAATGCAGAACCATTCATTGAACGATAACATGTTTCGTGGCAATATGGCCTACTTGCCTGTGTTAAGATAGGGCTATGGGACGTAGAGATTACGAGTACTTGTCTGTCCTAATTTTTTTCTACTTGGGACGACAGGAAAATTTCAACGTCTTCTTGTTTTGTAGGCGCTGTACTCTATAGAGTAAAGACTCTATTTGATCTAGGTTACCACTGTCACATGTACAATTTAGTATTTGCTCTCTTTAGTTGATGCTCTCTTAAGGACTGTAATGACTATGTGCGCATATGAAGACATCTCTTCGTTTTACAACTTAGTATCATCACGACGACATTTAAGAACAAAGTGTCTTTCTAATGCCTTGTAAGTCTCTGTTTCCTGTTCAACAATTACCATTAAATAATTTCATTACTTTAGATGCACTAAAATGAATCCTTAAGCCTCTTACGCTAGACATTGCACTACAAGACAGTTTACTTGCCTACCCTCTGAGCAATGGCGGTTCCATTTCAATGCTCATTCCGGAGACTGCATTTACGACAGAATCATTTGCCATTTACGAAAGGACTCAATGATGATAATTGCTTCATCATTTAGTATTAAACGATTAAAACCATTTAATCCACATTTAATGTATGCGCGAGTCTTCGCATACATCTAGATATATTCACATCATATACCCATACTTCCGCTTACATCCTTCCTGTTTGCGAAGTAAGTTCCGCAGTCGTTGCTTGCAAAATTTTACTACACCATGAGGTATCCTGGAATGCGATTTGTTGTCCCCCTAATTAGCCCCTAAAGAAAAATTCTCCGGAATCTCTACCCATAGCAATGATGCGCCTACAGGAATACATATTACGAGGACATATCACCGTCTCCCCCCTTTCCGGTATCGCCCGAATTTTGTCATTAAATATTTTCATTAAACACACTTATGAAGGTGTCAATTATGTGAGTTTGTGAATGGGTGTTGTGTTATAGTGTTTCACACTTATCCTAGTAACCTTCGTGTACATACATCCGGGCGCTCATTGCCGAGGCGGATGCTATGCCATCCATGTCTTTAGGATAATGATGTGTCCCAGAAATATTGTCGTGCGGTTGGGGTCATTACCAGACTTGGAGGTGGTGATGTTGGAGTCGGTGTATGTCTGTATTCCTTAAACTATGTCAGTGTGTTGTTGTGGCTGGTAAACTTCGAAATAGCGGTTGGTATGGCATTTCCTTCACCCTAGTCAGGGATGTCTGGATGCCTTGGCTGGGTTGTACTCGTAATGATGTAATTAAGAAATTTTTATACGACTTGGTAGATAAGAAATTATTGATCGTAAGTCATTTGGGTTTCGATGTCATCATGTGAAAGGTATTTCTCCAATATTTTGCCAATGACATTAGGGTCAGCAATTGCGTTCGAATTTATCTGATTAAGGCAAATCGCATTTTGATATACTCGTACATATTACAATGGAGAGTTGTCATTAGTGTGTTGGAAATCGGGGAAGGGCTTTCGACGGTTGTTGTAGTTTATTGCCAATTTATTCACTTTAAATTAGTGCAAAATATAAATCTTGTCTAGTTGGTGAAATCGCAATACCAAATTGCCGTTTGTAATTATCTGATGGTGAACTTACGATGGACGTAAACTGAGTCAATAGTAGCTTCCACTAGAATAACAACGCACGCCAGGACTGAATTTGGGGTTCTGATGAGATTTTTACTATCCAACGGCAGCTGGCTTTCGAATTTGGCTATAACTTTTCATGTAGAATATATTTCCTTCCACATTGTCAAACACCCTTTCAAATTCCGCACACGGAAAGGATGTGGCTATGAAAATTCAATATACGAGTACCATATGTGTAGAAGAGGATTTAGAGATACCTGCTGCTTGCTGTCGAAAGTGTCGTTGAGGTAATCTTCCAACCTAATAGAAGTCACTAATTTCAGTAAGGAATGCGGACCTTCGAGGTTATTTCCATCGTTTGGGTAAGCTGTTTGCAACAATGGTCCCTGGCATAGTAAGCCATAATCTCTAGTTGCCACCTCTGTGTAGCATCATTGGATTCGCTGAAATTGGGTATTAGATAGGCTTTGAGGCTCTTCTTAACCAGGGTACAGATCTTAGTTCGCATTCGTTTTAGGGTAGATTAAACCGAGTGAAGGTGATTGGGTATAGTACGATTAGGTAAGACAATGACAATGTTCTGTTCCTATGATGACAAATATTGTAATTCCGTCGAACTGAGCTTGACTTACGGGTCAAATAAATGCGAGTGTTGAACAGGACAAAATACTAACACTACACTGTAATATGCAGTCATGAGTGACTAAATCAGCGGCCCTAGATGTCTGTAAAGTAGATATCAGTGCTATTTGGGAAACAAAGTTCAATGAGCCGCACAAATAGAGGATGAACAACTCTGATGATCCATTGACTGCTACAGAGAATAGAAGTGGCGCCTATTTACGTGCAGATTTGGTGGACTAAAATGACAGACTAAAAGGTATCAAGCCTTGAGTAGTTTGGCACGTAATCGAATGCATTGCAACAATCTGCATCAAAGCTTGATTCGCTATTTAGACGGTTTTAACGCCAAAGTATGAAGAGAATACATCTTTGGTAGAATAAGCGAAAGGTATAACCTACATGACACCATGTCTGCTAATGGATTTAGGCTAATTGATTTTGGTGCAGGACAGATTATTACTGTAGTTGGGAGACGGTTTCCTCACCGTCATATGTTGAAATGAACAGCTCCAGACAATGCACGGTACTGCTCTATTATTGATGTGCCAACAATCCGAGTTGTTAATATAGATCTAATTACAGTTTAGTTACATTAACGGATGTCTCAGAAGTCATAACAACGGAGAAATACCGTATAGAGATTAAATATTGAACAACCAGAATTGGAACAAACTCCCACAATCTTTCCCGATCGCGTATCCCTCAATGTCTTTCATACCCGCATTAAAAGCTGAAGATCAGTGGTATCTATGATTGGAAGCCGTCAGAAATACTACAAGCAATGAGTGTTTTATCCAATCATTAGCACAAACCTACTGATTTCATGAAGAGTAAATGCATGCATACATAGAGGATGAGACAATAAGTCCCTGAAAATTGAAATAAGGGACACTTTTTTCGACAAAAAAAAAAAAAAAAAAAAACATTTCATCCAAGGTTTCTCCAATTTTTTGAAGGCCTCCGAATAACACGATATCTCGAGGGCGTTTGATTCATTGATGACCTCTTCATTCGACCCAAATCACTTACCGCTTAGCCATTCCTCCTTGTATGGAAACAGGAAATAGACGCAGGAGCCTAAATCTGGAGAATATACTAAATGAGGGAGCAATTCGTAACCTAATTGATGCAATTTTGCCATTGCGACTACGGACTTGTGCTTTCTTTGCTTTTTTCTTCGCCAAATGCGGTCGTTTTTGCTCCAAAACGGGGTCCGATCGATGCAACAGCTCTGCATAATTAATTGTCGTGCCGTCGTTCTCCGGTTTTTTAGACTATGGTGTGTTGTGATGAATCCATGTTTCGTATACGGTTACGAAACGCCGCACATCTGTCTGAAAATTTTGGGTGTGTTATTTTGAAAGATGCTTCTTGACAAGCAAAATGTTGGATTTGAGGTGGCAATGCTATATGTTTTAATTTTCAAAAACATATTGAGCCAACCTCTATATAGGAAAATAACCAGCCGTTCGTTCTGTCTCACTAAGACCTTTAATGTCAGAAAAGGATTTAGACAACGCTATGTGCACTTACATATATATGTGTTTACTCCAACATTTTACTTGAGAAAATTGAGCAAAACTTTTTAAAAATCTGTGCAGCTTCTTGCATATGCTGATGACATTGATATTATTGAAGACGGCGAGCTCTCACTGGTGCATTTACAAGTATTGAAGCAGAAGTGGAGAAGTAATGTCGACAAGAAGGGACGCGCAGTAACGAATCGGACAGAACGTCAGTGGCAGTAAGGAATTTTCACTATCTCACCTCCGCTATTAACTCTGATAACGATACTTTGTCAGGAATCAAAAGAAAAGTTGCACTCTCCAATCGCTGTATTGTTTGGCCTTATAAGCCAATTGAAAAATATGGGCTAACCAAGAAACATTGAGCATCCAGAGGTGTTGACATTTTGTCAGGCTTTAAAGGAAGCGGGACAATAATACAGTAAGTTCCACTGGATGCACAACCGCATCGACCTGGTCGTAAAATTGCGCATCGGTGGCCTGAGATGTCTAGGAGTCTTATCTGTTTGAGACAAGTATGTGGAAGCAGCTGTCTTCCTGCTTGTGTCGTCATTGTCACAAGTATGTTGTCTTATATGGTGCATCACACCGTAGTTCCTATAATTTGAGATGGAACCTGTCTGTTTTGGGTCATCTTCTATCTATTATATGACACACACAGGTGATGGCCAGAGATGATTAGCCATGTGGTGGCCAACTGGGAAGAGTTTGCATTATGTCCCACGACATTAACGGGGACAATTACTCTAGTGCCACTTAATACTGCATTGACTTGTTACGCCCTTTTGGTAGTTTGTGTGAGCTGGAAGCAGCAGGGCGACACTTTCCATGTGTCCATAAAGTTTATCGTAACGTGAGCTATATGAAAGTTTTGATACTGCGGGTAATCCCATGGGATGACTACGTTTTTCTCATGATCTATCACTTGGCCAAGTGACCGTGATAATAACCGAGTCTGCCTCCTCTTCTTCACTTCATCCTGTCGTCGCCAAGTGAAGTGACTACTATCTCACAACTGCCATCAGAACCAGAATATGACTCATCTCTGCATCAATCATCATCTCTTTCTAACAAATGCTCTAAGAAACGCCGTGCCAGATGCACCGACGATATCGGAAAAACAACTTCAAAACGCTTCTAAAAAGTATATGCAAAGACATCCAGCAGTTCACCGTGCTGCTGTGCCCAAATACTAAGCTGAGTTCGGTTGCCTTTTTCCGGAGAGGACTAGTAAATCCAGTGAGACAACTGTCAACGAAAAGTTTTCTATTCCTGTCACGGCTAAAAATGTAGTCCGATATAATGTCCTCCGAGAAATTTTATACTCCCAGTGAACAAATTATTAACTCTCACTCTAACATTTGAATTGTTAACATCAGGAAATCCAACAATGTCAACGACGCACTTTTCTCCCTCTGCTCCAAAAAATTAATTTTATTTTCCAAAAGCTCCCCCTACTAACCTCATTGTTTGCAACATTGGCAATGAGCCCACTTTTATAGTAAGAAAACGACAGGAAGTGCTAGATATCACTCTTATCACCGATATCATCACTGAAATGCTAACGAACTGGATGGTATCGTCTGAACACTCATTTTCAGACCACAGATACATCCAATTCAGCCTGAGTGATGCTCCTACCAGCCAACCAGCATTCAGGAACTATCGAAAAACTGATTGGCCAAAATACAGAAGAACACTGTGTGAAACATTATACTCTGAACTCTTGACATGAAATGCAAGGAATTCACCCTGGCTCTCAATCAGGCTTAGGCTACTTCCTACCCTCTTATTCAATCTAGAGACAAGAAAAAGTAGCACTGGTGGACATCAGCACTGAGACTGCTTAGAAACATTTGCAGACAAGTTTTCAACCTAGCAAAAAGCACAAAAAAGCCACTGACTGAGGCTCATACAAAGAATCCTTTAAAATACTCGTATATAAAAAAGAACTGAGGAAGGCAAAACGACAGTCCTGGAGATCATTCTGTGACAAAATTAAAGAAACCTCTAAGGCATCGCGGCTAAGAAAAATCATCTCTACAAATCTATGATGTCTAGTTGTTTGAAAACAACCGATGACTCTTGGACAAGCTCAAATGATGAATCACTCAACCTGCTACTGGACCACTTTCCAGGTAGCTCCCTACTCGCGGCCGGTAGCAACCAAAACAGGACTACTGCAACCGTGACCAAAATTCAAAGTCTGATTACAAGAGGCAAACTGCTTTGGGCGCTGCATAGCTTCAAACCCTACAGGCCTGCTGGTCCGGACGGCATAATACCTGCCGAGCTACAAAGCTCCTCAGATATTATCCCGCCTACGCTGGAGAATATCATGAGGAGCTATGTAGAACTGATCCACATTCCACTGGCATGGAGAGAAGCCAATGTAGTTTTCAATCCCAAAGCCGGCAAATGCTCTCATGTTGTCTCAAAGGACCTCAGACCTATAAGTCTATCATCTTTCCTTCTAAAAACTCCAGAACGACTGATTGATATCCATACTCGTATATGAGCTAAAATTCTAAAATTCCTACTGTAAAGGAAATTCGATGAAAAGGGCTCTGCAATCATTGAGTAGCCACATCGAATGATCCGTATAATGTAGAAAGTACACAATGGTTGCATTCCTGGATAGAGAGGGTGCCTTTAACAACGTCAACACATCCGCAATCACGACTGCGCTGTCAACTCTGTAGGTAGACGACTCACTTGGGGAGTTGATTAGTCTTATGCTAAATAGCAGGATTATCAACTCCAAACAGGGTGGAGCTTCTGCTAAAGGATGTGTCAGCAGAGGTATGCTGCAAGGCGGTGTCCTCTCTCCCTTTCTCTGGAACTTAGTGGCAGGGTGATTGCAAATGATGTTGCTATAGCCGTCTCAGGTAAGCATCTTAATACTCATTCAACTAAATCTCAATAGATTAACCCGTTGGGCAGATCGCTGTGGATTGGGAATAAACCCCCATAAAACTGATATTGTCCTCTTTTCCAGGAAATATAAAATTGCAATCGTAGATCCTCCCTTAATAAACGGTACCAGTTTAGTCATTTCCGATACAGCAAAATGTTTGGGTCTCATTTTTCACAGGAAACTAAACTGGAAGCCTGACATTCAAGAGAGAGTTAATAAAGCTAAAGTTGCAAAAAAGCCATTGGAAATAAATGGGCCTTCAACTTCGCATAACCCACTGGCTATACAGCTCGGTCATAAGACCGATACTTACTTACGGGGTTGTTGTCTGGTGGACGGCCTTAAAAAATGCAGTCGACTGCATTAAACTGTGCAGAGTCCAAAGAACAGCATGTCTATGCATAAGCGGAGCCTTACGGTCAACCCCCTCTGCGGCATTAGACATTCTGTTTCATTTCCCACCCCTCGATATTTTCAGCAGGCAAGTAGCTGCGACTGCAGCTATTCGCCTTAAAGCGACTAAACAGTGGACAAACAATTCATTTGGACACGCTAGCATTCTTAATACATAAGGAATCCTCACAGAGAACATCGATTACACAATACCTGAACTTTGGTTTGACAAAAACTTCCATGTAAATTTCCCCACTAGGTCATTCTGGGAGGAAGATGCATTCATGGAAAACAAATAAATTCATCTCTACACAGATGGATCTAATAGTGATAGCCGAGTTGGTGGCAGTGTTTTCTCAGATAAGCTAAACTGAGCCTCTCTTTCCGTCTTCCAAATCTTTGTAGCTTGTTCTAGGCGGACATTTTGGCAATTAAAGGGGCTCTGTCCTGGCTGAACATCAATGATATCTGCAAGTTATATCAAGTCCCTGGACTCAGTATCATTGAATTCTAAAACCGCCCTTGAATGCCGATCATCTCTTACAGAGATGGCATAGCAGTTCAACCTTCACCTTTGTTGGGTGCCGTGCAACAGAGACATTCCAGGGAATTGTAGGTCCGACGGACTCGCCAAAATTGGAACCAATCTACCTGTTCTACCGGGTAGCATACATATACCTATCGATACGTACAAATACTTAAGCTGGATGCTTACAAAAGAGCAGACCGTAGGAACAGATCTGGCCAAACCTGGATCTGAATCGTTCTAAGAGTCCAATCCTTCTAAATAGGAAATATCTTAGTGCCATCATAGGTGTCATCACTGGACAGTGCTTTATAGGCAAGCATGCATGGACAAGGAGGAAGAGGTAGAGGAGACAATCCTCCAAGTCCAGCTCTCTCCCAGAGAAGAAAACTTCACTAGAAGAAAGCTCTTCTACAATGACTTAAACGATCTAAAGAATATAGACGTTAACAGTCTCCTATGCTTCATCATAAGCTCAAACTGGTTCCATGACTAATAATAATTATGGTTTTATAGCTAGGGATGGTGAAGGAGATCGAATTTGAGGGAAAGAGTGCTGCGATTAAAATCGAAAACCGAAAGGTTGGAGCTTACCTTACGCAGCATACGGGCGATCGGTTCGTTAGAGCCATATGTGGTGCGCTGGATTGGTAGATAAAAGAGACGGGGGCAACGTAGATTTCGAGGTTTAGTGTAAAAGCAAATGGAGCTGTAAAAAGATGAGCTATCGACGGATCTTGAGAGAAACAGTGAATGAAAAGAATACTCCTCAAGAGTATTCAAGTTAATGAGTTTGAGATGATCTTGATAGGGAGGTGCGATTAGAGGATCGTTCCAGGGTAGACCCCGAAGAGCAAATCGAAGAAAACGACGCTGGATGCTCTCAATTCGGAATATATGAACTCGTTGAAAGGGACACCACGCTTGGTTAGCGTAATCGAGAAGGGGGCGAACGTAAGTGATGTATAGTGATTTGGTAATGTACGGGTTGCAGAATTTTTTAACGAAGCCATGAGTTTGTTTTAGTAATTATCTCATCAATATGCAAGCAGAAATTAAGTTCCCTGTCGCATAATATGCCAAGGTCGCGGATAGACTGAACAAGGGATATAGGTCGGCCGTGGAGAAGGTTGTCGATTGACATTTGGTGACATTGAGTTCTAGGCTGTACTTCATGCACCAGGTGGAAAAAACTATTTTAAGATCTTTAATGGTTAGGATGAAGAGCAGTGGACCTAGGTGACTACCTTGAGGAAGTCCTCAAGTGGCCAAGAAAGGTGTCGATATGACAGACCTGAAACGAACACTATAAAAGCGATTATCCAGGAAAGAAGATATCCATTTTAGCAAAATAGGTTCAAAGCCCAGGACGGACAATTTGTATAGGATTATTTTATGAGATATCTTGTCAAAAGCCTTACATAAATCAGTTGTTATAACGTCAACTTCTTTACCACTTTCTCTCGTAAGGCCGAGAGAACAGAGGACACGAATTCGCCGAGGTTAGTGGTAGTTGATCTGCCTTTCAGAAAGCCGTGTTGATTAGGGGAAATAGGAGATTTGCACTGCAAGCTTAAGGCTTCGTACAAAATGCTTTCGAGTAGTTTGACTATATGTAAAAGTTTGGCTATGGGGCGGTAATTAGTGACATCGCTCTACCTCACGATTAAGTTTCTCACCCAAACAAATTTACTTCTGTTGTACTGTTTGAGTTCGTTTATCGAAAATTTTTCTATTCCTGTCGCGGCACCCCGTACAGGTGCTATTTACGACGAAAATGTAGTTGTTTTGAGGAATTTTGTACACCCATTGCAGTAAACAAATTATTAACTCTCACTCTAACATTCGAATTGTTAACATCAAGAAGTCCAACAATGTCAACGGCGCACTGTTTCTCCATCCGTTCCGAAAAAATCATTTTATTTTCCAAGAGCTCCCCCTTCTTACAAAGAGAAGCATTAATATCTTCAAAAGATTGAATTTTCGTCAACGCCTCCGTATTGAGATGCTTAAGCTGATAATTTCGTACAGCATTTGCAGGGTTATTTTTGGTTCGTCAGCATTTCGGTTGTCATTAGTCGACGTCGACGTGATGGTGTAACGATGTTGTATGGATATTATATTTCAACACGAAAGCCTCCTATATAGGGATACTGTAATAGACCTGTAATGTTGAAGGTTGATCTGAGTACACAAAATATTGTAGATGAGTACTGGGGTGCTTGTCTCTTATCTGCGCTCATTTGAAAACAAAGTGGAAACAAGGTGCAGATTGGGACGTGATTCATACCTAGATTTAGTAGTATAGGCAGAAGCTTTGTGTAAGCCCACAGCAAGAGAAGAGCCATCTTTGTTTTGCCGATTATTTCGCTCCTTGTGAGAGTAGATTTTCCACTTTTCAGTGTCGAGCACATTTCCCTGAGTTGGCCCGGAACCCAGAATTCATTGTTAAATTGATACGAAAAACTGATTTCAGAAGGATATAAATGCTTTCATTTCTGGGGTAGAAAATTTTTAATCCTGACAAGAAAACATTTTAGCAGCAGCAACTTAGTTACAGGGTGAAGGTCACATGTTACGTGGCTCTAATCAGGCTAATCATCGCTTGCGATTGTTCTCTGTGGATCAATGTACGGGCATACTACATGGAAATGATTCGAGCGTTTGAGAAGCAAAGTCTCAGGATATGTCCCCCACAGTACAGAGCACCAGAGACTAAGTATATAAAATATTAAACAAAAAAGCTGTTCGACAGGATTGACAGCTTCTTTATTCAGATGATTCAAAGGCACTTTATAAGAGCGATGACTATTGACAATGCCCTTAATTTTGGCGCTTATTACCCCAATTTTATGTGACATGGGAATACACTCTAATCCGACTTTATTCGGTAGGAGGAGAATCTTCGGATGGAGGCCAAATGGTTGCTGCACAGTAGAGAGGTTATACAAAAGTTATAATATATAGGGTTATCCAACAAGAGGTGTCATTTTAAATCAATAGAAAAACTCTACATTTTTACGAAAAGTGATGATGGCTTTATTTCAGTGTAAAGTACAAACTCTGAGGTTAATAATGGAATACAAACAATATATTGCAAATATCCGCCTTGGCTCTGCCTAAAAATAGTCATTCTTTTGATGAAATTTTTCATCACATTTTCGCATAATTACGGCTGTATATCGCAGTCGTTGGTGGTGCATTTGTGTCGAGTTTATCTTTAAGATAGCCGCAATGGAAAAAGTCTAGCGGAGTTAAATCGCATGATCTCGGCGGCCAATTGAAGTCTCCATTTCGAGAAATCACACATTCAGGAAATCTGCCACGCAGTAGACCCATTGTTTCATCAGCTGTGTGGCATGTGGCACCGTCCTGCTTAAAACAAACATTGTCCACGTCCATATAGGATCAATTTCAGGTCAGTCATCATCGCTCGGTAAATTAATCCTCACTAAAACAGTTGCACCAGCATCATTTTCGAAAAAAAAATATGGCCAGTGACATCGCCAGCTCAATGATACCGAAAAACCGCACCAAACTGTCACTTTTTGTGAATAGAGAGGTTATTCAGCTAATTCTCTTGGGTTTTTGGAGCGTCATATGCTACAGACAAGTCTGCTCACGTATATAAAAAATTTAAATGAAACAATTTTGTGTATAAAGTCACAATCATGTTCATTAATTTCCAGGATACAATCAGTGAAAGTACGGCGTTGTGCGTGTTCAGCTGGTTTCAATTCTTGTGTCAACTGAATCTTATAAGCCTCGCGGCAATGATATTTCTGCAAAATACGGTGCAAAGTGTTCCAATCCCTGTGATGGACACACCTGGGTTTTCAGTCACACTTTCAGCTACATTGGCGATATTTTCAGCTGACGTTGCCGGACGAACACAAGTTGGAGTCTTCACATCGCGAACTATCCAAGACGTTCAAATTTATAGATTAAATTTACTATAACAGTACTAGAAAGCGCTTGTTGATGACCAAAAACAGTACGAACTTTACGAAATGTTTCTGTGATATTTTCACCGTTTTGTAGTGAATTTTCTCTATTTCAACACGTAGTGGGAGTTTTTATTTATCAAAAGTTATCATACTAATAATTGAGTTTTAGCAGTTCAACTGTGGGTTCAAATTTAAAATGACAGCTCTTGTTGGATGACGCCCTACTAACGAAGCGTCTCTTCTACGACGATTATAGTAGGTCACTAATGCTCTAAAGCTGCTCTGTTTTAGTCCCACTTGAAGTGGTGAATAAGTGTATCCAGGTCTTCGTCCTTCAACCGAATCTCCACAATATAGTTCTTTACCATTAGGATTGCGTATAGTTCTACTACAAAGCCAGACGCAAATTTTTCTAAGGAGCGGTGAAATTTAACGCTGCCGTCTTCTAAAAAGATACCAACGCCATATTCTTAATAGGTGTTGGAGCCATCAGTAAAGACCCAATTTCATTTGATTTGTGGCCGAAACCTGGGCACAGAAAAATTCGATTCCACACTTTTGCGTCGGGCCAGTCAACATCTGAAGGCAACAACCTCTGATGGAGAGAACTAACTAGAAGCCCATTTCTAGGGAACAAATCCTCGATTACGTCTCTAGAGCTGCCTAGAGGGGACATCATTCAATGGACAATATAACTACATAATTTGTAGAAGTCTGAGCATAGATCTTCGAGGTATTGATAGCGTTAAGCAGTGATTCGACAAGCATTGAACATAGCAGAGAACGGAGCACTCCAGATTGTGGGCTCGATGTCGCAGTCAGCATCTACTACCAAGATTCAGTCCACTTGCATGGTTGTAATCCCTAAAATTTGAGAATGTTTTGGCGAGCCATACATACCTTCAAAGGTTACTTTGTCTAGTACTTTTGCTCTTTGAGTGCGCAATCAATTCTGCTCACAAGGTTTTGAAGCACAGTGTTAAGAACAGTGTTGGGCACATGAAGGTCAATTATACTCTCCACTCTCTTCAGTAAGAACGAAGTCAAACCGATAGGTCTGAAGCTCTTGGCGTCAAAATGATAATTATCAAACAAAGGCTGAATGGGTACAATTGAGGATAATTCAAAAAAAAAAAATCATAAATGAGATTTCTAGGCAGCTGTCATTTTGCAGAATAAACAGTAAGCCAAGGGCAAGTGGTCACTCGCCTAGAGAAAGCCTAATACCTAGTATGTGGGTTTCTATATGGCAGCGAATATTACAGAATGGCCATTTCAAGCCACTTTACCCAGTCATGATAAAGCCATCCGCTTAGTGAGTGGAAATGGTAGTATAAAACCATTGGTAAGTGGATTCCACTGCAAATATTTTCTAATCTTCGCCCCTTACCTTCGTTTGGGGGAGCTTTCGGTGCCCGTTGCTAGTAGAAAATTTCAGCAGTAATACCATGCATGCCTTTAACTCCCTTTTATTTGAAAGTCTTGACCACGATTACGCGCTCGCAACATTTTAACTGCTAACCGGAAACATTTCATGAAAGGAAGTAATTTCAGTTCCTCTCCATCTTTTTTTAACTACTTACTGACGTAACGGACGTAACCAATCTGCGGTACACGCTTTTTCCATTCTTAGGTCAGTATTCATTATTTATGCCATTTCCTTTGAAAACCAAAAAAGAAAAGAAGAAATGACCGCATAAAACCTCACCTGCAGCGATACTGAAGCCAGAGCAAAGGATTAAATTTCCCAAGAAACGCAACCTCCTTTGGGGCATAGAAATTAAGAATTCAATGTTGGTCCCGAAAATTATGAGTAGGAAGCCTCTAAATATCCGGTCTGAAACTGCTACTTACTTGTACCTTCTTCTCTTTTGTCATGCATACTGACCGTCAGCTTTTGCTTTTAAGACTTTTTCTCTGTTTTACAATCCAATCCAAAAGGAAAAACTCTGTAAACTGGCCATAAGAATGGAGCAGACCACACCGTTCAATGCGTTTTTAGCGCAATCCTGCGGGGCATTAAAATTTAAATGGTTCGCCATAAAATTCCACTCAATTCCTGTGAAAGAAACAGCGAACTCACTTCCGGCAAAGAACAACTTATTTTCACAGACCACGATTTTACAGAATGGAATTGGTTTGGTGGAGCTTAGGTATACCACCATCCCTTGACTCTCCAGCACCGGAATTTCAATAACACAATACGAACATTTATTCAGTGAACTTTTGAACTTCCATTTCCGGTTTCTGGAATTTCTGCTTCTGTTTCGGCATTCTTGATTCGACGGTGGGTTTTAACACGACACAGCAGCGTTAATGACACAGAAAAAAAAAACAGTGATTTTGCAAAAAGTGTCTAAATAGGCTACTACTCGTGCAACTCATACTCTAAGTCAAGGTCGAATTCGAATCCGAACATCTCCTGGCATCCCTTAAGGGATAAGGAACGCAAGAAAATCAAGAAAATCTTCACTTACCTGAATGTATCTAGAATCATTGTAAATAGTACGAATTTTCCTAATAACGGAACAACTAATGATGTTGGGGGTATAATTTCCGCCAATAGCAAGAAGAACACAGTCAGCGAGAGCAGGATAGATATGCTTAACGATACCTGTAA
Source organism: Volucella bombylans (assembly GCA_949129095.1). NCBI lineage: Eukaryota > Metazoa > Arthropoda > Insecta > Diptera > Syrphidae > Volucella > Volucella bombylans. The sequence continues at coordinate 139,116,761 of OX422143.1, forward strand.
CGAAAAAGAATAAAAATACCAAACTCAGTAGGTGGTCGGTTAAAGATACGGAAATAGGATTTCTTCAAGTGAAAGAACATGAAATGAATAAAATGGAAACGGACAAGAAAAAGAAAAGGTAAAATAAAGGAAAAAAGGAAATGGCAAAGTAAAGGGTGGGGACATAAGAAAGGTAATTCAAAGTTGATTGAGGTGCGTGATGAGATTTTTTGTTGTTTCTTTTCTTGGATTGGCAATTGCGGTTGTGGTGGGGTGAAATGTGTGAGGGTTAATTGAGAATACAATTTAAAGCTATTTTCGTGCAATCAGTGTTTCTATGTTTAGTGGTCGACTTCAGTAGAAACTTCAACAGAAACCTTTAGAGATGAGCTACAAAAGTTATCAAAGAGGAAGAATCATTCAATTTTGATTTGATTCAAGGCGCCTGTCCATCCAAAAACGTTTTAATGGCCATAGTATTGGCTTTATTGGAAAGATAATTCTATCCATTTACCACTTGAGTATGATTTCGATCATAAAGACACGTTTCCAACATCCTAGCGTACATATAGGCACTCGGCGATCTCCTGATCAGAAAACGATGAAAATTATTGATTCATTGCAGTAGAGGGAAGACACGTGTTGCGGTAAATTTTTCCGCAACAAGTTTGGCTCTCTTTTTCCTTGTAAGTCCCTTCGGTCCCTCTTTTTTTTGAGTGGGAACACCGAGCTCTGACGGAGGTGGAGGGCAGCCATGGTCCCATCAGCCAGTGGCCCACAGGAGGTGCACCAGGAACACCGTTGTCGGAGCCCATAGATAGATGGGAGACTCGCAACGGGCCGCATCAGACAAGACGTTTGAAAGTCGCCGATGGGTGGGGATGGACGGTCCTTTCAATCCAGACACCCCAACATGATGATGATGGGTGGGGGAAGACGATCCATGGAACATACTTCCCAACGAAAGCCAACAACAGGAGGCTTAAAGAACACCCCATCCTGCTACCGATGTGGGTGCGGACACCGGCATCACATCCCAGAACTGATGTGGATGCAGCTAGCTAGAGCTAGCAACGAGCCAAGTGAGGTGAAAAGACGACGATCTCTTTTATACAAAGGAGCAACAGTGGTGTGCAGGTGGACTCCAGTATAATCGGGCACACCCCAACGACGTACCAGATTTAAAAGTTAGGTTCGATGGGTGAAGGGATGACGGCCCCTCTTAAGCCAGCACTCTACCGATGGAGCAAAGGAGGAGCAGCAGAGGTGTGTAGGAGGACGGCCAAGTAATAAGACCGACTCCACCGAGGGAACAGACATACATACATACAATACACAAACGTACAAAAACCAACAACAACCAGCAAACATACAACAAACAACGAACAACGATTGTACAAGAAAAAAGTACAAACTGGCAGATAGGCCAGAGGGCAGAAGGGCCCAACTACAAAAAATTAATAAATAATTTTTTTTTTTTTTTTTTGGTTGTGCCAATGGATGTGGTAATCTTCATAGATGCGGTAGCCCGTGCCACCAACATGCAGGATTCGCAACACCCGAATGTTCGATGCCAGGAGTGCGCCTACGTACTAATCCACACCCTTACGACCTTCAACCACTCTCCCCGCGGGACTGCCGTTAGGTATTACTTCGCGGGGCTGGTTAGCAATTATGCTCTATTCTACGAGGCCGCCTCTTGAGCTCTTCTTAGGGCTTCTGCTCTTCGCAGCGCGTACTGTACGCGCACTATAAATGAGCAGATCTTCATCCACTTGTCCTCTGACTGCGTCATGTGACTAATGAGATTTTCTGGACTTGGCAGATTTACCCTTTCTTCTGCAAAGCGTCTGCAGTAGAACACTGCATGCAACGCATCCTCTTCCTCATTTTGGCATTCTGGGCACTGCGGCGAACTATCGTGTCCAAATCTGTGGAGGTATTTCCGGTAACCGCCGTGCCCAAACAGGAACTGTGTGATATGGTAGTTACAGTTCCCCAATGATCTCTTTGTCCATGTTTCTATGATGGGAATAAGCTTGTACGTCCACCTGCTTTTTGTGGAGCGGTCCCACCTGGTTTGCCACAGCATTGCGGATGCTGCCTTTTCTTCTTCCTTGACCCTCTTTGCCTCTTGCCGGTTCGATGATCGCCTAAGATACACCCTCTTCATCTCATCCGCGAGGATGTCTATTGGGATCATTCCAGCTAAAACACAGGCTGCATCATAGGAGATTGTACAGAATCCGCTGATCACTCTGATTGCACAGAGCCTGTGAGCTGATACTAACTCTCTCCTACACTCGTTTGTCACCAGCGCACCCACCCATATAGGAGCAGCGTATAGAAGTACCGAGCTGACCACTCTGGTCAGCAAGATCCTTCGGGCGTATCCAGTTCCGCCGATGTTCGGTAGCATTCGGGCGAGTGCCGCCTGCATCAGCGATGCTTTCTTAGTAGCGTATTCGACGTTGGGTTTAAAGCGCAGCCGATTGTCGATCATGACTCCAAGGTACCTTAAGGATTCTTTGGATCTAATTGTCTGGTTTCCGACGCGGAAGTTCGCGTATTCCGCCGCCTTGCGACTGGTTATTAGTACAGCTTCAGTCTTGTGTGCAGCTACTTCCAGACCCGTAGACTCCAGCCATTCCTTTATCTTTGAAACTGCCTCGTCTGTGGCAGACTCCACCTGGTGGATGTGCTTGGCTACTGTAACCACTGCTATGTCGTCAGCGAAGCCAATAACCTTGACTCCCTCAGGTAGGGTTAGTCGCAGAACTCCGTCGTACATAATATTCCATAGGAGAGGTCCAAGGACCGACCCTTGCGGGACTCCCGCGGAAACTCTGTAGTGCTTAGCACCATCGTCCGTATGGTACTTTAACCTCCTGTTACTGAAGTAGTCCGTGACTATCCTCAAGAGGTAGTATGGTGTATCCATCCTGGCCAAGGATCTCCTAATAAACGACCAGTTCGCCGAGTTGAACGCGTTTTTGACGTCGAGCGTTACTACTGCGCAGTATCTTTTTGTCCTCCATTTCCATCTTTTCCCTTGTATTGCTTCAGTTGCTGTATCTACTACCGCCTTTATTGCATCGATGGTAGAACGAGATTTTCTGAAGCCGTACTGGTGATCTGACAGCGCTTCGTTTTCCTCCGCCACCGCCAGCAGTCTGTTGTATATAATACGCTCTAGGATCTTACCTAGAGTATCAAGCAGACATATTGGGCGATACGATGATGGTTCTCCGGGTGGCTTATTGCCCTTTCGAAGCAGCACTAGGTGTTGCAGCTTCCATGGCGTAGGGAATATCCCCTCCTCTAGACCCCTTTGCATCGTCGCTAAGAAGATGTCCGGTCTCGTCTTGATGGCCATCTTTAATGCCTTATTCGGGATGCCATCTGGTCCAGGTGCTTTGGTGTCTCTAATTTTTTTGCAAGCAGCAAAAAGTTCTTCCGACGTGATGGCAGGGATATCTTCCATATTGGTCTCCCTTGTGATGGTGACCATAGTAGTTGGTCTATGCGGGAATAGGTGCTCTACTATAGTCCTTAGCATTGCAGGGCAGGTTAGTTGTGGGGACCTGTTGCCTTTGAGCTTCTTCATCACCACCCTATACGCTAAGCCCCAGGGGTCTAGGTTAGCCTCGTCGCAGAGCTGTCTAAAACTCCTTGACTTACTCTTTTTAATGGCACTTTCCAGTTCCCGTCTCGCCAGTTTAAAGTTGGTTAGTCGTTCTTGGAAATCTTCTCTTCCTCTGGATCTCTGAGATCTTCGTCGTGCTTGTAGACACTTCGTTCAGAGCTGTTTAATCTCGTCGGTCCACCAGTAGCAAGGCTCGCCTCTTTTACTGACAGATCTTCTGGGCATTGATGGTCTGGATTAGCTGATGAGAAAGGGCTTCAGCCGATCCATTGTTCATTGTTGCGCTGGTGTTTAGTATTTCCTTGAACATATCTTTGTCAAGCAGCGTGTCCTTCCACTTTGGCCCTGTTAGAGTGGGGCACAGTCTGCGTTTCTCTTTGCCGACATTGAATAAGATAGCCTGGTGATCGCTATGGGTATATTCTTCACTGACTCGCCATTTGGTTTTCCGCAGGAGTGAGTTGCTCATGTATGTGATGTCGATGATTGACCCTCTGCCTGCCTTTCGGAACGTTTCAGCTGCGCCATCGTTGGCCAGAGTTATATCCAGTCTTGCGAAGGATTCGAGGAGAATTCTCCCTCTTACGTCTGTGGTTTTACTTCCCCAATCGGTAGCCCAGGCGTTGAAATCCCCGGCAATAATAACTGGGTGTTTTCCTCGTGCGTCAGCTACAATGTCGTCCAACAGCTTCATATAATCCGCCAATGATAGACTGGGGGGTGCATAGCAGCTATAAAAATGTACACCATTTATCTTAGCAGATACGAAGTGGTCTCCCCGATGGCCGACTGACTGTAGGGCATAATTCCTGAGATGCGTGATAGCAAGCCCAAGAAAGTTATCAGCAAAGAAAACACCTCCCAAACATCCCCATGGCTTAAGGTGATTTCGGGGCCCAAACGAAGGCTAGAGCCTATAGAGTCGCCGAGCTCGAAACGCCCGCCGAAGTCACCGCCCTTAGTCGAAGCGAAGAAGGCATCACGTGGCAAAGTGGTGCCCCAAAATCAAAGCAATGCCGGAAAGAGAAAGAAGGCCCATCCCAAGAAGCCCGCCAAATCGACAGTGAATGAGCAGGCCACAAATGATCAAATAACCGCTAGGACGGCGAGCAAAGAACTGTCCAAGGGCGACGACAGCGCCTGGTTGAAAGTTCCCAAAAAGAAGCCAAGAAAGCCCGCGCGCGAAAAAACGCGACCTGACGCAATCGTGGTGGCAAGCAAGGGTGAACTTTCATATGCCGAAATACTTCGCAGGGTCAGAGGGGACCCCAAACTCCATAACCTGGGTGAAGCGGTTACAAAGATTAGGAGAACCCAGAAAGGAGACCTGTTGTTCCAGCTGCACGAATCTGGTGACAGAACCGAAGAATTCAGGAGTAAAATCGGCGAAAATCTTGGCGCAGAAGCGGAAATCCGCACTTTAGTGCAGAGATCCACGATTGAAATCAAAGACCTTGACGAAGTCACCACCAGAAGTGACACCTGCGATGCAATCAAAGCGCAGTACAACATTGGAGTTGTCGAAGGAAATGTGCTCAGTCTTAGGAAGGGCTACGGTGGCACGCAGATCGCGACAGTGGGCCTACCAGCAGAGATGGCGAACAAATTGCTGGAATCCGGTAAAATCAAAGTCGGCTGGGTAAATTGCCGTATTCGCGTTCGAAAGACCCTCACCAAATGCTTCAGGTGTCTGGAGTTTGGCCATACGGCACGCCAGTGCAAGAGCGAGCATGACCGATCCAAGCTGTGCAGAAACTGTGGAGAAGAAGAATGCAAAGTGGACGCATTATGCTTCTGGTGTAAGATGGTTACGCCAGAAAACGCTGGACACGTAGCTGGTAGCAGCAAGTTCCCTGTACTCAAGAAGGCACTGACCAAATTAATATGATAAATGCTGTCCAGATAAATCTAAACCACTGCGCAGCCGCGCAGGACCTTCTGGCGCAAACAGTAAGAGAGAAAAAAATCGACGTAGGCCTAATAAGCGAACCGTATAAACCCATAGACGGAAGCAGCTGGATAGATGATAACACAAAAAAGGCCGCGATATGGACCTGCGGGAATTATGCGGAATGAATGTGTGAGAGAATGTGCGTGTGAATGTGTGTGTGTGTCTGGCGGGAGCTGTGGATCGTAAAAGATCTGGAAGTCACTTTGGTGAAGACTAGCACAGCAAGAGGGTCAGCTTAGTTTTTTTGATGTTTTTTTTGAGAGTTTGCGAATTGCGAAAAGCAATTCTGTCTTTTTTTTGTAGAGTAGATTGTTTTTTTTTGACTAGAGTCGCGAGTTGTGCGTGAAAAAAAAAGAAAAAAAAAAACACAAAAAAAAAATGAGGATACTCAAAAGGGTAAAAGGAGAAAGGATACGGACGAGGAATTGGATAGCGTGAGTAGCGGGACAGAAGGAGTGAGTCACTGTGCCAGAAAGGGGCGCAGCACCGCTAGGAATCAAAAAGCTAAGTATAGTGTAGTCCAGTGTAGTGTAGAAAAAAAAATACCGATTCGTTTTTTTCTTGAAAATCGAGACTCCGGTAGGCCGCGCGTGCGCTTGAGATCCCCGAGAACAGACGGGACACGCGCCCCGTTAACTAACGTTTTTTTTGTTCGGGATAGTGAAAATAGCGGGTCACTCTATTGACGAATGCACCGCTAAGAGAGTTAAAAATAAATCGTCAAGCTCTAACGCGACATTTATAACGTAGAAAAAAAAAGAAAATTTTTTGGGAAGCATTTTCCCTTTCTGGCTTGGTTTTTCTCATTTCGTGACGGTTTCGTGATTCCTAAGAAAAATCACGTGGCGCCCTTTTGGTTACCTAGGTTTAGCAGCCATCAAAGCGCTACCTGAAAGGAACCCACTGCGGGCATAGTGAGATCCCAGCAAGTGTTATCGTTTGGTTCGGGGCATCGCCGTATCGGTGCCGGAAATCAAACATAACACACGCATCCAGTTTTCTAGAAGTCAGCACACTTCGAGGTCCAACCATTGACTAGGACCACTACTCAGTAGTACCGAAAGTATACATGAAGATATCAAAGGCAGTATAGCGCCAGGAAAATACTGTGCAAGAGATAGAGAAGTACAATATTTGTCGATCGCGTTCCCTTAGAAAAATCTCATAACAACGCTTCAACAAGATCAAATTCGGAGGGCCAGTAGAAATTTTGCAAGGATCCCATCAGAAATGGCGTCTCCGATGTGCTAGGTTTCACAAAGCAATAGATGCAGTTTGTAACAGAGTGTAACGAGATTTGAGAGCAGACCACTCAGATACAGAACTAGTCCATTAGTAAGCGCTTCAGTGATACAGTTCCTATAGTACCATACGCGTCAACGACGAGTACCTGCAGCCTTATGCGACCGTAAGCCGCGTTGTCATCCTCGCTCTCATACAATAGTAAGCGCTACAAGATGTTGTGTCACTTATATTCACCACATTTAGGTGCTTGGCAAAAGTGTGGTGCCTTGTCATGACACCAGTAAGTAGTCTATAATCTTTCATACTGAGGGACAACAGGAAGGCTGCTGACCTCTTAGTGACGTAGAACCTGAAGAATGACGCTATCTGCAGTTGTGCTCTTATGAAACAGAACTGTCAATCGAAGCCCTAACCGAAGACGCTGGCAGACCTAACGCAAGTTTGTGTTCTGAAAAACTCTCCTCTGACGATTTCATTTTCTGTGATCCCATTATAACCTGGCACCCAGACAAGATTCAGTGAATTTAGCTTTCGTAAGAAGGTTCAGCAAAGCTCTAAGCGCGCAAGGTCTTCAAAGCTTCTTTTGAAACGGAAGATGGGTTGGAGAGTGCAGCCCACGATATGATTATCGCCCATAACTATGAGGGTATGCGGGCCGACTCGATTGAACATTTCTGCATTATTTTTTTTACTGCTTCGTTGACTTCGGCTTCTATAAAATTTGCCGACAGCCAAGTATATGGCACTGCGTGAGAATTCTTCATACAGTAGCGCGTTAAAATACCCTTTCCACCAGTTCCAAGCCTCGTTTCATAGGTTTCTATTATTGGTGCTGCAATCTTACAAATTTCAGCTAGTTTCTGGCCGACCTATTGGCTTAGAAATACATATAATTCAAGATGAAGGTTAAAGCTTACCCATTTGTTCCTTACCATATATTGTTGTCTCATCGTCCCATTATCACCTTTGTTTATGTGGAGCCGGGCTTTTGAAATACCGAGCAGAGTCTGCGCACTACTTATTTTTCTTCAAATTGTTCCACATTCCTTTTCGCGAATCTAGCGCATAGAACCAGAAGCTTGTTTAAGTTTTTTCATTTAAAATTCTGCCGGCAAAAGTGGGCCGTGACCTACCAGTGGTTTGTCCAAGACAAATTTGCAGTCTTTAGATGGTAGGTGCCTGGGTTTGACGTCCTTCGGTACAGTATTTAATCAAACTTACTTAAAAATAGTGTATTTAGCACGCTGAAGCATGTGCTTCATCCGTTTCCTCCATGGCATATTGTCCACTGTAGGGGCTAACAATATTCCAAGGTACGTGTTCAATTATCAGTTTTGTTGCCATCACGATCTCATCTAAAAGTTCAGCTGCTACTATGATGGCAACTCGGTTCCGTAATTGTACATTTCGTACGCTTCGCTTGCAAGTTCAAGTAATGGGCCCCGTTTCCGACATCTTGCGAATTTGTATTTACATATATGTATGCATACATATTGATTTTACGGTTCCGGTATAATTTTGCTAGTGCAAACATTTTCAGCGTGCGATACGCAGCTTATTTATGAAAAACATCATATTGCGCACTCCTGGAAACCACCGAGCTGTGGTATACGAATATTTCTATTCGATGCGGTATCACTACGATTTTCGTCATTTTGCATCTCGTTTTGGAGAATTTCTACTCAAATTCGTTATTTTTGCCGCTATAGGTAGCTTCAAATCGAAATCACAATCTTTTTACGTCAGTCGATTAGGGAACATCGATTAAGCAACCATCCTGTATGTTCTACGAGAAAGACCATTCAGATGACGTGAAGTAAATATATTGCTGGCAGTAACAAATGCCCAGTTTTTTCAGAGAGCTATCACTAGCAAAAGACCAATAAGATCATTGTAGAATAGCCCTAGGACAAATGGCCAAGGACACAGACAAAAACAAAGTGGCAGTATGAATATGTGGACACTATGTTTTCCAAGACACAAGCGAACAAACCGAAGGCTTCGTGCGGTCGAAAAGAAATGGAATCTATTTGTACATCTGCTATGCCTGACGCATCTTCACGTAAAACGAATACCAACAAATGCTGGACAATCTAACCGCAGACGATCTTCAGCGAGGCCCAGTTGTTATAGGTGGCGACGTTAGGTCCGGTCCTACTGGAAAAATTCACCCTCCTATCCATAAGGGTCGCACAAATACGTACCTTAAGGCTGGAATTGTCTCTATCATCGACATCACCCTTCTGAGCAGATCTTTCCTGAGAACCATAAAGTGGAGGGTCAGTGAGGAATACTCACACAGTGACCACCTAACGATAGTATTGTCCCCAAAACTTACGGGTCCAAAATTGAACCACAGAACATTCGAATAGATGTTGAACGATGATTTAAGCCGAAGCGAACAGCGGAGACCCTCGCACATTACCTCACAAATACCATCACCACTGCATCCGATGCATAGACGTCTAGAAGATCAAAGAGCAGGAAGGCACCACCGTGTTACGTTTATACATTTAAACAGGCAAGGCGAAATTTAAATAGAGCCATTAAGGAGAAGCTATATAAATAAAGGCACTCCATCACTGGACGGAAACTGAAGGTAACAGGCAAGCCAACCCTTTTTTTCAAAAGAACAAAACAACTACTACAGCTTTCTAGGGGTCAGATATACGCAGTAACCAGATTCCTAACGAATCACTGCAGAGTCAAAAAATACCTTATGACTCTGGGAATAGCACAAGAAAACAACTGTCGCATGTGCAAAGGCTACAGAGAAACAACAGAGTATATCCTTTGCCACTGTAAGCGCCTAGGCAGGTAAGCCATATCACTGCCAGCTCACTCAATAAATATAGTGAGCTGTAACTTGAGGAAATCACAATATGCCTAACCAAAATCAAAGAAAATCGCCCCGTACTATGGCGGTTTATTTTTTTTTAGACATTCGATGTTTTTATTGCCTTCCTTGTATGTGCATATTGGTCGGACTATGGATATTTTCAGTTTCTCCAGGACTTTTGGTTGTTATTGGCTCATATTTATAAGGTTTGATGGAACTGGAGTCAACATTTTTAGAGTTATCTGTAAGCCCTTCGGTTGAATATACAGCGCTCCTGATGCTATCATAGCACGATATCCGCTGAAGTCAGGACATTAATTGAAAATGGTCACTTGTCGGGTCGCAGATGAGCATTTCATTTAAGATAAAATCATGAACGGGGAAGCTGAGATATGGGTGCGGAATTCTAGGTTTTCCATGTGATACTTATAAATAACAAGAAAGACACAAATCGAAATATAAAATCGACTTTTCACTGAGGGCACAGGATAGGTCAAAGAAACGTTGCCCTTTTTGAGTAATAGTCCCAAAGATACCATAACTTTCCAATATATCAATCGAACTCCAATCAACTTTTCTTTACATGAAGTTGGTGCTACAAAATCAATTCATTTTCCTAAGTAACGCACACCATTTCCCCGTCAGAGAGCAAAATATTTCCAAGTACTTGAATGGCTTTGATTTCAGAGAAGGAAAGAGAGAAAAAAAAAACTCCCCAGAGATAAGAGCACATTAAATTTTGATTGTCACGCTTTTCCTGGTTGACATGTTACATGTTACGAGCTTCTTTCCACTAAATTACCACCAACATGAACTAGTTTGCCTTATTAGACGCTTAGTCGCAACAAGTCCCCAGGTAATAGATTCGTATTCATTGTCGCAATGCAACTTCTTTTGGAAAATCCCATGAATATTTGTACAAGTCTCTCCCATCAAATGGAAAAATGGAAAAATCACTCAACATTGGAACATATGTTACATGTATCCGTGGCTGTGGCTGTGGCTGTGGCCATAGCCGTAACCGTAACCGCATCCATATCCGTATCCTCATGATGGTGCATTAAAAGATGCTGTACCCTCTAGAGTTTACATGAAATCTCAATCTTCTTTTCGATTCGTTTCTTGTTACAAAAGCCATAAATCCCAACAGCGGATGCTTTGAATGAACTACGAGCAACCATCCACCACATACGGATGCTGGATAGATTGTCGGTTAGATAGATTGTATGCTTCTATTTGGCAGGAATGTGTGGTGTGAATGAAATATTTAATCGATTTTTGATGCGCAAAGTCATAGGAAGTTGGTGTGAGATAAGAGAGCCATCATCGTATCCCCTCTGTCAATGCCCAAAAGGCATATGTACATATGTACGAGTACTTTAACGTTCTAGTATCCTTTTGGCGAAGTAAATTATACGTCACCCCCCTTTTTTTCTTTATCCCTCGGAAACACATGTGGTAGCGTTTGTGCGAATATGGTAACATCCCTACGAATTGATGAGATTTTTAAGTAGCATGCTGTAGTATCATCAGCGGAATATTTGTAATTTGCACCAACAAATTTCTGACGTTTGATGGCCATGATGTTGATAAGAACCAACACCCGAGGTCAGAAAGACTTACAAAAAAAATACCTCCTCCCGCTAGTCAGTATCTGGATTATAGATACAAAAGCGACATCCGGAATCTGCATGTTTATGATGACTTTTCCCCCTGGCAATTAGAAAGTCAAAGTGCCATGGCGTCCGCAATTTTCTCCAAAACCAGTCGCAGAGGAGAGATACCTCTCTCCATAATGCTTGCAGAAATCGATATTAAAATGATGAAAATTGTTTTTCTCTTTTTTAGTTTTACTTTCATTTAAAATTCATAATACCGTTGCGAGAGTGGCTCTATGGATGCATGTGACTTTGGCGACCATTTCTCATTCAAAATAAACACCACCAACGCCACAAAAGCTAAAATTCAAATTTTAATAAAAACATATGAACAACCTTATTTATCATCACTTTATATACAGGGTGTCCCAAAAATCAACGTCAAGCCGGAAACGGGTGATAGGTCAAGTGGTGTCGGTTATCTCAAAATTATAAAAAGAAATCCAAGTCATGTACTTTTAAAATTATTGGCACTCAAAAAAAAAATCGAGAAATCTGACACAATGTGACGATCTTTCAAGTGCTGTGACCACCGCAAATCTTTAGTTTTTTTCGATTTTTTTTATCACGTTACCCTGAGTAACTCTTTTCCTTTTCTCCTTCTTTCCTATTCCACCTATTCATTCATTCATTCATTTTATTCATTCTAACTTAATTTGTACAACCATTTCATTACAAAATTCAAATTAATTTAAGAAAGAAGAGATAATCATTCTATAACTTTGGAAGTTAGTGTCGAATGATTTAACAAACTTACAATTCAAATAAATGTACTATAATGTGGGGTAAGTATTACAAAAATAGGAGCGTGGAGAGGATATACATAATACTGTAAAATGTTTGTGTGGGTACAAATGATAGAACTTATTCTTTTCAATACAAATCCCTTTATTCAGTACAGTTACAATTCACTATTTAATTGTTTCTCTCAACACAATCCAATTTCTCAACCGCTTATACGTTTCTTATCTTTTACTTGAACCACTTAATCACTTCTCCTAATTAACACTTCAGATTTCACTTTAGAACTGAACTTGTATACCTTGGGGATGCTGGTATTTATACTCGAATGACATACTTCGAGAACAATCCTCGCCATCCAGCGTCCCATACAATTTCCAATTTGCTAGAAAATTCGATTCCACTCTCCAGGCGAGACTTTGTTATTCCAGTATCAACATTTTCTGCTAGATGTCGCTGCTCACATTTAAGTGGTTATCCCATTGCTCCCTCCCTACAGTTGTTCGTCCCGAACAACTTCGTCATTCAGCATCCCGTTGAAATGACACATTCTATCCGAATGGACCACTTTCAATTTTCCTCGATCCCCACGCTGGATCTGGTAGACAACGTCATTAATGCGGGTTATCACCTTGTATGGACCTTCCCAGTCATGTTGCAATTTTGGTGATTTGCCTTTCTTACGCTGAGGATTATACAGCCAAACAAGATCTCCTTCGTTGAAACCGGAAGATTTCGCCTTGATATCGTACCTAGTTTTCATGCGGCTGCTTGCTAGCTTCATCTTTTCTCTGGTGTCTTCATGCAATTTACGAATCCTGCTGCGTAAGTCATTCACGTACTCGTTCACCTCTTTGGGCTCCGTCGGTGGAGATCCGAATTTTGCTTCACTTGGCAACCGAATTGTTTGACCAAATAAGATCTCGGATGGTGTGTGCCCTGTTGAGCTATGGACCGCGTTTCGGTAGGCCATTAAGAAGAGGGGTATGTGTCGATCCCAATCCCGCTGGCAGTTGCTGACAACCTTAGATAGATGCTCATTCAAGGTCCGATTGAATCGCTCGACCATTCCATCAGATTGAGGGTGCAGTGGCGTTGTCCTTGTCTTTCTTATTCCCAAATATTGGCATATTTCCTGGAAGACTTTTGATGCAAAGTTTCGCCCTTGATCAGAGTGCAGCTCCATTGGGACCCCAAATCTGCTCACCCAGTTGTTGACTATCTGTTCGGCTACGGTCTTAGCCTCTTGATTTGGGATGGCAAACACTTCCGGCCACTTACTGAAGTAATCCATGACTACGAGAGTATATCGGTTTCCATTAAAGGTTTCGGGAAACGGCCCAGCGATGTCGATGGCTATTCGTTCGAAAGGTGCTCCGACATTGTATTGTTGCATTTGTCCATGTGGCTTTACTTTTGGACCCTTGGTAGCTGCACATCTTATGCACTTTTTGCACCAATTCTCGACATCTTGTTTAGCGCTTAGCCAATAGAAACGTTCCCTTACCTTTTCCAACGTCTTGTTTATTCCCAAATGGCCTCCTGAGATTCCGTCATGTATTTCATGGAGCACTTGGTTGACTCTGGACCGTGGCACAATTAGCTGCATACGAGATGTTGTCCCATCTGCACTTTCCCATCTTCTCTTCAGCAATCCATCTTGCACAAAAAGCGAGTCCCACTGTGCCCAGTATGCCTTCAGAGTTTGGCTCCGATCTGATATCTGCTGCCAGCTTGGTCTTTCTTCGTGTTCTTTCCAGGTCAATATTGGTTCGATGTCATTGTCTACCTGTTGGGAGGAACGGATTTCGTCTATACTCCAACCCTCTATTGGCTCAGTCCTGATCGTTTGGATAGTTGCCTGTTGTTTCGCTTCTTTACCACTGACTACTTCTGCTGGGAGGCTTTCGTTGCATTGTTTTACCTGTGAGACTGGGATAATTACCCTGGAGTCGTCGACTCCTGCTACAGACTTCTGCCCCGCGAAGTAAGCATTTCCTAACTGATGGCTTCTGGAAATTTGACCGGTTTCCTGGTAGCCGTTTCTGCTGGTTTTTCTTTCTATTCGCCTGTAGCCCCAGTGCAGGCAGCCTTCTCGTCGTACCGGTTCTTTACAATGCCCTTGCAAATGTCCTACTTTATCGCAGTTCCAGCAGCGCATCCTTCGTCTCTCCCGTGGGATATTTCGTTGCATGGTAGTTGGTCTTGAGCAGGAGCATTCACCAGATACTATTTCCCTAACGAAATGCATTCCTTTGGAAGCCTGATTGGATGCTTCCATCGCCAGAGCGAAGGCAAGTGCTTCAGCAAGAACCCTTCCGGCCATCCTTACTGCTGATTGTAGCTTCAAATCTGCAATTCCCCCAATGAATGCGTCCTTTGCCATTTCGTCGATTATTTCTTGGCCTGCGGTGGGATATGACAAATGTGCCAGTCTACTCACGTCTGCTTGGAGCTGTTGCAGTGTTTCTCCTCGTTGCTGCATACGACCTTGCAATTGAACCTTGTAAACTTCCCGCATGTGGCTATCCCCAAAACGTTTCTCGATAGATTGCACTAAAGCCATATAGTCTCTAGTCTTTTCGATATCGATTGTTTGTAACAATTCTGCCGCAGAACCGCGTAAGGCCATTGTTAGGGCAAAGCATTTTTCCTCATTGTCCCAGTCGTTTGCACAAGCAGCCATTTCAAACTGCTTCTTGTAAGTAGACCATGAGGTCCGGCCATCGAATGAGGGAGGCTTCAACTCTTTTCTCCTTGGACCGCTTAAAGAACATTCTCGCAGTTTCTGTTTTCGTACTGTGTCGAGCTCTTTTGCCAGTTGCTCAACTTTGCTGTCCATTTGTTCGAATTTTTTGCCAACATTCTTCTCTATTCTTTCAAATTTATTATCGATTTCTTCGAACTTTTGGTGTAGAACGTTATTTTGTTCTTCCAGTTTTTGTTCTAGACTATTCTTTTGTTCGTCGAATTTTTGTTCAATGCTGCTCTTCTGCTCGTCTAGATTTTTCTTTTGTTCATCCAGCTTTTGTTCGAGGCTATTCTTTTGTTCTTCCAGATTTTTCTTTTGTTGGTCGAGACTGCTCTTCTGTTCGTCCATTTTTAACAAGAGGAGTTGCATCATCGCAGCCATATCACTTCCGGTACTTGTCTGTTCATCCTCGTCAACATCAAAGGAGTATGCATCAGGATCATGTCCCTCGTTGTTCAAAGCCTCCTGAAGTCGGAGCACTAGGTCACTTTTTCCTCCACTGGCGCTGAGGCTTCTCTTGTTCAACTCGGATTTGAGTTGGACGAGGGTCAACTGCAATAGTTTTCGACCCATTCTAGCTTTTTCAAATAGTCAGAAAACACTTTTTTTTTACACACAATAAGTCCTATCCCACTTCTGACACCAATGTAAAATGTTTGTGTGGGTACAAATGATAGAACTTATTCTTTTCAATACAAATCCCTTTATTCAGTACAGTTATAATTCACTATTTAATTGTTTATCACATTACAATCCAATTTCTCAACCGCTTATACTTTTCTTATCTTTTACTTGAACCACTTAATCACTTCTCCTAATTAACACTTAAAATTTCACTTTAGAACTGATTTGCATACCTTGGGGATGCTGGTATTTATACTCGAATGACATACTTCGAGAACAATCCTCGCCATCCAGCGTCCCATACAATTTCCAATTTGCTAGAAAATTCGATTCCACTCTCCAGGCGAGACTTTGTTATTCCAGTATCAACATTTTCTGCTAGATGTCGCTGCTCACATTTAAGTGGTTATCACAATACATAGCGAAATACAGAGAACATTTCAGACTTCATAATGTTAACAAAAAAGCGAAGTTATATTTTTAATGCACACATCAAAAGATAGATTCAATTTTCACATAATCAATATTGAATAGCCAATCCTTTACTTTTTTTAGAAATACATAAAGATTATTAGTTTGTCTTATCACAATAGGTAGTTTATTAAAACATCTAGGAGCAGTAACAGTAAAAAAGTGAGCAAATATGGTTTTATGTGCGACAGGAATATTCACAAGAGCCTGATTGTTGATCCGTAAGCCATAATAATTAGACATCCTATTTAAGATGTTACCACTGCGCTTAAAAAATTCTCTCAGAACTTTAAAAATGTAAAGATGTCGTAGAGGAAGAATATGTAAGTTTTTAAATAACGGCCAGCAATGAGTCAAGCAATTTTTACCGCAAATTATTCTAATAAGACATTTTTGTGTTTTAAATAAGGGAACAAAAGTGTTATTATAAGCCCCTCCCCAACTTATAATACCATATTGCAGTTTAGAGTTTGCAAGTGCATAATATATCATAGATAGTATCTGTTTTGAACAGTGTGGTTTTAAGAGATACAATTTTCGTATAACGTGCATCATATTTGATTTTACAGCTTGTATATGTGCTTTCCAATTCAAGTTTGAATCGATTACAACACCCAAATACTTATATTCGTTAACAGATTCGATTTTGAAACACTTATCAGAACAAGAAAGTGCATCATTATAGTTTGCCTGACCACAAGTATGAGTTGACAGACTAAACCTTTTGCAGTCATGTGAGTGGAATACCATGTTTACATCAAAATGATCATTGCCTATCATTTTAAAATTCATTAGTCTAGTTTTATCACTGACTACTAATTTGTGCGAGGCAAATCATTGTTTTAACTTATGTATATCTTCATTCATATTGGCAACGCAATCAAACGAATTTAGTTCTTGATATATAAAAGCTATATCATCTGCAAAAGCTGTTGGTTGTCCTTTAAAAGATTGCTGAAATAGAGAATTTATGTAAACTAAAAATAACAGAGGGCCAAGTACAGAACCCTGAGGGACACCATTCTTAATAGTAAGAGAATTGCTATAAGTCCCATTTATTTTTACTCTTTGCTTCCTATTTGTAAGATAAGATTGAAGCCATTCTAGAACAATACCTCTAAAACCTGATGCATACAGTTTATCTAGAAGCAAGCTGTGATCAACTAAATCGAAGGCTTTAGACACGTCGATAAATAGCGACATAGAAGGTATACAATAATAGAAACCCTCATACAGTTTAGAACACAACATAAAAATTGCATCTTCTGTAGATTTTTTTGATCTAAAACGAAACTGATTGTTTGAGAAAAATTGTATATGCTCTAAGTAAGACACCATGCGTGATTTCAGAAGTTTCTCAAACAGTTTGGAAAAGGTTGGCTGTAGGGAAATGGGACGATAATTATTAATATCTCTGTGATTTCCTTTTTTGAATAGAGGTATGACTTCTGCACACTTTAATGATTGTGGAAAACAGCCTTTATAAACGCTTTCATTAAATAAGTAGCATAGAATGTCAGCTATATAATATACTATTTTCTTTAATAGTACGTTGGTAATACCATCACTTGTACATGAACTTTTATCTTTTTGAGATCTTACAAGTTTGAAGACTTCCTGAGAAGTAATAGGAATAAAAAGGAAGCTGTTAGATTGTAATTTATCCTCAAGCACAGAATATGAACCACAGTTACAGGTATAATTGTAACTTGTCAAAAGTTTTTGGCTTTCTGAGATTTCAATGAAGTACTCATTAAATGTGTTAGCCATACTACTAGCCTCAAATAAAGTACATTCATTGACATCCAAAAAATCAATAGAAGTAGATTGTCGGTTTTTACCTAAAATTTCATCCACAATTCTCCATTCTTCTTTGCTATTACCTTTCACATTTACCATCTTTCGCGTATAATAATTATTGCGCGAATCAATTACTTCTTTATCAATGTCTTTACACAGCCTGTCATAGTATTTCTTAAGCCTTAAATTATTTACATGTTTTTTGCACTTTAATGAAACTTTCCTCTTTTTTCTAATATTTCGCAGCAGGTTAAAAGTCATCCAAGGTTTAAGAGGCTTATATTTCTTATTACCAGAGCTAAGTGAAGACATAGAGGTGCAGCTATCAATATGTTTTTTTTTAAATCGAAAGAAATACGTCATAAGCAACTGAGGCGTCATTTTCTGAATAGACAGATTCCCAGAATTCATATTTAAGACGATCATTTAGCAAAGTATAATTTATTCTAATAATTTGACGCTGTTTGCTCTGAGTGTTAACAGGGTTGATAACCTGATTGATGCTTAAAATTAGCATATGGTGATCAGTAATTCTAGAGTCATCAACACTTCCATAAAACAAATTCTTATTTTTTTTATGCAACCTCATGAAGATATGGTCAATACAAGTCTTCGCTGTATCGGATACACGAGTAGGCTCATTAATAAGACTCTTGAGACCATATGAAGACATTAAGAGCAAATAGCTATCTGTATCACTATCGAACTTCTTCAAAATGTCTATATTTAAATCACCTACTACTATAAGATTTTTTGTTTTACATTTAGTTAAAATTTGATTAAGTTCTTGAACAAAGACATCTTTAGAAAATTCATGTAATCTGTATATACACAGAATCAAATACTTTTCATTTTCATAAGTTAGAGATAATTTAACTATGTCTGCACTAGGGATAGTAAGTACGGAACAGTCACACATAAAACCACTTTTGACATACACTGCGACACCACCAGCTGCATAAGAGTCGTTACATTTTGCATACAAAGAATAACCTGAAATATTATATAAATCTAGTTCATTTTGGTATATTCAAATCTCACTTAAAACAACAATTAATGGTAATTTAGCTAGAGACTCGATGTGTGCTAACAAAGAATGAACATTTTTCCTTAAGCTACGGATATTTTGATGTAAACAAAAAACTTGAAAATCATTTACAGGCGAAGACGAGGTACTGTTCTTACGATGAGGAAAAGGGATGGAACTATTTATGCTAACTGAGCTCATAACTTATCCAAATCAACAATAGTATTTATTTTAATTGAATTGTCACCTTCCTTCATTCGCATATAAACCGTCCCGTTCCTCGTCCATAAATATTTGTAACCTTTGGAGTTTTTAATTTCAGCAGCAGCCTTCATCAGTTGTCGTGTGTAATACGATCTGCTTTCATTAATATAAATCCTCTGCGACACAGCATTCTTGTTTATAATTGTTGTCATCAGTTCTGTTTTGTTCTCCTTTTTCGCTTTCAATATTTTCTCTTTGCAAGAGCGTGAGACAAGTTGCACTTTAAGGATGTTGATTTTTTTTGTGGAGCCGCTCATTGGTTTCGATGTTATTTTTTTCATGTGACAGAAGTCAATGTCTCTTTCGTTAACATCAACATGCAAACCATCACGCAGAACTTTAAGAGCAATATCGGTATTGGAAATGTTAGGTGTGAGAGGAACGTTGAAGATTTCAATTGCGTTAGCTAGTAGTTGTTGTTCTAGCCGATTTACTGTGTTCTCCAACGATGAGATTCTATCTTCATAAGCTTTGTTTTGTATGAGGAGAGACTCTAATTGATGTTTTTGCAATTCCTTCATCTCCAATATATTTCTCCAAATTTTCTCCAACGTTGGTGCTGTTGTAACTTCAATGTTATTTGAGTAGTCCCCCGTGGGTGATGCAAGAGAGTTTTCCCGCAATTTTGCAGTATTTTTTGATGATGCACTGGAACAAGATGGAACAGAGGTGCCCGAAAGAGATCCGCGGCGGTGAACTGTACATAACATAACTCCTTAGGTTTTTCGGTCCTCGTCGGCCTGTTGCGTTTTTAAATGTAGATTTATTAACAATATTGTGCTACTTTTATTTGTTTTTGTTAATAATGATGGCTCATAACAACACGTATGTGTCTGATGGCAATCCTGAAGTTACCGTGTGCTCAATGATAAATATTATATCGAATGCGCGTGAGGGGTTCAAAATATGTTATATCAACGCACGTAGTTGAAATATTTCTAAGGCAGATTACTTAGGTCACATTTTTAATGGTTCGGATGTTGATGTTATCTGTGTTACAGAAACATGGCTAAGGCCTGATTTAAGAGAAGCAGATAGGTCTGATTTGGAAGATCCCCTGGAGTAGCTCTTTACTGTAATATTTCCTCGAATTGCCGTGTAATTGTGAAATCCGATGCTAGTGCTACTGAGTGTCTTCTTGCAGAAGTTACGGATAGCAATACCAAGTGCATTATAGGCGTTGTTTATAGTCCCAACCGGAGCTGTTCTCCTGAACCTATGTTCCCGCACTCCAAGAAGTCTCCCCAATATTATGAACATATAATTATATGCGGTGATTTTAATGCTGACCTTTTCAAATATGACAGTAGATCTCACCAACTCTTAGATTTAGTTGCAAGTTCCGCGTTAGCTGTTGTTAATGCATATGCTACCCGCTTTGCACCTAACTGCTCTCCAAGTCTTCTGGATCGGTCAAATGTGTTACTGCAGGACCAGTTGTCATTGGAAGGTGTCACTGACCATTATCTAATTTTCTGCACCTATAACATTGACTTATCTGGTACCTCTATACCATCAACTTTCCAATTCAGAGATTACGCTTCAGTAGATAACTGTGCACTGCAAGTGGAGGCGAGTTTAATCCCCTGGCATAGATGTTATTTTGTCTCAGATGTATGTGATAAAGTTGACCTATTGCAATCGCATGTACTTCAGCTATTCAATAACCATGTGCCTTTAAAAACAGTGGTGGTGCGCAATAGAATTTGTCCATGGTTTACGTCTGAGGTTCATAATGCCATTAAAGTTTGTAGGAGACTCTTTTCGAAATGGAAGCGAATTTCAACAAATCTGAATTGGGTAAACTTCTGTCGAGCACGTAATTTCTCAACTTCTATTACGAGACTCTCTAAGAAAAGATATTTTTTATCTAGGTTGGGAACGGTTGGTGTTTCTAAAAACCATGTTGTACACGTCTTACCCGATCTCGATGATCTTAATGATGCTTTCTTATCCACCTCATTAGAAAGGACAACTTCTCTACCCTACCTTCAACATTTTTCTGAAACACCCACAGTTTTTGAATTCGAACCTGATTCGAAATTGATGTCGTTAATATCATTCGATCACTCAAATCAGATGCTGTTGGTGAGGATGGAGTTCCAATCCGGTTTATCAAAATGGTATTAACCCACATTATTCGTGTAATTACTCACGTAATTAATTTCTGCATTACGTCATCATCATTTCCATCTAGTTGGAAGCTGGCTAAAGTAATCCCTGTCCCGAAAAAACCTCAACCGACTTTGGCTGCAGACTTTCGACTCATCAGTATATTACCTTGCCTTTCAAAAGTTTTGGAAAAGTCCTTGCCAAGCAAATCTCAAGTCATCTAAATCATCATAAGCTACTTGCTTCGGTCCAGTCTGGTTTTCGAGCCAACCATAGTTGTTCTACAGCTATGGTTAAAATTCTCGATGACATAAGGATCAGCTATGACTTGGACTTCCTCACTATACTTTGCCTCCTTGACTTTTCAAAAGCTTTCGACACAGTCAACCACTCAATCCTTTTTGAGTTTTTGAGAAACTACGAAGGTATTTTGGTTTTAGTGAAAATTCGGCGCGTCTCATACCAAATTACTTAAGTAATCGTTGTCAAAGGGTCGTAGTTGGTAACAAATCCTCTCGTATTAGGAATATACAAGCAGGAGTACCACAGGGCTCAATACTAGGTCCACTATTGTTCTGCATATTTATTAATGACCTCCCCAAAGTTTGCTCAAATGCTAGTCTTCACTTCTATGCGGATGATGAGCAAATATACTTATCTAGACCTATTGGTCTAGTCGAGGATCTTGTTTGCAGGTTGAATGAGGATTTATCTGCAATCTACCAATGGTTCGTACGTAATTGTTTGACCCTCAACCCAGCAAAGTCTCAGCTGATTTTAATATCTAAAAAACTTCATAATACTGAACTACTGCCGCCCATTTACCTCAACGACACGCAATTGCAGTTCGTGGAGACCGTAACCAACCTGGGTTTTAAGATAAACCGATCTATTTCCTGTGTAAGCCACATCAATTACACTGTGGGACGAATTTACAGAGGTCTACGCAAACTTTGGCTGCTCTCTAGTTTTACTTCTGTTAACACGAGGCTGAGACTTGTTAAAACCTTACTTGTTCCGTATATTGATTACTCATCAGTAGTGTACTGCAAACTCGACTCCTTATCACAGCAAAAACTTACCGTGGCATTCAATGATATGGTAAGGTATGTGTATGGGCTACGTCGACAGGACCACATATCCAATTATCATACTAATATCCTTGGTTGTACGCTCCAGCAATTCTTGCATGTTAGGTGCTATATCTTCATGCACAAAATTATTCAAAACAAGTCGCCACCATACCTTTTTGAGAAACTTCAGTTCGCTCGTTCGCCTAGAATATACAGCCTTATAACTCCATCCTCGAACTATTTGAACTCCTTGCGCCTTTTCTTCGTCTTTGCCACCAGACTTTGGAATTCTCTGCCCACAACAGCAAAACAAATAATTGGGGCCATACAATTTAAAAATGCTATTTTGGAGAATATTCTTTAAAATTGCAACAGCAGACTATTTCTTGTTCATTACTATTCCCCTCCTCCACACTATCCCTCCTTTCGTATCCCTTTTCCGACTAAGTATCTCTTAATGTTAAATATAAATACTAAAGTAACATTGTATACCATATTATCCATAATATTAAGTACTATAAAAGACTAAGTCTTATTTGTACATCCCTAATTGAATAAATTGAATTGAATTGAATTGAATTGAACTCTTCTGTAAATTGCGGTGCAAAATTGAAACATAACAATACCGGTTTTAACTAAAATATTGCTTTTTTGTCCATCCATTTATCTGAAAATCATTAATCACCCAACTTGAACTAACTGTACTGAGAAAAAAATGTACTATGCCATTTTAGCAAGTAACTTTAGAAGATGGCGTATTTAGTCTGGATTCTAAAATGGTATGACACTTGCTAGGCTAACGCTTAATTAAGGATAAAAAAAATATTTTGTTAAAGAAACCCGATTCATAGTTAATTCTTTTTTTAATAAGTTAAAATGAGTACCAAGTGTGAGCGAGACGGATAAACACGCCATTTCGACTAGTGTGAGTGAAACAGATAGAGATGCCATCCTTGTCATTTCATTTCATTTTTTCCCATCACAGAACATACAGAACACTACGTTCTCTTGGTGTAAACGCTCAGGATCGCTTTACACAACTGTTGTTTGTTGCGCGACTAAACGCCATCTACCGATCTTGTATCTTACAACAAATGTTCAAACTGTTTGCCTCCAGCGGCAATGCAAGCTCTACATCTTCCTACAAATGATCTGGTAATAAGACGGGTATCTCTTCTGGAGTTGATGTCTTCAACGGTTTCTGCAATTTTTTGGTGTAGTTCGCTTGAATTTTCTATCGGCTTCGAATAGAAATACTGCTCCCCAGTAAAAAAATCGAGCGGGAATACCTGTTGGAGTATTCCCGATCGAGGAACTCTGTGCGAGCATAATGAGCTGGGTAGCCATCTTGTTGATACCACATGCATGCATAAATATTAAGTGGCACGTCTTTGAATTTGGTAAGTGGTTCTCTAAGAAATCTAAATAAACCTGCGCATTCAAATTCTGCGGCAGCTTGAATGGGCCAAAAATTCTACCATTCAAAATTCTCGTCCACAAGTTTACTTTAAAACGGTACTGTGATCTATGTATCTTCCCGCATCAAATGTGGTTTTTCCTCGTGCCACTCGTGCAAATTGTGGAGGGTCATGTAACCGTCCCTTTTAAAAGTTGATTCGTCCAACCATAGAATTTTTTCGAAGAATTTCGGATCTTCTTTGAACCTCTGCACCATCGTTTGACAAAATTGGACTCTTTCTGGATAATCTCGGGGTAGCAGACTTTGGACTCGCTGTACATGGTACGGATGGAGCTGGTTTATTCTTTCCTTTCCTGCTGTACTTTTGGGTAATCCTATGCTTTCTTCAATTGCACGTACTGAAGTACTAGCGTCTTGTGCGACTGCTTGTAAGACTTCGTCCTCGTAGGGCATGACGAGTCTTCCCTCACAAACCATTAGATTTGGAAAGCGACCTTCTGAGAATGACCGGTGCACATTCACAAACACTCGATGATCCGGATGACGCTGAGCATTTGGGTAGCTCCCATGATAAAGTCTGGCTGCAGCACTAGCATTACACCTGCATTCCCCATAAATGAGATGCATGCTAGCATATTCCCGATGGCATTTGCAATAAACAATCAGGTTCGACTGAAACGGTCAGATAGCAAATCAAAGTCGCAATGCAATGAAGTCCAATAAAGAAAGCCAAAATTGTAGGAACGAAATTAACACGAATACAGAATAATGCGCTGTAAGTGAAGGAGCGTAGCGTACGGCAGTATTGCACGCTGTGCCTATGCGTCACTATTTAACAAGGGTGGCATCTCTATCTTTTTCACTCACACTAATCGAAATGGCGTGTTTATCCGTCTCAATCACCGCGTCACTGTCTGTCTCGCTCACACTTGGTACTCATTTTAACTTATTAAAAAAGGAATTAACTATGAATCGGGTTTCTTTAACAAAATATTTTTTTTGTCCTCAATTAAGCGTTAGTCTAGCAAGTGTCATCCCATTTTGGAATCCAGACTAAATACGCCATCTTTTAAAGTTACTTGTCAAAATGGCATAGTACATTTTTTTGTCAGTGCAATCAGTTCAACTTGGATGATTAATGATTTTTAGATACATGGATGGACAAAAAAGCAATATTTTAGTTAAAACTGATATAGTTATGTTTCAATTTTGGACCGTAATTTACAGAACAGTTACTCAGGGTTACGTGACAAAAAAAATCGAAGAAAAGTAAAGATTTGCGGTCACAGCACTTGAAAGATTGTCACATTGTGTCAGATTTCTCGATTTTTTTTGAGTGCCAATAATTTTAACACTAGAAAGACCAAAGCGGTCAAATGACCGCATTCGCATTTTTAATAGAACATAATTCAAAAACCATTGCATTGAAAACGTTTATATTTCATGACTTTTATTATTTCAGCTTTATTTACATAATTCTGACACTTTTAAACCGTTAGCTAGGCAGATGTTTATGAAAAATGATAACTTACCTAGAAAGACCACGTGGGTCATTTGACCGCAATGTTTACATGTCGTTTATAGCAGGTGTGTTTACTTGACTTTGACATAAACGTTTACAAACGTATTATTGTTTTATTTGATTTGTTCTTATCCATGAAAGCACGTGTGTACTCTTTGATTTTAAAATGCCTAAAAGCAATTCTCTTCGAATTACTGAAATATTGGAAGTGCTACGCAATATACCAGAGAGTCAGTCAGATTGTGAGTCGACTAGTGAAAAAGGACATATTCAACATTTAGATGGAGTTAGTGGAGAAAGTGATTACAATGTGTCTAGTGAAGAAAGTGATTCATCGATGGACAGTGACACCCATAGCGATTCTGATGGTATGTGTACATAATTCTATCTATTGATATGATGTGCAAAAGATTCCAAATAAATTTTTATTTTACTAAGTTGACAGACACGGAAAACTTTATTTGTTATATTTTATTATTTTCAATTCAGTTCCTCTCTCGGCTTTACGTGGCATAAATAAGAATCCTTCCAGAGGAAGAGGCCGAGGCTGAGGTCGAGGTCGCGGTCGAGGATTTCGTGGCCGAGGTTCAACCGTTCATATTTATAACACTGATGATGTCGCAGTATCTTCCAGTGGAGTACTTTGGAGCCCTGGAAACTTATCAGCTTCGGGTCAACCTGGTCGCCGTCCATATCAAAATGTCCTTACAGAGGAAGCTGGACCCACTTCTTTTTCAAAAAGGCTTTTCAAAGGAAGCATTTTATCTGCTTGGAATCTAATAATTGACGAATTTATGTTGCGCCATATTCAAAAGTGTACTCAAACTGAAGCTCTGAAGCAACTTAGAGACAGTAATTGGTCACTCTCATTGAATGAACTAGATACATTCATTGCAATTATCTATGCTCGAGGAGCTTGTGGGGCTAAAAATATTGCTGTGAACGACCTTTGGGATACGAGTACAAATTGGGGCATTCGATTTTGTTCACAAAACATGGCACGAAATCGTTTCAAAGAAATAATGCGATTCTTGCGTTTTGATTATCGAACAGAAAGGATAGAACGTTTGCAAACAGATAAATTTGCCCTTATATCGGAGGTCTGGAATAAGTTCATTCATAACTGTATTTCATGTTACAAGCCTGGTGAAAACCTCACGGTTGATGAGCAACTGTTTTCTACGAAAGTTCGGTGTAGATTTTTGCAGTTTATGGGTAACAAACCAGATAAATTTGGGATACAATTTTGGCTTTGTGTTGAGGTTGATTCAAAGTACTTGTGTAATGGTTTTCCATATTTAGGAAGAGATGAAAGTCGCACACAAAATCAAAGTTTAGGCGAGTGTGTTGTACTACGACTAATGGATCCATACTTGAATACCGGTCGAAATGTTACAACCGATAATTTTTTCACCAGCGTAAGTTTAGCTCAACAGTTAATTGAAAAACATACATCGATAGTTGGTATGGTAAGCAAGACACGAAGAGATGTACCTACTATTATAAAGAATGCTTCCCTTAGTTTACACGAGACACGTCTATTCAAGTCTGAAGCCTGCACACTTACACTTTATCAAGGAAAACCTTCAAAATCAGTTATGATTTTAAGTTCACTTCACTCCAACGTATTTGTCAACACAGAAGAACCAAAAAAGAAACAGAATACTGTAAAGTTTTAGAACTCAACGAAATTTGGTGTCGATATCATTGATCAAATGGCAAAAAAATATAGTGTCAAAGCACCCTCTCGCCGATGGCCTGTGCAGGTTTTTTATAATATTTTGGATTTGGCAGCAATCAATTCTTGGGTTTTGTACAAAAAATTAACCGATAATAAAATTTCTAGAAAAAAGTTTATTCTTGACTTGGCAAGAGAGTTAGTTGGCCAAGAGACTCATTACCCGGTGACGCCTTCCACCTCACAACCCAGAAACGACATACCACCAGAGCTTGAAATAACACAGAGAAGGAAGAGAAGACAGTGTTTTGTGCAAAAGTGTAGAAACAAAACCAATAAATACTGTAACACCTGTAAAAAACCTTTCTGCGGTTCTTGTAATGCCAACAGTGTATTCCAATGTCAACAATGTGCTGTGTGAATATTTTTTTTACTGAATGTCAAATTTATTTGTAACCTTTGTATATAACTTTCATCAAACAATTAATAAAATATAAATATTAAAACATACGATGTAATTACAGCATTATAACTTATAATGCGTCATTTGACCGCTCCTGGTCTTTCTAGGAAGTTCAAAATTTCGGTCTTCCTAGTGTTAAAAGTACATGACTTAGATTTTGTTTTATAATTTTGTGATAGCCGACATCACTTGACCTATCACCCGTTTCCAGCCTGAGGTTGATTTTTGGGACACCCTGTATATACGAGTATTTCCATGCGAATTGGAGATACAAAGATGTAAAAGATACAAACACAAAATTTCACTTAAAAATAAAATTCTATTCTCTTAAATTGGGAACACTGATTCTGTTGAAAATAGCGGTGTAAAGATGTGAAATTCATATTAAATGGATAAAAGACTTACCTTCTCTCCACTATCCGATGGTAGGTAAAAAACTAAAATTGTTAAAAAACTAATTCCCATGCAGGGAATGATTAGGTTGACAGTGTAAAATAATGTCTTACGTCTCATTGTTATATTAAAGGTTATATCTAAATACGGTTCATCGCAGCATGTGTAGAATTTTTCATTTCTGTAACGAAACCAATAAAATGATGGATAAATACATACATAGTTGTGAAATTAGTAAAAGATTTTTGAAAGTGGTAAGCTTAAGTTCTATAGATTTACGGACTCAGACTGACACTGACTCATATGATACAAAACAAAGCGACTACCTTGGCAAACCATTAAAGGACAAATATCTGGACCCTTAAACAGCCGCGTGAAGCCAAACAACTAGCGGAGATCCTCAACTACAATAAATAAGACATAAAACCGCCATTCAAGATGGAATGGACTGGACAAAAAATAAACGGTAGACTTTGTTATCTACTATGGAGAATACTAGAGACAACAGGCACAACATGGACAGTAGTCACAGTGTCTGTTCAGAAGCGAATTCGCAATCAAAGGAAGATTTATGGAACAAGTCTTAAGCTTCTGGCATGTAATGTCTGACGACAATTCACTTAAGGGCTAAATTCGCGCAACCCCAGATATAGGAGAAAGACGACTTTACCAAATACTGCTTCTACAAACTCCTCGACAAAACTGCGAAGCAATGCCCTCAATAGACCTTGAAATCATTCCTGGCGATTTTAATGACAAGCTTAGCAGGAGGGCAACTTGGGCTATAAAGTGGAGAACTACAATCACCGGGATTTCATCTTTATCGATTTTTTTACTATATAGTAGTAACCAGCTTCCACAACTTGTAATCCATAAAGGGACCTGGATGACTCCTAAAAAAAAAAAACCACTAACAAATTTGTTCATATTGTAAACGACACAAGGCACTCCTTCAGGGTTTTCTCGAAAGTACCAAGTGGCTAGTATCGACTTGGACCATTATTTTGTTGCAACCAAGATACGGAAGCCAGATTACATTTGTGAGGATCCATTGTATAGTGAAATGCAGTCTTTGAAGGTTTTTTGGAGAATGACAATTTATTGAAAATTTATTACAAAAAAGTAGTAAGATTAAATGTAATAGATTACTGGAAAATTCATTTGTTTTGTGTTTGTGTTCAGTGGTTTAAATAATTCTACCTAGTACTAATGAACACAGTCATTTACAAGAACCAATGAACGCACCCACTCCAACTTGACGGCTATTTGACAAGTGACATTTATGCAAAGCTCCCGTGAAGAAAGTTTTTGACGTCAGTCAGTTGTTTGCATTTTGCAATCATGGAACGGGGGTCGTTCGAAAATCGAGTTGTCGTAATTGGCTTGCAAAAATTCGGCTACGAAAAAGGTGAAGTCTTTCGGATGCTGATGCCACTGAAAATCACACGAAACTTTGTGTGTCGTGCCGTGAAGATATTTGAGGGCACTGCTGGAATAGTCGACCGTACAAAATCCAGCCGTCATCAAAGCCGTGGAGAACCGAATTCGTCGAAAACCGCTGAACAAGGAGAAAATCATGTATCGGGAGATGCATATTAACAAGGACAGCATGTCCTTGATTTGGGACTCAGCGCACACAAGAGACACACCGGTCATTTACTCACAGGAGAATTGAAACAGAAACGTAAGTCAAAATCGCTAGCTTTGACAGTAAGTCACAGACGAACTCTTACTGACGGGAAAATGTTCACCGTTGAAAAATCGTTCAACAAACAGAACGTTCCGAGAGTTTAACGTGGCTACCCCCCAGCTTCTGTGATGGTTTGGTATGGAGTCGTCTACGACATTGTCATCGAGTTTCATTTCTGTGAGAAAGGTGTCAAAACCTCAGCGAGAGTGTATCAAATGAAAATTTTTTAAATCGTTGTGAAGCCCCTTATAACAGCCTATAAGGCAAAAACGATTCAAATATTGCTCAAAAACCACGTTCAGAATTTCATATCCGCTGATGATTGGCCATCTGGTAGTCCAGACTTCAATCCATTGATAAACAAACTATGGTCCGTTCTAGAGACTCGACATCCAAGTATTGAGTCTTTGAAAAGAGTTCTTGTCCAAGCAGTGGGAAATTGTCCAATGCATACATTGAGAAGTGGCCAGACCGACTTTGCCGTTGCTGGAAGGCAAAAGGGGGCTCATTCGAATAAGTTGTTCTACAATTTGTAAACATTAAGCGACCCAATAAATAGGAAAAAAACACAGAAATCCCTGGTTCGATGATAAAGGTAGACTGATGTGCAGAGATTACGGATGCAAGGAGCGGCCCTGCAGAAAATAACGAGAGTAGCTTGCGAGCTCTATGACTAGAAAAGAAGTGAAGAAGATAGGCTCCTCAGAAGAAAAAAGAAAGTGCACGAGAAGCGATCGTGGCCTCAGAGAGGTGCTATTAAAGGAATGAAGTTTTTCCAAAAAAAACTAAAGTAAACTACCAGAACTGTAAAGCCAACAAATTTGCAAGGATGAATAAGGAAAACTCATAGGTGCCTCATAGTTGATGCTGAGAATCTGCGAAGATTATTCCTGTAGACTGTCGGATGGTGACAAATAACAACATCCCATAGTCAGGCAGAATATACTAATCAACTTGGACGAAGACATAGTCTCTGGTTTTTCATGTAAACACCTGGCGTGTAGACTTAAGTTTGCGGGATGTACATAAATCCATGAGAGCAAGGATACGCCTTGTCATCGCTCTCCTTCCATCCATTAATACCAATTCGGAGCTGTGTTGGAGGCAAAACTTCCACCCTTCCTTCCACACTACCGGATGCAAACAGTGCCTTCCAATCAGAAGTCCTGGCTGTCCTCAGAGCGGCTGAGCTAATGCAGATGAGATCGGTATCCAAAAGAGATATCGCTATCTACATCGATAGCCAGGTCGCACTTAAGGCAATGGAATCGACCAACATTAACTCTGACACAGTCAGGAGCTGCCGTACGGTGATTATGGCACTATGCAGCCAGAACCGGGTGAGACTGTGCTGGGTGCCAGGACACTGCGGTAGTAAAGGAAATGAACAAGCGGATGAACTTGAAAAGGAGAACTACTCGACATTAGTAAGGTTGCCAACATCAAACCACCCCTTTGCACAGTGAGTGGCATTATTGGGGAAAAAATCACAAAGACTGACAACCTAAGGTGGTCAAGTCTTGAAGGACAAGGCTCTCTGACCA
This sequence comes from Volucella bombylans, assembly GCA_949129095.1. Taxonomy (NCBI): domain Eukaryota; kingdom Metazoa; phylum Arthropoda; class Insecta; order Diptera; family Syrphidae; genus Volucella; species Volucella bombylans. The sequence continues at coordinate 139,147,653 of OX422143.1, forward strand.
CTTTTTGACGCCAAAAGAGCAAGGCTGCTAATAAAATTAAACAGGGATAAGCTTAGGACAGTAATAGGAATCCTGACCGGACACTGTCTTCTGCTGAAACACGTAAAGAGACTCAAATTGTCAGATACAGACATTTGCAGATTCTGCGGTGATCTATGGCCTTCTTGGCTTTTGCAAAGAAATTGTGTCTTTCACCAGGGAGATGGTTTAGGTTTAGGTTTTTGCCATTTGAAGACAAATTCAACTTCAAATTCAAATCCCACAGGTATCCCTATGGGCCCATTCTGGTACCTGGTGTCTGTGTGATGGCATACACATCATACTCCTGTTTAACCTAACCATCCTACTAGCATATGCAGACGAGACTGACATAATGGTGGGAGGGATACAGGGAGCTGCCAATAGAGTGTTTGCAACTAGAAGCGGCAAGGCCGAGTTTTGAGTCAACATAGAGGGTCCATAACGTCGATGTCCAGAATAAAATATCACGAAAGGCTATTATAGCTTTGGGGTAGTAAGGGACTTTATCTGCTGGAGCTCCGTTATCAACTTTTTTTCTCTCATTTTTCGGCGATGACAAGTAAAGAATTAGCCATCAGTAAAAATATATACAACGACAGATCCTTCAACGTACTAAATTGTTAAAATTCACATCGGGACTAGTGAAAATTTCGTCGAATTAGTCCGAAATAATGAAAGTGAAGCCCCTTCCTGTCAAGCAATTGCTAAGTTAATGAGAAGTTAGAAAAATAACTATTTTGGCGTGCCTTCGGTGAGCTTTTAAATAGAATACCACGAAATGCAGTAGGAGTATTGCATCGGGAAATAAAAGATATATCTCTAGAAACTATCTCGGAAAGGAAAGTAGCGAAAGACTGTATATAAGACATTGATCATCTCAGTCCCACTTGATGGTGCCGAATCCTTCGAAAAATATTCAGTCTCGTTCAACGTCGAAGTATACGAACTGTACAGCGACATCGACCTAGTCAGGAAACTGCGCAACATCCGCCTGAGATGAGTAGAATATGTAGAGCGAATGGATTCCAACGCTCCTGCCCGCAGAGGGTCAACGCAATAGAGAAAGACCTCACCTTAGGTGGCGTTCACAAGTAAAAAGGAGCCTCAACTGATTTGGAGTGCGCAATTGGAGGCAGTTAGCTAAAGACCAGACTAACCGGCTTACTAGTTGAGGCCGAGGTTCAAAGTAAGTAAGTAAGCCCTACAAGAAGCCGAGGCAAACGGGCACTACGACGAAATAGCTCGGAGGGGATTCGTTCGCCAAAATATGATATATTCATGATAAGCAGGGACACTTATTAATGTTAAGAGTCATCGGAAACCCATCCTAAAGAGCAATATCAGCACAAGTACCAGGCAAGGCAGAAGAAAAATATAAAAGTTTTGTTTTTTATCAAATAAAAAAAAAAATCAGCAAACTCTTGCCTTCGGTAACGTGCTGGAGAAATATGTAGAAGAAGAAGAACCTGAAGGACGATTGGGAATTTTGAAGCTTTTGAAGACATCAGAATTAAGTTCACAAACAACACTTTACACAATTTTCAATGAGGGCTTGGGTAAAAAATAGAAACAAGGTTCAATTGACGGAAGAAGCGGGCGTCGCTACTTTGCCCATTGGGTGGACGAAATGCACGAAATTAATCAATTATTCAATAAATTTCCATCTTCAACGCGCTATCATCGGAGAAGTTATTCTGGACTCATCAATGTGCTGTGTTAATAGCTACCATACACTGTACACTGCATTTGTGTGTTCTAGTTCTACCTTATCGTCATATCGCATATCATTATTAAATGAGTATGTACACGTTTCAAGTAGAAAAATATTGCAAGGCTTCGAAATATCTGCAATTTTTGTTCTATCGTTCAACAACCTTTCTTTATTTTGGTGGAATCGTCCTTTTGTAACACTGGGTCGAGTTTCTTCACTACTCTTGTATTGTTTATCGAATTTAGTACTAAGAGATTGCATCTTTTCTTTCGCCGTTGAGCTTTATTCCATCATAGTTAATACTCTATCATGAAATATAGCTAACTCTTATACTGTACTCTAATACTGACGCGGCGGCAGTCCCATCTGCAACTACCATCGTTGAAGAGTTTTCCATTTCCCCAAAATAGTCACAAGTATAACCAGTATTGTCAATTCATAAAAATACAACAAATTTTAAATAAATAAACGGGTAAAGCCATTTCAAGTTGCAACCCAACCATATTGCACATTCTAACACTTAACGATGAGCGAGTTGTAGACACTAAATGGAATGCTTCATTATTTACGAATGCCATAGAAGGATAGAGTGCAATTTCGGACGAATTAGTTATGCCCAAATGTGTGGTAAAATGTTAAAATACTATCTACTTTCTGAGGTTAAGTCGGTTTCATTTTATAGCAGTTTTGGGAGTACTTCAAGCGTACTCTTTTAGGCGACATTTTCAGTCTAATTAAGCTCCGGTTAATTGGGCACTTTTTTTTAAGTACACGCGCTTAATTAATTAGGAGGGTAATTGATTTCATTCATTCACATTGTTTGTATACAGTATTCGGAAAGAGTTCTCACCTTTTGGATGCAACACATGGAGTCAGACCAGAGAACGATATCGAACAAATCAATAGTTAAGAAATCTCTTCAACTAATTGACATTGTAACAGGTCAAAATGTCAAAGGGAACGAGACAACCGTGACGTACCGAATTAGGCAGGCTGGCAGTAACAACAGTCTGAACGTTGAATGGATCCGTCCAAGACAATTTTGTTAATGATTTGGGTTTCCATCGTGTAGCAGCAAGGTTGGTGGCAAAAGACCTCAATTTCATGAAAAAAAATAGACCGTGTTGACGTCGCAAAAGAGACGATTTGCGAGGCTGAACCGATCCCACATTCATCAAAAGAATCATTACTGGAGACGAGACATGGGTTTATGAGTACGAAACGCAGTCCAGACATCAGGCAAGTGAATGGCGTTCACCAGATGAGCTGAGACCAAAAAAACCTCGTCGTTTTCAGTCAAAAAAAGAAGGCAAAGCTCATGGTTTTCCTGGATTACAACGGTGTAGTGCATCATGAATTTTTGCCAGAAGGCCACACAGTAAACAAAGAGTATTATTTGGGCGTTATGAAGCAATTCGCCGAAAGAGACCAGAATTGTGCACAGAAAACTCCTGCATTTTGCAACATGATAACGCAAAGTCGCACAGTGCCATCATTATTCGAAATTTTTTGAGGAAAAGGCAACAAATTCCATCCAACAGCCACCGAATTCACCTGATTTGGCTCCCTGTGACTTCTTTCTGTTCTATCGAGTTAAAAAACCACAACGGGAAATGCGTTTCAGCAGCCGAGAGGAAGTAATGGAAAAATCGCAGGAAGCACTGATGGATATACCGAAAACCGAATATAAAAAATGTTTCGAGGATTGGATCAAGCGGTGCCATAAGTGTGTTGCAGTCGATGGGGATTAATTTGAAGGGGACAATATAGATTTAGATGAATAAATTTGTATTTTTAATTTTCTGAAGTTAAATGAAATTGACATTAAACTGCAGGATGAGTTACTTGCGATAATTTTACTCTCAAGTCTTTCAAAAAGCTTTGATAATTTTGTTGTTGCGATCGAATCGAGAGATACCCTTCCTACCCCAAGAGTATTAAAAACGAAGATCTTTGAAGATGGTAAAAGGAGAGAAGAAATCCCACAAGAAAATAGTGCGTCTGCATTTATTGTTCGACATCAATCAAGATCATCTGGCTCGAAACAGCATGTGAAAGGGAAATGCTACAATTCATCCAACAAAAATGTATCACAATCATTTAGTCTTGGCATTCTTAATGTGCTGAGCTCTTCTCTTTTGAATACGACCAAGTGGGTTTTGAATAGCGGCTCAACCAGTCATATGTGTTGTGATAAGAACCTGTTTACGTCATTGCGATCGCATATAGAGAAAATAGATCTGACGGCAAACTATCATATTGAATCAGAAGGAATAGGTTCTGTTATAATTTTTTCAGATGATAGGGAAATTAAATTAAGCGATGTGCTACTCGTATTTGTGTCGGAGTTAAAAACAAATTTCATTTCGATCAGTAATAGGGCCCATACACTACACAAACTGTCGCTGCAGACGTATATAAAGGGTCCGACATCTAACGTTCTTTTTTTCAACTAGTGCTTATTTCGTGAATGGTAACACATAGCTCATGTCTGATTTGACAGATAATTCGTTTTATCCTTCCGGTTAATAATGGAAAATAATTTCATTCAAATGACTGCCTCGGCTGGCCATGCAGTAGCCTACACGATCGGTCCAATTTTTAAGCACATTATCGATTGTGTGCAGCTGTATTTCACCAATGGCTTCACGAATATTGTTCTTAAAGCGTCAATTGTCTCTGGCTTGTCTGCGTAACACTTATCTTTTACGGCACCCCACAAATAATAGTCCAACGGTGTCAAATCGCAGCTCCGAGGTGGCCAAACGACATCAGCTCTGCGGCTGATAATGCGATCTTCAAAAACAGGGCGCAAAACATCGAGTGTAGCTTCGGCTATGTGGCACGTAGCGCCGTCCTATTGAAACCAAATGTTGCCAATATCCTCCTCTTCAATTTTTGTGAACAAAAATTCATCGCCCGATAACGATCGCCATTGACTGTAACGGCCACTCCTTGCTCATTTTCGAAGAAAAATGGCCCAATTATGCCTCTGGACCAAAATCCGCACCAAACAGTGACTCGTTTTGGGTGTATCGGCTTTTCAATGTATGCGTGCGGGTTTTCTGTGCCCCAAATGCGACAATTCTGGTTGTTTACATACCCGCCAAGATCAAAATGAGCTTCATCTGAAAAGATGATTTTTTTTTGGCAAAATCGGTATCTTCTGTAAGTCGATCGCAGGCCCACTTAGCGAAGCGAAAACGCATTGGATGGTCAGTTGGCTTCAACTTCTGAACCAATTGGACTTCGTATGGCGTGATACCAAGGTCTTTATGCAAAATTCGTGTCAATGATGTCTCCGAAATGTTCAATTGTTGAGAACGACGGTGAATTGATGTTGATGGCGCTTCACGCACACTTTCTGCCACAGCAGCAATATTCTCGGGTGTACGCACTGTTTTTGGCTTTTCACGCTTTTGTTTATCGATGAGGATGCCAGTTTCTTTCACTTTTTTTCACAAGATAACGAACATACGGAGCTGACAGTGCTTCTCTTCTTCCAAAATCCGTACGCAATTTTCGCACACATTCTGCAACATTACCATGATTTTCAAAGTAATGTCGCAATATTTCCCAGCATTGTTGAAGCGTATCCACAACCATATTCGTTCAGCGGAAGGATAAAACTAATTATCTGTCAAATCAGACATGAGCTAAGTGTTACCATTCACGAAATAAGCAATAGTTGAAAAAAAAAATGTTAGATGGCGGACTCTTTTGCAAAAATGTCTGTACCAACTGTCTGTGTAGTGTGTATCCATGTCGTCTGTTTGCAACGACGCACGGTCTGAGCAAATACAAAATATTTTGAAATTTTCTTGGGCTGTGCAAACATGTTTGTGTAGTGTGTGGCGAATTTTGGCATACCGGCGTGAAAATTCGATGAGGCAACATGAACAAAGAGAGTGATATGCAATTTTGGATTGAGTTCCTCGAAATGTATAAAAGTTTACCGGTACTGTGGTGCGTAAAAAGTGCCGAATATTGTAGTCACGTGTTGGAAGCAGACGCTTATGAGAAGCTTGTAAAAATAAAGGAAAAGCGAGAAATCTGGAGCGGGAGCAGATGATGGTTTCCAATCTTCGCTGTGGTATTTTGATTTGCTCCACTTTGTGGATAGCCAACAGGATACCATCCAAGGAACTTCAACAATGACTGAAAATGTAAGCGATCATTTAGAAGCTGTAAGTAGGTTTTATTGCATGTAGCATATGTATGTTTTGCCAAGGCACTGCGCCTTCAGAATTAAATTAATTACAAAAGTTTGTTCTTATACATTTTGATTCGTTGCTATAATTCCGTCCTTGAGCAGGTCGAATGATATTCAAATGATATGATTCGAAATGCTAATCAGGATTGCTTATATCAAAATTGTTAGTGTCTTCAACGTACAATCCATTTTCGAAATATTGTTTTGCTTTGCTTTGGCGAAGATTGTTGTGCATGTGGCAACAAGTTAATACTATTGTGGTCACCTTGTCAGAATCCAAATTTATTGTTTTTTGTAATATTCTGAAGCGCGATGCTAATATGCCAAACACATTTTTTCTACTACACGTCTAGCATGTGATAGACGGTAGTTGAAAATAATTTCTTCTGTTTTTTTAAGTGTTGTGGCTATATGGCTTCATCATCAGCCACAAACACATATGGTAAATCGTCGCTCGATTCGGATACAGGTTCAGGATTCGGGAAATCCAATGTCTTATTTTGAAGCTTTTGAAGCTCTGTATATACCCTCATCTGACGCTCTTCCATTGATTCGTACGTTTACCATAAGGAATTCATAATTTGCATTTGTGAGCGCCATAAGTATAATTGAAAAATTTCGTTTATAGTTGAAATAGAACGATCCGGAACCAGGCGGTGAAAACTTATTTCGGATATTTTATTTGCTGGGTGCCTTGGCAAACTGAATGAAAACGTCATCTGTGGATTTCAAAGACTACTACAACCATCGAACAGATCTTCGACTCCTTATTGGAGTGAATCTTCTATATCTTCTCCAACACCAATGCCGCAACAAGTTTTTTTTGTTCAACAACCGCCGCCTTTGAACGCAAATAATACGCGAACGTATAGAAACACTCAGGAAGTTTTTGATGACATATCACAAAACATTGAAATGTAAACAAAAACATGTTAATAAAATCGGAATCCAAACTAACTTTTATATTTCCTTTCAAAATTGATATAATGGCCTTGCAAGTTTCTATTAGAATTTTTCCTATTGTTTGTAGAGCAATTGCAGATAAAAATTTTAAGTCTTCATAAGTTTAAGCGCAATGTTATTGAAAGCCGCTCGTTTGGGGAAATAGGTTCTCTCAGCAACGTTGTTCTTTTAATAACGTGTTAATTGGAGTTACTTTTTGTAGTAATTCCGTTAAATTTGCTCTGTCCGTCCGTACATAATTATTGAAGTCAGTAGTTGATGTGTTTTCCAATTCCCTTAGTAATTTAACGTGCCCAATGATACTCCTTTTTTTATGCCACTCTTTGCACTAAAATCTATGCTTTCTTTCATTTTTGTTTTTCTTTTTGCCAAGGCGAAAATAATAGCCGCACAAGCTGTATCTGTCATTGCGATTTCTATGTCTGCACACACTCACAAACTATTGAAAACTGATGTCTGACAAACAGCTTGCGTAGCGTGTGGAGACAGCATATTTGTGCAGACAAAGGTCTGTCCAGACGTGTCTGCGTAGTGTATGGGCCATAGACTAACTATAAATAGATATCAAACTTTCCAGATATTGGAAAATCAAAACCGGTTTTCTACTGATCGTCACTATCCGTGAGACTCTGTCTGTGAATACGTGTGTATTTTTTTTTTTTTTTTCATAATTTACTCGCGCCTAAGGGGTTAGATACCATTTTACTGTTGCCAGGGCGCGGGCGGAAAGGTAGAAGGAGGAGAAAGGAAAATTGTTTTGTAGTGGTTTGAAACTCAGGTGTATTTGGTTTCTATATTAGCTCTCCAGGGGTGGGAGTCCGAATAGGACGGAGGGAGAGTTCTTTCTTCACTCAGAGTGATTCAAAATAATAATTCGCACTAGTTTTTTGTGGTTGAAAACTCTACAACAGCCAAATCTACGTGTCAGTGTTATGCCGTGTCACACGCAGAATTTTTCTGTCTGAGTTCCCATTATACAAATGAAAAACTAACTTGCCATGGGCAGGATTCGAACCTTGGACCCTCAGAGTGAGAAGCGATTGCTAGTACCACAATTGCGATCAATGGCAATTTATCTCCTTTTTTATACAAACCACGCGCATTTGAACCAAAAAACGTCATCCACATTACACACACTCGTGCAAATCGCTCTCATTCTAGCAATTTTACTTGTAAATTGCTCTCATTCTAGCAAATTTTGACAAAGTTATAGAGATGCAAACGTGTTGGAATTCACTTACAGTGTGTCTGTGCGAAAGTTAAGGGTTTGCAAAAGTATTAGTAGAGTTTGACATCTAGTTTAGTTTATCTATGGTATGGGCCCTATAAAGCAGCCGAGAAGAATAATATTAGCCGTGTTTTATTGGTAGCTGGGTACGCAGCTCAGCAACAAACCCCAATAAAACGCTTTACTCACTCAAACAGTCACTTTCCATCTATATTTCAAAGTGGGTACCAGTGCCATTAGTAGATGTCAAAATCAATCTAAAAAACCAGTTGTTAACATTTGAATATGCTTACGGATATATCCGAAAAGTATGTCAAAATTAAGAATCTCCAAGTTGCGAGGAATCTCAAAGCTGCTGCCAGCTTTTGCTCTGCTGTTGTTGTCGCAAGGGTTGGCGGCAACTATCGACAAGCTGCGTGGTTGGCGGCGCGAGACAATTTGACAAAATCTCCGAATTTAGGTGAAGTTTCAAAATTCCTTTATTTAAAAATTTATAAATTATTTACATAATTATTTACATTTGTGTAATTACAACTTACTGTCTCGGATGTCTTTTAAATCTCTTCAAGTGATCACAAGATTTTTAATATTTAACGACTAATATCTTACAAGTCAAATTCAAGAATGTTACAAAGAAAAACATATGGCGGGTTGTGCCCAAAAATTTCAAATAAAAAAAATATGGCCGACCCAAATAAAGATGGTAGCTTCACAAGATGGGATTTCGTAGTGCTGGAATGCAGGGGGCGCATCTACTCGTACGTTAACTAGCTAAGGGTGAGTTTACATTAGCTACGCGCAACAGGTGTAGTTACGGATCTCATAATGGTGTTTTGACACGGATACGTCTAACCGCTTGTCTTTCTGAAAAATGTGTCCGTCAAAAAAGTGTCCCATTTTTTGTTTTCCTTCTACAACGAATCAACTGTGCAAAGGAATGATAGGAGAACAATCTGTACATGGACACATGAATCGTCGTCGCTCTGTTTCTCGACGTTTTGAGTGTGTTACAAATATACGTTTCATCCTTTGTGCATATTTGTTTTCTTTTTTTGGTATAGTGCTTAGCATTTGATTTTTGATTTTTTTTTTACAGGTAATACCATAAGTATATACATATGTACATAATTTTTTAACTTGTGTTTCTTTTTTTACACCGGGGTAAATCTTTAAACCATCTCTTTTTTGCACAACCACCCTATATTCTATTTATTTATTTTCACTCGTAAAACAATTATGGTTTTTTCGTCGTATGCCTATAAGACATATCCATGTACCAATGTATCTGCATGTCGTGTAGATACTTTCAGCAGTTTACTGCTTTTTTTTTCTTCTGCAGATCGTCTTTTATTAGTAAAAGGAGCTACTGAAAAGCTTCCTTATTCATCCTTAAATAACTGAAGAAGGATTTCTCGTCACCAATTTGCAGCTCTTGTAATAAAGGAAAATGAACCACGTTCATCCCTCACTTTTCTCCACGACTTCACCCAGATTTTCTTTTCTTTTCATTTTGCAACTCAAATGCATTATATAAAATAATAGTCAACGAACACAACCTTAAATAAACGAAGTCGACAACCATCATGAAATAACATTTTTTTACAACCCCTGTCAGCGCTCCCTGGATTTCAGAATACCTAAGTTCTATGATCACTTTTATATACTTTGCGCCATCTTCATTTCAAAGTTTTTAAAACTTTATCGGCAGCAATAAATGCTGGCTTATTTATCGCCAGCATTCGACTTGTTGTTGTTTGCAATGTTAAATTTTACTGAGCTGGTTACTGACCTGCCAATAAAACGCGACTATTGTGCAATTCAAAAACTGTGGTGCCCATATTTTTGACAGCGAAAATAATTTAGTTTTACATGCTAAGAAGTGTGGTGATTTGTATTTACTCGAAAATAAAATTAAATCCAAATTGTTTTGCATGAAAGGTTCGAAAAACAACTACTTACTCGTATTGTGGCATGCTCGTTTTGGTCATTTAAATTTCAAAAGTTTGCAAGATCTATACGAATGAGATATGGTTAAAGGCATGCATTTAGATTATATACCGACATCTGTTGATTGTGAAATCTGCTATAAAGGAAAAATGTGCCGAAGCAAAAAATTGTTAGAGATTGTACACGCCGACATTTGTGGACCAATGAGGACCAATTGAATAGGTGGTTGAAAGTTCAAAGTGGTTCACCTTTTACTGAAGTCAAAAGGTGATATAGGTATGTGAAACCTTCAAAATATTCAAAGCCGAAGTAGAAGGTGAAACATCTTGCAAAATAAAAACGTTAAGGAGTGACAATGGGCGTGAATTTGTATCTGCTGATTTCTCGAAATATCTTGCTAATGAAGGAATCAAACGACAGTTGACGGTGGAGTATACTCCACAACAGAATGGTATCGCCGAGCGCGGAAATAAGACCACAGTAGAGATGGCTAGGAGTTTACTTCTGAATACTGATCCACCGGACTCATTGTGGGCAGAGGCAGTTAATATGGCTGTTTATTTGCGTAATCGCTCGCCAACAAAGCTACTTGGAAGTAATAGTTATTCGCACAGTGATTTAAAATCTGGGCTGCATATTAATGCTAATATATCATACGCTTCTGTTGCTGCGTCTACACGTAAAAATATTATTCCAAACGACGACAAAAGTGCAAATAGCCAGTGGCAGAAGGCTAAAACAAATCGCAACAGACGTCGTGCTACTATTGTCGGTGTTGACCCAATTCCTGTTGATATGGGTGTAATTGTCACCACCAAGTGGCTTCATGTTTCAAAATTTTCAGCTAAAACTACCATAGAATCAATTAAAAACTATGTGTCTTCCAAACTTGCCGTTGATGTCAATAATATTCAATGTTTTAAATTGATAAAAAAAGACGTTGACAATTCAAAACTAAAATTTGTTAACTTTAGAGTTGGTGTTCCTGCTGAAAAGCTTATTTGTGCTATTGATGCTAATAATTGGCCCATAAATGTTTATGTGAGAAAATTTGAATTTACCCCAAAAGTCTCAAAAAACTCCAGTGCTGCAACAACAACAATGCCCCTATAATACATTCTGTTGAATCAGTTGCAACTATACTGCGTGAGTTTTTTAACTTGAGACATCCAAATTACTCGAAAAATACGCGATATTGCGAAAAATGTTTCAAACAAAAATAACAAGGTTCTGAAGGGACATAAGATGGTGACCACGAGTTTGATCTTGAGCCCCATTTTCAAGGTCAAACGAAGGTCACTTTTGATTTTTCAAATGATAATTCCTGATTTTCATTGCACAGTCGTATTGCTCGTAGGCTTGTCATTTGTTTTTACATACTGCATTTAGCATAACTCAGAAACAACGACGTGTGTTGAAAATTATCCACCAGCCTGCACACAGACAAAACTACAAACATAAGATATTGTAAAGAATTTAAACAGACACATTGATACACATACATACACACTTATTTCTTATAAACTTTGTACTAAATCAGTATTTTGTTCCAAAATTAATAATATCATGAAGTCAGTTACAAATAAAGTTTCGTTCGATACATACGTAGTCTTGGTCTTTCTCTTCTCAAAGTTCGCCGGTTTTATTCAAAATTTTCCACATGGTGCCGAAACCCGGGAGAAAGACGTACAAAGACTTTTAAATTTGTGACTCTATAGAATAATAAAGTTATTTAAAGTTCTTCTAAAACAAACCAAAAGAATGGAACTCTCCACGCGGGCTGCCTACCGAGGCCAAGTAACTAAAATTTCCAAAGCTGCCTCAGAGTTTCTCTCATCTGATAAATATCAAATAAAGAATGAACAAATGTGGGATGAAATCGAAGAAGAATTAACTTCCTTCATTCAGCGTTTAACAGCAGCGCACGAGAGCTTAATGGTAACAAACAAAGAGGTCCAAGCCAAGGGTTTAGTCAAGGCTGATGATCTGGATAAGGAGATGGAAAGAATAGCAGAATATGAAGATACCGTCCTGAACGTTCTATCTAAACTTAAAACAAGACTTGACATTCTTCACCGAAAGCGTGTTCCAATTGTGGATACAATCCCCAACAACAACACCTTGTCAGCTTCCTCTGCAGCGAATTGTTCAATCAAACTACCAAGATTGCAATTAAAGAAATTTGATGGCAATTTTCAAGAATGGTTACCCTTTTGGGAACAATTCCGCACGGCTGTACATGAAAACGCGAGTTTGACATCATCCGATAAGTACAGTTACCTAGAAACAGTATTGGTGGGAAGTGCAAAAAAGGTAATTGCAGGATTTACAGCTTCAGAGGCCTGTTACGATGCAGCTGTTTCACTCCTACAAGAGCAATACGGAGATACAGAGCGATTGGTAGACAAGCATATGCAACAGCTCATTTCTCTGCGCCCTACACATTCAAGATCAGACGTTGTGGGTTTACGCAATTTGTATAATGCAGTAACAGCTTGCAGTCGTTCTCTTACTGCGTTGCAAATACCTTCTCACCAATACTACGTTATGTTAAAATCTATTTTACTGCGATGTCTGCCTGTTGAACTTCGAGTTGACTACTACCGCATGGAAGAAGGAGACAACGATTTTGGTGACACCAGCAACTCTGCAACTGGAAGTACTTCAACCCTTTCTCACATCGGTGACAAGCAAGTGCAAGGTATAATGCGCTTTCTCAAGCGAGAAGTAGAGTCGTTGGGGAAAAGCAAAGCCGTATCCGTCACGCCAATTGCGAAATCATCATATGCCTATCCATCGACCGCAACAAGTTTGACTTCTTTCGTTGACAATGCTGCTTGTATATTTTGTTCGACACACGAACACAGTACAAAAGAATGTAACAACAATATGTCAATTGCCGAAAAGAGAGATCTATTGCGGAGAGATAACCGGTGTTTTCGTTGCGCGAAGCGTGGTCACTCATCAAAAAAGTGTCGAAGTGCAAAGTGGCTATCGTGCAAAAAGTGCAAAGGTAAACATATTACTCCTATGTGCGATCCAACCTTTAGAAAGTCTAGTGGTACACCGACAACAGAAAAGCAGTCGCCTCAAAAAACATTAAATCTGTGTGCGTGTAATTCAACTTTCGAAAATTCAAACGTCCTTTTAAAGACTGCTCGGTGCATTGCCGTAGCGCCGAGCAAACAAAAGCAAGTTCTAATTCGTTTTATTATTGACGGCGGCAGTCAGCACTCTTTTGTTCGCGAAAGTTTAGTGCGGAAGCTTAACCTTGTGTTTACCGGTGAGGTGAAAGTATCCGTTATTCCCTTTGGAAGCAAGCACAAAACTCCCTATCGAAAACTAAAAAAAGTGAACTTGGAAATGAAAAGTCAATTTAACAATAAACTAATTATCATAGAAGCATTAGTGGTGCCAGAGATTTGCATCGATGTCCTACAAGTGCCTGACAGGTCATGTTCTTCGTTTAACAACCTTCAACTTGCTGATTCCTGTCATGTTTCAATTGAAGCAGAAAGTGGCTTGAGTGTACTTGTGGGATCAGATTACTACTGGGCTATTGTAACTGGCCAGCAGCGGCGTATTACACCAACGTTAAGAGCGGTGAAGACCATTTTCGGTTGGACACTACAAGGAACCCTCGGTAAGATCTGTGAGCCAAACAATAACTTTTCTTTTTCTTTCTCCTTACTGAGCACCAACTTGCATCTGCCTGTTTTGACTGAAGATGACTTAAAATCATTTTGGTCACTTGTAGCGATTGGCATCCAAAGTGAAGAAGCCGAAAAATACCAACAAGCTGAAAGTCTTATTGCCAAATGTATCTCAAGAAACGGTTCACGGTACGAAGCAGCGCTTCCATGGAAAAATCTGGATTTTCCGTTGGGAAGCAATAGGAAAGAGGCGATTCGACGGTTGGATTCGCTTTCAAAGCGACTGTCAAGAAATCCCGAAAAGTTTAAAGAGTACGATGCTGCAATGCAAAAGCTGGTTTCAGAGGGCATAGCTGAAGTGGTAATTCCAGACGGTAAGAGTGATAAAAGACGAATATTTTATCTTCCCCACCGCCCAGTGTACAAAGAGGAAAGCCTGACAACTAAAATGCGTATTGTGTTCGACGCTTCTGCATGCACAGACGACTTTCCATCTCTTAATAGTTTGTTGCATGTGGGGGCTAATCTGCTACCGGACCTGTTCAAAGTATTGTTGAATTTCCGACTCGGTCGCTTTGGAATCGTTGCCGACGTCGAAAAGGCCTTTTTACAAATCATGCTGAATGAAAAAGATCGCGACAGTCACCGTTTCATTTGGTATTCTCCAATAAGGCATGAAGGCAGGCTGGAATACAAAGATTATCGCATGACGAGAGTAACTTTTGGGGTCAATTGCAGCCCCTTTCTTTTAACAGCAGCGATTCAAGTGCATTTAGAAAAATCCCAAACACGTTTCCCAATCACTTGCGGTGTTTTAAAGCAAAGCTTTTATGTGGACGATTTGGCAATTAGCGTAGACAGCGAGGAGGAGGCCCAACGTATTAGTAATGAAGCAGTGATGATCATGAATGACGCCGGCATGAATTTACGAAAATGGAACTCCAACAGTGGTAAGGTTAGATCATCCTTTTGTTCATTAGATAACCCACCTAGGCAAAAAGTTTTGGGTTTAGACTGGTTTGTGTTCAGCGATGAAGTAGCTGTCTCATTAAGTGCGCTAGAAAGCTTTCTTACGTCCAACATGGCAAAGGGTAGCAAACGCTTAGTTCTCCAAACGATTGCCAGAATATTTGATCCGCTCGGAATGATATCTCCTACGGTAATTAAAGCGAAGATTCTGTTTCAAGTAATATGGAAAAAAAAGCTGACTTGGGATGAGGCACTTGCCTCAGATTTGCTGTCCGAATGGGAGGAGTGCATCAAAAGTCTTCTGCAGTTGAAAGGCCTAACTATTCCTCGGTCCCTGCTTGTTTTTTCCTCGCAAAGTGTTCTGGAGATTCATTTATTCGCTGATGCCAGTATGAAAGCTTATGGAACAGTGGCATACATAAAGACTAAAAACTTAACAGGTGAGTGCAACGTATCGTTTCTGTGTGCCAAAAGCAGGGTAGCTCCGCTGAAGATGGATGGAACGAAGGAACTTACGTTACCACGGCTGGAACTAACCGCCGCTTTAATATCAGCAAGGCTGTGCGCATACTTAAAGCAATCGCTCAGGGTCACTGTTGGTAGATTCTTTTTGTGGTCTGACTCCAAAATTGTACTCAATTGGATTCAGGGAGAAGTAGGCCGGTGGAAGCCATACGTTGAGTGCCGTGTAACTGAAATACGCCGTCATACATCTACATCAGATTGGAAACATTGTCGTGGAAAGGAGAATCCAGCAGATCTGCTTACACGTGGCATATCAGGGGAACAACTAAGAGCTTCGAAATTGTGGGCACATGGGCCAAAATGGCTCACCGAAGATATTGATCCTGATTTTGAGGAAAAGCATTTCATTTTGGACACCGAATCTCAAATTTCTCTTTTGGCACAAGCAACAGTTTTGAAGATCGATCCAGAAGACCCACTTATTTGTTACAAGAACTTTGGCAACTGGGAACGATTGCTGCGGGTCACGGGATACATTCTGCGTTTTGTGAAGATGTGTAAAGGAAGAACCGAAAAGAACATTTTTCTTTCAGCTGAAGAACTTAATGAGGCTGAATCATATTGGCTCAGGTACTTGCAACGTAAAAAATTTTCTAACGAAGTTTGTATCTTACAGAAGAAGAAGCTTATACCTGGTGGGTCTAGGATCGCCCAGTTTGGTCCATTTCTAGATCAGGGTGGACTGATGCGATTAGGTGGTCGGTTTCATTGTTTGGAAGAATCAATGGACTTCAAACATCCTATTATATTGCCATCTGATTCCTATATCACGGAGCTCATCGTTTATCATCATCACTCGAAGACTTTGCACGGGGGAGTAAATCTCGTGCTATCGCAGTTGAGACGTCGGTTTTGGATTATCAGAGGAAGACAGTTGGTGAAAAAGTTGCTTCGAAAGTGTGTCACTTGTCAAAGGTTGTGGGGGAAGCCAGCTTCACAGCCATTTGGGCCACTGCCGGTAGGTTAAAATTATCGAGACCGTTTGATAACGTCGGCATAGACTTCGCGGGCCCCCTCTACTGTTACAACAGCTCGAAAGATGAAGCGAGCAAAGTATATCTGATGGTGTTCACATGTGCAGCGATTCGGGCTGTTCATCTCGAGATGGTATTTAGCTTATCAACCGATAGCTGCTTGATGGGACTTAGACGCTTTATTGCGAGAAGAGGTCTACCTAGCGTTATATTTTCCGATAATGCAAAGACTTTTCGTAGAGCAGCTTTCGAAATAGAAGATGTTAATCATCCCTTCAATGCTGAATCATTTCAAGGTTTTTTATCTAATAAACGTGTCAAATGGAAATTCATTGTTGAACGAGCTCCGTGGTGGGGCGGATTCTGGGAACGCCTCATCCGAACAATAAAAAACGTTTTAAAGGTGGTTATTGGTAAGGTAAAGTTAAATTTCGAACATCTTAGGACATTGGTCATCGAAGCAGAGGGTATGGTAAATGCTCGCCCCTTAACATACATAAGTAGTGACTCATTGAATATATCTCCGTTAACACCTGCTGATTTTTTGCTAATGAATCGTGAGGGACTTTTCGATTCTGGTGAGATTAAAGCAGATTCTAAAGACATACAACAAATTTGGACACAGCGTATGAAGTACACGGGTATGCTTTTAAAACGATGGCGTGCAGAATATATGCAACTTTTGCGTTCATTTCACCACATTAAAGGGGATTCTACGAAACAACTCCACGAAGGTGATGTAGTACTCGTTTTTGATGCTGGGAAACCTAGATTTAACCTGGAGATTAGCGGTAATAGTGAATACATTTGTCGGCCGCGATGGTAAAGTCAGAGCTTGTGAGATAAGATACGCAGATGGAAGTCGAACTAGAAGACCGGTTCAACTATTATACCCTCTAGAAGTTTCTGGATCTTCGCCGGTGGGAGGATGTTGAAAATTATCCACCAGCCTGCACACAGACAAAACTACAAACATAAGATATTGTAAAGAATTTAAACAGACACATTGATACACATACATACACACTTATTTCTTATAAACTTTGTACTAAATCAGTATTTTGTTCTAAAATTAATAATATCATGAAGTCAGTTACAAATAAAGTTTCGTTCGATACATACGTAGTCTTGGTCTTTCTCTTCTCAAAGTTCGCAGGTTTTATTCAAAATTTTCCACAACGTGGACGTTGCAGTATTTTGTTTCCTTCGGGGTGATTAATTTGAGTGGGTCCCCTTGCCTCCCACTGTTGAATCATTGAATTCTTCCCATTTCGACGTTTATTTACCGAGACTATTTCAATAAATGCTCGAAAATGTGACCATTCACTTCAATACACTTGTCTATCCGCGCTCTAAATGAACCAACAGTACTGAGAAGTATTTCTGGCGTAATCTTCCGGCAAGCTTCAGTTATTCGTCATTTCATGTCCTCACGTGTTGTTGGCTTTTTTCTGTAAAATCACTTTTTAAATAGCCCCACAAGAAGAAATCAAGTGACGCAAGATCAGGTGATCTAGCAGGCCATTGCCTCGAACCCCCTGGTCCGATCCATCGTTGATGCTAAACATTGTTTAATACACCCCGGGCTACTTGGGAATAATGGGCTGGACAACCATCATGACTTTGATTTTGCGGCCCGGGTCAATCCCGGACAGATTTATTAAGCTTATTGCAAGCAAACATATACTTAAAACTAACATTTTCACTTAGAAACTAAAGGGTGGGAGCGGTTAAAGAAAGTTAGGACGTGAGGCATAGGTGGAAATAAGTATGTTCTTGAGGGAGAGTTTGCTGAGATGGTAGTCGAAGAGAGGCAGAATATCGTTAACTTCGCGAAGCATCCTAGACATTGGCTCCAGGTGTCCGTAATTCGTTCTGTGAAGATTGAGCCGGAAAAGTGGCACAGACCTAAGATTGCGGGGATTGGTGTTAAAAGAAATAATTTGAAGTAAGGAAGGTCAGTCGATATTACCTACTAAAATTTGATGAATAAAGAGAATGTCGGCAATTTTTCGGCGTATAGAAAGGGGTTGTAAATTTATAAGTTTCAGCCGGTCAGTGTAAGGTGGTAAGTTTTGGCTATCATCCCAGGGAAGACCACGTAAAGCAAAGCGTAAAAACCTGCATTGAACAGCTTCCATCCGGAGGATGTGAGTTCTGTAGTAGGGTGACCAAACTTGGCTGGCATATTCCAGAAGAGGCCTAACAAAGGTTATGTAAAGAGATTTGGTAACATAAGGATTGGAAAACTCCTTAGACCAGCGCTTGATAAAACCAAGGGCAGAGTTGGCTTTTTTTATTATACCATCAATGTGTGAACGGAAATTGAGTTCCTTGTCGCAGATAACACCTAAATCACGCAACTCATTCACTAAGGGAACAGGCAGATTAAAGATTACGAGTAGATAGCAACGAGGTGAAGTAGGGAGGCGTTTACGGGTATAAGTTATAGCCTGACACTTATTGACGTTAAGCTCAAGAAAATTCTTCTGACACCAAGTACAAAACCTGTCTAGATCTTGCTGCAGAAGTAGGCTATCTGAGGAAGATGATATATACTATCTAAATATTTTCATATCATCTGCGTAAACAGATATGTATGAATTTTTAATGATACACGCAACATCATTAATGGTCAGAATAAATAATAAGGGTCCAAGGTGGCTGCCTTGGGGGACACCAGAGGAGGCTTTAATTGGGTCAGAAACCATGGACCTAAATAGAACATAATAAAGTCGTTCATTTAAATAGGATTGAACCCAAGTTATAAAGTTTATCTGGAAGCCAAGAGCCTTTAATTTTAGAAGGATTATATCATGAGAAATTCTATCAAAGGCTTTGCTGAAATCGGTGGCAATCACATCAACTTCATTTCCAGATTCCAGTGCACATAAAGTGCTTGATACGAATTCCGTTAAGTTGGTGGTCGTAGATCTGCCTTTGAAAAATCCGTGCTGGTTTGGGGAAACAATAGATTTACAATGGAAAAGCATTATGTCATAGATAATGCTCTCAAAAAGCTTAGGTATGCAGGACAACTTAGCAATTGGACGATAGTTGGAAATATCGTCTTTTCTACCTTTTTTATGTAGGGGAATAATAAACGACTTTTTCCAGGTTGATGGAAATAATCCCTGGGTGATAGAAAGCTGAAAGAGAGCTGTAAGAGGTTGGGCTAGATGCATTTGACATTTCTTTAAAAATATAGGGGAAAGTTCATCAGGGCCAGCAGAATAACCATCATTGAGTTTTGTTATTTTATGTCTAACTTGCTCTAAAGTTATAGACACCGATTCCAAAGTTGTTTGTGGGCAGCTGTTTAAGTAGGAAAAGTAAGAATGGTCTGGCTCTTGGGAATGGATGGCGAACGCTTGGCCAAAAAAGATTGCGAAGAGATTTGCAATAATTTGGGAATCGCCCGAGGACCTATCAAGAAAATTTAGGGATGATGGATAGTTATCCGATTTGCTTTTAGTTTTGATGAACTGAAAGAATCTTTTGGGGTCGGAAATGAGTGTGTGGTCCATTCGGTTTAAATAGTTGTCATAGAGAGTTTGGCAAAGCACAGAGAAATTAATTTGGGCAGACTGGTAGTAGAAGAAATCAGTGTCGGAACGCGATTTTAAGTAAGTATACCAGAGCTTATTTCTCTTGTTACGAAGAGATCGTAGCTCTTTATTATACCACGGTGGTGACGATGAGGGATTCCTTTTGGGTAAAAAAGGCACAGATTGGGAGAGACATTTTAAAATTTCGGTATAAAAGGATGCAAGAGCATCGTGAGCCGTAAGGTTAGCGTTATTGTAGAGAAAGTTAAAATTGACCATACTGAGGAGGTTGTTCAGTTTGGCGTAGTTAGCCCTATGAAAATTAAAACTGTAAGAATATTCATAGGAAACGGGATTAAAACCATTGTCATATGTCAGCGTAAGAGAAAGGGGAGGGTGGTAACTATCCAACTTAGAAAGCGGATGTTTACTTTCTAAAACGACGCAGTTATCTGTATCAGTGGCGAAGACTAGGTCGAGTTGTCTGCCGATGTTATTGGTGACACCACTTAATTGATATAGACCAGAGTCAGTTAGGCAGTCAATGAAAAGATTTTCTTTATCAGAGGTAGGATTTGTAGCAGTATAGTAGGACTGATCAGTCTGAGTCCATAGAATCTTAGGTAGATTTAGATTAGATTAGATTATTTATTTCTTATACATTAACAATTGTTTACATCAAAAAGATACACTGGAAGGTATACAAAGGTATAAGAAAAGTGACATTCTATATTTATATACAAGTAAAAAATAGAGGCGAATGCCACTTCTGTTTGCTTAGGCAAAATTAAAAAATTTAGGGTGGGGTGACCCATAAATTAATCGAAAAAATTTAAATAAAAATTCGTGTAATAAAGATAAATAAGATAATTCAGTTACTTCAACAAAAAAATAATAATTGTAACAAGAATAAAAGCAGTAGATAATAATAATAACTAAATATAGACATAAATGTAAAAGCAAGATACACAAAACCAGAAAGAAATGTCATAGAACAATCAAATTAAAGTAATACCAGAATTTAAGAAGTATGAGATTCTAAGGTAGCGTAATCAAGGCTTAAGAGCCATATTTTTAGATGCTTTAAAAATGTTCCAGGTGATGTTAATGATTTGATGGATTGAGGAAGTAGATTAAATAATCTAAAGGATATAACCGAATAGAAATTCCGATAAGCAGTTGTACGGAAATTAGGAACAGCTAACAAATTTGAGAGATGACCGCGCAGATTATAACACGAAATTAAACGAGAATTGCGATTGCCAGATTTCATAAAAAACAATTTTAAGACTTTGAAACAATACAAATGACGCACAGGAAGAGTATTCAAAGCACAAAACAAAGGAAAGCTAGAATGTCTGAAAGGTTTACGACAAATTTTTCTAACGACGTATTTTTGCAAAACCAACAGAGGATGAATTTTATTTCGGTACACACCTCCCCAGCAAGCAATCCCATATTGTAATTTGGATTGGAAAATACCATAGTATATTGTCTTTAAAAGATTGCTTGAACAAACATTACGCAAATAGTAAAAATGGCGCAAAAAGGGTGCAACGAAAATACTTTTTTAGAGTATCAGTATGAATTGCAAAACTCATCCTAGAGTCAATTGTAAGACCCAAGTATTTAAATTCTTTTACACTCTCTATTAAGAAACATTTATCACTGCAGAATGAATTATGACAAAATGAAGCGGACGAAGAGTTAGACTCACAATAGCAGTTTTTTAGTTTATATCTAAGACACTCAGGGGCATGAAAGTAAAGATTAGGATCAAAATCGTAACTGGAAGACAAGCTGAAAAACATAATCTTAGTTTTGGTGCTAATTACTAAATGATGCTCAGAAAACCACTGCCTTAAGAGGCTTAGATGCCAATTAATACAGGCAACAAGATCTAAAAGGTTATTTAAGCCATAAGTGAAACCGATGTCATCAGCAAAAGCAGTTGGAGATCCTTTGAAGTTGAGCGTAAAGAGTGAATTGATGTAAACTAGGAACAGAATAGGGCCAAGTACAGAGCCTTGAGGGACACCTAAGCTGAAGAACCTCATTTCGCTCCTTTTATCATTAATCTTCACTCTTTGGGACCTATTTTCAAGATATGATCTGAACCAGGAGAGCATGAAACCTCGAAAACCAGCTTTTTCAAGTTTCCTTAATAAGATGTTGTGGTTGACCATATCAAAGGCCTTGGTAATATCAATAAATAGGCCAGCCGTAGATTTTTTCCCGTCTAGATTTGACATTATATTGGAACAAAACTGGAGAAGCGCATCTTCCGTCGATTTGCCCTTTAAGAAGCCAAATTGATTTGGATTAAAGAACATAGACTTACTTAAAAAGCTCACTATTCTTTTTTTCATAAGTTTTTCAAAAATTTTGCTAAAGACAGAAAGAAGTGAGATGGGCCTGTAGTTACCAATTTCAGTAGCAGAACCTTTTTTTAATAGAGGAATAACGTCAGCACACTTAAGACAGTCAGGAAAAACCCCTTCAAAAACACAACGATTAAAGACATTTGGCAAGACATCCACTATGAAACATGCAATTCGTTTTAGTACACAATTTAAAAAACCATCAGGACCACACGAAGACGTATTAGGCAAAGAATTAATAACTTTCAAGATTTCGATGGAAGTTATGGGTTGAAAGACAAAACTGCTACTATAAAGCGGCTCAGCATATTCACTAATGGAGGGACAAGAACAAGGGGTCGATTGGGCAGGACTCGGTAGTAGACAACAACCAATACTAACAAAATGACAATTGAAAGCATTGGCGATGGTAAGTTTATCATAAACGTCCGAGTTACCTATACGTAACACAGTAGGTTTACTAGCCCCGGAGGGTTTCTTTAGTAGGCTATTAACCACACGCCATTCATTTTTCAAGTCCCCACAAGCAGCCCTGAATTTATAACGATAATAGTTGTCACGACAAATAGGAATCTCCTTTTTTAATTCAACACAAAGTTGTTTATAACTTCTTTTTAGTGCTTGGTTGTCAGGATACTTGTTACACATTATCCTGAGTTTATTTTTCTTAGTAACTTTGTGTAATAAAAAAGTAGATATCCAAGGTTTAAGTCTTTTATCCGATTTTTTTAAGGACGGAAGAAAGGAACTAGACGAAATGTGGTTCCTGAGGGATTCACAAAAATTTGTAAAGGCCTGAGATGTACTGCTGCAGGAGTAAACATTTGACCAAGACTCACAGCATAAATTATATTTAAGTCTATCGAAGTCAACTTTCTTTCTACGTTGAGAGGAATTGGAAGATCCACGCATTCTAGTTTTAGTGATAGGTACTAGGAGACCCGTCATACAGTGATCTGTGATTTTAAAATCGAAAATACATTTTAGGCACTCATTGAGCGCAACCTTACTGAGACGCACATAAATGTGATCCAGGCAACTACCCGAAGTAGGTCTAGTAGGTTCATTTACAAGGCAAGATAGACCATGCGAGGCGAGTAGAGCTAGGTAGCTGGAGACAGTTACACAACCATTCAAAATGTCTATGTTAAAATCACCTACTATAATTAAATTTTTAGATTTTTCATTGGTTAGAAGATCGGAAAACTCAGATAAAAACATCACAACATTTGTCACATGCAGCCTGTAAACACATAAGAATACATATAATACATGGTTAATTTCAATTACGACCTTTAAAACATCAGCACTGACTATATTAACGCACACTACATCGATAACCAAGTAGTCGTCTTTAACAAAACACCCAACTCCACCTGCAGCGTAATCTTCATTAGTGTTACAAACAAAATTGAATCCGGGCAAAAAATAATCTTCCTTCTCAACATCATATATCCAAATTTCAGAAACAAAAACAAGATCTGGAACACAAGCAAAACAATCAAGATGATTGCAAGCGCTGAGAAATTTTCTCTCATACTTCTAACATTCTGGTGTACAATAAAAAGATTATCGTAGCAGAAGGAACTATTAGTTAAAAAAAATTCACAATTAGAATTACTTAAGTTGGAGGAGGAAAAGTCATCCAATAAATCAGTATCGAAATTCATTAATTAGGTCAACAAAGACAAAGATAAACAAAAAGATCTTGCTAAATGAGAGCAAGATCATTGAAGCATTTAATTGAAATGACTTTACCCCCTTCTACCTTCCTCACAAGAATTTGATTGTTGCTAAACCATACATATTTATAGATTAAAATCACCTAAAAAACTAACAACGTCATTGGGATCAGCAGCATTAAAAATGCAGTCGATTGCATCAACAGCTAGCTGGTAACCTTGAATTGGTTGAGAGGGGCGAATATAGCAGCAACAAATATATAGGTTGCGTTTGCAAATAGGAATTCTAGCGCAAACGAATTCGAAGAATGCAGTGGACGATTTTTTAAAGGGTTTAGACTCGAGACGAGAGTGTATAGCTAGAAGTACACCACGGCCATATAAATTCTCCTCTTTATCTAGACCATCGTCACGGTGTAAATCGAAGTCTTGGGAAAATAATTCATTATTCTTAATATCAGGGGTGAGATTGGTTTCTGTGAGAGCAAAGACGTCGTATGGCAGAATCTGCGAATTAAGATATATAGCAGAAATCTTAGTTTGTAATCCTCTTACGTTTTGATAATACAGTGACAGATATTTGGGAGGCTTCGGCGAAGAATTGAGTGGTGGGTTAGGAGCGATGGTAGTTTTTGAAACTAGACCGTGTTCTCTGGAGGTGTAGTATGCGCTTGGAGCTAACATGAGACGCAAAAGCAGAGAGATCATTAGCCACGTCATCAGGAGTCATATCTAATTGTTCATGAAAACGTATAAAAAGTTGCCGCAGATCATTATGATTAGTGGGGAGGAGTTCTTGCAGAATGGAAACCATTGCATTGGTTTTCGTTATACCGTCGATACAGACAGAGTCAGGCTTGTCATGTAGGTAGGCGAGATATAAGCGAACATTATCATATAATCTGCGGTCTCTTAAACGAGAGAGAATATATCGGCCATCTTCCCCAGAATCGATAAGGTGTTTGGTTAACTCTGCCTTTGGAGGAAGAATGGGGTCTAAAAAAGAAGGTGGTGTGGTATTAGGGTGGGAGTCTAGCTTAGAACATGGGGAGGGATTTAAAATATGGGAGCGAATAAAGTTGGGGTATGCCGTTTTTGTATGAGTGGAATGAGGAGATGTTGCGTTTTGTAAATGACTGGATCTAGATTGAAAGGTACGCGCTTAGGAATAGAGTTGGACGCGGTGGAAGAACGTTTTGTATATACGCGATTGGCAGTATGAATTGAAGGAGGAGTGAACACAGGAAATGTCCCAACTTTAAAACTCCAATTTGCATCAGGAGTTTGTTTGTTAGGAGTTGGGTTTTTTTTGGAAGAGTTAGGCTTCGGTATAGGATTAGACTTAAAATTAACATTATTCTGTTTTTTAGATTTAGTGGATTTTGAGGTAAAGGTAGTATCCTTGCGATGTTTAATTCTTTTATTCGGTTTAATTCTTTCCATAGTTAATCCACCCAGATTGATGACGTCGGAAGCAGGGTTGATAAACATCCATTCATATTTTGACGGGATGCTTACCTTGAAGGTGTTGGTGGAGATCTTACATCTATTTTAAATTTAGATTTGAAGAGACTAGTTAGCCTGTTTCGATCGAGGAGAGTACCTCTTATTAAAAAGGCAACTGACTCAGCTTTGTTGAAATTGTTCAACTTTTTTATTCTCGTGTTCCACTCCGAAAGTGTCCATAAGATTCCGATACTTGAGATTGTGGGTTCAGGAGTTGGTGTAGTAGCATCGTTTACCGAAGAGGGTTGTGGTGGAGGAGAAGATGATCCAGGAGTTACTGGTGGTTCTATAATTGCAGATTCAAGCATCTCAGTAAGAAGCGAGGTGTTGTATGATGCAGTCGGTGGGGGCTGGGATTGCACCGGTATATCTTCGATTTTACTGGAAGTTATCCGGGTGTGATCAGCAATTTCGATTAACAGCGCGCGTGATTCGGTTATCTCGTTGCTTAAATCGCTTATTTGGCACATGATGTTTATGAGCAACTGATCATTATTAGGCGGAGAGGGAACGTTGCTTCTGGATGCGCTTTGAAGATGAAAATTGAGGGAAGACCGTAGAGAACTTAAAGAGTCTGTTATTGTGGGGATGTACGATTTTATTATTGATTTAACACTATGGGATAGAAAATTTTTTGAATCTTCACTAAAGTCATGTTTGTCATTTCGTTTTATTAAGTCACTGTTTTGAGCCAACTGCATGGATAAGTTTCTAAATTGAGTCTTGTTATAGATTGCAGATTGCTCGAGTGATATTGACAAATCTTCAACTGATTTCAGAAGGTCATCATATTTTGTAAATTGGTTTTGCATTGATTTCAAGGCATGATTGTTTTCTGCCGCAAAGTTACTGACCGAATCACTGAGACACTTAATAGCAAGTAATATGTGGGACGGAGTGATGTCCTTGCACTCATCACAATAAAACAAAAAGTTGTTTTTAAAATCTTTTAGGTACGCGATGGATCTTTTACTCAAGCCAATGCAAAGGGCATGGAATGACTTGCTACAAAGACCACTGCAGATCACCATAACAGCATTTAGGTCACTTGTTAGGGAGCAATTCACACTTCCACATTGACATGATGACGATGATTGAGTTAGGGTAGGTCAGTTGAGAAATTTTAAAACACAAAAGGCGGTGAATGAGAATTGGGTTAGTTGTTAATTTCACTTGAATAAACAAATCGAGTCAGCAAAACACAACAAAAGGCGATGACCGAGAAATAGGTTGTGCGAATTATTGCAATTAGGCAGGAAAAAAAATTGAATGGAAATAAATTAGCAGAGCGAAATTTAAACACGTCTGAACTTAATGAATGAACACAATGAAAAAGAGTTTAAAGAGTGAGCCGAAAGAAATCGCGGATATGTTTGCTGAATATTTTCAAAGTATCTACAATTCAACCAATTCCAGCACCTCCGCCGACCTGTGTTACATTTCCATCTGTTTTTAGTACTTCATGTTATTTGTTTGAAAACGAAAAGCAGATATTCTTGGATTTTTTTCCTATTGTCCTGCGTTATTGTTCTAGTTCACTCTGTTTTCCGTTGTCTGAGTTGTTTAACCAATCACTGTCGGAAGGTGTGTTTGTTGACGATTGGAAAATTTCTATTATAGACCCAGTGTACAAATCTGGTAACAGTCATCTTATTCCGAACAGTAGACCGATCACTAAAGTTTCAGTTATTCCTAAGCTCTTGGGCAAACTTGTAAAAGATAAATTAAATTTCACTATAAGGCAATTCGTTAGTGAAAATCAGCATGGATTTTGGATGGGTCGTTCAACCACATCAAACTTAACGGAGTTTTCTACTTTTTGCATCAATTCCTTAGAAAAGCACAAACAAGTCCATGTAATTTATACTGACTTTGTTAAAGCGTTTAGCAGAGCAAACTTGACTATACTTTAAGAAAAATTGAAGGCCTATGGTTTTTTTTGGTCCATTACTGCAATGCTTTGAATCTTATCTACGTGGACGAACACAATATGTCTCTATAGGTGATCGGTTTTCAAAGAAGATTTTAGTTTCCTCGGGTGTCCCTGAAGGAAGTCACTTAGGCCCATCTTTATTCTTGCTCTTTATTAATGATCTCCCTGATTTATTAAAACATTTTCATTGTCTTATGTATGCTGACGATATTAAAATTTACTCAATAGTATCAACGCTTAATGACTCCTTGATGTTTCAAAAAGACTTAAATTCGTTTGCAAAGTGGTGTATTTTGAACGACTTAATGTTAAATGTTGATAAGTGTGCCTGCATAAGCTACAGTAGGAGTGCTTCCAATATTTTGCCAAACTAAACACTTAATAATATTGATGTTAAAATAGTTAACGATTATAAAGATACATTAAAAAGCCGATACACCCAAAACGAGTCACTGTTTGGTGCGGATTTTGGTCCAGAGGCATAATTGGGCCATTTTTCTTTTTTTTGGCCGTTACAGTCAATGGCGATCGTTATCGGGCCATGTTGAACGAATTTTTGTTCACAAAAATTGAAGAGGAGTATATTGGCAACATTTGGTTTCAACAGGACGGCGCTACGTGCCACACATCCGAAGCTACACTCGATGTTTTGCGCCCTGTTTTTGAAGATCGCATTATCAGCCGCAGAGCTGATGTCGTTTGGCCACCTCGGAGCTGCGATTTGACACCGTTGGACTATTATTTGTGGGGTGCCGTAAAAGATAAGTGTTACGCCGACAAGCCAGACACAATTGACGCTTTAAAGGACAATATTCGTGAAGCCATTGGTGAAATACAGCTGCACACAATCGATAATGTGCTTAAAAATTGGACCGATCGTGTAGGCTACTGCATGGCCAGCCGAGGCAGCCATTTGAATGAAATTATTTTCCATTATTAATATATAATGTCATGTTAGTTCGAGATGTTTTATGCGCACCTATAGATAGTCCAAATCTTCTTATGTGTGTGAATTTGTATACCTCGTCTAGAATTTTAAGGAAAATACCACTGTTATTTGAGTTTCGTCATTTTACTTTGTATGGTTAACGTGAACCTGTTTCAAGATGCATTAAATTATTTAACACTTACTGTTCAGAGCTTGATATATCTTTTCCCAGAAATACATTTAAAAATTCTTTAATGTTTATTCTTAATCATTAAAATGAAATTATTTTATCGTTATTATACATTATTCACAAATTTATTTTCTTGTTAGTTTTTAAGTTTCTTTTATAAATTTTCATAATCTCTTGATGACAAAATCGTAGATTAAATAAATAAATAAAACTCCGTATGAAGCATGGCATAATCAAAAGCCGTCTGTGGGTCACCTCAGGATCTTCGGGTGTAATGCTATCAAATTAGATAAGCGTCTTGGTAAGTCGAAGTTTCAAGCAAGAGGCATTGAGTGCATCATGGTAGGCTACTCGAAAGGCATATAGACTTTATAAACCGAGGTCGAGAAAAATATTTAAAGTAGAGATGTAAAAGTTTTGGAGGGCTCTGTAAATATTGGTTCAAACTTTAATATAGATCTTACATTTGATTTGTTAGCAGAAAAAGATGAGCTACCTGAGAAGACGGAAGCAGTACCAAAACATGATAGTTCCTCATCAGAAGAAAACTCTTTTACTTCGGATAAAATGGAAAGCGACAAAGAACAACATACTGAATTATCAGAAGAGCATGCAGAGGAAGTAACAATTCCGTGGACCCTTAGGCCAAGAAACAAAGATGTCAAGTATAACTGTTTAATGAATACCAACTTAAAATTGCGTGAATCTCCTACTTCAGGCGAATATGGTTTAACCCGACCAGATGCTGATAAGTGGTTACAGGCAATGCAAAGTGAGTACGATGAATTGGCCAAAATGCCAAAGAACCGTCATGCAATTAAGTCTAAATGGGTATTTACCATCAAGCAGGACAAGGCTTATATACGAGTATATATGATTATAATGAAACATTCTTCCCTGTAGTACGGTATTCAACAATTCGATTAATTTTAGCATTAGCTGTTGAATTCGATTTAGTAGTTAACCACATCTATGTCCCATCTGCTTACTTAAATGGAAAAACGAAGGAAGAAATTTATATTTAGCAGCCTGAGCAGTTCGTGGTTAAACCGGGAATGGTTTGTCAATTAAAGAAGGCGATTTATGGATTGAAACAATCAGGACGTGAGTGGAACAATAACTTGGATGTTACATTGAAGGAACTTGGTTTTAGTCAATGTAATGCTGACAGTTGTGTGTATACAATGAACACAAACGGACACAAAAATATTATTACGATATACATATGTACGTCGACAATTTCCTGATTGCTTGTTTAAGGAAGACCGACTTAGAAAAATTAAAACATGCAATTGGTCTCGCGTTTGATATAGTCGACTTTTTGAATCTCTTTTTGGGAATCGAAATCACTCGAGATGGCGAAACTGGTTCTATTTAGCTCTCTCTCAAAACCAATATATATGAAATCTCCTGGTTCAACATGATATGGTATCTTCAAGAAGTTGCAGCACGCCACTTGATCCGGGAGATAATTTGAGAAAATGCAACAAGGTGGACAACTTAAATTTGCAAGAAGGTGGATGCAACGCAATATCAATCACTGATAGAATGTTTGATATATTTAACAATTTCAACAAGGCCCGATATTCAGCAAGTGGTGAACAGATTAGCTCAGCTCAGTGTTGAACCTCATCAAGAGCATATGGCAGCTGCTAAACATCTTTTGAGGTATCTTGATCATACAATTAATTACAAACTTTCATTTAGGAAGACCGGAGAACCACTTAAGGGATTTCCTGATGCTGATGCTGGCAAACTGTATCAATGACAAAAAGTCGTATACGGGCTCTGCGTTTTTTCTCGCTGATGGAGCCATTTCGTGGGAGTCTCGTAAACAACACGGAGTATATGGCGTTAGTAGCAGCTACTAAAGAAGCGGTGTTCCAACGACGATTGATTGAAGACATTGGTTTCGGTTGTGTTCTAACAGGACTTACACAGTTGAACGGAGATAACTTAAGCTCACATCACTTAGTAAAAAATCCTGTATCCCATTCTAAGTCTAAACATATAGACGTTCAATTTCATTACATTCGAGAAATTTATAATAAAAATTTGATATCATTAAATTATGTTCCAACTAGTGATATGATTGCCGATGTACTTACAAAAATTTTGGTTAAATCAAAATATGTAAATTTAGTTTCAAAACTTGGACTATGTACCTAAATTATCTATTTTGAGGGGTAGTATTAGAATTTGAATTTAAGGCAATCTGGCCATTCTACCCTTTTTTCTATATTTTCTTATTTACTTCATTTCGCCAATGTATTTAACATTGATAGTATTCAACTACTATCTATGGTGTTCCCAAACGACAACATTTGATTTGTACTGCCATCTGTCAACCAATGTTCTAAGTAACTCGTAATGACCGAATCGGTAGCCTTGGTTCTCACCAAACCATTTCTCAAAAATAGATGGCGTTTTTTGCTGTGATTATTTCTTTATAGCTATCTGTTTCTTGTTCCGACACGGAACGGCGTAAGGATTATTTTCCGATGTTTTCTTCTGCATATTGTGAAGAAATAGACGGAAATAAAAAATAGTTTTCTGTTAGTTACACTAATGTGTTTGTTCCCAAACAGTAACATCATGCACTGAAACGTGTTTCATTTTTTCTAGGATGATTCAGAAATCTCAATAATACCCACTATCTTGTTTTATGGTAAAAAACA
The DNA here is from genome assembly GCA_949129095.1 of Volucella bombylans. NCBI lineage: Eukaryota > Metazoa > Arthropoda > Insecta > Diptera > Syrphidae > Volucella > Volucella bombylans. The sequence continues at coordinate 139,178,703 of OX422143.1, forward strand.
TAATGCTGAATTCATTAGGCCTATACCATCGGATAGTGAAGTATCTGTTCTTGACGATGACAATGTAGATACTGAATTTCAGATGAATGATAGAAGTGCTAATGCCTCTGAAGTTGAAGATGATTTTTCCGCTGATGATGATTGCCTCTTTTCCAGTATTTCCTTTCACACAACAAGAAGCGTCCAGTACAATTGACCGACGTCAATTCAGAGAACCAAGAAATTGAAGCGTCTCCCGCTGAAATGGAAGCAGACTCGTTCGAAAACAGAATCTGGAGAGTTTCTGGGTTCCGATATTCTACCCAAATTATTCCGGACATATCAATTTCTAGAGGAAGTTGTAGGAATGATAAATCTGTACAGCACACAGAAAAGACCTGATAGACCATTCAGGACATCAAAAGAAGAAGTTGAAAAATTTATTGGAATATTGTTTTGGATGTCTTTGATACGACAACATTCAAGCAGAAGATACTGGTCGGATGTGATTTCGGTAAACAGATTCGAAGAATTGAAGAGATTCTCACACTTCAATGATAATACTCGTAGTAAATCAATGAAGAACACAGTTAAAATACAATCCATTATTGACCAAATCCTGGGAGTAACAAAAACTATTCCAATGGAGGAAAGTCTCTCTGTTGATGAACAAATCATTTCTTTCAAAGGAACAACATCCCTCAAGACATATAATCCGAAGAAGCCCCATAAATGGGGTTATAAACTTTGGATCCTTTCTGGTGTTAGCGGATATTTTCCTATAATTTCGAGCTGTTCATTGGTAAGGAAAACAACCCACAAACTGATTCCGATTTTGGAGCAGCGAGCAATGTACTCGTAGTTGTTAGAATGTGTGAGATTGTACCTGATAACATACACCATAAAGTCTATTTCGACAATTATTTTTGTAGTCTGTATCTCATCGCATTTCTCCACAATAGAGGCATTGACACCGTTGGCACAGTGAGAATGAATAGGGTTCTGGATTGTAAGTTTCCAAGCGAGAAGGGTTTCTGCAGAAAGGTCGAGGGTATTATGAGGAACAACAGGTTACCTTGAATAATTGTACCATCAAAATGCTTCAGTGGTTTGACAACAGAATTGTTTCTTTGGCATCAAGTTTTGCTGGTAGTTTTCCCGAAGTGAAAGTGAAGAGATTTGTAAAAAGTCCAAAAAGGATATTTCTTGTCCGAATATAGTAACAGTTTACAATAAACTTATGGGTGGTGTCGATCTTCTAGACTCTCTGCTTGGACTTTACCCCATAAAATTAAGAAGTAAAAAATGGTACCATCGTCTACCATTTCATTTGCTTGATGTAATGGTTTGCAACTCATGCAAGTTCACAGAAGACTAACCGAGCTATACATTGTATCAGTTCAAACTTGAATTGGCACAAGTTTTGACAAGAAAAGGTGGACAAGGCACTCCAAGAGGAGGCCGTCCTCCATTGGAGTTGTCTCCTAATGTACAGAGGAGACAAACAGAAGATGTTCCCCCAGGTGAGATTATAAAAGACACAATAAATCACTGGCCAATATATTCAGAGAAAAGGGAATAAAGTACCTGGCTGCAAAGGGAAGAGTAGAATTTCTTGCGAAAAATGTAAAATTCACTTGTGTTTATGTGATAAAAAAACTGTTTCAAGTTTGAATTGAATCAGGTGAATTTTTTTCTATATCTTTTATGGTGTACTCGTATTTTTGACAAAACACACTTGAAAAAATAATTGCATTTGTTTTTGAAAAATTCATGCAATATAGGGTTAGCTAATTACTTGTATGTTATAATAAACCTCATTGAAATCGGATGTGTTCCGTTGGTCTTTTAACTTTTTTCTAACAATTACTCACAAAGGAAGACTAAATAATCTTATACAATAATTTGTAAGCCTTTACATTAAAAAAGGAAAAATTACAGGGAGAGAGAGAGAGTAGGCAAAGTTAATATTAAAAATAAAAAAAAAGTGAGATTTAAATATTGTTACGGAATTCCGACCACGCATTGCTCTATGTAGATGTAATAGGTGTATTAGTGTCGGTAAAGAAGTCTTTTATATGCCACTATTTTGTTAAACCAGTTTTTTTTTGGATTTTGACACTTGTCGAGAAGAAGTGACTTTTTCCTTCTGTCTTCCTTCTTCTTCTTCCAACAAGTGCACAGTGGAGTTGCGATCATTAAAATAAAGATAAAATAATCCAAATATTTTGCAGAAATCTTTTTATTTTATAATTTAAAAGTTTTGTTATCGTCGCGAACACGCAACAATTGGTGTCAGGTGTGGGGTCTCGATCAACTCCACAAAATAGTTTTAATTTATTTTAACGCAATCACATGGACGCAGAGAAATTAAAGTTAGTGTTGGAGAAGTTGGAAATTCAGTCAAAACTTCTGACTGCCCAAGCATCACGAATAGAAGTCCTACACCAGTCTATAGCCGATGTAACATCTCGATTGGGAAAACTGGAAACCACTCAACAGGATTTTTTTTATTACACGCATAGAAGAACTTGCTAACCTTCTTTCTCCCGTTTTAGGTCCCGACATAGAAGTTTCTCCACCAGCAACCGATGATTATTTAGAAGTTGACCCATCAGCGGCACCTGTAATGCATTCTACGCATGTCCCAATAAATCCCAATACTTCTACTAATGCTAAAACAGCGGGAAAAGAGCTTCACCAACCAACTGTAGACGGTACAGCTCCGTTGTCCAACCAGTTAAACCACGGGAATTCGATGGGAAGACACCTTGGCGCTTATTATCTACATTTTGAAACTGTGGCTTAGAGTTAATGGATGGATGGGAAATTTAAAAGCGCTGTACTTAGCACCTTACCTTCGTGGAACTGCGTTAGTTTACTTTGAAACATTACCCACCGACATCAACTTCGATGACGAGTTCAAAAACCAAGAGAAACCTTGTCCTTGGCCGTGCGAGCAGAAGCGAACTTAATAGCAACCCGGCATAGCCGTCGTCCAATACGTGTTGCAGAGGTAGATTTCTACCAAACCAATGATAATGCGGCATCGGGAAACGGGGCTCAGGTAGTTTAGAGGAGCATAAACTGCCAATAAAAAGTCCACAAAATGATCCCAACAAAATACATCGGGGGAAAGAGAAAAATGTCTTGGGAACCATCAAATTTATTCACCGGACTGGATATGGTATTGTGAAACGTGATGATAATGGCGAAGTTGTATATATGTGGGATAGGTAGCCAGACCGACGTAGAGATACCCTACTGAATGTACGACAAACTTATACATAACACACACACATAACTACATAGAAGACGCATACAATTCATACCCAAAGACGACGGAACAGTAAAATCATTCGTCGCCAAACAAAACGAAGATCATACGAATTACAACAAAAACACAAGAGAACATCCGACTGAACGGGACATACAAAGTGCAAGCACACGACAGATAGACCGACGACACTGCGACCAACGAATAAACACACAGATCGAGACAAACAAGCCAAAGTCGACCGTTACCTTTTTTTTAATAAATCCAGCAAGCAAGTAGAGTAGTTTGGAGTAGAGTATCATTTGAACCTTTGTGCTGGCCGGTCGCTTATTGTTTTTCTTTTAAATAAACATAAAAGTAATTCGTTTTAATCTATGAGTTTTGGTTTCTTTTCCCACATATATACTACGCAGTGAATTCAGACGGGCCTCTAGTCTACGACAGGAAGGTTTGGCCGTTATCTTTGGTGTCAAAACAGCACAATTGGGTTCACGTGCTGTTAATTTAAAATCTTCCCCTACGAAGGAAAACCAGCAAGCCCTAACTCACGAGAGGCGGAGTTAGGGACGACATTGACAGCCTCTCCATCAGGAATGTTATTTATCCGCTCGACCAACAACCCAACTAATTTGTTTTTACCAGTCAACATCAACAATGTTTCCTGTCGAGGCATCCTCGATACAGGCGCTACCCGTACTATCATCCATCCTCGTCTTGTCCGGCAGATGGTCACCAGCCCGGCGATATCTTCTTCGCAAGCAATTATTCAGACGGCCACCGGCGAGACGACACCAGTAACAGGTGTTTTGCAAGCTTTGCTTCAAATTGGACAACACCAATTTCATCTACCAGTATACATAGCCGAAATAACCGACGACTGCATCGTGGGCCTAGACGTGTTACAAAAATGCTCAACCAAAATTGATCTTCAAAACCAGACCTTGCAATTGGACGGGGAAATTATTTCGTTGAAGGGATTCGCTAGAAAAGCGAACACCAATATTAATGCATTTTCTGAGTGTTGGCTGCGTCTAGCAACATCGGTACCCGTAGAGGAAATTGTTTTCTTCCTAACCAGCAATTTTCGATGGCTGATTCCATTTGTCAGGTATCTGGGGGCGAAATTTCATTGCGAATCACAAACACATCAGATCGGGCAGTCGTTTTGAAGGAGGATGACCTAATTATTCAAACTATTCAGTTGCCGAGCCGTCGAAAACGGAGAAACAGCAGAAATTGAAACAGAATTGCCCCTCAGCCTGAAAGAGATGATCGAGAAAACTACTTCCCACTTGACAACGGAGGAAAAGATAAGTTTAACCTCTTTACCTTCTCGAAACATTAAACTTTTTTTAGGATTACTTGGCTGGACTTCGCTCACTCGACACCGTGTTGATACTCAAAACGCAACACCGATTAAACAGCCTCCTAGAAAGTTACCCATCAGAACATGCAACAACAAAACATTGTTCAGTGCTTCAGAAGTCCTTGGAGTTCACTAGTGGTTCTCGTACAAAAGAAGGACGGGTAGCTTCGCTTTTGTATCGACTACCGAAGACTCAATGAGGTAACAAAGAAAGATTCAGACCCGTTACATAGAATCGACTTGACTCTAGAAGCACTCGGAGGGCCGTCCTGGTTTTCCACTCTAGATCTACGCTCAGGCTACTGGCAAGTGGAACTAGACCCACAGGATGAGGAAACGACGGCGTTATCCATCGGAACTGGTTTGTACGAGTTTAATGTTATGCCTTCTAGGTTGACCAACGCTCCTGCCACCTTCCAAAGGCTACTGGAGGGACTTCCGCATACAGTATGCCTAGCATATTTGGCTGATGTAATCATTCACGGCCGAACATTCGCCGATTTATTAAGACATTTGGAAACGGTTTTTGAACGTTTAAAAAGCGCTAGTCTGTGTCTAAATCCTGAAAAATGCTGCTTAGCGAAACAAGAGGTCCGATTTTTGGGACATATCGTGTCGAAAAAGGGCATTGCTGTTGATCCTGAAAAGGTTTCCGCAGTGCAGAAGTGGCCAAAACTACATAATAAAACTGAAATTCAGTTCTTTTTAGGACTTTGTGCATATTATCGCCGCTTTATTAAGAATTTTTCTGACATAGCGAAACCTTTAATACAATTAACTGAGAAAAGAAGTTCCTGCGAGTGGACTGAATACTGTGAACAATCATTCGCCCAATTAAAGCTGAAATTAGTCAACACACCGATTTTGTCACAACCGACTGAAAATGACGAATTTATCTTGGATACGGATGCCAGTCATTTTGCCTGTGGAGCTATTTTGTCACAGCTTCAGAAGGGACAAGAAAAAGTCATCGAATACTACAGCAAAACTTTTACAAAGCCCGAAAGAAATTATTGTGTCACCAGGAAGGAACTGTTAGCCGTGGTCAAAGCCACCAATCATTTTCAACCTTATTTACTAGGGAGACATTTTTTACTCAGGACGGATCACAGTTCTTTACGTTGGCTCACAAACTTTCGGGAACCGGAAGGTCAGAGGGCTCGCTGGTTTGAGTTGCAAGAGTTCGATTTTTCTGTGGAACACCGACCGGGATGCAAACACAAAAATGCGGATGCTCTCTCTCGCCGTCCTTGCGAAGAGTACAACTGTTACCACTGTATCAGGTTAGAGAAGAAAGATTAACTATTGATTCGAACAATCGTTTTGGAAGATATGGCAGCGAAGAAGTCAGCAGACCTCGAAATTTCCATCGTCAAAGGGTGGGTGCAACAAAATCAATCTCAAAGCATACACTGGGGTATGTTCGAAATGTTGGAGTATCGAGATGGCATATTACACCGCCGCATCAGCACCTCATATGGTAAGGCTTATCAAATAATCATTCCCGTGTCTTTCCAGCTGGAAATTATGAAAGCAATGCATGACAGTTCGACCGGCGGACACTTTGGTGTGCACAAAACCCTGGCTAAGCTCAAGCAACGTTATTACTGGGTCGGATGTTCAAGGGATGTTGAAAGGTTCTGCAATGGGTGCGCTATTTGCCAGAAGCGAAACAAAATAACATCCCGGGCACCATTACAGCCGGTCTATGTTGGAGCACCGTTTGAACGAGTGGCAGTGGACATTCTTGGACCATTACCGGTTACGGAGCAACGCAACCGATACATTATGGTGTTTTGCGACTATTTTACCAAATGGCCAGAGGCTATTCCTCTGCCTGACCAGACAGCAGAAACAGTGGCTGAAGCACTCATAGTCCATGTCTTCTCTCGATTTGGAGTTCCCCAACAATTGCATTCAGACCAGGGGAGGAATTTTGAATCAGCAGTGTTCGAAAATGTGATGAAGAAATTCGGGGTCGATAAAACCCACACCCGCTTTACACCCGCAGTCTAATGGAATGGTCGAACGTTTTAATCGGACGCTTCTTAATTACCTTGCCAAGTTCGTTGATGAAAATCAAAGAGATTGGGACGCCTATCTTCCCCTTCTTCTTATGGCTTACAGAACTGCAGTTCATGATGCAACCAAGGATACACCAGCGTTTTTGACTTTTGGTCGGGAACTTCGTTTACCTGTGGAGCTTTTGACTGGCTCTGCTCCTGATCAGCCGACCAGTATTCCAAATTACATCGAAGATCTAACCCAAAGATTGGAAACAGTCTATTCTTTCAACCGAGATCAGTTATTGCGTTATACACGGAAGATGAAGGATCGTTACGATATCCAAGCTAAGGCGAACCCATTCAACGAAGGGGACAAAGTTTGGCTTTATGCTCCTAAGAGGAAAAAGAGACTTTGCCCAAAGCTTCAAAATAATTGACAGGGGCATTATGGTGTTGTGGAGCGACTTGGTGACGTTCTTTACCGAATTACGAAAGAAGGAAGCAGGAAATCGATTGTGGTGCATCGAGATCGCCTTGCATGGTTCAAATGTCTCCAAAGTGGCTAGGAACAGCCACACAGCCACACTTTCAGCGAAGGCGGTAGTATTACGGAATTCAGACTACGCACTGCTCTATGTAGATTTAATAGGTGTATTAGTGTCGGTAAGCACTAACCTCTTAATTTGCAATATTGGCAATGAGCCCACTTTTATAACAAAAAACCGACAAGAAGTGTTAGATATTACTCTTGTCTCCGACAGCATCATCCAATGGCTAACAAACTGGATGGTATCGTCTGAACACTCCTTTTCAGACCATAGATACATCCAATTCAGTCTGAGTGATGCTCCCCCCCGCCAACGAGCTTTCCGGAACTACCGGAAAACTGATTGGACAAAATACAGAGGAATACTGTCGAAAACGATATCCTCTGAACTATCAAGTCCCCCGCGTGACACCAATGAGCTCGACATGAAAGTTAGGGAAATTACTCTGACTCTCAATAAGGCTCAATAAGGCTATGGCCGCTTCCTGCCCTCTTATTCAACCAAGAGGCAAGAAAAAGCCACATTGGTGGACATCGGCACTGGGACTGCTCAGATACGCCTGCAGAAAACTTTTCAACGCAGCAAAAAGCACAAGAAAAGTAACCGACTGGGACTAATATAAAGAATCCCTCAAATTATACAAAAAAGAACTGAGGAAGGCAAAGCGACAATATTGGAGGTCATTCTGCGACAAAATTACAGAAACCTCTGAGGCATCGCGGCTAAGAAAAATCCTCTAAACAAATCCTATGATGCCCAGCTGTTTGAAAAAAACCGATGGCTCTTGCACAACCTCAAGTGATGAATCACTCAACCTGCTTCTGGACACCCATTTTCCAGGTAGCTCCCAACTCGCGGCCAGTAGCAGCCCAAACAGGCCTACTGTAACCGTGACCAAAATTCATGGTCTGATTACGAGAGACAAACTGCTTTGGGCGCTGCATGGCTTCAAACCATACAAGTCTGCTGGTCCGGACGGTATTATACCTGCCGAGCTACAGAGGTCCTCCGATATTATTCTACCAATGTTGGAGAATATTATGAGGAGCTGTGTTGAACTTATCCACATTCCACTGAGAAGTCAATGTAGTATTCATTCCCAAGGCTGGAAAATGTTCTCATGTAGTCCCAAAGGACCTCAGACCTATAAGTCTATCATCATTCCTTCTGAAAACTTTAGAACGACTGATTGATATCCATATTCGAGCTAAAGTTGATCCAAGATTTCTGTCTACGGCTCAACATGCCTACTGTAAAGGAAAGTCGGTGGACACGGCTTTGCACTCTCTGACTAGCCACATCGAACGATCCCTACAATATAAGGAGTACACAATGGTTGCTTTCCTAGACATAGAGGGCGCCTTTAACAACGTCAACACATCCGCAATCACGACTGCGCTGTCAACTCTGCAGGTAGACGGCTCACTTGGGGAGCTGATTAGTCTAATGCTAAAAAGCAGGATAATCAACTCCAAACTGGGTGAGACTTCTGCTAAAAGATGTGTCAGAAGAGGTACGCCGCAAGGCGGTGTCCTCTCTCCCCTTCTCTGGAACTTAGTAGTTAACGAACTACTGATATACCTGGAAGCGGGTGGTAGGAGAGTGATTGCCTATGCGGATGACGTTGCCATAGCCGTCTCAGGAAAACATCTAAATACCATTAAAGAACTCCTCCAAGTAAATCTCAACAGATTAACCCGCTGGGCAGATCGCTGTGGATTGGGAATAAACCCCCATAAAACTGATCTTGTCCTCTTTTCCAGGAAATATAAAATTCCAATCATAGACCCTCCTTCAATAAACGGTACCAGTTTAGTTTTCTCCGATACAGCAAAGTATCTGGGTCTCATTTTTGATAGGAAACTAAACTGGAAACCTAACATTCAAGAAAGATTCAATAAAGCTACAATAGCTTTATTCTCTTGCAAAAAAGCCATTGGGAACAAATGGGGCTTTCGACCTCGCATAACCCACTGGCTATACATCTCCGTCATAAGACCGACACTTACTTACGGGGTGGTTGTCTGGTGGACGGCCTTGGAGGATGCAGTCAACCGTATTAAACTAAGCAGAGTCCAGTAGCGTGTTCCAGGCGGAAATTTTGGCGATTAAAGAAGCTCTGTCCTGGCTGAAGAAAAACGTGATATCTGCAAAGGATATCCGCATATTTTCGGATAGTCAGGCCGCCATCAATTCCCTGGACTCGGTCTCATTATATTCTAAAACCGCCCTTGAAATCCGATCAGCTCTTATGGAGATGGCAGAGCAGTTCAACATTCACCTTTGTTGGGTGCCGGGCCACAGAGACATTCCAGGGAACTGCAGAGCCGATGAACTCGCCAAAATTGGAACCACTCTACCTATCCTACCGGATAAAGGTAGTATAGGTATACCAATTGCTACGTGCAAACTAACACTAAAGCTAGATGCCAATAAAAGAACAGATCTTAGGTGGATTGCTGGACAAACATGTCTAGCGACCAAACAGATCTGGCCAAGGCTGGATCTGAGTCGATCTAAGTGTCTGATCCTTTTAGATAGAAAACATCTCAGCGCCATAATAGGTGTCATTACCGGACACTGCCTCATAGACAAGCACGCAAGAAGGCTTGGCGCTTTTACTAACGATTTCTGTAGAAGCTGCATGGACGAGGAAGAGGAGGAGACAATCCCCCACCTACTCTGCACATGCCCAGCTCTCTCTCAGAGAAGGAAGCTTCATCTAGGAGCTTTCTTCTACAACGACCTAAACGATCTAGAAAAAATAGACGTTAACAGTCTCCTACGCTTTATTATAAGCTCAAACTGGTTCCAGTACTAAGAAGATCATAGATCCACGTGGCATCACAATGGGCCAATAGGCCTAAGTGGGTTGGTATTTCCAACAGCCACTCTTACCTAACCTAACCTAGTGTCGGTAAAGAAGTTTTTTATATGCCACTATTTTGTTAAACCAGTTTTTTTTTTGGATTTTGACACTTGTCGAGAAGAAGTGACTTTTTCCTTCTGTCTTCCTTCTTTTTCTTCCAACAAGTGCACATTGGAGTTGCGATCATTAAAATAAAGATAAAATAATCCAAATATTTTGCAGAAATCTTTTTATTTTATAATTTAAAAGTTTTGTTATCGTCGCGAACACGCAACAATATTATAAAACAGAAAAAGTAGAAGATAAATTCATAAGTTCATAGGGAATACATAAAGAGTTGAAAAACACGTTCATATAATTTTGTGCATATTAGATTGTAGTTAATAGTGCGAGTAAGGACAACTTAAATTTATTCGTGATTGTCATTCTTCTCAGGTCAATGGGAAGAGAGTTCCAGAGCCGGTTAACTTGAACAAAGAAATGACGCTGAGAAGTAAGACAAAGGTATCTTGCTTGAACTAACGAAAACGGTCTGTGCGAATGCGAAAACTGAAGCTTACGAGTATTAAATAGATAATCTGGCTCTCGAGTTTTTAAAAGGTTATACAAAAGACATAGCGATTTTTATTTTAGTATGCTGAGGAAGGAGCAACCAGTTATTTGAATAGAAAAGTGAGAGATATGAAAAAGATCTCGCCGCCGTAAGGTAAAGTTGGTAAAAGAAGAGTTTTTGCTAAAATTAATTTAGTTTTCGTTGGTAGAAGATGTTGAGTAACCCATAGAGTACGAAGCCCACTACAAACTTTGCCGATGATAGAATTAATGTGAGTATCCCAAGAGAGATTCGAATTAAAAGTCACACTAAGGTTTTTAGCGGAGACAGCCCACTCTATTGGCACTGGATTGATATGAACAAGCTGAAGGCCTGAGAGATCAGGAGCTCTAGCAAGATCTTCGTTTAGGAGGTCTATATTAGAGTTTGTTTCATTAGTAGGGCAGCTTATCATAAGTTGTACATCGTCAGCGTACATATGGATTTTGCAGTGTTTAACAATGTTTGGTTCACGTATAATGAGAAAAAGTAGGTCCAAAGATTGATCCTGGTGGCACTCCACTCTGTACATTTAAGAAACTCGAACAATTCTCACCAATGCAAACACACTGTATTCTTTCAGACTTGATAAGAGCTACCATTAATATCAGGGCAGTGTGATATTAGTTGTTACGAGATCTTCATTATTTAAGTAGCAACGAATTTGTTTTAGTGCTAACTTTTCAAAGGCCTTCGACAAGTAAGGCAGAATAGCGACTGGCCTGTATTCAACTGTATTCCTCATTCCTTTTTTGGGGACCGGGGACTATTTTTACTCGTTACCATTCAGAGGGAAAGGTAAAAGTAGTGAATATACTATTAAAGAAGTGAGTAATGTGAGGAAGTAAATAAGGTAGAAGCAGTTCCATAAACTTTGGGCTAAGATAGTCTAGACCAGAAGCATTGGATTCTATTGAAGCAAAAAGCCCCTTCAGTGTCATTTGCAGTGTTATACTCTGGGGAAGCAGGGCTGCAAGAAGGATTGCCGTATGAGGAGATGAAATTCAAGTTCAACTGGTCACAGTTAACATCAGTGGTGACTACGATATTTTTCCTACCAATGCCTAGTTCGCGAAGATTCTTCCACATGTTCGTATAGTTTCCCGGGGTAGATAGGTTGCACTTGTGATTATAAAAAGCTTTTTTGACAGATCTGATTTTCAAGACAACTTTGTTGCACAATGAACGACATTCATTTCGGAATTCATCGAGACGAAACCTCCTCCACTTTCCATAGGCAGCTTCACGTTGGACTATGAGTTTTTTTTTATGTAAGACCTAAACCATTGAGGGGACTTAGATGTACGTACTATTGCTTGTAGGGGGATGTTGTTTTCATATAGCTGTAACACATGTTGGTGTAGGAACATAACTTGGTCATCAACAGAGGGCATGTATAAGATGTTGTCTGAACATATTCGATTAACGTCGGAAAGCAGATTAGTATAATCTATGTTATTATAGTCACGGTAAAATCTGGGGTGCTGTTAGATACGAGGGGCGTTCAACATATTCTCGGTATCGGGGTGAAGCTATAGTTCTATATATAAATTGACTCATTTATCAAGTAATACTATTATTTTAGTGCATTCATGTAAAATTTCATATAAATGTGATTATTAATTCGCGTTTTATCTCTAGTTAAACAGAATTATAATGGCAACTGAGACGATGATGGTGAAAATTGATCATCGCGCTGTAATTAAATTTCTCACTAAGCAAGGAAAAAGTCAAAAAACTATTCATGAAGAGATGGTGGCTGTTTACCAGGGTTCCGCACCTTCATTATCAACTGTGCAAAAGTGGTCAAGTGAGGCAGAGAGAGCATTGAAGATGACCCCCGCTCCTGCGCCCCGGCTACTGCTTGTACGGGAGAAAGCATCAAAGAAGTCGAAAAACTTGTTCTTGAGGATGCCCGAATAAAGGTGAAAATGATGGCAGAGATCACCAAGCTTTCAATTGGTACCATTCACACCATTCTTCATGACCATCTTAACCTTTCAAAGATCAGTGCAAGGTAGGTGTCACGAATGCTCACAGCGCCTCAGAAAAAAGTGAGAATCGCATGCTGTAGAGAGCTTTCGGAGATGTGTAGTGAGAACGCGGACGGTGTTATAGATCGAATTGTTACTGGGGACGAAACATGGCTCCAGTACTATGACCCTGAAAGCAAACAAGAGTCCATGCAGTGGCATAAAAAAGGAACAGACCCCCCGAAGGAGTTCAAAGTCACTCCGTCTGCCGGGAAGCTCATGGCCACAGTTTTTTGGTACTCAAAAGGAATCTTGCTCATTGAGTACAATGTTGATGAAACCATCAACGCCACATTCTACGCTGCCACTTTGCATAATTTGCGGGAGGAAATTAAAAAGAAAAGACGGGGTAAACTCGCAGCGGGTGTGTTGCTTCTTCATGACAACGCTCCTGTTCACACGGCGCGAGTTTCCAAGGCTGCTGCGCGAGATTGTGGTTTCGAAGAAATCCAACACCCACCCTATAGTCCAGACCTTGCCCCTAGTGATTATTTCCTGTTTCCGGATTTGAAAAAATGTCTTCGTGGAAAAAGATTTTCGGATGATGAAGAACTCAAGTCGGCAATAAATGGGTATTTTGCAGAGAAAGAGGAAATTTATTTTTTTGAGGGTTTAAAAAAGATGTAACAAATGCATTGATGTTAGGGGATTATATTGAAAAATAAAAACAATTTAAATTGAATTCGTACTTTCCTTCATATCGATACCGAGAAAATATTGAACGCCCCTCGTAGCTCTATGTTAAGTGATAAGTATATCAAGTCATACCTAGAAAACCCTGGGGTACAGATTTGGTCATAAAAAAGCAGGTTAGAAATGTTACCAACAAGGAAAACGTTAAGAAGGGGACATGAGTCTTCCAAGTAGAGGGTGGGAATGCTTGGGTTTGCCTTGAAGGGCCGAAAAAACATTTCCCTAACCCTGACAGTCACTTTATAGCTCGAATCGTACAATGCCTTTTTCTTTTGGTTTGATACTCTTCATTCTATGTGAGATGAAGAACCTCATTCCAAAGAGAATAGTGTTTGTGATCATATCAGCAGAGGCATCTACATTTAAAGAAGTCCACACCAACTGGCTTTCTTGTATTGGCATACTCTTTTACGAATCTTTTCTCGAACTGTGTGGTCGGTGTACGGGAAATTAGCTGATGTGACACAATGGTCCGACGAGCCTAGAGGGGATAGCACATCGACCTTGAAAAGGGTGTTTTTCTTAGAGGTTTGGTTTGAACAGTTTAACAATTGAAAGTTGATTTGTGGTTAGCAGGTTTTGCTATTTTATGATGAATAGATTAACGTCAGAACAACGGATGCAAATTGTGCAAATTTATTTTGAAAACCATGGTTCGGTTCGCCAAACTTATCGTGTGCTACGTCCATTTTACGGTCGACATAATCGTCCATCTGTGCAAGTTATTCGGAACACGATGAATCGTTTTTGGTTAAAAGGATATGTAAACTAGCAAAGCTGCCAAATTTTAAGTGGAGAAAACCCAGAACCCTTGGTCGAGACACCCTTACAAACATTAAAACTCACTGTTTGGTGTGCTTTATGAGCTGGTGGAATCATTGGCCCATATTTCTTTAAGGATGATGCCGGCCAGAATGTTAACGTCTTCTTCGCCTTATTTGTTCTTCAGCTGAATGGCATTGACGTGACAGAGGTTTGGTTCCAATAAGATGGCGCAACATGCCACACCGCACGCGACGCCATCAATATAATGCGGGAAACATTTGCTGAGCGCATAATTCCGCGTAATGGACCTGTGATCTGGCCTCCACGATTATGTGATCTCACACCTTTAGATTACTTTCTTTGCGGGTATTTGAAGTCACTAGTCTATGTCAATAAACCAGAGACATCGGACGATTTGGAAGTCAGCATTCACGGTGTTATTGCTAATATACAGCCCCAGTTGCTCGATTAAGTTGTCGACAATTGGACTTCACGATTGTGAATCATTCGAGTTAGCCGTGACACGCATATGCCCGGTATCATATTTAAGCACTAATCGCATAAAATTATCTATTAAATAAAGCTAACATCATAGACATTGACGTTAGATTCAAGAGTTTTATTTCATATTGAATTTGTATACCTATAAAAAAAACACCCTTTACTTATCACGGTGAGAAGTTAAAAACAAGTCCAGGGTGTTGACGGTATGACTATAAACGTCTGGTATTCGCATGGGCTCATTTAGCAGCTGGGTCAACTTTTTCTCCGCATCGAAGATCTCAACACACCGTCATTTGGGTGTTGTCTGTCCAGAATGTCGAAAACACTCAGAATTGTGTATATTGAAATCGCCCTTACTAACGATTTCAATATGAGGATACTGGGATACAATTCTTTGAATGGAGTCAGACAGCGTACCAAACTCGTTAAAGGTCGCAATTGCTGTCCAGTTTGGGGCTTCTGTAAATAAAGCAGTAGTGGATAATTTGTTTATGGAGATGGAATTTTAACCACAGGAAATTGAATTCCGTATTGGAACAGGGACTACATCGTGGTGGAGTTTGGTAAGCTACATCACTACGCATGTATTGTAGATGGTGAGACCGCGGTGGAGAGAGAATAGCGGTGCTAGTTCGTAGCCAGGCAGCTTCAGATCAGCGTGATATGAGCGGTGTGAACGGTGTGACCTGTGTTTCATTAAGTGCCAAAACCGCTGGTTTGTATTTACAAACGTGGACGTACGCAGAAAAGTGATTACTTTTTAACTGCGTACAGTGACAAGCAAACTGCACCTGAGGTTCTCTTGCCCCACTAAGAACCAGTTCAAACTGAGTCGAGAAAGCAAGGAATCTCCGAACGTAGTCGAAAAGCTAAATTCTCAGGGTCTCGTTTGGATCCCAGGTCACAACGGGATTACGGGAAATAACATCGCCGATAAACTTTCTAGACATGACATATGGGACAATTTCTAAGACCTAAAATTGTTGGCTTACATATGAATAAAGCTGCATATGGCATTACTCTTCAGGATACCGGCAGTCCGAACGAATGCCTTCCGACCCCTCTGAGAGTTTAACCACTTCCCTGTTTTTAACATAACGAACTAACTCTGGGACTCTCCTCCGCTGAAGCTGCAGGTACTTATCGCTGATGTGATGAGTTCTGGTACTGAGCGCACTTCATAATTGAAGCCTTCACTCATCTGAACCCATCTAATGGGCTAATCCTTCTGCCCCAGATGGTGGAAATAGTCCTAATTGTGTTGCCTTGAAAAGGCCAAAACTCCTCTATAAGATTCCATACAAATATCAGTTACCCTTCGAAACACATATCCCCCGCCATTCAAGATAATATACGAATATTTAAGCTTACATCTCAAATCAACCCTGATATCATTGCTCAAGGATATTTACTAACCACCACCAAACTAAAACGCCAGCGCAAGCTATCCTTGGCAAACTAAAATATTTACAATGCACTCGAGCAATATACTTTTCTGCATCACACGTATCCTTATATAGAAGTTTTAAAGCATCAGCAGTCATTTCTTCTCAGAAACGAAAGGATCTGCTATTTACATTTTCCAACTTCCCTCTATCACATTTGAACTTAATGTCACCCCGATCCTTGGTAAAATGCAAATAGAAGGCAAAACAAATACACCATCAGTAGCACATTTGAATAACTTCCTTAATGCACCTTAGACCTAGTAAAACAAAATAACAACTCTGAACTCTAAAGTATACTAAGTACTGGGTACAGAGTACTGAGCATTGAGTTCCCTGGTTAAGAATTGACTCAACGGATACTAACATACGTCTCCGTGCATGTACTGTCGCATCTCGAAGTCTTTCATTCAGCTTATTTGCACGAAAATCGAATTTGAATGCTATTCTCTAGATCCTTGTAAAATATAAATTCAATTGTTTTGTCGGGGTGTAGTCGTTTGTATGAATACATATGAGTATATGTACTATAAGGGTATAGCCCTGCTTATGGTGATGTTAAACCAGGAACCATCCGCATTATTCAAAACCGTAACACATGCTTTAAATTGCATCAACAGCAATACACTTTGCCTACAAAGGATAAGTATACATACAAGTATACATCCCTAATTCGTTGATTCGTTTGAGAAACACCATCATCTAGGACGAGGCATCCTGTGAATGTTGAATAAACTGAACTGAAGTCGAAAAAGTGTTTTCAATAATTCATCAAGTCGAAAGGGAACCGGATTGAGGTTTTTATGTCCTTCCTTCAGCATTGAAATATAAAATGGAAATGGAAATGGAAATAACTTAACTCTGAAGAAATTCGAAACTCATCACTACTCATACCACATGAGGGAAGTTGACTATGAAACAGGACTACCAGCAGAACTATGAGTAGGATTTCAAGTAGATTGATTTTCATTTTCATTTCAAAGAAAATGATCAGATTATCATCGGTAGCTGATAAGTTAGCACTTTGCACTAAATAAGGGGACTGATTGTATGACTTGTACTGGTCCCGGTCCCAGTCGTCGTCTAGGTACCGGCTCTGAAACTGATATGAAATAACAAAATTCCTTTCATGTTGACCTCTTGACTTTTGACACGTGTGGACTTTCTCGTAATACAACAACAATATCCGCACCTTTTTCCACCCTCAGTTGTAAATTTTCTAATTTTTCTAAAGAAATTCGTTTCCGTCCCAAAGATCGGATGAGTGTGTAGTGTACTCGTATATCTAGATAGCACTTGCTGGTTAAAAGGAAAACAATTTTAACGAATTTCAATTTATATTCAACCATCATCAAATTTCAGTTGAATTTTACGATGCCTATGCTTGCAGATGAGGTCGATCCCTTGCGACAAACTATGAGGATGATGAGTCGGAATTTAATGATTATAATCGTGCTTCCTTGAGGAAGGATCTTTAGGTGCTGCACTATACAAATCATACTCGTATATAGAGCAAAATAAGCATCACCAGGGGAGCATCATCTTTTGTTGGTCCACTTTATGTTGATGGCAAGTCGTTCGATTTAAGAGATTGCCTCGAGAGTTAAGGTAGAATGAAAGGTACACATCATCATTGGGGGATATATTAGTAATTCGACGCACTCAAAGGGTTAGAGTAGGTAGTGAAAAGGAATAGTGTGGCTGAATGAAATTGAGCTTTCCTAAATGAAATGAAATGAATTTATAAATGATTTGAATGATGTAATACGTGTGCTTGGTTACGAGAACGATGCGATCTAAGGATTTTAAGCGGGAGAACGTCTCCCGAGTCTCACTACTCGTATTTATGGCATGCCAACTGGATTACCCAGTGGAATAGTTTTGATTGAAAGAATTCGTCTACATAGTGGAGGTCGTAAATGTGTTCGACTCTTATGAAGGCAGTTTTCCACAGGATCTCTGTGTGTATTTTGAAATTTTGAAGGTCTGATGTGTTCATTTCAAGGTGTGAGCCTATGAAATCCTTTATCGAATTTGTTATCAACACAATTTTCATTGCCCTGAAAGAATTCCTCATCATTTCTATTCTGGTATAACAAAGAATTACATGAAATCCGTAACATGAGAAATAAATTATGGCAAACTTTGAGAAATAAATGCCAAAGGAAAAGCGGTCCAAATTAAAACTCGGCAGACATCCTCTGAGGATCTTGAAATAATGGTGGATCTATTTGCTCAATTCTTTAGCCAGTCGTTTGCTAACCACTCCGAAGACCCCGATTAGCATTACTCCTCCTACTTGGGCAGTTGTCCCCAAACATCATTTAATGCGGCGGACATTACTCTAGAATTAGTAAGAGAAAGATTACTATGCTTGTTCGGAAGGTCTGCCCGCCATAATTTCAAAAGGATATCTGAATTAATTGTCACAACCTGCTGGAAAAATGCATAAAAATTCCTTCGCCATAAAAAAAGGCCGAAAAGGTGGAATCCTCAATTCGAGAGCATTATATATATATGACTCAATATCCTTTCGAATAACCAACACGCGTTCTTTAAAGGTAGATGGACAACCACAAACGTAACAGAATTCGTATCAAGTAATCTGGGCATTCTAGAAGATGACAAAGAAGTTGATGTAATCACTACCGATTTCGGTAAAGCCCTCGATAAAATTTCGCATAAAGTCATCCTTGTCAAACTAAAGCTTTTTGCCCCTCAATTAGATTTTATCACAGATAATAAATCTATACAGATTACAGTCTCATTCCTGTAGAAAAAAATGGTTCACTTTTTGTCGGCTAGCCGACACTCGTTTAGCCGACACGAGCTTTCGGAGTAATATAAAGCTTTTTTATTTCCGCTCTTTCTTGCTTTGTTTACTGAGAGATTTTTTTTTTCTCACCACAAGTTGATGGCAGTGGCAAAAGGAATATGAAAAACCAGTGCAAGGGGTTTGCGGGAAGGGGTATGAAGATTTGGCTGTTTGTTTTCATTCGACTGCAATAGGAAATTATGTAATTTTTCATGAATTGGTATTTTGTTTGAGCGTATGGGTGTGTATGAAAGAAAGAACAATTCAAAGGCGGAAAAAGTCGAATATTTCTTTACATTTTGTAATTGAAGTTTGACGAGCAAAATATTATTCGTGTTATTAATATGCAGTGCATGTAAATAATAAGTAATTGAATTGAATTGAAGTGATAATTAAAGTGCACAGGTTAATCTATAAAATAGGTATGTATCTATTTTTATTTCTATATATTTTATCCATATACTCGTATGTATTACTTGATATATATATATCCACTAAATTTTTATATAAAACAACTAGAGTGTTAGATCCTAGATATACATACATACATTCATAAAAATTTGAATTTGCCGCCAATCGCGGTGACCACCATATTTATTATATGCGATGTTTTTAAATTATGTAGAGAATACCACTTACTTATCATGCCACATTTTGTAATAAAGTTAGTTGCTTGAAGAACTCATTATCAAATAGATTGCCTTTTCTTTTGCTCGTGTCGCTCGCTCTTTTCGCTCCACTCGCTACAGTAATTTTTCCTTAGTCTATATCCTTGACTCGATAATCTAACAGTGTCTAACTTATCATCAACTAAGATTCATCTATTAATCAAAGATAGAAATCTCGAGTTGACGTTGCAAAAACCCTCGCAACGTACATTTTTGGCGCCCAAACGTAAAAAAAAAAAAAAAAACACCCAAACTACAAAAAAAAAAACAATTTTGCAATTCTTCAAAGACATTAAAGTATCACATAAAGACAATTAAGAAGTGCAAACATAAAACATCATAGTGAATAGCGGTTCGGTAATCGGTTTCGCGTGGACAAGTGCATAGGTACCATATAACCCACCAGAGAAATCAGGAGAATCGAACAAACATCAAAGGAATCGGATCAAAAAAAAAAAAAAAAATCCAAAAACGAAAGGAACCACATGCGGGTAGATAAGTATCATCTCCCATTCAGGTACGTGATAAATAGGTTTTCAATCGAACGTGCGCTTATAAGAGTTTGGTCTATGACTAAAAAAAAAAAAATAAAAAAAAGTTAGGAGTATTTAATCCAGACAACTTATGAATAAACGCACTTTCGACGGAAGAGCGGTATGCATGCAAGCAACATAATTATCTATACATATTATATACTCGTATAAAATACAGTTTGTCAAGAAAGTGTTTTCACAAGTACAATGTATGACAATGTATCTTTTAGCGTTGTAATTACAGATACTTCCGGAATATTTTTTCAATTTTTTCTTTTGGAATTGCAATTAACACATACTTAAGCATAAAATACCATAACAAAGTACTTCTTATAGCACAAAAACAACCACAAAAAAAAACAAAACAGCAAAAAACAACAAAAAACCACTGTCAAGAAAGTGTTTGCAATTTCATTTCAATTCCATTTTCGCAGCATATGCACAGTATCATGAAAGTACCGTTAAAGCGGTTTTTTATTTTTTGTCCTGTGACAGTCATAGGATATCGAATCCAATAATTTTAGTGATTCCTTTTCTGTTTCGAGTGCTTGACTGATCGTTTTAGTTTTGTTTAAATATGCCTGGCCAAAGAATTTCGCTGGACGTAAAACAATTAATTTACTATAACCACTACAAGGGCAAAAGTGTGCGAGAAATTACGGAGATGTTTGGTATATCCGGAAGAACTATATACAACATCATTAATCGGGCAGAACGTGAGAATCGTTTGGATCCTCCAATAACAAATGGTAGGCCAAGGAAGCTAACGGACAGAAATGAGCGTTTTCTGCTAAAAAAGGTGAACGATAACCCTCGAATATCAATAAGGGCCTTGTCATGGGAGATCAGCCAAGAATGTGGTGTACAAGTATCGCATGAAACTATACGGCAAGTACTAAAAAAGCACAAATACACATCAAGAGTTGCACGGAAAAAGCCACTGCTTTCATTGCAAAATATAGAAAAGCGCTTTTTGTTCGCATCGACGTATAGCACCGAACCAAATGAAGACTGGGATGATGTTATATTTTGCGACGAAACGAAAATAATGCTTTACTATAACGAAGGACCGAAACGAGTATGGCGTCAGCCCTTGAAAGCTCTATGTAATAAAAACATAATTCCTACTGTGAAATTCGGCAAATTATCTGTGATGGTATGGGGGTGCATATCCATCAGAGGCGTCGGAGACATTGTCTTCATTGAAAACACCATGGACGCGAAACAGTATCTAGGCATTTTGCGAAATCATTTGCTCAGTAGCGCCATAAGCTTTGGTTTTAATTGCAACAATGAGAACAGAAAACCTAAATTCAAATTCTATCAAGATAATGACCCAAAGCATAAAGAGCTAACGGTTAAGACGTGGCTGCTCTATAATTGTAGTAAAGTGCTAGATACACCAGCTCAGAGCCCCGACCTTAACCCAATCGAGAATATATGGGTACACCTGAAAAATAAAGTGGCAAAAAGGAGTCCGAAAAACAGAAACCAATTAATACAGTATATTAAGGAAGAATGGGCTAATATACCAACTAATTATGACGTAAGAAATTTAATTGGATCTATGCCAAGAAGACTAAAGGCAGTAATTGATGCTAAAGGTGGTCACACCAAGTACTGAAGTGTAATTTTTGTATAGTTTACCAGTTCTTGAGGTTATTTTGTTCTATAAGATGAAAATGTGCAAACACTTTCTTGACAGTGTATTTATTGTTGTTTTTGATTGTTTTGTTTTTTTGTTGTTGTTTTTGTACGAAAAGAAATACTTTTTTTTGTTATTTAATATTTAAGAATGTGTATATCATAATACCAAAAGCAAAACCTGAATAAAACTACTGGAAGTGCCTATATTTATAACAAAATAGGATACATTGTTGTTTTTATTACTTGTGAAAACACTTTCTTGACAAACTGTATATACCTAAGGAACATATTGCTGAAGCCACCCACATAATTTTTTATTTTTCAACTGCTGTGAGTTAACGCATTCGATGCGACCGCAGTTAACAAAATTTTCTAATAAATCGCTTACTCGTATGTACCACAATTCTGCACGTGCAAATTTACTCACGATCATAGTCATTGGCAAAAGCTTTTATTAGAGCAAATCAAACTTCTTGCACTTGTCGAGTCTTCGTCGCTCGTTCGATCTCTTAGTTCCGCACTGCAGAAAAGCTTTACACTGGAATCCTACGAATCCTATGCATTGCATAGATCCTCATTTCGCCCACACTCACAGAGCTTTTTGTAGTTTTATTTTCTTGTCGTCGCCGGAGAGGATGCTTCATTGATCTTGCATTGAAGGAAAACTTTCGCTGATTGTCTTCGTCGCTGGAGTTCGTCTACTGAGTAGAGTAGGAGTGGATCCATATTTTCGCTTTTGAATAGATATAAGTGTCATTTCGCCTCGCAACATATGCAAACAGCTTGACAGTTGGCTTCGTCTTTGAAACTTAAATTGAGTAGATTTCATCGTTTCGCAGTTTGATACATATAAATGTCGTGACACATTTTCTTCGCAACATACAATATTCATAGATTCGAGTTTCAATTTAACGAATACATACATTTAAATATATTGAGCTGGACATTTTCATTAGATCTCTTTGTCAAAGTCGTATTTTTTCTTCGGTTTGAAGTAAATCTCCAGGACATAGAACATTTAGATTCGTTTTTTGTTTTCGGCTAATTTTGTTGGTAATTGTTTGTAAAACATCAATATGTCAACTGAGTCTGCAACCAAGGCTACCATTGAGGAACTGAAGCAGATGCGTTCATCCACAAAGGGCAGTATTACTCGTATTAAGAACCTTGTAGAGACAAAGGCAGACTCTTTATCAGCAACAGAATTGGAGTGCCGGTTGGGTATACTCGAGTCGTACTTTAAGCAGGTTCTTGCTTACCAGACTCAAATCGAGCGGATAACACCTTCTGACACCAGTCGAGGAGAATTAGAAGATTTATATATTGCGGCAAAAACAAAAATCCAATCGCTTTTAGGAACTACAAGGAGTATTGGTATGGAAACAAGTTTTGTAGTACCACCGCCACCAATACAACAACTTACCAAATCTCAAGCTTCCGAAGTTCAGCGGGAAATACTCCGATTACAAGAACTTTATGAATTCGTTCACAAAGCTGGTGGATGATGAGACAAATTTGACTAGAATTCAAAAGTTCAACCATTTGCTATCTTGTCTGAGTGAGCAGGCTCTCACCACGGTTAAGGCCTTTCAAGTTTCGGACGAAAATTATCCAAAGGCACTTGCCAGGCTCAAAGAACGCTACGATAATGATTTTCTTATTTTTGCACAGTACATTTCGGAGTTGTTTGAGCTGCCGATCATTACAAAGGTTTCGGCTGTAGACTTACGAGCATTGATAGATAATGTGTCTGCAATATTTAATTCTCTTCAGTCCATAGGATCGTTTGAAAACATTTGCAATGCAATGATTATTCATATCGCAATGTCGAAGGTAGACCCAGAAACCCTGTCCAAATGGGACGAACACCAGGATTACAAGAAACTTCCGAGTTGGATAGACTGTTCAGCTGTTCTAAGTAAACGATGTCAATATCTCGAAACTCGTGATACTAACCAATTGAGAGCCAACTGTGCACGGAGGACACAGAATAAGGCCAAGCCATCGGGTTCTGCTCATCGCTTTCAGACTTCACTTACAGTTGCAAAGCGAGCTCGTTTGTTTTGTGGAGATACTAGCCATTCGATTTTAAATTGTCACAATTTTGGTAAATTAGGAGTTATGCAACGATTCTCAAATGTGAAAAAGCTTGGGCTTTGTTTGAATTGCTTGGCAAAGGGGCATACCATTTCGAAGTGTCCATCGCCTTTCAGATGCAAAGTTTGCAAGCAATCTCATCACAGCCTTTTACATCGATCACAAAAAGAAGAAAATGTTTCTACAAGTGGAGAACCACCAACATCAGCGGCCGTCCACACTGCCTTAGAGAAGGGAACTTTAGCCGAAGCTCAAGTGATCTTAGCGACAGCAGTAATTCTCGTAATGGATTCTACTGGAAGTTTTCAGATGGGAAGGGCGCTAATAGATTCTGGCGCACAAGTTAACCTTATCACCGAAAGATTTGCCAGATCGCTTCACTTGCGAAGGTCACAGAAGAATGTAGATATAGTAGGAGTAGGGGTCGCTGAAACAAAAATCAACTTTCAAACCCAAATCACTATTCGGTCAAGATATAGTAACTTTGAAGTATTACTAGAATTCTTAATCACCACGTCCATCACTGGTTATCACCCACAATCAAATATTAGCGTGGCGCCTTGGAATTTGCCTAAAAATCTGGAGTTAGCCGACGAGCATTTCTATCATTCGTCCCGAATCGATCTGTTGTTAGGTGCCGAAACATTCTTTGATTTGCTTAAGTTGGGTCAGATCAAACTAGGCGAAGGACTTCCTTCCTTGCAGAAAACTACGTTGGGCTGGATCGTTTCAGGAAGGTACCAGGTACCAGATAAGGATAGGAAACAATGTCTTCTGACTAGGGGCGAAGATTCACTGGATCATTATGTTGAAAGGTTTTGGGAGTTGGAAGAACTTCAGGATTCCAAATCAAGGTGGACAGAAGAGCAAAGGGAATGTGAGGCACACTTCAACGAAAACCTGGAAATTTCTTCTTATGGTCGATTGATGGTCAAACTGCCATTCAAACAGGAGCCGAGTTGTTTAGGAGCCTCATACAATATAGCGTTTCGTCGTTTCTTATCACTTGAGCATAGGTTATCGAAAAATAAGTCTATAAAACAACAGTACGCATCGTTTCTAGAGGAATACAAGGAACTAGGACACATGAAGCTTGTCAAGGACCCAAAGTTAAACGGACCACACTACTACTTGCCCCATCACTGTGTACTTAGGCCAGGAAGCTTATCCACGAAACTAAGGGTAGTGTTTAATGCGTCTTGCTATACCTCCTCACAAATTTCATTAAACGATATTCTCATGGTAGGCCCAACAATCCAGCCTGAACTATTTACTATTCTCCTTCGGTTTCGTTTGCATAGGTTTGTTCTGACAGCCGATATCGTGAAAATGAATAGACAGTTCCTGGTTCACCCTGCTCATCGCAAATTTCAATACATCTTGTGGAGGACGAAGGAAACAGAACCAATACAAACATACGAGCTGAATACTGTCACATATGGAACTACTTCAGCTCCGTTCCTAGCCATCCGTTGTCTAAAATGTTTGGCAGATAAACATCGATCATCATTGCCGTTAGGATCCTGTGCATTAGATGAGGATTTCTACGTAGACGATTTTATCACAGGAGACGACAATCTTGACAAATTAGTTCAAAAACTAGAGGAAGTCAAATCAATTTTGAAGTCAGCAGGGTTAGAGTTATCAAAATGGAACAGCAACCACCCCAACATCGACAAAGCTGTACCTGATACAAAGATTAAGTTGAGTGAGTCAGGTTTAACTAGCACTCTGGGAATTTCGTGGAACTCCGTTTGTGACCATTTTATCTTTTCCTACGCACCTACCAAAACATTTTCTAAGCAGACAAAAAAAATCGGTTTTATCAATTTTGTCGGCCTGCTCAGTCCGATCATTATTAAGGGCAAGATAATCCTTCAACAATTATGGATCGAACGGGTTGAATAGGACGCATCACTGCCACAAGGCATCGAAGCAGAATGGGAACGGTTCGTAACGGATTTGCACTCTGTACAAAAGGTATCGGTTCCTAGATTTGTCTTGATGGGAAACCGGCGCAGCTATCAGATACATGGGTTTGCTGATGCATCTATGCACGCATATGGTTGCTGCATATATCTTAGATCGGTGGATGAATTTGGATCCACTCAGGTTAGGCTCTTGGTATCAAAATCCCGGGTGGCACCTATAAATAGAAAATCCCTACCTCGCTTGGAGCTGTGTGTAGCTCATCTGTTGCCCAAATTGTGGGAAAAGATTGAGACCATTTTCAAGGATCGTCAGTCAGAAGTTTACTTTTGGACGGATTCCGCCATTGTTCTACATTGGATTGCTACCCATTCCTCGAAGTTGACCACGTTCGTCGGCAATCGAATTGCTGAAATTCAGACGAAAACGCGAGGAGTCTTATGGCGCCATGTTCCTACACAAGAGAATCCAGCTGACATCGTGTCGAGGGGCTGCGATATTCACGAATTGAAGGGATCAATCTGGTTCGATGGACCACGATTTTGATTTTGGCCCTCACGGATCCTCTGTCATCAGAGGAAATTGCACTGGAAAAACGGAAAACAGTCCTCATCTGCAAAGGAACAATACCAAATTTAATACACGGAATAGTCGAGCGTTTTAGTTCCTATTCCAAGATACTTCGAATAATAGCGTACGTAATACGATTTTGTCGCCGATTTGAGGCGAAGTGGTCTCGAAGCATGAAAAAGCTTTCCAACATGAAAGACTTGCAAGAGGACCCCGAACCATTTTTAACTCCCGCGGAATTAGACCATGCACTTTTGCATATCATGTATGCTATACAAAAGGATTCGTTTGCTGAGGAAATTGATGCAATCAAAACCAATCGACCTCTAAAAGGATCTATCAAGTGGTTGAATCCTTTCCTGCAGGAAACAAGTGGTCTCTTGTTGTTAAAAGTAGGAGGACGGCTGAAGCATGCGGATATTCCTGAGGCGTGGAAATATCCATTATTGTTACCAAAAAACCATATTTTTGCAAAAATATTAGTTCGTCATATACACCTCTCAAATTACCATGCTGGTCCTAAGGCTTTGGTGGCCCAGATTAGACAACGGTTTTGGATAATAAACACTCGAGAGTTGGCAAGGCAGATTGTAAGGCAATGAATTCACTGCGTTAGGTATCGGCCCAAGCTATTGGAGCAAATCATGGGTGACCTGCCTCAACAGAGAGTCACTCCCTCGCGTCCCTTTCTTTGTTGTGGCGTAGACTTCTGCAGCCCCATCTTAACGTACCTTAAGATTAGAGGCAAGGTGCCTTATAAAAGTTATGTAGCAGTCATTATATGTTTTTCGTCAAAGGCTGTTCACTTAGAAGCAGTGTCTGACTTGTCAGCCGAAGCATTCATTGCAGCTTTGAAACGGATGATTGGTCGTACAGGTCTGCCAAATTCCATCTATTGCGACAATGCAACCAAAACTCAAGCAGCTACGCAATATGTTCTTTAAAAAGTGTTCGCAAGAAATCTTGCAAAATTTTTGTACTAATCTTGGTATCAATTTTAATTTTATACCCCCCAGGGCACCTCACTTTGGCGGGATCTGGGATGCAGCTGTGAAAGTCGCGAAGGGTCACTTATATCGAAGCTTAGGAGGAGCAAAGTTGACATTCGAGGAGCTCTCTACAGCACTGGTCGAGATAGAAGCGGTGATGAATTCTCGACCCATTACACCGATGTCGTCTGACCCCAATGACCTGGAAGCCCTAACGCCCGCACATCTATTGATTGGTTCGTCACTCAAAACCATCATAGAACCAGCGATCGAAGTTCCTGAAATAAGCTATATCGAGAGATGGCAGCGAATCAACGCAGTAAAGACTCATTTCTGGCGCAGATGGTCCCTGGAATATCTTCACGAGCTACAGGGAAGAGGAAAGTGGTCATCGCATAGCAAAAACCTCAAGATTGGCGACTTAGTTCTCATCCACGAAGACAACGTCCCACCGCAAAGATGGCTAATGGGAAGAGTAGCAGCAGTCATCAAAGGTGCTGATGGTCAAGTTAGAGTGGCAGATGTTAAAACGGCAAAGGGAGTCATCAGGCGTGCTATTCGCAAGCTTGCACCATTACCCTCTTAGCCTCTTGAAAGACGTAGCTTCCAAAGGGGGCGGAATGTTAGATCCTAGATATACATATGTACATACATTCATAAAAATTTGAATTTACCGCCAATCGCGGTGACCACCATATTTATTATATGCGATGTTTTTAAATTATGTAGAGAATACCACTTACTTATCATGCCACATTTTGTAATAAAGTTAGTTGCTTGAAGAACTCATTATCAAATAGATTGCCTTTTCTTTTGCTCGTGTCGCTCGCTCTTTTCGCTCCACTCGCTACAGTAATTTTTCCTTAGTCTATATCCTTGACTCGATAATCTAACAGTGTCTAACTTATCATCAACTAAGATTCATCTATTAATCAAAGATAGAAATCTCGAGTTGACGTTGCAAAAACCCTCGCAACGTACATAGAGTTTAGGTGCAGGTATTACATCGCATATATTTATATATATGTATATATACTCGTATATGCATATTATGTAGGTATATATGTATGTA